>JADMNL010000030.1:173077500-173702500 GCA_016271365.2 Neoceratodus forsteri
AGGTACTTCCTGTTTCCAAAACGGACGGGGGGCTGGCACCCCATTCTCGACCTGCATGACCAAAACAAGTTCCTAAGGTCTCGGACCTTCAGGATGGTCACTCTGGCTCAGATAATACCATCCTTGGAACGCTGCGTGTGGTTCTGCTCTCTGGACCTGCAGGACACGTTTTTTCACGTCCCTATCCGTCCGTCTCACAAGAGATTCCTTTGCTTTGACGGAAGGATCCTTTTCGAGTTCGAGCCATGCCCTTGGCCTGTCTCTTGCTCCCAGGGTCTTCACCAAATGCATGGCAGTGGTGACAGCATTCCTCTTGACACCGGGGGTCGGGTGTACCCTTACCTGGACGATTGGCTGTGATAGCCCCTCCAGACAAGAGGTGGAGCGGTCCAGAGATCTGGCCCTCCAGGTTTACTCTCAGGTCGGCCTCCTCATCAACGAGGCCAAGTCGGAACTCGAACCGAAGCAGGTGATTCTCTTCATCGGGGCAGAGCTCGACTCTCTTCGAGCCAGAGCACGGCTCCCGGCGGACAGGGCCGAGGTTCTTTCCTCCTTTGCCCGATCATTTCTGGTTGGGCAATCGCGCCCTGCCCGGGACTTCCTGCGCCTCCTGGGTCTCATGGCGGCCTGTACCAGCGTGGTCCGTTGGGCCCACTGGAACATCGCCCCCTTCAATGGGGGTTGGCCAGCCAGTGGTCTCAACGCTGCGATCCATTGGACCAGCTAGTGACGGTGACCCAGGGGATGTGGAACGCTCTCCAGTGGTGGATTGTTCCAGCTCATCTGCAGGAGGGCATCCCGTTTGTCCGCCCCGAGCCGACGGTCTCTCTATCGACCGGCGCCTCTCTGATGGGTTGGGGTGCCCATCTGGGGGCACAGAGTGCATGGCCTCTGGTCCCAGCGGAGTCCCGATGCCATATCAACCTGCTGGAGCTCCAGGCAGGTCCATCTAGCTCTCACGCCTTCGCCCGTTTCTGAGGTCAAGTGGTTCAGGTCCAGGCGGACAATACCACGACCATGTACTACCTAAACCGCCAGGGCGGGACGCACTCCATGCCTCTGTGCAAGGAAGCTCTCCGATTTGGTCACTGTGCGCAGCCTGGAGGCGGATCTCCTAGCCATTCATGTGGCGGAACCTCCAACACCCTGAGCGATGCCCTAAGCGGATAGAGGCTGTGTCCCACGAGTCTCTCCCTGCGGAGGTGGTAGATCAAGTCTGTTCTCCCATTGGGGCACACCTCAGGTGGATCTGTTTGCCTCCAGGAGAGCGAAGCTGAGGCTGTTCCATGCCTGCCCCCTCAGCAGGGCTCGCTGCAGGGGGATGCCTTCTTGAGGCCGTGGACCCCGGGCCTCTTCTACGCCTTTTCCCCATTTCCCTTGATCCACAAGGTGCTTCTCAAGGCGAGGAGGGACAAGGCGCAGGTGATTCTGGTAGCCCCAGACTGGCCCCCGCCAATGCTCGTATCCAGATCTCCTCAGCCTCAGCTCCAGGCTCCCGAGGCAGCTTCCAGCTCGCCTGGACCTACTTTCAGTCAATCAGGGGAAGGTGTTCCATCCGGACCTTCAATCCCTGCACCTGATGGCCTGGTTCCTGAGCGGCTAGGTTCCAGGCCTTGGGTCTTTCCGACGAGGTCCTCAGTATGATTGAGGCATCCCGTATGAGTCGACCAGAAAATGCTATGCCTTCAAATGGAAGAGTTTTCCATTTGGTGTCAGGCAAGGGCCTGGACCCTTCCTCCTGTTCCTTGGCAAGCATCTTGGACTATTTATGGTCCCTTTCTCAGCAAGGGCTTAGGTCGACGACCCTAAGGGTGCACCTGGCAGCCATCTCTGCTTACCGGGCGTGGGCCGGGAAGCAGTCGGTGGCGCAGGAAAAGGTGGTCTGGTGCTTTTTCAAAGGCCTCGATCACATTTCCCCTCCGGTGCGAGAACCTCCACCTCCGTGGGATCTACTGCTGGTACTGGCAACGCTCATGGGCAAGCCATTCGAACCAATGCAGAGGTGTGATCTCTCTCACCTGTCGTGGAAGACCGCCTTCTTGGTGGCTATTACGTCAGCCAGAAGGATGGGAGAGCTCCAGGCGCTTTCCATCAAGTCTCCTTACCTGGTCTTCCACAAGGACAAGGTTGTCTTGCGCCCCCACCCAAAATTCTTTCCGAAGGTGGTGTGAGTTTCACCTTAACCCAGGTGTTGACTCTGCGGTGTTCTACCCCAGTCACACCTCGGAGGCTGAATATAGGCTCCATACTTTGGACCTAGAGACGCCGCTACTATAAGGAGCTGCATTAAACTAGGAGAGGTTCACCAGCTGTTTGTCACCCACGCTGAAGCCGCACCTGGCAGACCTGCAGCCAAGCGGACGATAAGCAGGTGGGTCACCTCCTGCATAGATGTCTGCTATAGGTTGGCGGGCATGGAGCCTCCCAGAGGGATAAGAGCTCATTCTACCCGCCATACCACTGCATCGATGGCTGCTTCCAGGGACGTCCCTATCCAGGAATCTGCAGGGCTGCTACCTGGAAGTCAGCACACACCTTCATCACCCACTACCACATCGACCTTGAGTCAGCGGGATGCTGGTTTTGGGGCCTCGGTTCTCCAGTCTCTTTTCCTAAGTAGGGGTGCGCCTTGCCTCCTCCTCCGGGAGAACTGCTGGAGTCTGCCAATAAGTGTGGATGAACAACATATCCATGTCCTAAAATGCAGGTTGCTCACCTGTAACAGGAGTTCTAGGAGCCGGTATATATTTGTTCATCCACATGTTTCGACCTCCCGGCCGGTGCACAACCTGAGCTTCCAGCGGGCCAGATCTGGCGTCATGGGGCGGAGCCGAGAGTTTTACCACCCGGGTGGGTGGGAGGAGCCAGATTGAAGACCTTCCGGCAAGATTTAAAGCGGCAAGAATACCTGCCAATAAGTGTGGATGAACAACATATACCATTCCTAGAACTCCTGTTACAGGTGAGTAACCTGAATTTTGGAACCCATTATACGTTAAAGGCTTGGTTTGAGCTAAGGGCGTCTACTACATTAACTGAAATTTTTGGTTATTTTAAACTAATAGGTACAGAAAGTGTATCTTCGGAGTTGGGAGCTGTTCGGGTCCATCAAGAATGGCAGAAAAAAGGTCTGCTTTTGTTATATCAGTACCTAGATGTAAATGGAGTATTGCCTTTTGCCACATTACAGGCAAAATCTCAACTTCCCCGCACACACCATTATAGATATTTACAGATTCGGTCATTTATACAGAAAGAATTAACATTAAATACTCTGCCCTTTCTCATACCTATGTTAATGTCCCTTTTAAGGGATGCTATAGAAGGCAGGGAACAAATTAATTTAATTGGACAAATATGTAAAGCAATAAGAGATTTTTGGAAGGAATCCACTGAAGATATCTTAGGGAGATGGAATAGAGAATTAGGGACTCAGATAATTATGAGAAATGGTTGGAACCTGTTCCTCACTCGATGAA
Source organism: Neoceratodus forsteri (assembly GCA_016271365.2). NCBI lineage: Eukaryota > Metazoa > Chordata > Ceratodontiformes > Ceratodontidae > Neoceratodus > Neoceratodus forsteri. Next base: position 173,080,980 of record JADMNL010000030.1, read on the forward strand.
AGTATCGCAGTCATCATACTGGTCAGAATATATATGGGAATGTTGTAGTAGATATTTTTATACCCCTGACAAAATTGCTAAATTTGTATCTATGAGGCATGGCCTTTGTTGAAGAGAATATGGAGAAAAATGGCAAATATAACACATATTTTTGTGCCTGTCCGAAAGTTACTCAGTACTGGTTAGATATAGAAGAGTATACAAAATATTGTGGGACCAGAAATTAATGTATCCAATCGGATGATTTTGCTTTATATTGGGGAAGACGGAAAAGTTCACCAGGTGGAAATAAGTTATACCTGTACCTGGCAGCAGCTAAAAAGGTTATAACTCGTCTATGGCGAACGGCTAAAGTACCCACCCTCTCTGATTGGCATTCATTGATGACTGAGATATATTATCTGGAGATAATAGTAGCTCAAGAACTGGAAGGATGTCACGATTTGAGCTCCAGTGGAGACCATGGGTTTTCTGTATCTCACCTCTAGATGAAACATTTGTTCACTGATAGAGCCATTTGAAAGTGACCAATTTTTGAAAGATATGAATTTTGATCAAGTGTCATTTGATATATAACAGAATGATGTTATAGAAACATGAATTGCCAACCGAAGAACATTCCGTATATTGTAAGACAAAAGAGCAATACTGTATGGTGAACTCCTGCTGTCATATATATATATAAACTATATAAAAATAAAGAATATTAAAAAAAAAAATCTAAAAGTAGTAATTAGAAAATTAACAAGAATCTATAAAACTAGACCAATCAGGGATAATTTAAGGAACTAAATCAACATAAAAAGCATACAAATTACTCAGAAAAGAGAAGAAGTTTGTTCTATGTGAAGCAATGGAGCTAATGTATGAAGCCATCATCTCCAAGGATTCCAAGAAATGTTGGAACCTTGTTGCAAAGGAACTAATAACTATAAATACAAGATTGATACATACATTACAGAGGATAAATGGAAGAATTACTGTGCAGGAATCTTTTGGGATGCCGACGGCCATTAATATATACCCTATACAGGATCAGATAGATGATGTACAGTCACCTTTACTTATGATGAAGTTCTGTTTGCCATTAATACCCTGAAAACAAAAAAAGATGTAGGGCCTGATGCCATTCCTGGGGAGGTGCATCTTTGTCATACTATGGAATGGTGTAACTTCCTGACTATTTTTTACAGTAAGTGCATTGGGGAGTCAAGATTCCCTGAATCTTGGCACGGTGCACATATAGTCCTGATACATAAAAAGGGAGCTACAGCAGATCCGGTCATGTATCGCCCAGTCAGCCTACTTGATATAAATTAAAAAAAATGTCTAAAGTTGTGTTAAATAAACTTCTTAAAGCGATAGATAGGACTGGTGAGATCTCTGCTCTCCAAATGGGATTTAGGAAAAGTTTTTCTGCTTGTGATAATATGTTCATTTTGAGACATTTGATTGAGAAATATATTATTCTACACAAAGAAAAACTGTATACGTGTCTTATAGATTATACAGCAGCATTTGACTCAATCTCAAGAAGTACACTTTGGAAGCTTATGTTAGATAGGGGGATTGATAAAAATGTAGTTTACATTGTTTATAATTTACATGCAAATACCTGGGCTTCAGTTAGGACTGGAGTTTATTGTACACTAACACGCCCTTTCTACAAATAAAAGAGTCCGTCAGAACTGTGTCCGAGCTCCAGTGTTATTTGCCTTATATAAGGATAACCTTTAAATTAAATTAATAAGTTACCCTCAGACTCACCAAAGTTAATAATCAAGAATGTGCTGTTTTAGCATACACAGACAATTTAGTGATAATTTCTTTATCTAAAAAGGTCTTCAGATGAAAATGAATCTCCTGTATAAAAAATTGAAGGAGTTACAGTTAACAGTAAATCCTAATAAAACCAAGGTTTAACCTTTGGTGAGAAAACAAAAACCTCTGGGTGTTGGAAAATTGGACCTAATGTTATGGAAACATCTACTCATATGTATATCTGGGGTGCTAGTCCATATAAATTGTAAATGGAATGGTCATCTTGACATGATTTCAGAGAAACAAAAGAAGACTTCAATGGAACTTGATAGTTTAAACTATCAATCTGGAGGAAAAAGTATTTACCTTCTCCTTCAGACAATTAATGCAAATACATGGCCCAGGTCTTACATAGGGCAGAAATATGGGAAAATAAAGCAATTGACAAACTTACTATACCAATTTTTAAATTGCTGAGAAAAACGTTAGGTTTAGGTCACTCATGTCCAGCTTCCTACATAAGATCAGAGACAGGCCTAACTAATTTATGTGCACTTATTGACAGTAGAAAACTTTCTTACTGGATCCCTCTCAGAATGCCAAAGGATTCAGTGGTATATTTATGTCTCAAAGAAAAACAGTACTGGCATGAGCTGGGTCATAGCACATTTTTTTGTTTTAATACAATCTTAAAACTATTGGATAAGCACAGTCTGGGAAACTTAAAAGTTGGACAAACAATGGAATTATCATTAGCTTAAAATACAAAAAATACATACTTAAAAGAGTGTGGGACAACGAGAACTTAAGGAAAATGAAAGATACAGCATATTCAAAGTGGTTTTCTAAAAGCAATTATTCATTTGGACTTAAACCGTTTATGACCATTTTGGATGTTTAAGAACGTAGGAAAGTTTTCATAGGGTCTGATATTCAAATGTGCACCTGGCAATGGTGCAGGTATGTGCGCAGTGCAGCTGAGGTCGCTGGAGCAACTAGGGGATATATTCAAAGAGATGACCATAGCACATCTCTCTGAATATTCAGGTATACCTTGCTGCACAAATACAATGTTAGCGCATCCCCCAGACAGGGCTGAATACCAGGAATGGGAATTGCACCAGCACAACAGAGATATGCTGTGTGCAAATTCTAATATTCAACCACCAATATGCAGATAGGGCCATTTGCGTATCATTATAGCCCCATTGCATGAGTTGTGCAAGGGCTGGCCGGCGGAAATGCACCGTGCACTCTGCACAACATGCTGTGCTGTCAGATAGCGTCTACTGGTGGCCCCCCACCCGCAACCCTGAGCACTGTGAATATGTCCCAAGAAAGCCCTGGTAGTCTGATGGTTCTTCTCCCCCACCGCCCATGCCTCCAATCACGTGAGGCATTACACTGCCATTCTTTGGTGGTCCAGTGGTCACCCTCCTCCATAGCACCAATTGCCACGAAAACCTACGTAGAACATCCCTGACAGTCTAGTGGCACCCCCTCCCGTCCCAACCCTCTGATCACCATCAGATTTAAAATCAAGATAACCCTGGTGGTCAGTAGTACCCCGCCTGTGTATCCGATCGTGAACTGTACCTACCAGAATAGCCCTGGTAGTCTGGGCAGCATCCCGCCTCGGTGGTACCTGTGATCACCTGTGTGATGTCAAAACAACCCCTGGTGGTCAGTAGCACCCCCACCCCACCCACATAGGACCCCAACCCACCCAGCTCCCCGGTCATCGGCGGACAGCATACCCGCCCACATACCACCATGGATGGCGCTGAATTGCAGCGTACAGTAGGGCTGCAAGCTCACTGGTCCACACTGTGGACCAATGGGCGTGCAGTGCATACTATACTATAGCACAACTTTGTGATTCACAAAGTTGTGACTTAGTATAATATACACTGCAAGCCCATTGGTCCACAGTGTGGACCAATGAGCTTGCAGCTCATATGGTATGCGGGTGAGTATGCTGCCCGCCGATGACCAGGGGGAGCTGGGTGAGCGGAGGGTCCTGTGTGTGTGGGGGGTGCCACTGGACCACCAGGGAGTTGTTTTGGACATCACTAAATGGCGAGCGTGGGTACCGGTGGGGCAGGGGGTGCCACTTGACTACCAGGGCTATTCGAAGAGGTACAGTTCACTGACTGGATGCATGGGTGGGGGGATACCACTGGACCACCAAGGATATCTCAGTTTTACATATGACGATGGAGGGTCAGGATGGGGAGGGGTGCCACTAGACTGCCAGGGCTGTTCGTGGAGTTTTTCATGGTGATGATTGCTACAGGAGGGAGGGGACCACTGGACTACCATTGTGTGTGCTTGTGCACGGTGTTGGGGGGGTTGCCACCCAGAGCCGGCGGCTGCTGTGCATTGCACTGCAATACAGCAGGCCACCCGAGGGCGGACTGCACTTGAGCCATCCTTTACGGGCTCAACTTTGAGCTACGGTTTGTGGCTCATCTCAGGGTTGTGCCAGCATATGCGCCACTCATCCAGGGCTGAATATCAGGATGTGCCACATATGCATGGGCACGCTCCCTTGAGTTGTGCCACATACATTATCATTGCACCCCAGTGCACTGGGAATTGCACTGTGCATTTCCCTTTTCTGAATATTGCCCCTGGGCGCAGTTCTGGCCGTTTGACTATGTAGCCCATAGTGTATAAGTTCAAATGCTTCCCTACTAATGTATTACAGGTAAGACATAATAAATTGCCCAAAGAGTTGGAAGACTGTACTTGTTCAAAGGGGGTAAAGAAAACTTAAAACATGTCATGTGGTCCTGTACATGGTATGAAAAGAAAGTGGCTTTTGGCTGGTCCATTTCTAAACTCTTTATGTAATATTGATTCTGAGACATTAACAACTATTTAATTCATATGACTGATGAATGGTCTGTCCTTAGGTTGGCTAAATACTTTATGGCCTTTAATAAAATAAAAAGGAAACTATTGGGGAGTCAGGTGGGAATAGTGCAATAGAGTTTTTCTCATGCTGTATTTCTCTTCTGTGTGTTTGATAATTTGCTATGACAACTGACCAGTTGCATTTGTATATGTATTTATTATTATTAAGAATTTATTATGAGTATAGATTATGATATGTGTTTCATGTATTTTTGTAAAGGCTATTTAGCCATATAATGAAATTTTGATGATAATGATGAAATCCTCTTAGTGGCGTGTAAGCCCTCCAATAGGAAGGCTTGCATGATTAAGTGGAAATGATTTTCCATTTGGTGTGCGAAGTCCATGCTGGACACATTTTGTTGCCCACCGGATAAAGTGTTGGAGTACCTCTTAGACCTGTCAAATGCAGGACTGCAATATTCGACAGTGATGGTACATCTCTGCGCGATTTCCGCGTACCATGAGCCAGTGCAGAACATGTCACTGGCTCAGTTACCATTGGTCAAGAGATTCCTCAAGGGTATCCTACACACTAGACCCACGGTCAGGAACTGGTGGCCTTGCTGGATATCAACCCCGTGCTAGATATGCTCTCCTGTAAACCTTTGAGCCTCTAGCCTCCTGTGACTTAAAGTTTCTGACCTGGAAGATTGTTTTCTTAGTGGTCGTTACTTCAGCTCGAAGAGTTTCTGAAATTCATGCCTTGGTCACAGACCCTCCATGTACTGTCTTTCACAAGGACAAGGTGGTACTTCATGCTCACCCTAAATTCCGCACAAGATAGTTTCAGAATTTCACCTTAACCAGCTCCTGGTTCTTCCAGAATGAGGAGCACCCTTCACTCTCTGGATGTCAACAGTGTTCTGTGATTCTACATTGACAGAACTAAAGAGATTCGCGAATCCAAGCATCTTTTCGTATCTTCTAACATGGCCCAGCTGGGTTAGCCTGTTGCCATTAGATGCATTTCTGCATGATTGGTAGTATGTCTTCGTCATTTCGTCGATGGCACAGGTTATGTTGGAAGGCCGGATTAATGCCACTCTACCAGAGCGGTTGTGGCATCCCTGGCAGAAATTCATAATGTACCCATTGCAGATTTTTACAATCGGCTACTTGGAGCTCGGTGCACACCTTTGTGATATACTAAGCTCTGGATGACCATGCCAGACAGGACACGTCCTTTGGCAGGACAATCCTTAATGGACTTCTCTCCTGGGTGAGCTTTGTCTCCTGACACCCTACTCGGGGATAGGTTTTTAGTTCGATACTCTCCCATTAGTGTGAATGAATGGTGAAGACTTTTAGTCCGGGAAGATATAGAGAGTTACATACCTACCATAATTCTTGATCTTCTTGGACAGAGTCTTCACATTCATTCATCTCTCCACCACATCCCCGAGCTCACTCATCCTGCTTCTGGTCTTCACTCCCTCGTTGGCTTGGGCTGTGGAGGCGTTGTTGAATAGACCCTTCTTACACAGATCAGTCTGGTGATCTTATTCCCAGATCAGGTTAGGTATTCCTAGGTTAGTTTCTGCTGCTCCTTCTTGGTAGAAAGGAACTGAGAGGCGGTTGGAGGGTCGACACTGGGATAGCCAGTACAGGCATGAGCCAACCTCGTGGTGCCGTGCATGCATGATCCTACCTTGGCACTGGCCCTCATGAAGATTTTGGCTCCTGCTGGGTCCTAACGCCTCGATGTAGTCCCATTAGTGTGAATGAATGGCAAGACTTCATCCAAGAAGATCAACAATTACGGCAGGTACTTAATTTCCATTTTTATGCCTTTAAACTCCAAATTCATTTCTGTAAGGATATACAGATCTTACATTAGGTCATACATTAATAGCAAGTCTCTTTTCTTGTGTAATTCCAAATTCATAAGGTTTAGTTCAGATAATCTGTCTTCATATTTCCTATTCTTTAAGCTATTTATCATCTTGGTAGCTCACGTTGCACCCTCTCCACTCCCTTTGTATCATATTGTTTATATTGGCACCACAGTTGGCTTCCATAATTCAAGAGGGGTCTGACATAGGATTTGTACAAAGGCATTAGCATAATTTTCTATGGCTGCTTGAATTTTTCTTATTGACCTAGGACCCTGTCTGCATTTGATATTGCTGCAGTACATTGGATGTTTGTTCAAATGTATTTGTTACTATGATTCCTAGAGTCTTTCTCGTTTGCAGTTACCTGCAGTATATTGTTACACAGTGAGTATCTATGCATAGTGCAGGTCTTGCTAGGTGCAATACTCTACACTTGTCAAGATTAAACTTTATACCCCACTATTATGCCCATCTTGTAACTGAGTCTAGATCTTGCTGTAGTCTCTTAGTGTCTTCCAAGGTATTGCATCAACCTCAAGAACATCTTTATTCGTGTCTGCAGTAAAGGTCTGGAATATTATCGGCCCTAGGACAGACCCCTGGGGGAACCCGTCGCTAGTCACCTCCCCCACATCCAATAGATAACCATTCACAGATATCCTCTGGGTGAACCCTGTTAGCCAGTCTGTAATCCACTGTAGGATATTGCTTGGTATATTTAGGTTGGTCATTTTTTTCTAAACTTGCCCGATGTGGGTCTGTGTCAATGCTTTACAGAAATCTATAAATACTACATCTACTGATGATCCATTATCAAGTGCCCTGCTAACCTGTTTATAAGAACTTAGTAAACTGGTTCTGGAAGAGCGACCAGATGTAAAACCATGTCGTTCTGTGTTAGTCTGGTCAGGGATGGTCATATGAGTTAGTATTTTCTTTTAGTAGAGATGCTAGCATTTTCCCAACAACTGAGGTGAAGCTAATTGCTCTATAATTTTATTTCTCCTGTCTGTTCCCTTTTTCATGAATCGGGTCACATATGCCATCGTCCATTCCAATGGCACCACACCTTCTGTTACACATTTTTCATATAAAGGTCTTATAATACTGGGTTTCATTAATTTGAGCATCTGGGGGAATATGTTATCTGGTCCTGGTGCACTATGAGTTTTGAGATTATCAATTTTGGTGAGGAAATTTTTTTTCACGGAGAGAGTGGTGGACGCATGGAACCGCCTTCCTGGAGAGGCTGTGGGGTCTAAAACAGTGGAGGAATTCAAACATGCATGGGACAGACATAAGGCAATTATAGTGGGGGGTGGCAGGAAGTAGGCTGTTGGTTAACTAAAATCTGCAGCTTATCCAGTAGGTAGGAAAATGGGCAGACTGGGTGGGCCAAGTGGTCCTTATCTGCCGTCAAAGTCTGTGTTTCTATGGTAGATAATAGTTCTTCTGGAATGCTAACTTTTTCAAAATTTGATGTAATGTAAGTACCTGGGGGACAGAATCTTTTATTAAATACCGAACAAAAGTAATTGTTAAAAATATTTGCTATCTGTTGAGGATTACTTATGGTGTTGCTTCCATTCGTTACTGTTGTTTACTTATTATCTGATTTTTAAAGGGAGTTTATGTAGCTATAGAAAATGTTGCTGTTATGTTTTGTAGCCATCTGAGCAAGTTTTTGCTCCATATTTTGTTTAGCCATTTGAATTGGGTTTTTGCATTTTTTCTGAATGCTTATATTGTTTCCATGATGCTTCAGTATTTGTTTACTGATATCTCCCGTAAATAGTATTCATTTTTGTACTAATTTTCTAATCTTTTATTATACCATTTTAGGACATGACCTTTCCTAATACATTTTTTATTCTTTTTAATATAACTATTACAGGTAGATATTATGGAGTTTTTTTTATGAGGCTCCACCCTTCCTCAATGCTTTTTCCTTTACATTATAATTCCCAGTTAATACTGTTTATTTTATTTATTTTGGTAACATCTGCAGATTTATATAAATACATTTCAGTACAGCCCATCAATGATTCTGTCTTTAAAATAAGGGTAAAAAGGCCGGCCTGCTGGCGCAGTGGTTGGATTTCCACTTGCAGCGTCAGCGACCGGGTTCAGGAATGAGCCCAGGAGCTGGAGGGCGGCGGGGGAGGACTTGGGCGTCCTAAGGACTACGGCGTACTCTCTGGGAGGGGGACAAAGCTCGGCTCTTGTCTGGCCCCGGGTGGAGACCCGAGGTACAGCAAGCCCGATGCTGAACAGAGGGGTGACATGCCAGACATCGGCGCTTCTGCGCCTTGATGTCCAGGGACTTGGCACGCCGAGAGAACATCGGGAAAATAACCGTGCAGCCTCCCAGTAGACAGGAGTACCAGGCCCCGACCTTCAATGCCCCTACCGGCCCTGAGACAGCGTTCCGACGAAATGCAGAGATGCATCGGGGTGTAAGGGCTCCGACCCTGTACCCACCAGGGGGTATAACCACGGCTCCATGGGGACAGACTGCACCGGTCACCAGGTAGGTGAGCGAGGCTGATAAGGCTATAGGTGTCTCCCAAGAGGGAGAGCTGCGAGGAGGGAAGAATAAAGAGAAAGTGAAAAAAATAAATAAAATAAGAGGAAAGAAGACAATGGCCTGGTCACTTGATCCAAACGGGGAGGGGACTACCTCATGATCAGTAATAATTATATTTGGGGTACCTAATACAATATCCAGAATTTTGTCACCTGTTGTTGGTTCAGTGACATATTGGACTAGGGTTTATTCGATATTCATCTTTAGAAAAGCATTACTCTGTTTGGTTGTAGCTGTAGTTGTCTTCCAGTTTATGTTCTCTGAAATTTAAACTGCCCACGAGGACTACCTCTCCCATTTCTCATGCTAGCTCGATTTCATCGATGATGTTTAGATTCGTATCGTCCCCTGTGTTTGTACATACCCAAAATTTTGTATCCACTGTCACTACTACCAATTTTAAGCCAAATGGATACTGTTACGGAAGCTATGGACTTAATTTTATTTGAGATATCCATTACTGAGATGTTGTCAGATATGTATGCAGCTATGCCACCTCCCCTTCATTGTTGCCTGTCCAGTCTAAAATGTTGATACCCCTCTAGATTTTTGCTCCATATCTCATCAGGCATCCACAATGTTTCAGTGAGAAGGACTATATCCATTTTATTTTTGTATGCCACTAATGCTTCTAACTCGCCCGTTTTGTTATTCATGCTCCTAGCATTGCATAAGAGGCATTTGCTTGAATCCTTAGCTGTTTCCCTAGTTTGTTTTAGTTTTGAGTTACACCTTTATGTGATGTAACAGGCTGCTTTGCCCCCCCCCCCAATCTCTTTAGTTTAAATGGAGTTCTTCCATGTTATCCTTAATGAGAGTACTGAGTGTAGCTGCTCCCATTTTGTTAAGATGAAGACCATCTTGACTGTATAGATACCATTTCCCGTTGAACAACCCCCATGAATCAAACTCGAATCCTTCCTTTAAAAGCACCAATTACTTAAACCTGTGTTAATAAAGGAATAATGCCCTCCAGGGTGGGTGTTGTGCTGGGATAACATCCCACCTCGGGTGGTGGCCTCAGGCGTTCAACACCCGAGAAGGGATATTATCCCAGCATAACACCCACCCTGGAGGGCATTATTCCTATTATACAATGGCTTGTTGTTTTATACAGAATAAAAAAAATTTAAGAATGTTTTTGTTAGTGTGTAAAATATTTGTGTAACCCCTGCAAATGGGGGTTCCCAAAAGACTTCAGGAGCTTGCTTGAATGCTCCAAGCCTGAATGGTGTTTGGCATTTAAGCCATTTATCAGTGAGTGTTTTTAGAGCCTCTGGTACTGTCTCTTTGAAGCTGTCTGCTTGCAGACATAATTAGTTTGTATGGGGGACTGTGCTTCTCTGAGTACCACCGAGCTGCTGCCAATTCACTTCATTTTGCAGTCACTAGGAGTGCAAAGGAACCTATTTGAAAGATGTAACTGTTTGCCAGAAATTATTTAGAGTAATAATGAAATTACAGTTTGTCTAACCTGCTTTCTTTGCAGTCAGAACTGTGTCTGCTAGTTCCCCATTCAAGTTTTGAACTGCTGAACTGGACCAATCAGTGTGGGTAAGCTAGCTCTAAAATGGTGCCTTAGACGAATCAGAACTTGGACTCATAATCTGAGCCAGCCACAAGAGGATTGTATGGGCAGTGACTCTGGGAGATGTAGTTTAGACTTCAGTGCCTTTTGGACCAACAGCAGCAGTCTATTGTGAGTGACAGCCAATCCAGTCAAGAACTGGGAGGAACTCAAAGGAAGTGCCCAGTTTTGTCGGTTGGAGTTTCAGTTGAGCTTTGGCAGTGAAGAAGGAAGGAGCCCTGTGCTTTTTCAGTGTGCAGTTTTAGTCAAAAAACGTGTGTAAGGCCCAGAGTTCCGGTCTGCAGCTTGTGTAACAGCTTGTTAGGACTGAATCCGTCCTGTGAAAAGAATCAAAGGATCTCTGAAGAGTAGAAACCAGGCTCACCCTGTAGAAGACTGGAGGAATTGCTGAAAATTGCATTCGGTCTGTCAGGAACTGAATCTGCTGTGTGTTCTCCGGGTATTGTGCAGTAATTGCGATCGGGATACAGATGCAGCCTGCCTGGTATAGTGCTTTCTTTTATATGGATGTGTGAAGAGGTTTGTGTACCTCAAGTGAGCCCTGCTGACATTGAAGGACCCTATCTTATTTGGAGGTCGTGAGTACTAATTCAGGGTCGCTCCTGTTGAATTGCCACATTAAATCCAAATGGAATTACTGTACTGCTGACTGTTTAATTCTCCTTTCTCTGTGTGAAGGGCCCCTACCAGCTGCTACGGTTTGGACTAGCCACTAGGGCTTGGGTACCCAGGGACAGTAACTGATAGGGATAGGCCTGCACAGAGCCATAGGTAGATTATTAGAGTGATAAGCTAATTAACCTGATTTCCCCCTGTCCTTGTTATATCCCCTAAATAAATCAGAGCTGCTTGTTTCAGCAAAGTTATACTGCCTGAGGTATTTGTCTATGTTAAAGTACTGTACTGTGATTGTTGCACTGTATCTCATTTCTCAGGAGGTCCAAGTGCGGAACCAGACCTGGGGTAAGTGTATACTGTGAAGGTAATTCTGATATATTGTGTGGGCCACTAGTGGGAAGAAAGGGGTTGCAGTGTCCCAGAGGGCTGTGACCAGTTAGTTTAACTATTGCAAACCCTGACCTCTGGGTGGAGGCACCCGCCATTGGATCCAGGCCCCTCAACCTGTTAGTGGCAAATCAGGCAGGGTAGTAGCCCCTGGGATAGCGCCATCTAGGGGTTACATCTTGGAGCTCACCGCTGGGATTGTGTGTCCTCTAGTGGCCATATTCTGAACCACTGTTAAGAAAAAATGGGTACCCGACAGAAGTGGCTGTGCACCGGCTGGTGGAGTGGTGTACTGGGGAGAGATCGACCCCAAAATGCTATGCTTATCCTGGACATCCCCTGGGTATCAATACGGACACTGTGCAGGAGTACTTTCCAAGGTGGAAGGTTTACAAAACCCTGTGGTGGTGGGTCGGCATGCTAATCTGCTCACCCACACTTTCCTGGCCCTAGTAGAGTTTAAGGATCCCATAGATAGCTCCAAAGTGCCACAGACCATTACCCCAGAGGGAGCCCTCACTGCTTGGAGAGTGATAACTAAGGACAGTAAGACCGAGGAAATCAGCCCCACCACTATCTGAAACTTTGAGGAGAAATTTGCTGAATGGTTGCTGGGAGAGGGAAAACTGTGGAGGACTTGAAGAAACTATTCTTGCCACCTGGGGTGTTCCTCCCCAACACCCTCTCCTGCTCCAGTGCCCGTAATGGTGGCTGAACCAATGCAGACTCCTATTTCTGCACCTGCCATTAGTCACGACTCTTACCGAGGTTGAGGATCTTCTCTGGCACCCTCCCACCCCAAGGGGAGGATGACTGGGAGACCTGGATAGACTATGTTGCCCCCAAGTGCTAGAATGGCAATGCTCGGAGCGAAAGCGAAGAGGTTAGTGGAGCCTCCGAGGTCCTGCCCTGGCTACCATCCGTGCTAAACGGGCCAGTAACCCTGAGCGACTGCACAGGCCTATCTTGAGGCCTTGGAGAATGTGTATGGGAGCCCAGATTCTGATGAGGACCTATGGTGGAGAGTAAGAAATGCACAACAGTACCAAGGGAGTTGTTGTCTGTATGTCTCTCGGCTGGAAAAATTGTTGCAAGAATGCCTCAGAAAGGGTAGTTTGCCAGCGATTGAACTGGACCGAACCAGACTGGACAGAATCCTTAAGTCTGCCCCTTCTCAGAACTGCTGTTGCTTCAGTTGCCTGGCAAATCGACTGGAATCCCCACCCTCCTATGATGAGTTAATGAGAGAAATTCGAGGAGTTGAGAAAAGGCGACCTCGGGAGGTACCTGCACCAACAGCTGTGGTTACGACCCGAGTGACTGAGGGTGACCCATCAAGTGAAGTTCAGGGGCAGAGGTTGACAGTCAATGAGTGCTCTGACAAGGAAAAAGATATGCCACAATGGGGCGAACTGTTGAGAGAGATCGCGAATTCAAAACAGTCCCTTTATGAAGGCCACGCCTGCAAGTACGAGCCCTGACCTATATCCGACTGCATCTGCTATGGGGTGAGGGTACCCACCATGTATTTCCTGCTGATAACCGCTCCAAACTCAATTCCTTGACCATGGAAGTGGAGAACTGACGAGATGTCTCCAAATGCTTATCACGCCGAGACAGAGATGGCACCCAGGTTTCCAGTTAGTAATACCCCGCTCTGGCTCCCAGTGTGGCGCCGCCAGCTCAAACTCCAGAAAGTATGTTTTGCTATAATTGTGGAAGATGGGCACATGAAAAGGAATGCCAGTCCCCAAAAGACACTGACAAAGTTGCATATAGGCTACAAGGAGAGCTTCGAGAAGAAATCGGTGGTTAAGAGGTGCACAACATGATCCCAGTGAGGGCACCAAAATGCTAATTCACGTCCTTTTGTGGCAAGGTCAGTTGCCCAGGCCCCACTACCGCCTCTCAGACTGGTCCAGAATAGTGGGTCCCTCCATGGAGACCACTGTAAAGGTGAATGGAGTGTCTACAAGAGCTGTATTAGACAGTGGCTCCCAAGTGACAATTATGTTCCAGGATTGGTATCAGAAGCATTTGTCAGACGTACCCCTTACAACCATTAGAAGGACTGCATGTATGGGGTTAAGTGAGAAGGCCTACCCCTATTCGGGTATATCCGAATTTGGCTGTCTTTCCCACCTCCGTGGCTGGAGTGGCCGAACAAGTAGAGACCCTAGCCTTAGTGTGTCCCCACTGGACTGTATGATGGTGTCCCTTTGTTGATTGGAACAAATGCTCATATGTTCGGAAGGCTGGCACAGTTGTGTTATGAAAAAACAGGGGTCAAAGACTAGTAGAGCTTTAAGAGTTCGGCTTTAATTAAGAAGGCCTATGAGGCACAGAGAGATGCTGAAAAACAGAACCAGAGGAACCGGTCGAATTGTATGGAAGAAGGATCCTGAGTCTCTGATCCTGGCGCCAAATGCCCAGTGTACCTTACAGGAGAGGTCCCAGTATCAGAAAGGATGTTAAGAATAAAATATTAATGTTGGATGCACCAGGCGATGGAAAATTGCCAGAGGGACTGCTGGTCAAGCCTAGTATTTTGCCGCTAGAGCCCATGCTTATGCCAGAAGGGTAATGGTCCAAGTTCATAATGTGTCTGAAAGAGACATTCGAGTAAACAGAGGTTGCATCCTGGCTAATGTGCATTGTGCAGACACTGCAGTGCTACCCAGCAGCAAGAGTTCAAGGAAGAATGACAGAGTAACGCCTGACTTGTTCGATTCAGCGACTCCGCTGCCAGCTGAATGGAAAGTGAGGATCAGTGAGAAGCTTGCCCAGAGAGACCAGGTGTTTTCTTTAAAGGAATGGGATGTAGGATCGTGCAAGGAGCTGAGCACAATATCCGCTGCATGACGAAAGACCATTTTGTGAGAGGTCTCGACGCCTGGCACCTGCTGACATAGATGATGTGAGACGGCATCTGCAAGAGATGTTAGCTGTGTGTAATACAAGAACCAGAAGCCCTTATGCTTCCCCCATTGTGGTAGTGGAGGAAAAGGAATGGAACAGTAAGGATGTGTGTGGATTATCGCACCTTAAACCGCGGACTATCCTGATCAGTACACAATGCCCCGCGTTCAGGATGCTTTGGACTGCCTAAACGGGAGCAAGTGGTTCTCTGTGCTGGATCTCGCAGTGGGTACTACCAGATCCCGATGGCCCCAGAGGACCGTGAGAAGACGGCCTTTATCTGTCCGCTTGGCTTCTATGAATTCATGAGGATGCCTCAAGGATTTCAGGTGCCCCAGCCACTTTTCAACGATTGATGGAGCGTGCAGTGGGGACATGAACTTATTAGAGTGCCTGGTATACCTAGATGATGTTATTGTGTTTGGCAGCTCACTGGAGGAACATGAGAGCAGATTATTTAAGGTATTGGACCGACTGGAGGACTTTGGCCTTAAACTGTCCATTGATAAGTGTCAATTCTTTCAAACATCAGTAAAGTATGTGGGACACATAGTATCCACCGAGGGAATAGAGACCGACCCAAGTAAAGTTGAGGCCTTGACCACCTGGCCACAGCCCAAAAATCTAAAGAACTGCAAAGATTCCTGGGATTCTGTGGTTATTATCGGCGCTCATCAAGGACTATTCAAGAGTGATCCGCCCTTTACTTAACCTTACTCAAGGGTATCCCCCAACCCACAAAAAATACCAAAAGTCAGCGTCCCTCAAGACTGAAAGAGTGTATTTTCATCCGAGTGAAGTATTTGGGGCCCGCTGGACTCCTGATTGTGAGACTGCTTTTCATGAGATCATATATCAACTTACCCATGCTCCAGTGCTGGTCTATGCCGATCCAAGAAAACCACGTCCTGCACACTGATGCTAGCTTGCAAGGGTTGGGGCTGTGTTGTACCAAGAGCACGAGAATGGCCTGAGACCAGTGGCCTTTGCCAGTAGAAGCCTGACCCCATCCGAAAAGAACTATCCTGTACATAAGTTAGAGTTCCTAGCTTTGAAGTGGGCTATTGTTGACCAATTCCATGAGTACTTGTATGGGGCTAAAATACTAGTAAAACTGACAATAATCCTTTGACCTATGTGCAGACCTCAGCTAAGTTGGATGCCACTGGCCATAGGTGGCTTTCTGCATTATCTACATATGACTATGCTCTCGAATACCGAGCAGGTCTGAACCACATAGATGCTGATGCTCTCTCCGGAGGCCTGTTCCCCAGAATTATTGGGTCCGATTGGCAGAACCTGACATTCGGGCACTCTGCGGAAGTTTGACAGGGAGGAACAATGTCCACGGACGCAGTGGACTGCATGGTGGATTGCTTGGGGAGCCTCTGAGAATTGCATACCTGCTGCTTATTGCCACTTTTCTGCAATAGACATTGGTGCACTGCCTCAGCTGGACAATGACAGTATTCGCGGGCTCAATCACCGATCCCATGATCAAAGCAGCTTTAGAAGCCCTCTGTGCAGGAAAAGATGTCCAAATTACGCTCCACTGATTTGAGAACTGCACTGTTATACAAAGAAGGTCCTAAGTTGAAACTGATCAATAAACTGTTATACAGAGAAACAGTAGACAGGGGACAAGTAGACAAACAACAACTAGTGCTGCCCACTGCCTTCGAGACTCAGTACTGAGGTCCTTGCACAACCACATGGGGCAACTTGGTATAGACAGAACACTTGACTTGGTGAGATCCAGATTCTATTGGCCTAAGATGGGGGCTGATGTGGAGCAACACATTCGAATCCTGTAGTCGCATGCTTACAGAGGAAAGCTTTGCCCAAGAGGGCTGCCCCTTGTTAACATCACCACCAGTGCACCCATGGAGCTGGTCTGTATTGATTTTCTGAGTTTGGAGTCAGATCAAAGAAATATCAGTAATGTGCTGGTGGTCACTGACCATTTCACGAGATATGCCCAAGCTTCCCCACCAAAGACCAGAAAGCATCCACTGTGGCCAAAGTACTTGTAGAAAACTTTTGTTCACTATGGGGCTCCACAAAGAATCCATTCTGATCAAGGGAGACTTTGAGAGTCGTCTGATCAAAGAGATGCTTTCTCTGTAGAATCTGAAAGTCCAGAACCACTCCTTACCACCCCAGGGGACCCACAGCCTGAGACGTTTCCAGCACACTTTGCTAGATATGCTAGGCACCCTGCACCCAAAGGACAAGCCTAGATGGAGCCAACAAATTAGCACCCTGGTACATGCTTATAACTGCACCAAAGTGATGCCACTGGATTCTCCCCTACCACCTGATGTTTGGAGAGAAGCTCGACTACCAGTAGATGTGTGTTTTGGGGTCTCTCTGATGGGGTTCAAGCTGACAACTATTTACAGTATGTGCAAAGTTAAAGGCCCAGCTAACTCATGCGTACCAACTGGCTCAAACCATGGCTGCCAAAGAAATCTGGCCAACAAAGAAAGGTATGATAAAAGGTGAAAGCACAGGAACTCCAGGAGGAGATCGGGTATTGCTAAGAAATCTGGGACTGCATGGCAAGCACAAGATTGCTGACAGATGGCACCATCTCCTCACATTGTAGTGGGCAAACTAGATGATCTGCCAGTGTACAAAGTAAGGCCTGAGAATAATTCAAAAGATGTAAAAACAATGCATAGAAATCATTTACTGCCCATTGGACAAATCTTAATTGAGTCTGAGCCCCTAGAAGATGCCCCCTCTGGACCAGTGACTAGAGCTGCTGCTAAGAAAAGATCAAGAAAGTCTGCACCTACAGAAGCAAAGTTAAAGTGTTCCCCTCCACAAGTCCCAGTTGAGCATGACTGTCAGTCCATATCGGAAGAAAGTGAGAGTGACTTTGAATACTATCCTTCTTACGAACTGAGTCAATTGTTTCGGGCAATCCCTAGTCAATACTGGAGATGAAGCTGGGCCTTCTGGACTGTCTAAGCCCCAGCTTCATCCCTGGAGCCAATGCTCCCAGAAAGTGAAGTGCAAAGCATCAGATCAGATGAAATGGAATCATTGTGCATGGTTGAACTGTTTGAGCTTTCAGGGAGGAAAATGATAAATTAGGGCAGACTGGTGATACACCGAACAAGAAAAGTATTTTGAGTGCCCTGACAGTCCACTGCCAGTGTCAGAAAGCTCTCCATGCAGAGCCAAATGTTGTGGACTCAGAAACTGTAACTCCTGGAGCTGAAAGTACCCCAAGTTCTAGCCTCTCTACCCCATGGAGACTCCCTGACAAGTGAGGACAATGCTGAAAATGAGGCTCAGAGTGCAGAGACTATAACAGTTCCCCTAGAAAGACTGGTCGAGCTGTAAAGCCTGTGGTGCACCTCAGTTATGATTCACTTGGGAGGCCTGTGGACTTGCCTCTCAATGTTGTCCATAAGGAGTGTATGTGTCCCCGAGCTCATTGCCCAAACTGAGCATCAGTGCTAACCCAAGTTACTTGTGTTGCCCTCTAAGTATGGTGCCCTTGCCCCATCCAGCCCCAAGGTAACTGATAGGGAAGGGCCCCTCTCTTCAGGTTTCATGTACAAGAGGTAATAACTTGAGTTATGGTACAATGTGTATGTAATACTGTGTAAAGTGACGTACTGCAATGTTTCAGAAATGTGTTCTTGGTAAAATGATATATTGACTGATGATTACATGTGCGAGCCTAATGCAAATGTATATGGCTGCAGTTGAAACTTATGGAGTACTTGCTTGTAGCAGACATCAAGCTTTCCCAAACCAGGAAGAATTATAACCCCCTGCAAATGGGGTTCCAAAAGACTTCCAGGAGCTTGCTTGAATGCTCCAAGCCTGAATGGTGTTTGGCATTTAAGCCATTTATCAGTGAAGTGTTTTTAGAGCCTCTGGTACTGTCTCTTTAAGAGCTGTCTGCTTGCAGACATAATTAGTGTATGGGGGACTGTGTGCTTCTCTGAGTACCACTCGAGCTGCTGCCAATTCACTTCATTTTGCAGTCACTAGGAGTGCAAAGGAACCTATTTGAAAGATGTAACTGTTTGCCAGAAATTATTTAGAGTAATAATGAAATTACAGTTTGTCTAACCTGCTTTCTTTGCAGTCAGAACTGTGTCTGCTAGTTCCCCATTCAAGTTTTGAACTGCTGAACTGGACCAATCAGTGTGGGGTAAGCTAGCTCTAAAATGGTGCCTTGGACGAATCAGAACTTGGACTCATAATCTGAGCCAGCCACAAGAGGATTGTATGGGCAGTGACTCTGGGAGATGTAGTTTAGACTTCAGTGCCTTTTGGACCAACAGCAGCAGTCTATTGTGAGTGACAGCCAATCCAGTCAAGAACTGGGAGGAACTCAAGGAAGTGCCAGTTTTGTCGGTTGGAGTTTCAGTTGAGCTTTGGCAGTGAAGAAGGAAGGAGCCCTGTGCTTTTCAGTGTGCAGTTTAGTCAAAAAACGTGTATAAGGCCCAGAGTTCCGGTCTGCAGCTTGTGTAACAGCTTTTTAGGACTGAATCCGTCCTGTGAAAAGAATCAAAGGATCTCTGAAAGTAGAAACCAGGCTCACCCTGTAGAAGACTGGAGGAATTGCTGAAAATTGCATTCGGTCTGTCAGGAACTGAATCTGCTGTGTGTTCTCCGGGTATTGTGCAGTAATTGCGATCGGATACAGATGCAGCCTGCCTGGTATAGTGCTTTCTTTTATATGGATGTGTGAAGAGGTTTGTGTACCTCAAGTGAGCCCTGCTGACATTGAAGGACCCTATCTTATTTGGAGGTCGTGAGTACTAATTCAGGTCGCTCCCTGTTGAATTGCCACATTAAATCAAATGGAATTACTGTACTGCTGACTGTTTAATTCTCCTTTTCTCTGTGTGAAAGGGCCCCACCAGCTGCCACGGTTTGGACTAGCCACTAGGGCTTGGGTACCCAGGGACAGTAACTGATAGGGATAGGCCTGTGCACAGAGCCATAAATGAATTATTAGAGTGATAAGCTAATTAACCTGATTTCCCCTGTCCTTGTTATATCCCTAAATAAATCAGAGCTGCTTGTTTCAGCAAAGTTATACTGCCTGAGGTATTTGTCTATGTTAAAGTACTGTACTGTGATTGTTGCACTGTATCTCATTTCACAGGAGGTCCCAGTGCGGAACCAGACCTGGGGGTAAGTGTATACTGTGAAGGTAATTCTGATATATTGTGTAGGCCACTAGTAGGAAGAAAGGGGTTGCATGTCCCAGAGGGCTGTGACCAAGTTAGTTAACTATTGCAAACCCTGACCTCTGGGTGGAGGCACCCGCCATTGGATCCAGGCCCTCAACCTGTTAGTGGCAAATCAGGCAGGGGTAGTAGCCCCTGGGATAGCGCCATCTAGGGGTTACATTTGTATTTCTTAAGAGGAGATGCAAACAAAGCAAATAAAGCGTAAAAAAGTAAAGGTAAAGAATCAGCAGGATGTTCATTGAGTTAACATCCCTGCTGTGATAACCAATTGACCAATCAAACCAAGGTTCTTTCTTGCCATTGTATAATTCTGTGTAATGTCATGTTTTTAATGGTTCCTGAGGTACAGGAAGAAGTCTGAATATAACAACTATACTCTCAAAATATTTAATCTTAGGGAATCGAAATTAAGTTTTGCTGCCACTAGCCAGCAGGGTTAGTGACTGAGAAAATTCATTAGCCCTGCAGATTTTCCACTGGCCCAGCTGATGTACTTACTGAAATGTTACCTTCTCCAGTGCAAGCCTACAAGTTAAGAAGTATCTTACAAGCCAGATACAAAATCTACCAGCATTTGGCTAGTGGGGCGGTGCCAATTTTGACCGCTGAATCTGCTTCCCTAGCCTACAGTTTCACAGCAAACATTTTCTCTTGACTATATCTGACATTATTTGTGCTCCTTGAATAGTGACTACAGGGACATCTCCACACGTTTTAATGTACCCTTTACTCTAGTTTTAATATCACTCACATTGACTCCAGGAAACAAGAAAGCGTTCTGTTTGCCTTATCTGGTTACAGATTGTACTATCACGGTGCCTAATGATATATTTATTTGTAATTATTGACCAGGAAAGGCACACTATGCTGTGACAGCTTGTCTCCAGATGCACCTCACCAGTGCAGCCCCCGTACTGCACTACAGTGTCAATTATGGCTGTTACACCAAGTGCCTGGTGTGGGGCTGGAACCTATGACCATGTGATCTTCTGGCCCCAGAGGCGAGCATGCTGCCTACTGATCCACTGACCTTAGTCCCTGTCTCGCAGAGAAAGGGAACTATAAAGGCAGTTTGTCAGCAGAAAACTCACTGATTTTTAAGTGGGGTAACACACGCCGGATTACACTACATTACCCCACCTCCCAGGGTGACTGAAGGCCTGAGGCTCGGGATATATTAACATAACTTGGTTCACATTTTGTTACGTGTTATTCTTTCCTCTTGATGCACAGCATTCTTTGATCATGTGTTCTAGTAGTCCATTACCTGTAATAGACTGGTGATTATGTTTTTTGTCCAAACACTTTCAGCCAATGATCAGTTTTCAAGTATTTAGGTATCCAAGAAGATATTAAAGAATAACATTTCATCCTAGCCTTGTAGACTTGCATTAACTGCTTGACTTTTGCTCCAGTGATTTATAGCATCTCAAGAATCCCTCAATGGAATTACAGCTTTGTAATACCCTATTGGGATTTTATATATAATCCCTGGTATGTGTGTGTGTGTATTGTGTGGGTCTGTGTATATTTATGTGTGCAGTGTGTGTGTGTGTCTATATATATGTATTGTGCGTGTCTGAGTATATATATATATATATATATGTGTGTGTGTGTGTGTGTGTGTATGTATATATGTGTGTCCCTGTATCTATGTGTCTGTACATATGTGTGTGTGTCTGTGTGCATGCCCCCGTATGTGTCTGTATGTACGTATGTATGTATGTCTGTATGTGTGTGTGTATATGTGTATGTATGTATGTGTATACATGTGGGTGTCTGTATATGTATGTGTGTGTGTGTGTCTGTATGTATATATGTGTGTGTAGTGTGTGTCTGTCTGTATGTGTCCCTGTATGTATGTATCTGTGTCTGTATGTATGCACGTATATGTGTTTGTCTGTATGTATGTGCGTATATGTGTGTGTCTGTATGTGTATATGTGTGTGTGTGTGTGTGAGTGATATGGCAGATTGGAGTAGTCAGGCTAGTGAGGGGCAGATGCTGAAATACTGAGCAGCTCATTTTTAATCGGCTTAGTGCCAGTTTCTGGAAGGGCACAGAACAGTGATCTGGATCTAAGGAGCAATTGCCTGGTACCTATAAAAGGTTTTCTGAAGAAAATTTTGTCTGTTTCAAAAGTACATTTAGCACTCATAAATTATAACAGTAGTTACAGCGACATTCTTCTTAATGTCTTTATTTTAACCATGTAGAACAAAAATAATGACTTTGGCTCCCAGAGGGTTCGAGCTAATGCAGGTTAATTGTGCCGGGACTATGCAGCTTCAGGGCTTTCTTTTCCACAAGTCATGTGATACGCAAGAATGAATTCTTTACCAGTGCATGGGAAAGATGGAGGGTCTGTTTACTGTGTCCATAAATTGGATTTTACTCGGATTCTTAAAAAGGCAGTTAATGATCTGGGGCTTGAGGCCTGCTATCTCCCAGGAAGAGATTTTCAGAAGGTGTAACCCCACGGGGTCCAGTGGAGTGGTAACAAGGGAGACTGGGATTCATTACAAACCTCAGAAGTCCACATTAGGTGGGGCAGGCTGGTGTGGTAACACATCACAGAGGCGAGGAGCTCGAATCCTAGGGAGAACGATAGGGAGGGAGGGTGTGGACTGCCAAGTCTTTGCAAAGTTCCAGACTGCTGATCATGGAGTGGTATTAGCTGTAAAGTTTGCTGCCAGTTGCTGTCTTGGCCTATGAAAGGGTGCAGACATGGTTGGGGCAGCAAAATTGGGGGTGGGGGTGTAATTTTCAATACAAGAGGCGACCACAGTAGTTGCGCACTCACACAATGTATCTATTTTCAAAGATTAGTACTTACCTGAAAATATTATTCATGTTATTTCATTTTTCCTTTTGCTAACTTGTCAGTACTACATGTGATGTGAAGACCCACACTCTACAGGGAGTCTGGCATATCTCCTTCTGACCTCCCTCCTGTGATATCACAACTGACCAAAACGGTCAGCTTATCTCCTGCTGGATTAGTCACATATGAAGTAACAGAGTGATTTTTTTTTTGTTTATATTTAAAATTACACTGGCTGTGCTGGCAGCCTAGCAGTTAAGGTACTTGCCTTCTGTTTAGGAGACCGTAGCTTCTTGTCCAGAACACGTGATCTCAGTCGCACTTTGGCAGAAGTCTAAGAAGTCCATTCAGAAAAATGTACACTCCACTCCTGGAGGGACTTCTCTCCTCGTGGAACAGCTACCCCCTGGTGTTTCAGGGTGGAGGGCCAGGTGAACCATTCAGCAGAGAATCTCCTGAGATTTGCCTGTGCCACACCTTCAGTGCAGGGAGGGGCCCTTGGTGGAAGGATACAGAGATGTCAACACCAGGTGGCTCCACCCCTTGTCGGTATATGGAGCGCTTGGCTATCATGGTAGTGGACGGCTCCGGTTTATTGTGGGGTGCTCAGTAGGTAAGGGGGGCAGGAGTTGGGAAGGCATTGTGGAGAACACAGAAACAGGAATGCAGTGATTGTAAAAAGAAAATGATTTCAGCTGTAGGACAGGTACAGCACCAGTGTCTGAAGAGTTTGTGTTGTCGTAAATCCATTTGTTTGATGTCAGGTGTAGACAAGCAGCCGGAGCACCTGAGCTCTAAGGGATGTGGACCCTGTTTTCATTTTAACGTACAGAGTTATCAAGAAAAGGGGAAACCAAGTACAGAAAGCAGAAAAAAATGTCTAAAAATTGTGCTTGTCTAAGTGTCTCTTTGGGGTGTCGAGTCCTCTTTAAAGCAACAGTGCAGCAAAATTGGAGAAAACATTTACTGTGCCTTTTTTCACTATAAAAGGTTCCAATCATCTTTCAGTTTTATTTAGTCGTAAACATTTCTAGTTCCACCAAAATCTGAGCAAATTTAATTTAGTTTTTTCTCAAGAAAAAAAGATGGCCACCACATTTAGCTTAGAAATACCATTGTAAACCTGGCAAGGGTTAGGCTCGAGGAAATAAAACAACTGCATAGGAGGTACCTAGAAAAATAGATTTGACAAGTATGCTAATTTTTTTATTAATTGTAGCTGAATCTAGCTTTTTGGGGAAAACCTTTTTCATCACACGGCTGCTTTAAGCATTTGACTACAAGAACCACATTTTGCACCACAATTTCCAAAATACGTAGATTTACAGTGGATAGTCCAGTGCACCTGCTCAGGTGTGTAATGCAGGAAAAGAGAGCAGGTACCGTATTGAGCATGCGAAAGGTATGTTAAGGCGCTGGTATATAGACAGAGCTGTTATCTCTGCAGGTTAGGCCAAGAGTTCGATGCAGTAGGGGCCGAGTTAGTGAAAGACTTTTTTTTGCAATTGGCATCTTACTGCATCAGCTCCTTGGTCTGGTATGGAAGCCAGTAAGTGGTATCTGATTTTTTGAGCAGGGATGAGCTTCCAGGTAGAGGACAGCTGTATAAAACATATCTAATATTATCTGGCTGAAAAACTTCTAACTGGTAGAAGGAAAAACAAAATGCTTCAGAAATACAAAAAATGTAATAGATAACATGTTTGTCTTCTATTCTTGGCAGGGCTAGCGCTATTAGAACACCTGGCTCTTACTTCGAGAGGGTTCCTGCAGTAGGTTTTTACAGTTAGGACTGCACCCCCTGGCATCAGGACCGCACAGCAAAATTTTAGCTAACAGTCTTCGGCAGGTACATCAGCGTGACTATAAAAGGGGCGATCCCCCGCCTGCCCTCCAGTTCTTTCCCATCACTGACCTAAATTATCAGACCAAATGCAGTAGAATAGCTTCAGTCGCCCTCCATTTTCAGATGTTTTTCGAACATAGTTTCTGATACTTTCTTCCATCCACATAGCAGTGTATGTTGTCTAATCGGCCCAAGAAAAAGTGCTTCATGTGCGGCGCGTAGATCCCACACGGGGATGACCGTTCCTGTTGTGTCCTCTGCCTGTGGCTTAAGCATAGCATCGCAGAGTGTTCCATCTGCCAGGGCTTCAACCAGGCCATGCGCACCCATCACAAGAAGACCCTTGATGCCCATTTACTGACCCAAAGACTGGCATCGATGGAAAAAGAGCTCTAGGAGCTGAGGGAAAGATCGTCATCGCTGACCCTGGAGAAAAAGAAGGAGAGATGCCGGGCAAGCCTCTCTCCACGGAGGAAATCCAGCCAGACAGCCGACGCCATCCCGGGTGGGGCCTCCACTCCCGTGAGTACCCCACCTCCAAGGCCTCTTCCGCTCAGGCATACCGGACGCTCTCTCCCACTCCCCTGCCGAGGTTAGCAGGCAGTCGGGAGTATCCTTTTTGGAGGATCCAGCTATGGTACCTGCTTCAAACCTGGCCATTAAGTCGCCCTCTGGCTCTGACGCCATGCGCCCAGCCCAGGTCAATCAGCCTGACTCTAGCCTCCCAGCTTCTGTCAGCCTGGTCTCTGTCTGTAAGTCAGTTGACAGCTCCTCCATCACCTGCCAGGCCGTCACCTCCAAGTCGGCCACCGGACCACCCGGCGCCTGTAAGGTTACTTCTCTCCCGTTGAACTCCCTTGTGGACCCCGATGCTGGGCAGAGAGAGCTCGCAGGTCCCTCTTCATCCCACCAGGGTTCTCCCTCAAGGAATTTGCTGTCCTCCTCCGACCTCTTTGGGCCTGATCACCAGGACCCTCTTCCGTCAGATACGCTACCGGACCTGTCAACGGGGACTCTTCTAGACCTCCCCCCCCCTTTGCCGGGCAACGTTCCGCTGATTGATCTTCACCTGATGCCAGATCCCTCACCGGATACATTTAGGGTGGTATGGATCCAACCCGATCAGCTGCTGGTGAGGTGGAGTGGTGACTGGGAAGCTGTGGGGATCAGCTGATGGTAGAGGTGGAGTGGTGACTGGGAAGCTGTGGGGATCAGCTACTGGTAAGGTGGAGTGGTGACTGGGAAGCCATGGGGAATCAGTTGCTGGTAAGGTGGAGTGGTGACTGGGAAGCTGGGGGGATCAGTTGCTGGTAATGTGGAGTGGTGACTGGGAAGCCGTGGGGATCAGTTGTTAGTAAGGTGGAGTGGTGACTGGGAAGCCGTAGGGATCAGTTGCTGATGAGGTGGAGTGGTGACTGGGAAGCTGTGAGGGATCAGCTGCTGGTAAGGTGGAGTGGTGACTGGGAAGCTGTGGGAATCAGCTGCTGGTAAGATGGAGTGGTGACTGGAGTCATGGGGAATCAGTTGCTGGTACGGTGGAGTGGTGACTGGGAAGCTGTGGGGATCAGTTGCTGGTAAGGTGGAGTGGTGACTGGGAAGTCGTGGGAAATCAGTTGCTGGTAAGGTGGAGTGGTGACTGGGAAGCTGTGGGGGATCAGTTGCTGGTAAGGTGGAGTGGTGACTGGAAGCCGTGGGGAATCAGTTGCTGGTAAGGTGGGTGGTGACTGGGAAGCTGTGGGGATCAGTTGCTGGTAAGGTGGAGTGGTGACTGGGAAGCTGTGGGAAATCAGTTGCTGGTAGGTGGATTGGTAGACTGGGAAGCTGTGGGAATCATTGCTGGTGCAGGTGGAGTGGTGACTGGGAAGCCAGGGGAATCAGTTGCTGATGTAAGGTGGAGTGGTGACTGGGAAGCTGTGGAGATCAGCTGCTGGTAAGAGTGGAGTGGTGACTGGGAAGCTGTGGGAATCAGCTGCTGGTAAGGTGGAGTGGTGACTGGGAAGCCGTGGAGATCAGTTGCTGTGCGGTGGAGTGGTGACTGGGAAGCTGTGAGGAATCAGCTGCTGGTAAGGTGGAGTGGTGACTGGGAAGCCGTGGGGAATCAGTTGCTGGTAAGGTGGAGTGGTGACTGGGAAGCTGTAGGGATCAGCTGCTGGTAAGGTGGAGTGGTGACTGGGAAGCCGTGGGGAATCAGTTGCTGGTACGGTGGAGTGGTGACTGGGAAGCTGTGGGAGATCAGTTGCTGGTAAGGTGGAGTGGTGTCTGAGCAGCTGTGGGAATCAGCTGCTGGTAAGGTGGAGTGGTGACTGGGAAGCTGTAAGGATCAGCTGCTGGTAAGGTGGAGTGGTGACTGGGAAGCTGTGGGATCAGCTGCTGGTAAGGTGGAGTGGTGACTGGGAAGCTGTAGGGATCAGCTGCTGGTAAGGTGGAGTGGTGACTGGGAAGCTGTAGGGATCAGCTGCTGGTAAGGTGGAGTGGTGACTGGGAAGCCATGGGAAATCAGTTGCTGGTAAGGTGGAGTGGTGACTGGGAAGCTGTGGGGAATCAGCTGCTGGTAAGGTGGAGTGGTGACTGGGAAGCTGTGGGAATCAGTTGCTGGTAAGGTGGAGTGGTGACTGGGAAGCTGTAGGGAATCAGCTGCTGGTAAGGTGGAGTGGTGACTGGGAAGCTGTGGGGGATCAGCTGCTGGTAAGGTGGAGTGGTGACTGGGAAGCTGTGGGAATCAGCTGCTGGTAAGGTGGAGTGGTAACTGGGAAGCCGTGGGAATCAGTTGCTGGTAAGGTGGAGTGGTGACTGGGAAGCTGGGAATCAGCTGCTGGTAAGGTGGAGTGGTGACTGGGAAGCTGTGGGATCAGCTGCTGGTGAGGTGGAGTGGTGACTGGGAAGCTGTGGGAATCAGTGCTGGTAAGGTGGAGTGGTGACTGGGAAGCTGTGGGAATCAGCTGCTGGTAAGGTGGAGTGGTGACTGGGAAGCTGTGGGGATCAGCTGCTGGTAAGGTGGAGTGGTGACTGGGAAGCTGTGGGGATCAGCTGCTGGTAAGGTGGAGTGGTGACTGGGAAGCTGTGGGGATCAGGTGTGGTAAGGTGGAGTGGTGACTGGAAGCTGTGGGGATCAGCTGCTGGTAAGGTGGAGTGGTGACTGGGAAGCTGTAGGATCAGCTGCTGGTAAGGTGGAGTGGTGACTGGGAAGCTGTGGGGAATCAGTTGCTGGTAAGGTGGAGTGGTGACTGGGAAGCTGTGGGAATCAGCTGCTGGTAAGGTGGAGTGGTGACTGGGAAGCCATGGGAAATCAGTTGCTGGTAAGGTGGAGTGGTGACTGCGAAGCTGTAGGGAATCAGCTGCTGGTAAGGTGGAGTGGTGACTGCGAAGCTGTGGGAATCAGCTGCTGGTAAGGTGGAGTGGTGACTGGGAAGCTGTGGGGATCAGCTGCTGGTAAGGTGGAGTGGTGACTGGGAAGCTGTAGGGAATCAGCTGCTGGTAAAGTGGAGTGGTGACTGGGAAGCTGTGGGGGATCAGCTGCTGGTAAGGTGGAGTGGTGACTGGGAAGCTGTGGGGATCAGCTGCTGGTAAGGTGGAGTGGTGACTGGGAAGCTGTGGGAATCAGCTGCTGGTAAGGTGGAGTGGTGACTGGGAAGCTGTGGGAATCAGCTGCTGGTAAGGTGGAGTGGTGACTGGGAAGCTGGGGATCAGCTGCTGGTAAGGTGGGTGGTGACTGGGAAGCTGGGGATCAGCTGCTGGTAAGGTGGAGTGGTGACTGGGAAGCTGTGAGGATCAGCTGCTGGTAAGGTGGAGTGGTGACTGGGAAGCTGTGGGGAATCAGTTGCTGGTAAGGTGGAGTGGTGACTGGGAAGCTGTGGGGGATCAGCTGCTGGTAAGGTGGAGTGGTGACTGGGAAGCTGTGGGGATCAGCTGCTGGTAAGGTGGAGTGGTGACTGGGAAGCTGTGGGGAATCAGCTGCTGGTAAGGTGGAGTGGTGACTGGGAAGCTGTGGGGAATCAGCTGCTGGTAAGGGTGGTGACTGGGAAGCTTGGGGATCAGCTGCTGGTAAGGTGGAGTGGTGACTGGGAAGCTGTGGGGATCAGCTGCTGGTAAGGTGGAGTGGTGACTGGGAAGCTGTGGGGATCAGTTGCTGGTAAGGTGGAGTGGTGACTGGGAAGCTGTGGGAATCAGCTGCTGGTAAGGTGGAGTGGTGACTGGGAAGCCATGGGAATCAGTTGCTGGTGCAGTGGAGTGGTGACTGGGAAGCTGTGGGGGATCAGTTGCTGATGAGGTGGAGTGGTGACTGGGAAGCTGTGGGAGATCAGCTGCTGGTAAGGTGGAGTGGTGTCTGGGAAGCTGTGGGGATCAGCTGCTGGTAAGGTGGAGTGGTGACTGGGAAGCTGTGGGAATCAGTTGCTGGTAGAGGTGGAGTGGTGACTGGAAGCTGTGAGAATCAGTTGCTGGTAAGGTGGAGTGGTAACTGGGAAGCCATGGAGGAATCAGTTGCTGGTAGGTGGGTGGTGACTGGAAGCTGTGGGGATCAGCTGCTGTAGGTGGAGTGGTGACTGGGAAGCTGTAGGGATCAGCTGCTGGTAAGGTGGAGTGGTGACTGGGAAGCTGTGGGAATCAGTTGCTGGTAAGGTGGAGTGGTAACTGGGAAGCCGTGGAGAATCAGTTGCTGGTAAGGTGGAGTGGTGACTGGGAAGCTGTAGGGATCAGCTGCTGGTAAGGTGGAGTGGTGACTGGGAAGCTGTAGGGAATCAACTGCTGGTAAGGTGGAGTGGTAACTGGGAAGCCATGGGGATCAGTTGCTGGTAAGGTGGAGTGGTGACTGGGAAGCTGTGGGGAATCATCTGCTGGTAAGGTGGAGTGGTGACTGGGAAGCTGTAGGGATCAGCTGCTGGTAAGGTGGAGTGGTGACTGGGAAGCTGTGGGGAATCATCTGCTGGTAAGGTGGAGTGGTAACTAGGAAGCCGTGGGGAATCAGTTGCCGGTAAGGTGGAGTGGTGACTGCGAAGCTGCAGGGAATCAGCTGCTGGTAAGGTGGAGTGGTGACTGGGAAGCTGTGGGGGATCAGCTGCTGGTGAGGTGGAGTGGTGACTGGGAAGCTGTGGGAATCGGCTGCTGGTAAGGTGGAGTGGTGACAGGGAAGCTGTAGGGAATCAGCTGCTGGTAAAGTGGAGTGGTGACTGGGAAGCTGTGGGGGATCAGCTGCTGGTAAGGTGTAGTGGTGACTGGGAAGCTGTGGGGGATCAGCTGTTGGTGAGGTGGAGTGGTGACTGGGAAGCTGTGGGATCAGGTGATGTTAAGGTGGAGTGGTTACTGGAAAGCTGTGGGCATCAGCTGCTGGTAAGGTGGAGTGGTGACTGGGAAGCTGTGGGGAATCAGCTGCTGGTAGGTGGGTGGTGACTGGGAAGCTGTGGGGATCAGCTGCTGTAAGTGGGTGTTGACTGGAAGCTGTGGGATCAGTTGCTGGTAATGGAGTGGTGACTGGGAAGCCGTGGGGATCAGTTGCTAGGTAAGGTGGAGTGGTGACTGGGAAGCCGTAGGGATCAGTTGCTGATGAGGTGGAGTGGTGACTGGGAAGCTGAGGGATCAGCTGCTGGTAGGTGGAGTGGTGACTGGGAAGCTGTGGGAGATCAGCTGCTGGTAAGATGGAGTGGGGACTAGGAAGTCATGGGAATCAGTTGCTGATGCAGTGGAGTGGTGACTGGGAAGCTGTGGGGATCAGTTGCTAGTAGGTGGAGTGGTGACTGGGAAGCTGTGGGAATCAGTTGCTGGTAAGGTGGAGTGGTGACTGGGAAGCTGTGGGAATCAGCTGCTGGTAAGGTGGAGTGGTGACTGGGAAGCTGTGGGGATCAGTTGCTAGTAAGGTGGAGGCGGTGACTGGGAAGTTGTGGGAAATCAGTTGCTGGTACGGTGGATTGGTAACTGGGAAGCCATGGGAAATCAGTTGCTGGTGCAGTGGAGTGGTGACTGGGAAGCTGTGGGGGATCAGTTGCTGATGAGGTGGAGTGGTGACTGGGAAGCTGTGGGAGATCAGCTGCTGGTAAGGTGGAGTGGTGACTGGGAGCTGTGGGAATCAGCTGCTGGTAAGGTGGAGTGGTGACTGGGAAGCCGTGGGGAATCAGTTGCTGGTACGGTGGAGTGGTGACTGGGAAGCTGTGAGGAATCAGCTGCTGGTAAGGTGGAGTGGTGACTGGGAAGCCATGGGAATCAGTTGCTGTAGGTGGAGTGGTGACTGGGAGCATGAGAATCAGCTGCTGGTAGGTGGAGTGGTGACTGGGAAGCCATGGGAATCAGTTGCTGGTACGGTGGAGTGGTGACTGGGAAGCTGTGGAGAATCAGTTGCTGGTAAGGTGGAGTGGTGACTGGGAAGCTGTGGAGAATCAGTTGCTGGTAAGGTGGAGTGGTGACTGGGAAGCTGTAGGGATCAGCTGCTGGTAAGGTGGAGTGGTGACTGGGAAGCTGTGGGATCAGCTGCTGGTAAGGTGGAGTGGTGACTGGGAAGCTGTGGGAATCAGACTGCTGGTAGGTGGAGTGGTGACTGGGAAGCTGTGGGAGATCAGCTGCTGGTAAGAGTGGAGTGGTGACTGGGAGCTGTGGAGATCAGCTGCTGGTAAGGTGGAGTGGTGACTGGGAAGCTGTGGGGGATCAGCTGCTGGTAGGTGGAGTGGTGACTGGGAAGCTGTGGGATCAGCTGCTGGTAAGGTGGAGTGGTGACTGGAAGCTGTGGGCATCAGCTGCTGGTAGGTGGAGTGGTGACTGGGAAGCCATGGGGAATCAGTTGCTGGTAAGGTGGAGTGGTGACTGGGAAGCTGTGGGATCAGTTGCTGGTAAGGTGGAGTGGTGACTGGGAAGCTGTGGGGGATCAGTTGCTGTAAGGTGAGTGGTGACTGGGAAGCCGTGGGATCAGTTGCTGATGGGTGGAGTGGTGACTGGGAAGCTGTGGGATCAGCTGCTGGTAGGTGGAGTGGTGACTGGGAAGCTGGGGATCAGCTGCTGGTAAGGTGGAGTGGGGACTGGAAGGCTGTGGAGATCAGTTGCTGGTGCGGTGGAGTGGTGACTGGGAAGCGTGGGGATCAGTTGCTAGTAAGGTGGAGTGGTGACTGGGAAGTCGAGGGAATCAGTTGCTGGTATGGTGGAGTGGTGACTGGGAAGCTGTGGGGATCAGTTGCTGGTAAGGTGGAGTGGTGACTGGGAAGCTGTGGATCAGTGCTGGTAGGTGGAGTGGTGACTGGGAAGCTGTGGGGATCAGTTGCTAGTAAGGTGGAGTGGTGACTGGGAAGCTGTGAGGAATCAGTTGCTATGGGTGGAGTGGTGACTGGGAAGCCATGGAATCAGTGCTGGTAAGGTGGAGTGGTGACTGGGAAGCTGTGGGGATCAGCTGCTGGTAGGTGGTGGTGACTGGAAGCTGTAGGGGATCAGCTGCTGGTAGAGTGGAGTGGTGACTGGGAAGCTGTGGGAATCAGCTGCTGGTAGGTGGAGTGGTGACTGGGAGCGTGGGAATCAGTTGCTTGTAAGGTGGAGTGGTGACTGGGAAGCTGTGGAATCAGCTGCTGGTAAGGTGGAGTGGTGACTGGGAAGCATGGGAATCAGTTGCTGGTAAGGTGGAGTGGTGACTGGGAAGCTGTGGGGATCAGTTGCTGGTAAGGTGGAGTGGTGACTGGGAGCTGTGGGAATCAGTTGCTGGTAAGGTGGAGTGGTGACTGGGAAGCTGTGGGATCAGTTGCTGGTAAGATGGAGTGGTGTCTGGGCAGCTGTGGGAATCAGCTGCTGGTAAGGTGGAGTGGTGACTGGAAGCTGTGGGATCAGCTGCTGGTAAGGTGGGTGGTGACTAGGAAGCTGTAGGGAATCAGCTGCTGGTAAGGTGGAGTGGTGACTGGGAAGCTGGGGATCAGCTGCTGGTAAGGTGGAGTGGTGACTGGGAGGCTGTGGGATCAGCTGCTGGTGAGGTGGAGTGGTGACTGGGAAGCTGAGGGGATCAGCTGCTGGTGGGTGGAGTGGTGACTGGGAAGCTGTAGGAATCAGCTGCTGGTAAGGTGGAGTGGTGACTGGGAAGCTGTGGGATCAGCTGCTGGTAAGGTGGAGTGGTGACTGGGAAGCTGTGGGAATCAGCTGCTGGTAAGGTGGAGTGGTGACTGGGAAGCTGTGGGGATCAGCTGCTGGTAAGGTGGAGTGGTGACTGGAAGCTGTGAGGAATCAGCTGCTGGTAAGGTGGAGTGGTGACTGGGAAGCCTGGGGAATCAGTTGCTAGTGGTGGAGTGGTGACTGGAAGCTGTGGGAATCAGCTACTGGTAAGGTGGAGTGGTGACTGGGAAGCCTGGGGGATCAGTTGCTGGTAAGGTGGAGTGGTGACTGGGAAGCTGTGGGGATCAGTTGCTGGTAAGGTGGAGTGGTGACTGGGAAGCTGTGGGGATCAGTTGCTGGTAGGTGGAGTGGTGACTAGGAAGCTGTGGGAATCAGCTGCTGGTGAGGTGGAGTGGTGACTGGAGCTGGGAATCAGCTGCTGGTAAGGTGGAGTGGGGACTAGGAAGCATGGGGAATCAGTTGCTGAGTCAGGTGGAGTGGTGCTGACTGTGGGGATCAGCTGCTGGTAAGGTGGAGTGGTGACTGGGAAGCCATGAGAGATCAGTTGCTGGTGAGGTGGAGTGGTGACTGGGAAGCTGTGGGGATCATGCTGCTGGTAAGGTGGAGTGGTGACTGGGAAGCTGCAGGGAATCAGCTGCTGGTAAGGTGGAGTGGTGACTGGGAAGCTGTGGGGATCAGCTGCTGGTAAGGTGGAGTGGTAACTAGGAAGCCGTGGGAATCAGTTGCTGGTAAGGTGGAGTGGTGACTGAGCTGCAGGAATCAGCTGCTGGTAAGGTGGAGTGGTGACTGGGAAGCTGTGGGGATCAGCTGCTGGTAAGGTGGAGTGGTGACTGGGAAGCTGTGGGAATCAGCTGCTGGTAGGTGGAGTGGTGACAGGAAGCTGTGGGAATCAGCTGCTGGTAAGGTGGAGTGGTGACTGGGAAGCTGTGGGATCAGCTGCTGGTAAGGTGAGTGGTGACTGGGAAGCTGTGGGGATCAGCTGTTGGGTGAGGTGGAGTGGTGACTGGGAAGCTGTAGGGATCAGGCTGATGTTAAGGTGGAGTGGTGACTGGGAAGCTGTGAGATCAGCTGCTGGTAGGTGGAGTGGTGACTGGGAAGCTTGAGGATCAGTTGCTGGTAAGGTGGAGTGGTGACTGGGAAGCTGTGGGGATCAGTTGCTGGTAAGGTGGAGTGGTGACTGGGAAGCTGCAGGAATCAGCTGCTGGTAAGGTGGAGTGGTGACTGGGAAGCTGTGGGAATCAGTTGCTGGTAAGGTGGAGTGGTGACTGGGAAGCTGTGGGATCAGCTGCTGGTAAGGTGGAGTGGTGACTGGGAAGCTGTGGGATCAGCTGCTGGTAAGGTGGGTGGTGACTGGGAAGCTGTGGGGAATCAGCTGCTGGTAAGGTGGAGTGGTGACTGGGAAGCTGTGGGGATCAGCTGTGCTGTGAGGTGGAGTGGTGACTGGGAAGCTGTGGGAATCAGCTGCTGGTAAGGTGGAGTGGTGACTGGAAGCTGTGGGAATCAGCTGCTGGTAAGGTGGAGTGGTGACTGGGAAGCTGTGGGGAATCAGCTGCTGGTAAGGTGGAGTGGTGACTGGGAAGCTGTGGGAATCAGCTGCTGGTAAGGTGGAGTGGTGACTGGGAAGCTGAGGAAATCACTGCTGGTAAGGTGGAGTGGTGACAGGGAAGCTGTGAGGAATCAGTTGCTGGTAAGGTGGAGTGGTGACTGGGAGCATGGGATCAGTTGCTGGTGAGTGGAGTGGTGACTGGGAAGCTGTGGGATCAGTTGCTGATGAGGTGGAGTGGTGACTGGGAAGCTGTGGGAGATCAGCTGCTGGTAAGGTGGAGTGGTGACTGGGAAGCTGTGGGGATCAGCTGCTGGTAAGGTGGAGTGGTGACTGGGAAGCAGTGGGGAATCAGTTGCTGGTACGGTGGAGTGGTGACTGGGAAGCTGTGGAGGATCAGTTGCTGGTAAGGTGGAGTGGTGACTGGGAAGCTGTGGAGGAATCAGTTGCTGGTAAGGTGGAGTGGTGACTGGGAAGCTGTGGGGATCAGCTGCTGGTAAGGTGGAGTGGTGACTGGGAAGCTGTAGGGAATCAACTGCTGGTAAGGTGGAGTGGTGACTGGGAAGCCATGGGAGTATCAGTTGCTGGTAAGTGGAGTGGTGACTGGGAAGCTGTGGGGATCAGCTGCTGGTAAGGTGGAGTGGTGACTGGGAAGCTGTGGGGATCAGCTGCTGGTAAGGTGGAGTGGTGACTGGGAAGCTGTGGGAATCATCTGCTGGTAAGGTGGAGTGGTGACTGGAAGCCGTGGGAATCAGTTGCGGTAAGGGTGGAGTGGTGACTGGGAAGCTCAGGGAATCAGCTGCTGGTAGGTGGAGTGGTGACTGGGAAGCTGTGGGGATCAGCTGCTGGTGAGGTGGAGTGGTGACTGGGAAGCTGAGGAATCAGCTGCTGGTAAGGTGGAGTGGTGACTGGAAGCTGTGGATCAGCTGGAAGGTGGAGTGGTGACTGGGAAGCTGTGGGGATCAGCTGCTGGTAAGGTGGAGTGGTGACTGGGAAGCTGTGGGGATCAGCTGTTGGTGAGGTGGAGTGGTGACTGGGAAGCTGTAGGAATCAGGTGTGTTAAGGTGGAGTGGTGACTGGGAAGCTGTGGGCATCAGCTGCTGGTAAGGTGGAGTGGTGACTGGGAAGCTGTGGGGATCAGCTGCTGGTGAGGTGGAGTGGTGACTGGGAAGCTGTGGGGATCAGGTGCTGGTAAGGTGGGTGGTGACTGGAAGCTGTGGGGATCAGTTGCTGGTAATGGAGTGGTGACTGGGAAGCCGTGGGGAATCAGTTGCTGGTAGGTGGAGGTGGTGACTGGAGCCGTGGGAATCAGTTGCTGGTGAGGTGGAGTGGTGACTGGGAAGCTGTGAGGGATCAGCTGCTGGTAAGGTGGAGTGGTGACTGGGAAGCCGTGGGAAGTCAGTTGCTGGTGAGGTGGAGTGGTGACTGGGAAGCTGGGGATCAGTTGCTGTAGGGTGGAGTGGTGACTGGGAAGCTGTGGAGATCAGCTGCTGAAGATGGAGTGGTGACTGGGAAGCTGTGGGAATCAGCTGCTGGTAAGGTGGAGTGGTGACTGGGAAGCTGTGGGAAATCAGTTGCTGGTAAGGTGGAGTGGTGACTGGGAAGCTGTGAGGAATCAGCTGCTGGTAAGGTGGAGTGGTGACTGGGAAGCCATGGGGAATCAGTTGCTGGTAAGGTGGAGTGGTGACTGGGAAGCTGTAGGGATCAGCTGCTGGTAAGGTGGAGTGGTGACTGGGAAGCCAGGGGGAATCAGTTGCTGGGAAGGTGGAGTGGTGACTGGGAAGCTGTGGAGAATCAGTTGCTGGTAAGGTGGAGTGGTGACTGGGAAGCTGTGGGAATCAGTTGCTGGTAAGGTGGAGTGGTGACTGGGAAGCTGTGGGATCAGCTGCTGGTAAGGTGGAGTGGTGACTGGGAAGCTGTGGGGGATCAGCTGCTGGTAAGGTGGAGTGGTGACTGGGAAGCTGTGGGAATCAGCTGCTGGTAAGGTGGAGTGGTGACTGGGAAGCTGTGGGGATCAGCTGCTGGTAAGGTGGAGTGGTGACTGGGCAGCTGTGAGAATCAGCTGCTGGTAAGGTGGAGTGGTGACTGGGAAGCCGTGGGAATCAGTTGCTGGTAGGTGGAGTGGTGACTGGGAAGCTGAGGAATCAGCTGCTGGTAAGGTGGAGTGGTGACTGGGAAGCCATGGGAGATCAGTTGCTGGTAAGGTGGAGTGGTGACTGTGAAGCTGTGAGGATCAGCTGCTGGTAAGGTGGAGTGGTGACTGGGAAGCTGGGAATCAGTTGCTGGTAGGTGGAGTGGTGACTGGGAAGCTGTGAGAATCAGCTGCTGGTAAGGTGGAGTGGTGACTGGGAAGCTGTAGGGATCAGCTGCTGGTAAGGTGGAGTGGTGACTGGGAAGCTGTAGGGATCAGCTGCTGGTAAGGTGGAGTGGTGACTGGGAAGCTGTGGGGAATCAGCTGCTGGTAAGGTGGAGTGGTGACTGGGAAGCTGTGGGGATCAGCTGCTGGTAAGGTGGAGTGGTGACTGGGAAGCTGTAGGGAATCAGCTGCTGGTAAGGTGGAGTGGTGACTGGGAAGCCATGGAGATTCAGTTGCTGGTAAGGTGGAGTGGTGACTGGAAGCTGTGGGATCAGCTGCTGGTAAGGTGGAGTGGTGACTGGGAAGCTGTGGGATCAGCTGCTGGTAAGGTGAGTGGTGACTGGGAAGCTGTGGAATCAGCTGCTGGTAAGGTGGAGTGGTGACTGGGAAGCTGTGGGGATCAGCTGCTGGTAAGGTGGAGTGGTGACTGGGAAGCTGTGAGATCAGCTGATGGTAAGGTGGAGTGGTGACTGGGAAGCTGTGGGGAATCAGCTGCTGGTAAGGTGGAGTGGTGACTGGGAAGCTGTGAGGATCAGCTGCTGGTAAGTGTGGTGGTGACTGGGAAGCTGTGGGGATCAGCTGTGGTGAGGTGGAGTGGTGACTGGGAAGCTGTGGGAATCAGTTGCTGGTAGGTGAGTGGTGACTGGAAGCTGTGGGAATCAGCTGCTGGTAAGTGGAGTGGTGACTGGAAGCTGTGGGGATCAGCTGCTGGTAAGGTGGAGTGGTGACTGGGAAGCTGTGGGAATCATCTGCTGGTAAGGTGGAGTGGTAACTAGGAAGCCGTGGGGAATCAGTTGCCGGTAAGGTGGAGTGGTGACTGCGAAGCTGCAGGGAATCAGCTGCTGGTAAGGTGGAGTGGTGACTGGGAAGCTGTGGGGGATCAGCTGCAGGTGAGGTGCAGTGGTGACTGGGAAGCTGTAGGAATCGACTGATGGTAAGGTGGAGTGGTGACAGGGAAGCTGTAGGGAATCAGCTGCTGGTAAAGTGGAGTGGTGACTGGGAAGCTGTGGGGGATCAGCTGCTGGTAAGGTGTAGTGGTGACTGGGAAGCTGTGGGGGATCAGCTGTTGGTGAGGTGGAGTGGTGACTGGGAAGCTGTAGGGATCAGGTGATGTTAAGGTGGAGTGGTTACTGGAAAGCTGTGGGCATCAGCTACTGGTAAGGTGGAGTGGTGACTGGGAAGCCATGGGGAATCAGTTGCTGGTAAGGTGGAGTGGTGACTGGGAAGCTGTGGGGATCAGTTGCTGGTAGGTGGGTGGTGACTGGAAGCATGGGAATCAGTTGCTGAGTGCGGTGGAGTGGTGACTGGGAAGCTGTGGGGATCAGTTGCTGGTAAGGTGGGTGACTGTGAAGTGTGGGAATCAGCTGCTGGTAAGGTGGAGTGGTGACTGGGAAGCTGTGGGGGATCAGTTGCTGGTAAGGTGGAGTGGTGACTGGGAAGCTGTGGGAATCAGTTGCTGGTAAGGTGGAGTGGTGACTGGGAAGCTGTGGGGGATCAGTTGCTGGTAAGGTGGAGTGGTGACTGGGAAGCTGTGGGAATCAGTCTGCTGCAGGTGGAGTGGTAACTGGGAAGCCATGGGAAATCAGTTGCTGGTGCAGTGGAGTGGTGACTGGGAAGCTGTGGAAATCAGTTGCTGGTACGGTGGAGTGGTGACTGGGAAGCTGTGGGGATCAGTTGCTAGTAAGGTGGAGTGGTGACTGGGAGCTGTGGGAAATCAGTTGCTAGTGGGTGGAGTGGTGACTGGGAAGCCATGGGAAATCAGTTGCTGGTGCAGTGGAGTGGTGACTGGGAAGCTGTGGGGATCAGTTGCTGATGAGGTGGAGTGGTGACTGGGAAGCTGTGGGGATCAGCTGCTGGTGAGGTGCAGTGGTGACTGGAAGCTGTGGGAATCGAGCTGATGGTAAGGTGGAGTGGTGACAGGGAGCTGAGGAATCAGCTGCTGGTAAAGTGGAGTGGTGACTGGGAAGCTGTGGGATCAGCTGCTGGTAAGGTGGAGTGGTGACTGGGAAGCTGTGGGGATCAGCTGCTGGTGAGGTGGAGTGGTGACTGGGAAGCTGTAGGGATCAGGTGCTGTTAGGTGGGTGGTTACTGGAAGGCTGGGCATCAGCTGCTGGTAAGGTGAAGTGGTGACTGGGAAGCCTGGAGGATCAGTTGCTGGTAAGGTGGAGTGGTGACTGGGAAGCTGTGGGGATCGGCTGCTGGTAAGTGTGGAGTGGTGACTAGGAAGCCATGGGGGATCAGTTGCTGGTGGGTGGAGTGGTGACTGGGAAGCTGTGGGATCAGTTGCTGGTAAGGTGGAGTGGTGACTGGGAAGTGGGAAATCAGTTGCTGGTATGGTGGAGTGGTGACTGGGAAGCTGTGGGGGATCAGTTGCTGGTAAGGTGGAGTGGTGACTGGGAAGCTGTGGGAAATCAGTTGCTGGTACGGTGGAGTGGTGACTGGGAAGCTGTGGGGGATCAGTTGCTAGTAAGGTGGAGCGGTGACTGGGAAGTTGTGGGAAATCAGTTGCTGGTACGGTGGATTGGTAACTGGGAAGCCATGGAAAATCAGTTGCTGGTGCAGTGGAGTGGTGACTGGGAAGCTGTGGGGATCAGTTGCTGGTAGAGGTGGAGTGGTGACTGGGAAGCTGTGGGAGATCAGCTGCTGGTAAGATGGAGTGGTGTCTGGGCAGCTGTGGGAATCAGCTGCTGGTAAGGTGGAGTGGTGACTGGGAAGCCGTGGGAATCAGTTGCTGGTCAGGTGGAGTGGTGACTGGGAAGCTGTGGGATCAGCTGCTGGTAAGTGGAGTGGTGACTGAGAAGCTGTGGGGAATCAGCTGCTGGTAAGGTGGAGTGGTGACTGGGAAGCTGTGGGATCAGCTGCTGGTAAGGTGGAGTGGTGACTGGGAAGCTGTGGGAATCAGCTGCTGGTAAGGTGGAGTGGTGACTGGGAAGCTGTGGGGAATCAGTTGCTGGTAGGTGGAGTGGTGACTGGGAAGCTGTGGAGGATCAGCTGCTGGTAAGGTGGAGTGGTGACTGGGAAGCTGTGGGAATCAGCTGCTGGTGAGGTGGAGTGGTGACTGGGAAGCTGTGGGATCAGCTGCTGGTGAGGTGGAGTGGTGACTGGGAAGCTGTGGGGATCAGCTGCTGGTAAGGTGGAGTGGTGACTGGGAAGCTGTGGGAATCAGCTGCTGGTAAGGTGGAGTGGTGACTGGGAGGTATGGGAATCAACTGCTGGTAGGTGGGTGGTAACTGGGAAGCCATGGGGATCATCAGTTGCTGGTAAGGTGGAGTGGTGACTGGGAAGCTGTGGGAATCATCTGCTGGTAGGTGGAGTGGTGACTGGGAAGCTGAGGGATCAGCTGCTGGTAAGGTGGAGTGGTGACTGGGAAGCCATGAGAATCAGTTGCTGGTAAGGTGGAGTGGTACTGGGAAGCTGTGGGAATCATCTGCTGGTAGAGGTGGAGTGGTGACTAGGAAGCCGTGGGGAATCAGTTGCTGGTAAGGTGGAGTGGTGACTACTGGCTAGGGAATCAGCTGCTGGTGAGGTGGAGTGGTGACTGGGAAGCTGTGGGGATCAGCTGCTGGTAAGTGGAGTGGTGACTGGGAGCTGTGGGATCAGCTGCTGGTAGGGTGGGTGGTGACTGGGAAGCTGTGGGGATCAGCTGCTGGTGAGGTGGAGTGGTGACTGGGAAGCTGTGGGAATCATCTGCTGGTGAGGTGGAGTGGTAACTGGAAGCCGTGGGGAATCAGTTGCTGGTGGGTGGAGTGGTGACTGGGAAGCTGCAGGAATCAGCTGCTGGTAGGTGGAGTGGTGACTGGGAAGCTGTGAGGATCAGCTGCTGGTGAGGTGCAGTGGTGACTGGGAAGCTGTAGGAATCACTGCTGGTAAGGTGGAGTGGTGACTGGGAGCTGTGGGAATCAGCTGCTGGTAAGTGGAGTGGTGACTGGGAAGCTGTGGGGATCAGCTGCTGGTAAGGTGTGAGTGGTGACTGGGAAGCTGTGGGATCAGCTGTTGGTGAGGTGGAGTGGTGACTGGGAAGCTGTGGGATCAGCTGCTGGTAAGGTGGAGTGGTGACTGGGAAGCTGTGGGCATCAGCTACTGGTGAGGTGGAGTGGTGACTGGGAAGCCATGGGAATCAGTTGCTGGTAAGGTGGAGTGGTGACTGGGAAGCTGTGGGGATCAGCTGCTGGTAATGTGGAGTGGTGACTGGGAAGCCGTGGGATCAGTTGCTGGTAAGGTGGAGTGGTGACTGGGAAGCGTGAGGGATCAGCTGCTGATGAGGTGGAGTGGTGACTGGGAAGCTGTGAGGATCAGCTGCTGGTAAGGTGGAGTGGTGACTGGGAAGCTGTGGGAATCAGCTGCTGGTAAGATGGAGTGGGGACTAGGAAGTCATGGGGAATCAGTGGCTGGTACGGTGGAGTGGTGACTGGGAAGCTGTGGGGGATCAGTTGCTAGTAAGGTGGAGTGGTGACTGGGAAGCTGTGGGAAATCAGTTGCTGGTATGGTGGAGTGGTGACTGGGAAGCTGTGGGGGATCAGTTGCTGGTAAGGTGGAGTGGTGACTGGGAAGCTGTGGGAAATCAGTTGCTGGTACGGTGGAGTGGTGACTGGGAAGCTGTGGGGGATCAGTTGCTAGTAAGGTGGAGGTGGTGACTGGGAAGTTGTGGGAAATCAGTTGCTGGTACGGTGGATTGGTAACTGGGAAGCCATGGGAAATCAGTTGCTGGTGCAGTGGAGTGGTGACTGGGAAGCTGTGGGGGATCAGTTGCTGATGAGGTGGAGTGGTGACTGGGAAGCTGTGGGAGATCAGCTGCTGGTAAGATGGAGTGGTGACTGGGAAGCTGTGGGAATCAGCTGCTGGTAAGGTGGAGTGGTGACTGGGAAGCCGTGGGAATCAGTTGCTGGTACGGTGGAGTGGTGACTGGGAAGCTGTGAGGATCAGCTGCTGGTAAGGTGGAGTGGTGACTGGGAAGCCGTGGGAATCAGCTGCTGGTAAGGTGGAGTGGTGACTGGGAAGCTGTGGGGATCAGCTGCTGGTAGGTGGGTGGTGACTGGGAGGCTGGGGAGATCAGCTGCTGGTGAAGGTGGAGTGGTGACTGGGAAGCTGTGGGAATCAGCTGCTGGTAGGGTGGAGTGGTGACTGGGAAGCTGTGGGAATCAGCTGCTGGTAAGGTGGGTGGTGACTGGGAAGCTGTGGGATCAGCTGCTGGTAAGGTGAGTGGTGACTGGAAGCTGTGGGATCAGGTGATGGTAAGGTGGAGTGGTGACTGGAAGCTGTGGGAATCAGCTGCTGGTGGGTGAGTGGTGACTGGGAACCTTGGGGAATCAGCTGCTGGTAAGATGGAGTGGTGACTGGGAAGCTGTGGGGATCAGCTGCTGGTAGGTGGAGTGGTGACTGGGAAGCTGTGGGAATCAGCTGCTGGTAAGTTGGAGTGGTGACTGGGAAGCTGTGGGGAATCAGTTGCTGGGACGGTGGAGTGGTGACTGGGAAGCTGTGGGGGATCAGTTGCTGGTAAGGTGGAGTGGTGTCTGAGCAGCTGTGGGAATCAGCTGCTGGTACGGTGGAGTGGTGACTGGGAAGCTGTGGGAATCAGCTGCTGGTAAGGTGGAGTGGTGACTGGGAAGCTGTGAGGGATCAGCTGCTGGTAAGGTGGAGTGGTGACTGGGAAGCTGTAGGGATCAGTTGCTGGTAAGGTGGAGTGGTGACTGGGAAGCCATGGGGAATCAGTTGCTGGTAAGGTGGAGTGGTGACTGGGAAGCTGTGAGGGATCAGCTGCTGGTAAGGTGGAGTGGTGACTGGGAAGCAGTGGGGAATCAGTTGCTGGTAAGGTGGGTGGTGACTGGGAGCTGTGGGAATCAGCTGCTGGTAGGTGGAGTGGTGACTGGGAAGCTGTGGGGATCAGCTGCTGGTAAGGTGGAGTGGTGACTGGGAAGCTGTGGGGAATCAGCTGCTGGTAAGGTGGAGTGGTGACTGGGAAGCTGTGGGGATCAGCTGCTGGTAGGTGTGAGTGGTGACTGGGAAGCTGTGGGGATCAGCTGCTGGTGAGGTGGATGGTGACTGGGAGCCTGGGAGATCAGTTGCTGGTAGGTGGAGTGGTGACTGGGAAGCTGTGGGGATCAGTTGCTGGTAAGTGGAGTGGTGACTGGGAAGCTGTGGGGATCAGCTGCTGGTAAGGTGGAGTGGTGACTGGGAAGCTGTGGGAATCAGCTGCTGGTAGGTGGGTGGTGACTGGGAAGCTGTGGGAATCAGCTGCTGGTAAGGTGGGTGGTGACTGGGAGATGTGGGAATCAGCTGCTGGTAAGGTGGAGTGGTGACTGGGAAGCTGTGGGGATCAGCTGCTGGTAGGGTGGAGTGGTGACTGGGAAGCTGTGGGATCAGCTGCTGGTAAGGTGGAGTGGTGACTGGGAAGCTGGAGGATCAGCTGCTGGTAAGGTGGAGTGGTGACTGGGAAGCTGTGGGGAATCAGCTGCTGGTATGGTGGAGTGGTGACTGGGAAGCTGTGGGGATCAGTTGCTGTAAGGTGGAGTGGTGACTGGAAGCTGTGGAGATCAGCTGCTGTTAGGTGAAGTGGTGACTGGGAAGCCGTGGGGATCAGTTGCTGGTAAGGTGGAGTGGTGACTGGGAAGCTGTGGGGATCAGTTGCTGGTAAGGTGGAGTGGTGACTGGGAAGCTGTGGGGATCAGCTGCTAGTAAGGTGGAGTGGTGACTGGGAAGCTGTGGGAATCAGCTGCTGGTAAGGTGGAGTGGTGACTGGGAAGTCGTGGGAATCAGTTGCTGGTAAGGTGGAGTGGTGACTGGGAAGCTGTGGGGAATCAGTTGCTGGTAAGGTGGAGTGGTGACTGGGAAGCTGTGGGGGATCAGTTGCTAGTAAGGTGGAGCGGTGACTGGGAAGTTGTGGGAAATCAGTTGCTGGTACGGTGGATTGGTAACTGGGAAGCCATGGGAAATCAGTTGCTGGTGCAGTGGAGTGGTGACTGGGAAGCTGTGGGGGATCAGTTGCTGATGAGGTGGAGTGGTGACTGGGAAGCTGTGGGAGATCAGCTGCTGGTAAGGTGGAGTGGTGACTGGGAAGCTGTGGGAATCAGCTGCTGGTAAGGTGGAGTGGTGACTGGGAAGCCGTGGGGAATCAGTTGCTGGTACAGGTGGAGTGGTGACTGGGAAGCTGTGTGGGATCAGTTGCTGGTAAGGTGGAGTGGTGACTGGGAGCTGTGGGAATCAGCTGCTGAGTAGGTGGAGTGGTGACTGGGAAGCTGCGAGGGATCAGTTGCTGGTAGGTGGAGTGGTGACTGGGAAGCTGTGAGGGATCAGCTGCTGGTAAGGTGGAGTGGTGACTGGGAAGCTGTGGGAATCAGTTGCTGGTAGGTGGAGTGGTGACTGGGAAGCTGTGGGAATCAGTTGCTGGTAGGTGAGTGGTGACTGGAAGCTGGGAAATCAGTTGCTGGTAAGGTGGAGTGGTGACTGGGAAGCTGTGGGATCAGTTGCTGGTAAGGTGGAGTGGTGACTGGGAGCTTGGAAATCAGTTGCTGGTGCGGTGGGTGGTGACTGGGAAGCTGTGGGATCAGCTGCTGGTAAGGTGGAGTGGTGACTGGGAAGCCGTGGGGATCAGTCTGCTGGTAGGTGGAGTGGTGACTGGGAAGCTGTGGGAATCAGCTGCTGGTAGGTGGAGTGGTGACTGGAAGCTGTAGGAATCAGCTGCTGGTAAGGTGGGTGGTGACTGGGAAGCTGGGGATCAGCTGCTGGTAAGGTGGAGTGGTGACTGGGAAGCTGTGAGAGATCAGCTGCTGGTAAGGTGGAGTGGTGACTGGGAAGCTGAGGGATCAGCTGCTGGTAAGGTGGAGTGGTGACTGGGAAGCTGTGGGAATCAGCT
Source organism: Neoceratodus forsteri (assembly GCA_016271365.2). Taxonomy (NCBI): domain Eukaryota; kingdom Metazoa; phylum Chordata; order Ceratodontiformes; family Ceratodontidae; genus Neoceratodus; species Neoceratodus forsteri. The sequence goes on from JADMNL010000030.1 coordinate 173,125,310, forward strand.
GCTGGTAAGGTGGAGTGGTGACTGGGAAGCCATGGGAATCAGTTGCTGGTAAGGTGGAGTGGTGACTGGGAAGCTGTGAGAATCAGCTGCTGGTAGGTGGAGTGGTGACTGGGAAGCTGTGGGATCAGCTGCTGGTAAGGTGGAGTGGTGACTGGGAAGCTGTGAGGAATCAGCTGCTGGTAAGGTGGGTGGTGACTGGGAAGCTGTGGGGATCAGCTGCTGGTAAGGTGGAGTGGTGACTGGGAAGCTGTGGGAATCAGCTGCTGGTGAGGTGGAGTGGTGACTGGGAAGCTGTGGGGATCAGTTGCTGGTAAGGTGGAGTGGTGACTGGGAAGCTGTGGGGATCAGTGATGGTGGAGTGGTGGTGACTGGGAAGCTGGGGATCAGCTGCTGGTAAGGTGGAGTGGTGACTGGGAAGCCATGGGAAATCAGTTGCTGGTAAGGTGGAGTGGTGACTGGGAAGCTGTAGGGAATCAGCTGCTGGTAAGGTGGAGTGGTGACTGGGAAGCTGTGGGGGATCAGCTGCTGGTAAGGTGGAGTGGTGACTGGGAAGCTGTGGGGAATCAGCTGCTGGTAAGGTGGAGTGGTGACTGGGAAGCTGTGGGGATCAGCTGCTGGTAGGTGGAGTGGTGACTGGGAAGCCGTGGGGAATCAGCTGCTGGTAAGGTGGAGTGGTGACTGGGAAGCTGTGGGAATCAGCTGCTGGTAAGGTGGAGTGGTGACTGGAAGCTGTAGGGAATCAGCTGCTGGTGAGGTGGAGTGGTGACTGGGAAGCTGTAGGAATCAGCTGCTGGTAAGGTGGAGTGGTGACTGGGAAGCTGTAGGGAATCAGCTGCTGGTAAAGTGGAGTGGTGACTGGGAAGCTGTGGGGGATCAGCTGCTGGTAAGGTGTGAGTGGTGACTGGGAAGCTGTGGGGAATCAGCTGCTGGTAAGGTGGAGTGGTGACTGGGAGCTGTGGGATCAGCTGCTGGTAGGTGAGTGGTGACTGGAGACTGGGGATCAGCTGCTGGTAAGGTGGGTGGTGACTGGGAAGCTGTGGGGATCAGCTGCTGGTAGGTGGAGTGGTGACTGGGAGCTGTGGGGATCAGCTGTTGGTAAGGTGGAGTGGTGACTGGGAAGCCGTGGGAATCAGTTGCTGGTAAGGTGGAGTGGTGACAGGAAGCTGTGGGGAATCAGCTGCTGGTAAGGTGGAGTGGTGACTGGGAAGCCATGGAGAATCAGTTGCTGGTAAGGTGGAGTGGTGACTGGGAAGCTGTGGGAATCAGCTGCTGGTAAGGTGGAGTGGTGACTGGGAAGCTGAGGGAGATCAGCTGCTGGTAAGGTGGAGTGGTGACTGGGAAGCTGTGAGGATCAGCTGCTGGTAAGGTGGAGTGGTGACTGGGAAGCTGTGGGAATCAGCTGCTGGTAAGGTGGAGTGGGGACTAGGAAGCTATGGGAATCATTGCTAGTGCTGGTGGTGGTGACTGGGAAGCCTGGGGGATCAGTTGCTAGTAAGGTGGAGTGGTGACTGGGAAGCGTGGGAAATCAGTTGCTGGTAGTTGGAGTGGTGACTGGGAAGCTGTGGGATTGGTTGCTGGTAAGGTGGAGTGGTGACTGGGAAGCTGTGGGAAATCAGTTGCTGAGTAAGGTGGAGTGGTGACTGGGAAGCTGTGGGATCAGTTGCTAGTAAGGTGGAGTGGTGACTGGGAAGCTGTGAAATCAGCTGCGTAGTGGATTGGTGACTGGGAAGCCATGGAAATCAGTTGCTGGTGAGTGGAGTGGTGACTGGGAAGCTGTGGGGATCAGTTGCTGATGAGGTGGAGTGGTGACTGGAAGCTGTGGAGATCAGCTGCTGGTAAGATGGAGTGGTGACTGGGAAGCTGTGGGAATCAGCTGCTGGTAAGGTGGAGTGGTGACTGGGAAGCCGTGGGAAATCAGTTGCTGGTACGGTGGAGTGGTAACTGGGAAGCTGTGAGGAATCAGCTGCTGGTAAGTTGGAGTGGTGACTGGGAAGCCATGGGGAATCAGTTGCTGGTAAGGTGGAGTGGTGACTGGGAAGCTAGGGATCAGCTGCTGGTAGGGTGGAGTGGTGACTGGGAAGCCGTGGGAATCAGTTGCTGTATGGTGGAGTGGTGACTGGGAAGCTGTGGAGAATCAGTTGCTGGTAAGGTGGAGTGGTGACTGGGAAGCTGTGGGAATCAGCTGCTGGTAAGGTGGAGTGGTGACTGGGAGATGTGGGAATCAGCTGCTGGTAAGGTGGAGTGGTGACTGGGAAGCCATGGGGAATCAGTTGCTGGTAAGGTGGAGTGGTGACTGGGAAGCTGTGGGAATCAGCTGCTGGTAAGGTGGAGTGGTGACTGGGAAGCTGTGGGATCAGCTGCTGGTAAGGTGGAGTGGTGACTGGGAAGCTGTGGGAGATCAGCTGCTGGTAGGTGGGTGGTGACTGGAGTGGTGGGGAATCAGTTGCGGTGGGTGGAGTGGTGACTGGGAGGCTGTGGGAATCAGCTGCTGGTAGGTGGAGTGGTGACTGGGAGGCTGGGAATCAGCTGCTGGTGAGTTGGAGTGGTGACTGGGAAGCTGTGGGATCAGCTGCTGGTAGGTGGAGTGGTGACAGGGTAGCTGTGGGATCAGCTGCTGAGTGGGTGGTGACTGGGAGCTGTGAGGATCAGCTGCTGGTAAAGTGGAGTGGTGACTGGGAAGCTGTGGGGGATCAGCTGCTGGTAAGGTGGAGTGGTGACTGGGAAGCTGTAGGGATCAGGTGATGTTAAGGTGGAGTGGTGACTGGAAAGCTGTGGGCATCAGCTGCTGGTAAGGTGGAGTGGTGACTGGGAAGCCATGGGAATCAGTTGCTAGTGCAGTGGAGTGGTGACTGGGAAGCTGTCTGGGATCAGTTGCTAGTAAGGTGGGTGGTGACTGGGAAGCTGTGGAGAATCAGTTGCTGGTGAGGTGGTTGGTAACTGGGAAGCCATGGAAATCAGTTGCTGGTGCAGTGGAGTGGTGACTGGGAAGCTGTGGGGGATCAGTTGCTGATGAGGTGGAGTGGTGACTGGGAAGCTGTGGGAGATCAGCTGCTGGTAAGGTGGAGTGGTGACTGGGAAGCTGTGGGAATCAGCTGCTGGTAAGGTGGAGTGGTGACTGGGAAGCCGTGGGGAATCAGTTGCTGGTAAGGTGGAGTGGTGACTGTTAAGCTGTAGGGATCAGCTGCTGGTAAGGTGGAGTGGTGACTGGGAAGCCGTGGGGAATCAGTTGCTGGTAAGGTGGAGTGGTGACTGGGAAGCTGTGGGATCAGCTGCTGGTAAGGTGGAGTGGTGACTGGGAAGCTGAAGGATCAGCTGCTGGTAAGGTGGAGTGGTGACTGGGAAGCTGTGGGGAATCAGTGCTGGTAAGGTGGAGTGGTGACTGGGAAGCTTTGGGGGATCAGCTGCTGGTAAGGTGGGTGGTGACTGGGAAGCTGGGGGATCAGCTGCTGGTGGGTGGGTGGTGACTGGGAAGCCATGGGGAATCAGTTGCTGTAGGGTGGAGTGGTGACTGGGAAGCTGTAGGGAATCAGCTGCTGGTAAAGTGGAGTGGTGACTGGGAAGCTGTGGGGGATCAGCTGCTGGTAAGGTGGAGTGGTGACTGGGAAGCTGTGGGGGATCAGCTGTTGGTGAGGTGGAGTGGTGACTGGTAAACCGTGGGGAATCAGTTGCTGGTAAGTTGGAGTGGTGACTGCGAAGCTGTAGGGAATCAGCTGCTGGTAAGATGGAGTGGTGACTGGGAAGCTGTGGGGGATCAGCTGCTGGTAAGGTGGAGTGGTGACTGGGAAGCTGTGGGGAATCATCTGCTGGTAAGGTGGAGTGGTAACTAGGAAGCCGTGGGGAATCAGTTGCCGGTAAGGTGGAGTGGTGACTGCGAAGCTGCAGGGAATCAGCTGCTGGTAAGGTGGAGTGGTGACTGGGAAGCTGTGGGGGATCAGCTGCAGGTGAGGTGCAGTGGTGACTGAGAAGCTGTAGGAATCGACTGATGGTAAGGTGGAGTGGTGACAGGGAAGCTGTAGGGAATCAGCTGCTGGTAAAGTGGAGTGGTGACTGGGAAGCTGTGGGGGATCAGCTGCTGGTAAGTTGTAGTGGTGACTGGGAAGCTGTGGGGGATCAGCTGTTGGTGAGGTGGAGTGGTGACTGAGAAGCTGTAGGGATCAGGTGATGTTAAGGTGGAGTGGTTACTGGAAAGCTGTGGGCATCAGCTACTGGTAAGGTGAAGTGGTGACTGGGAAGCCATGGGGGAATCAGTGGCTGGTAAGGTGGAGTGGTGACTGGGAAGCTGTGGGGGATCGGTTGCTGGTAATGTGGAGTGGGGACTAGGAAGTCATGGGGAATCAGTTGCTGGTACGGTGGAGTGGTGACTGGGAAGCTGTGGGGGATCAGTTCCTAGTAAGGTGGAGTGGTGACTGCGAAGTCGTGGGAAATCAGTTGCTGGTATGTTGGAGTGGTGACTGGGAAGCTGTGGGAAATCAGTTGCTGGTACGGTGGAGTGGTGACTGGGAAGCTGTGGGGGATCACTTGCTAGTAAGGTGGAGCGGTGACTGGGAAGTTGTGGGAAATCAGTTGCTGGTACGGTGGATTGGTAACTGGGAAGCCATGGAAAATCAGTTGCTGGTGCAGTGGAGTGGTGACTGGGAAGCTGTGGGGGATCAGTTGCTGATGAGGTGGAGTGGTGACTGGGAAGCTGTGGGAGATCAGCTGCTGGTAAGATGGAGTGGTGACTGGGAAGCTGTGGGAATCAGTTGCTGGTACGGTGGAGTGGTAACTGGGAAGCTGTGAGGAATCAGCTGCTGGTAAGTTGGAGTGGTGACTGGGAAGCTGTGAGGGATCAGCTGCTGGTAAGGTGGAGTGGTGACTGGGAAGCTGTAGGGATCAGCTGCTGGTAAGATGGAGTGGTGACTGGGAAGCTGTAGGGAATCAACTGCTGTTTAGGTGGAGTGGTAACTGGGAAGCCGTGGAGAATCAGTTGCTGGTAAGGTGGAGTGGTGACTGGGAAGCCGTGGAGAATCAGTTGCTGCTAAGGTGGAGTGGTGACTGGGAAGCTGTAGCGATCAGCTGCTGGTAAGGTGGAGTAGTGACTTCGAAGTGTAGGGATCAGCTGCTGGTAAGGTGGAGTGGTGACTGGGAAGCTGTAGGATCAACTGCTGGTAATGGGTGGTGACTGGGAAGCTGTGGGGAACCATCTGCTGGTAAGGTGGAGTGGTGACTGGGAAGGTATAGGGAATCAACTGCTGGTAAGGTGGAGTGGTAACTGGGAAGCCATGGGGAATCACTTGCTGGTAAGGTGGAGTGGTAACTGGGAAGCTGTGGGGAATCATCTGCTGGTAAGGTGGAGTGGTGACTGGGAAGCTGTAGGGATCAGCTGCTGGTAAGGTGGAGTGGTAACTGGGAAGCCATGGGGAATCACTTGCTGGTAAGTTGGAGTGGTAACTGGGAAGCTGTGGGGAATCATCTGCTGGTAAGGTGGAGTGGTAACTAGGAAGCCGTGGGGAATCAGTTGCCGGTAAGGTGGAGTGGTGACTGCGAAGCTGCAGGGAATCAGCTGCTGGTTAGGTGGAGTGGTGACTGGGAAGCTGTGGGGGATCAGCTGCAGGTGAGGTGCAGTGGTGACTGGGAAGCTGTAGGAATCGACTGATGGTAAGGTGGAGTGGTGACAGGGAAGCTGTAGGGAATCAGCTGCTGGTAAGTGGAGTGGTGACTGGGAAGCTGTGGGGGATCAGCTGCTGGTAAGGTGTAGTGGTGACTGGGAAGCTGTGGGGATCAGCTGTTGGTGAGGTGGAGTGGTGACTGGGAAGCTGTCGGGATCAGGTGATGTTAAGGTGGAGTGGTTACTGGAGCTGTGGGCATCAGCTACTGGTAAGGTGAGTGGTGACCTAGGAAGCCATGGGGAATCAGTTGCTGGTAAGGTGGAGTGGTGACTGGGAAGCTGTGGGGATCGGTTGCTGGTAATGTGGAGTGGTGACTGGGAAGCCGTGGGGGATCAGTTGTTAGTAAGGTGGAGTGGTGACTGGGAAGCCGTGGGGATCAGTTGCTGATGAGGTGGAGTGGTGACTGGGAAGCTGTGAGGGATCAGCTGCTGGTAAGGTGGAGTGGTGACTGGGAAGCTGTGGGAATCAGCTGCTGGTAAGATGGAGTGGGGACTAGGAAGTCATGGGGAATCAGTTGCTGGTACGGTGGAGTGGTGACTGGGAAGCTGTGGGGGATCAGTTGCTAGTAAGTTGGAGTGGTGACTGGGAAGTTGTGGGAAATCAGTTGCTGGTATGGTGGAGTGGTGACTGGGAAGCTGTGGGGGATCGTTTACTGGTAAGGTGGAGTGGTGACTGGGAAGCTGTGGGAAATCAGTTGCTGGTACGGTGGAGTGGTGACTGGGAAGCTGTGGGGGATCAGTTGCTAGTAAGGTGGAGCGGTGACTGGGAAGTTGTGGGAAATCAGTTGCTGGTACGTTGGATTGGTAACTGGGAAGCCATGGGAAATCAGTTGCTGGTGCAGTGGAGTGGTGACTGGGAAGCTGTGGGGATCAGTTGCTGATGAGGTGGAGTGGTGACTGGGAAGCTGTGGGAGATCAGCTGCTGGTAAGGTGGAGTGGTGACTGGGAAGCTGTGGGGAATCAGCTGCTGATAGGTGGAGTGGTGACTGGGAAGCCGTGGGAAATCAGTTGCTGGTACGGTGGAGTGGTAGCTGGGAAGCTGTGAGGAATCAGCTGCTGGTAAGTTGGAGTGGTGACTGGGAAGCCATGGGGAATCAGTTGCTGGTAAGGTGGAGTGGTGACTGGGAAGCTGTGGGGATCAGCTGCTGGTAGGGTGGAGTGGTGACTGGGAAGCTGTGGGGGATCAGTTGCTGGTAAGGTGGAGTGGTGACTGGGAAGCTGTAGGGATCAGCTGCTGGTAAGGTGGAGTGGTGACTGGGAAGCTGTAAGGATCAGCTGCTGGTAAGGTGGAGTGGTGACTGGGAAGTTGTGGGGAATCAGTTGCTGGTAAGGTGGAGTGGTGACTGGGAAGCTGTAGGGATCAGCTGCTGGTAAGGTGGAGTGGTGACTGGGAAACTGTAGGGATCAGCTGCTGGTAAGGTGGAGTGGTGACTGGGAAGCCATGGGAAATCAGTTGCTGGTAAGGTGGAGTGGTGACTGCGAAGCTGTTGGGAATCAGCTGCTGGTAAGGTGGAGTGGTGACTGGGAAGCTGTGGGGGATCAGCTCCTGGTAAGGTGGAGTGGTGACTGGGAAGCTGTAGGGAATCAGCTGCTGGTAAAGTGGAGTGGTGACTGGGAAGCTGTGGTGGATCAGCTGCTGGTAAAGTGTAGTGGTGACTGGGAAGCTGTGGGGGATCAGCGTTGTTGGTGAAGGTGGAGTGGTGACTGGTAAGCCGTGGGAATCTGTTGCTGGTAGGTGGAGTGGTGACTTGAGCTGTGGGAATCAGCTGCTGGTAAGATGGAGTGGTGACTGGGAAGCTGTGGGGATCAGCTGCTGGTAAGGTGGAGTGGTGACTGGTAAGTTGTGAGGAATCATCTGCTGGTAAGGTGGAGTGGTAACTAGGAAGCCGTGGGGAATCAGTTGCCGGTAAGGTGGAGTGGTGACTGCGAAGCTGTAGGGAATCAACTGCTGTTTAGGTGGAGTGGTAACTGGGAAGCCGTGGAGAATCAGTTGCTGGTAAGGTGGAGTGGTAACTGGGAAGCCGTGGAGAATCAGTTGCTGCTAAGGTGGAGTGGTGACTGGGAAGCTGCAGGGAATCAACTGCTGTTTAGGTGGAGTGGTAACTGGGAAGCCGTGGAGAATCAGTTGCTGGTAAGGTGGAGTGGTAACTGGGAAGCCGTGGAGAATCAGTTGCTGCTAAGGTGGAGTGGTGACTGGGAAGCTGTAGCGATCAGCTGCTGGTAAGGTGGAGTAGTGACTTTGGAGCGTAGGGATCAGCTGCTGGTAAGGTGGGTGGTGACTGGGAAGCTGTGGGGAATCAACTGCTGGTAAGGTGGAGTGGTGACTGGGAAGCTGTGGGGAACCATCTGCTGGTAAGGTGGAGTGGTGACTGGGAAGGTATAGGGAATCAACTGCTGGTAAGGTGGAGTGGTAACTGGGAAGCCATGGGGAATCACTTGCTGGTAAGGTGGAGTGGTAACTGGGAAGCTGTGGGGAATCATCTGCTGGTAAGGTGGAGTGGTGACTGGGAAGCTGTGGGGATCAGCTGCTGGTAAGGTGGAGTGGTAACTGGGAAGCCATGGGGAATCACTTGCTGGTAAGTTGGAGTGGTAACTGGGAAGCTGTGGGGAATCATCTGCTGGTAAGGTGGAGTGGTAACTGGGAGGCATGGGGAATCAGTTGCTGGTGGGTGGAGTGGTGACTGCTGGCTACAGAATCAGCTGCTGGTTGGGTGGAGTGGTGACTGGGAAGCTGTGGGATCAGCTGCAGGTGAGGTGCAGTGGTGACTGGGAAGCTGTGAGGAATCGAGCTGATGGTAAGGTGGAGTGGTGACAGGGAAGCTGTGGGATCAGTTGCTGGTGAAGTGGGTGGTGACTGGGAAGCTGTGGGGATCAGCTGCTGGTAAGTGTAGTGGTGACTGGGAAGCTGTGGGGGATCAGCTTGTTGGTGAGGTGGAGTGGTGACTGGGAAGCTGTGAGGGATCAGGTGATGTTAAGGTGGAGTGGTTACTGGAAGCTGTGGGCATCAGCTACTGGTAAGGTGAAGTGGTGACTAGAAGCCATGGGAGATCAGTTGCTGGTAAGGTGGAGTGGTGACTGGGAAGCTGTGGGGATCGAGTTGCTGGTAATGTGGAGTGGTGACTGGGAAGCAGTGGGGATCAGTTGTTAGTAATTTGGAGTGGTGATTGGGAAGCCGTGGGATCAGTTGCTGATGAGGTGGAGTGGTGACTGGGAAGCTGTGAGGATCAGCTGCTGGTAAGGTGGAGTGGTGACTGGGAAGCTGTGGGAATCAGCTGCTGGTAAGATGGAGTGGGGACTAGGAAGTCATGGGGAATCAGTTGCTGGTGCGGTGGAGTGGTGACTGGGAAGCTGTGCGGGATCAGTTGCTAGTTAGTTGGAGTGGTGACTGGGAAGTCGTGGGAAATCAGTTGCTGGTATGGTGGAGTGGTAACTGGGAAGCTGTGGGGGATCGGTTACTGGTAAGGTGGAGTGGTGACTGGGAAGCTGTGAGAAATCAGTTGCTGGTACGGTGGAGTGGTGACTGGGAAGCTGTGGGGGATCAGTTGCTAGTAAGGTGGAGCGGTGACTGGGAAGTTGTGGGAAATCAGTTGCTGGTACGGTGGATTGGTAACTGGGAAGCCATGGGAAATCAGTTGCTGGTGCAGTGGAGTGGTGACTGGGAAGCTGTGAGGAATCAGCTGCTGGTAAGTTGGAGTGGTGACTGGGAAGCCATGGGGAATCAGTTGCTGGTAAGGTGGAGTGGTGACTGTTAAGCTGTAGGGATCAGCTGCTGGTAGGGTGGAGTGGTGACTCGGAAGCCGTGGGGGATCAGTTGGTGGTAAGGTGAGTGGTGATTGGGAAGCTGCAGGGATCAGCTGCTGGTAAGGTGGAGTGGTGACTGGGAAGCTGTAAGGATCAGCTGCTGGTAAGGTGGAGTGGTGACTGGGAAGCTGTGGGGAATCAGTTGCTGGTAAGGTGGAGTGGTGACTGGGAAGCTGTAGGGATCAGCTGCTGGTAAGGTGGAGTGGTGACTGGGAAGCTGTAGGGATCAGCTGCTGGTAAGGTGGAGTGGTGACTGGGAAGCCATGGGAAATCAGTTGCTGGTAAGGTGGAGTGGTGACTGCGAAGCTGTAGGGAATCAGCTGCTGGTAAGGTGGAGTGGTGACTGGGAAGCTGTGGGGGATCAGCTCCTGGTAAGGTGGTGTGGTGACTGGGAAGCTGTAGGGAATCAGCTGCTGGTAAAGTGGGTGGTGACTGGGAGGCTGTGGGATCAGCTGCTGGTAATGTAGTGGTGACTGGGAAGCTGTGGGATCAGCTGTGGTGAGGTGGAGTGGTGACTGGAAAGCGTGGGGATCAGTTGCTGGTAAGTTGGAGTGGTGACTGGGAAGCTGTAGGGAATCAGCTGCTGGTAAGATGGAGTGGTGACTGGGAAGCTGTGGGGGATCAGCTGCTGGTAAGGTGGAGTGGTGACTGGTAAGTTGTGAGGAATCATCTGCTGGTAAGGTGGAGTGGTAACTAGGAAGCCGTGGGGAATCAGTTGCCGGTAAGGTGGAGTGGTGACTGGGAAGCTGCAGGGAATCAGCTGCTGGTAAGGTGGAGTGGTGACTGGGAAGCTGTGGGGGATCAGCTGCGGTGAGGTGCAGTCGTGACTGGAAGCTGTGGGAATCGACTGATGGTAAGGTGGAGTGGTGACAGGAAGCTGCAGGGAATCAGCTGCTGGTAAGTGGAGTGGTGACTGGGAAGCTGTGGGGATCAGCTGCTGGTAAGTTGTGAGTGGTGACTGGGAAGCTGTGGGGGATCAGCTGTTGGTGAGGGTGGAGTGGTGACTGGGAGACTGTGGGATCAGGTGATGTTAGGTGGGTGGTTGACTGGAGAAGCTGTGGGCATCAGCTACTGGTAAGGTGGAGTGGTGACTGGGAAGCATGGGAATCAGTTGCTGGTAAGGTGGAGTGGTGACTGGGAAGCTGTGGGGATCGGTTGCTGGTAGAGGTGGAGTGGTGACTAGGAAGCTGTGGGAATCAGTTGCTGAGTGAGGTGGAGTGGTGACTGGGAAGCTGTGGGGGATCAGTTCCTAGTAAGGTGGAGTGGTGACTGCGAAGTCGTGGGAAATCAGTTGCTGGTATTTTGGAGTGGTGACTGGGAAGCTGTGGGGGATCAGCTGCTGGTGAGGTGGAGTGGTGACTGGGAAGCTGTGGGGATCAGGTGATGTTAAGGTGGAGTGGTGACTGGAAAGCTGTGGGCATCAGCTACTGGTAAGATGAAGTGGTGACTGGGAAGCCTTGGGGGATCAGCTGCTGGTAAGATGGAGTGGCGACTGGGAAGCTGTGGGGGATCAGCTGTTGGTGAGGTGGAGTGGTGACTGGTAAACCGTGGGGAATCAGTTGCTGGTAACGTGGAGTGGTGACAGGGAAGCTGTCGGGAATCAGCTGCTGGTAAAGTGGAGTGGTGACTGGGAAGCCATGGGAAATCAGTTGCTGGTAAGGTGGAGTGGTGACTGCGAAGCTGTAGGGAATCAGCTGCTGGTAAGGTGGAGTGGTGACTGGGAAGCTGTGAGGAATCAGCTGCTGGTAAGGTGGAGTGGTGACTGGGAAGCTGTTGGGGATCAGCTGCTGGTAAAGTGCAGTGGTGACTGGGAAGCTGTGGGTTATCAGCTGTTGGTGTGGTGGAGTGGTGACTGGTAAACCGTGGGGAATCAGTTGCTGCTGAGGTGGAGTGGTGACTGCGAAGCTGTAGGGAATCAGCTGCTGGTAAGATGGAGTGGTGACTGGGAAGCTGTGGGGGATCAGCTGCTGGTAAGGTGGAGTGGTGACTGGGAAGCTGTGGGGAATCATCTGCTGGTAAGGTGGAGTGGTAACTAGGAAGCCGTGGGGAATCAGTTGCCGGTAAGGTGGAGTGGTGACTGCGAAGCTGCAGGAAATCAGCTGCTGGTAAGGTGGAGTGGTGACTGGGAAGCTGTGGGGGATCAGCTGCAGGTGAGGTGCAGCGGTGACTGGGAAGCTGTAGGAATCGACTGATGGTAAGGTGGAGTGGTGACAGGGAAGCTGTAGGGAATCAGCTGCTGGTAAAGTGGAGTGGTGACTGGGAAGCTGTGGGGGATCAGCTGCTGGTAAGGTGTAGTGGTGACTGGGAAGCTGTGGGGGATCAGCTGTTGGTGAAGTGGAGTGGTGACTGGGAAGCTGTAGGGTTCAGGTGATGTTAAGCTGAAGTGATTACTGGAAAGCTGTGGGCATCAGCTACTGGTAAGGTGAAGTGGTGACGGGGAAGCCATGGGGGAATCAGTTGCTGGTAAGGTGGAGTGGTGACTGGGAAGCTGTGAGGGATCAGCTGCTGGTAAGGTGGAGTGGTGACTGGGAAGCTGTGGGAATCAGCTGCTGGTAAGATGGAGTGGGGACTAGGAAGTCATGGGGAATCAGTTGCTGGTACGGTGGAGTGGTGACTGGGAAGCTGTGGGGGATCAGTTGCTAGTAAGGTGGAGTGGTGACTGGGAAGTCGTGGGAAATCAGTTGCTGGTATGTTGGAGTGGTAACTGGGAAGCTGTGGGGGATCGGTTACTGGTAAGGTGGAGTGGTGACTGGGAAGCTGTGGGGATCAGTTGCTAGTAAGGTGGAGCGGTGACTGGGAAGTTGTGGGAAATCAGTTTGCTGGTACGGTGGATTGGTAACTGGGAAGCCATGGGAAATCAGTTGCTGGTGCAGTGGAGTGGTGACTGGGAAGCTGTGGGGGATCAGTTGCTGATGAGGTGGAGTGGTGACTGGGAAGCTGTGGGAGATCAGCTGCTGGTAAGATGGAGTGGTGTCTGGGCAGCTGTGGGAATCAGCTGCTGGTAAGGTGGAGTGGTGACTGGGAAGCCGTGGGAAATCAGTTGCTGGTACGGTGGAGTGGTAACTGGGAAGCTGTGAGGAATCAGCTGCTGGTAAGTTGGAGTGGTGACTGGGAAGCCATGGGGAATCAGTTGCTGGTAAGGTGGAGTGGTGACTGTTAAGCTGTAGGGATCAGCTGCTGGTAAGGTGGAGTGGTGACTGGGAAGCCGTGGGAATCAGTTGCTGGTACGGTGGAGTGGTGACTGGGAAGCTGTGGAGAATCAGTTGCTGGTAAGGTGGAGTGGTGACTGGGAAGCTGTGGGAATCAGTTGCTGGTAAGGTGGAGTGGTGACTGGGAAGCTGTGGGATCAGCTGCTGGTAAGGTGGAGTGGTGACTGGGAAGCTGTGGGGAATCAGCTGCTGGTAAGGTGGAGTGGTGACTGGGAAGCTGTGGGAATCAGCTGCTGGTAAGGTGGAGTGGTGACTGGGAAGCTGTGGGAATCAGCTGCTGGTGAGGTGGAGGTGGTGACTGGGAGCTGTGGGGAATCAGCTGCTGGTAAGGTGGAGTGGTAACTGGGAAGCCATGGGATTCAGTTGCTGTGAGTGAGTGGTAACTGGGAAGCTGTGGGAATCAGCTGCTGGTAAGGTGGAGTGGTGACTGGGAAGCCGTGAGGGATCAGCTGCTGGTAAGGTGGAGTGGTGACTGGGAAGCTGTGGGGAATCAGCTGCTGGTAAGGTGGAGTGGTGACTAGGAAGCTGTGGGGAATCAGTTGCTGGTAAGGTGGAGTGGTGACTGGGAAGCTGTAGGGAATCAGCTGCTGGTAAGGTGGAGTGGTGACTGGGAAGCTGTGGGGAATCAGCTGCAGGTCAGGTGTAGTGGTGACTGGGAAGCTGTTTGGGATCAGCTGTTGGTGAGGTGAAGTGGTGACTGGGAAGCTGTAGGGATCAGGTGATGTTAAGGTGGAGTGGTTACTGGAAAGCTGTGGGCATCAGCTACTGGTAAGGTGAAGTGGTGACTGGGAAGCCATGGGGGAATCAGTTGCTGGTAAGGTGGAGTGGTGACTGGGAAGCTGTGGGGGATCGGTTGCTGGTAATGTGGAGTGGTGACTGGGAAGCCGTGGGGGATCAGTTGTTAGTAAGGTGGAGTGGTGATTGGGAAGCCGTAGGGATCAGTTGCTGATGAGGTGGAGTGGTGACTGGGAAGCTGTGAGGGATCAGCTGCTGGTAAGGTGGAGTGGTGACTGGGAAGCTGTGGGAATCAGCTGCTGGTAAGATGGAGTGGGGACTAGGAAGTCATGGGGAATCAGTTGCTGGTACGGTGGAGTGGTGACTGGGAAGCTTGGGGATCAGTTGCTAGTAAGGTGGAGTGGTGACTGGGAAGTCGTGGGAAATCAGTTGCTGGTATGGTGGAGGTGGTGACTGGGAAGCTGTGGGGATCAGTTACTGGTAAGGTGGAGTGGTGACTGGAAGCTGTGGGAAATCAGTTGCTGAGTACGGTGGAGTGGTGACTGGGAAGCCGTGGGGATCAGTTGCTAGTAAGGTGGAAGCGGTGACTGGGAAGTTGTGAAATCAGTTGCTGGTGCGGTGGATTGGTAACTGGGAAGCCATGGGAAATCAGTTGCTGGTGCAGTGGAGTGGTGACTGGGAAGCTGTGGGGGATCAGTTGCTGATGAGGTGGAGTGGTGACTGGGAAGCTGTGGGAGATCAGCTGCTGGTAAGGTGGAGTGGTGACTGGGAAGCTGTGGGAATCAGCTGCTGGTAAGGTGGAGTGGTGACTGGGAAGCAGTGGGGAATCAGTTGCTGGTACGGTGGAGTGGTGACTGGGAAGCTGTGGGATCAGTTGCTGGTAAGATGGAGTGGTGTCTGAGCAGCTGTGGGAATCAGTTGCTGGTGCGGTGGAGTGGTGACTGGGAAGCTGTGGAGAATCAGTTGCTGGTAAGGTGGAGTGGTAACTGGGAAGCCGTGGAGAATCAATTGCTGGTTAGGTGGAGTGGTGACTGGGAAGCTGTATGGATCCTGCTGGTAAGGTGGAGTGGTGACTGGGAATCTGTAGGGAATCAACTGCTGGTAAGGTGGAGTGGTGACTGGGAAGCTGCAGGGAATCAACTGCTGGTAAGGTGGAGTGGTGACTGGGAAGCTGTGGGGAACCATCTGCTGGTAAGGTGGAGTGGTGACTGGGACGATGTAGGGAATCAACTGCTGGTAAGGTGGAGTGGTAACTGGGAAGCCATGGGGATTCAGTTGCTGGTAAGGTGGAGTGGTAACTGGGAAGCTGTGGGAATCATCTGCTGGTAAGGTGGAGTGGTGACTGGGAAGCTGTAGGGATCAGCTGCTGGTAAGGTGGAGTGGTGACTGGGAAGCTGAGGGAATCAGCTGCTGGTAAGGTGGAGTGGTAACTGGGAAGCCGTGGGGAATCGTTGCCGGTAAGGTGGAGTGGTGACTGCGAAGCTGCAGGGAATCAGCTGCTGGTAAGGTGGAGTGGTGACTGGGAAGCCGTGGGAAATCAGTTGCTGGTACGGTGGAGTGGTGACTGGGAAGCTGTGGGAATCAGCTGCTGGTAAGGTGGAGTGGTGACTGGGAAGCCATGGGGAATCAGTTGCTGGTAAGGTGGAGTGGTGACTGGGAAGCTGTAGGGATCAGCTGCTGGTAAGGTGGAGTGGTGACTGGGAAGCCGTGGGGATCAGTTGCTGGTAAGGTGGAGTGGTGACTGGGAAGCTGTGGGGATCAGCTGCTGGTAAGGTGGAGTGGTGACTGGGAAGCTGTGGGATCAGCTGCTGGTAAGGTGGAGTGGTGACTGGGAAGCTGTGGGAATCAGTTGCTGGTAGGTGGAGTGGTGACTGGGAAGCTGGGGGATCAGCTGCTGGTAAGGTGGAGTGGTGACTGGGAAGCTGAGGGATCAGCTGCTGGTAAGGTGGAGTGGTGACTGGGAAGCTGTGGGGGATCAGCTGCTGGTAAAGTGTAGTGGTGACTGGGAAGCTGTGGGGGATCAGCTGTTGGTGAGGTGGAGTGGTGACTGGTAAACCGTGGGGAATCAGTTGCTGGTAAGTTGGAGTGGTGACTGCGAAGCTGTAGGGAATCAGCTGCTGGTAAGATGGAGTGGTGACTGGGAAGCTGTGGGGGATCAGCTGCTGGTAAGGTGGAGTGGTGACTGGTAAGCTGTGAGGAATCATCTGCTGGTAAGGTGGAGTGGTAACTAGGAAGCCGTGGGGAATCAGTTGCCGGTAAGGTGGAGTGGTGACTGCGAAGCTGCAGGGAATCAGCTGCTGGTAAGGTGGAGTGGTGACTGGGAAGCTGTGGGGGATCAGTTGCTAGTAAGGTGGAGCGGTGACTGGGAAGTTGTGGGAAATCAGTTGCTGGTACGGTGGATTGGTAACTGGGAAGCCATGGGAAATCAGTTGCTGGTGCAGTGGAGTGGTGACTGGGAAGCTGTGGGGGATCAGTTGCTGATGAGGTGGAGTGGTGACTGGGAAGCTGTGGGAGATCAGCTGCTGGTAAGGTGGAGTGGTGACTGGGAGCTGTGGGAATCAGCTGCTGGTAAGGTGGAGTGGTGACTGGGAAGCAGTGGGGAATCAGTTGCTGGGACGGTGGAGTGGTGACTGGGAAGCTGTGGGGGATCAGTTGCTGGTAAGATGGAGTGGTGTCTGAGCAGCTGTGGGAATCAGCTGCTGGTACAGTGTAGTGGTGACTGTTAAGCTGTAGGGATCAGCTGCTGGTAAGATGGAGTGGTGACTGGGAAGCTGTAAGGATCAGCTGCTGGTAAGGTGGAGTGGTGACTGGGAAGCTGTGGGGAATCAGTTGCTGGTAAGGTGGAGTGGTGACAGGGATGCTGTAGGGAATCAGCTGCTGGTGAAGTGGAGTGGTGACTAGGAAGCTGTGGGGGATCAGCTGCTGGTAAGGTGTAGTGGTGACTGGGAAGCTGTGGGGGATCAGCTGTTCTTAAGGTGGAGTGGTGACTGGGAAGCTGTGGGGATCAGGTGATGTGAATGTGGAGTGGTGACTGGGAAGCCGTGGGGGATCAGTTGTTAGTAAGTTGGAGTGGTGACTGGGAAGCCGTGGGGAATCAGTTGCTGGTACGGTGGAGTGCTGACTGGGAAGCCGTAGGGATCAGTTGCTGATGAGGTGGAGTGGTGACTGGGAAGCTGTGAGGGATCAGCTGCTGGTAAGGTGGAGTGGTGACTGAGATGCTGTGGGGGATCAGCTGCTGGTAAGGTGTAGTGGTGACTGGGAAGCTGTGGGGGATCAGCTGTTGGTGAGGTGAAGTGGTGACTGGGAAGCTGTAGGGATCAGGTGATGTTAAGGTGGAGTGGTTACTGGAAAGCTGTGGGCATCAGCTACTGGTAAGGTGAAGTGGTGACTGGGAAGCCATGGGGGAATCAGTTGCTGGTAAGGTGGAGTGGTGACTGGGAAGCTGTGAGGGATCGGTTGCTGGTAATGTGGGGTGGTGACTGGGAAGCCGTGGGGAATCAGCTGTTAGTAAGGTGGAGTGGTGACTGGGAAGCTGTGAGGGATCAGCTGCTGGTAAGGTGGAGTGGTGACTGGGAAGCTGTGGGAATCAGCTGCTGGTAAGATGGAGTGGGGACTAGGAAGTCACTGGGAATCAGTTGCTGGTACGGTGGAGTGGTGACTGGGAAGCTGTGGGGGATCAGTTGCTAGTAAGGTGGAGTGGTGACTGGGAAGTCGTGGGAAATCAGTTGCTGGTATGGTGGAGTGGTGACTGGGAAGCTGTGGGATCGGTTACTGGTAAGGTGGAGTGGTGACTGGGAAGCTGTGGGGGATCAGTTGCTAGTAAGGTGGATTCGGTGATTGGGAAGTTGTGGGAAATCAGTTGCTGGTAGGGTTAATTGGTAACTGGGAACCATGGGAAATCAGTTGCTGGTGCAGTGGAGTGGTGACTGGGAAGCCGTGAGGGATTAGTTGCTGATGAGGTGGAGTGGTGACTGGGAAGCTGTGGGAGATCAGCTGCTGGTAAGGTGGAGTGGTGACTGGAAGCTGTGGGAATCAACTGCTGGTAAGGTGGAGTGGTGACTGGGAAGCCGTGGGGAATCAGTTGCTGGTACGGTGGAGTGGTGACTGGGAAGCTGTGGAGAATCAGTTGCTGGTAAGGTGGAGTGCTAACTGGGAAGCCGTGGAGAATCTGTTGCTGGTAAGGTGGAGTGGTGACTGGGAAGCTGTAGGGATCAGCAGCTGGTAAGGTGGAGTGGTGACTGGGAAGCTGTAGGGATCAGCTGCTGGTAAGGTGGAGTGGTGAACTGGGAAGCTGTAGAGAATCAACTGCTGGTAAGGTGGAGTGGTGACTGGGAAGCTGTGGGGAACCATCTGCTGGTAAGGTGGAGTGGTGACTGGGAAGCTGTAGGGAATCAACGGCTGGTAACTGGGAAGCCATGGGGATTCAGTTGCTGGTAAGGTGGAGTGGTAACTGGGAAGCTGTGGGGAATCATCTGCTGGTAAGGTGGAGTGGTGACTGGGAAGCTGTAGGGATCAGCTGCTGGTAAGGTGGAGTGGTGACTGGGAAGCTGTGGGGAATCATCTGCTGGTAAGGTGGACTGGTAAATAGGAAACCGTGGGGAATCAGTTGCTGGTAAGGTGGAGTGGTAACTGGGAAGCCGTGGAGAATCTGTTGCTGGTAAGGTGGAGTGGTGACTGGAAGCTGTAGGGATCAGCTGCTGGTAAGGTGGAGTGGTGACTGGGAAGCTGTAGGGATCAGCTGCTGGTAAGGTGGAGTGGTAACTGGGAAGCCATGGGGATTCAGTTGCTGGTAAGGTGGAGTGGTAACTGGGAAGCCGTGGAGAATCTGTTGCTGGTAAGGTGGAGTGGTGACTGGGAAGCTGAAGGGATCAGCTGCTGGTAAGGTGGAGTTGTGACTGGGAAGCTGTAGGGAATCAACTGCTGGTAAGGTGGAGTGGTAACTGGGAAGCCATGGGGTTCAGTTGCTGGTAGGTGGAGTGGTAACTGGGAGCTGTGGGAATCATCTGCTGGTAAGGTGGAGTGGTGACTGGGAAGCTGTAGGGATCAGCTGCTGGTAAGGTGGGTGGTGACTGGGAAGCTGTGGGAATCTGCTGGTAGGCTGGAGTGGTAACTAGGAAGCCGTGGGAATCAGTTGCGGTAGGTGGAGTGGTTACTTGAGCTGCAGGAATCAGCTGCTGGTAAGGTGGAGTGGTGACTGGGAAGCTGTGGGGATCAGCTGCAGGTGAGGTGCAGTGGTGACTGGGAAGCTGGAGAATGCAGATGGTAAGGTGGAGTGGTGACAGGAATGCTGTAGGGAGTCAGCTGCTGGTAAAGTGGAGTGGTGACTGGGAAGCTGTGGGGGATCAGCTGCTGGTAAGGTGTAGTGGTGACTGGGAAGCTGTGGGGGTTCATCTGTTGGTGAGGTGGAGTGGTGACTGGGAAGCTGTAGGGATCAGGTGATGTTAAGGTGGAGTGGTTACTGGAAAGCTGTGGGCATCAGCTACTGGTAAGGTGAAGTAGTGACTGGGAAGCTGTGGGGGTTCAGCTGTTGGTGAGGTGGAGTGGTGACTGGGAAGCTGTAGGGATCAGGTGATGTTAAGGTGGAGTGTTTACTGGAAAGCTGTGGGCATCGGTTGCTGGTAATGTGGAGTGATGACTGGGAAGCCGTGGGGGATCAGTTGTTAGTAAGGTGGAGTGGTGATTGGGAAGCCGTAGGGATCAGTTGCTGATGAGGTGGAGTGGTGACTGGGAAGCTGTGAGGGATCAGTAGCTGGTAAGCTGGAGTGGTGACTGGGAAGCTGTGGGAATCAGCTGCTGGTAAGATGGAGTGGGGACTAGGAAGTCATGGGGAATCAGTGGCTGGTACGGTGGAGTGGTGACTGGGAAGCTTTGGGGGATCAGTTGCTAGTAAGGTGGAGTGGTGTCTGGGAAGTTGTGGGAAATCAGTTGCTGGTATGGTGGAGTGGTAACTGGGAAGCTGTGGGGGATCGGTTACTGGTATGGTGGAGTGGTGACTGGGAAGCTGTGGGAAATCAGTTGCTGGTACGGTGGAGTGGTGACTGGGAAGCTGTGGGGGATCAGTTGCTAGTAAGGTGGAGCGGTGACTGGGAAGTTGTGGGAAATCAGTTGCTGGTATGGTGGATTGGTAACTGGGAAGCCATGGGAAGTCAGTTGCTAGTGCAGTGGAGTGGTGACTGGGAAGCTGTGGGGGATCAGTTGCTGATGAGGTGGAGTGGTGACTGGGAAGCTGTGGGAATCAGCTGCTGGTAAGGTGGAGTGGTGACTGGGAAGCCGTGGGAAATCAGTTGCTGGTACGGTGGAGTGGTAACTGGGAAGCTGTGAGGAATCAGCTGCTGAGTAAGTTGGAGTGGTGACTGGGAAGCCAGTGGGAATCAGTTGCTGGTAAGGTGGAGTGGTGACTGGACCATGCGGAATCAGTTGCTGGGGCAGGTGGAGTGGTGACTGGGAAGCTGTGGAGAATCAGTTGCTGGTAAGGTGGAGTGGTAACTGGGAAACGCGTGGAGAATCAGTTGCTGTAAGGTGGAGTGGTGACTGGGAAGCTGTAGGGATCAGCTGCTGGTAAGGTGGAGTGGTGACTGGGAAGCTGTAGGGATCAGCTGCTGGTAAGATGGAGTGGTGACTGGGAAGCTGTAGGGAATCAGCTGCTGGTAAGGTGGAGTGGTGACTGGGAAGCTGTGGGGAACCATCTGCTGGTAAGGTGGAGTGGTGACTGGGAAGCTGTAGGGAATCAACTGCTGGTAAGGTGGAGTGGTAACTGGGAAGCCATGGGGATTCAGTTGCTGGTAAGGTGGAGTGGTAACTGGGAAGCTGTGGGGAATCATCTGCTGGTATGGTGGAGTGGTGACTTGGAAGCTGTAGGAATCAGCTGCTGGTAAGGTGGAGTGATCATTGGGAGGCTGTGGGGAATAATCTGCTGGTAAGGTGGAGTGGTGACTGGGAAGCTGTGGGGGATGAGCTGCAGGTGAGGTGGAGTGGTGAGGTGGAGTGGTGACTGGGAAGCTGTAGGAATCGACTGATGGTAAGGTGGAGTGGTGACAGGGAAGCTGTAGGGAATCAGCTGCTGCTAAAGTGGAGTGGTGACTGGGAAGCTGTGGGGGATCAGCTGCTGGTAAGGTGTAGTGGTGACTGGGAAGCTGTGGGGGATCAGCTGTTGGTGAGGTGGAGTGGTGACTGGGAAGCTGTAGGGATCAGGTGATGTTAAGGTGGAGTGGTACTGGAAAGCTGTGGGCATCAGCTACTGGTAAGGTGAAGTGGTGACTGGGAAGCCATGGGGGAATCAGTTGCTGGTAAGGTGGAGTGGTGACTGGGAAGCTGTGGGGGATCGGTTGCTGGTAATGTGGAGTGGTGACTGGGAAGCCGTGGGGGATCAGTTGTTAGTAAGGTGGAGTGGTGATTGGGAAGCCGTAGGGATCAGTTGCTGATGAGGTGGAGTGGTGACTGGGAAGCTGTGGGGGATCGGTTGCTGGTAGTGTGGAGTGGTGACTGGGAAGCCGTAGGGGATCAGTTGCTGATAAGGTGGAGTGGTGACTGGGAAGCTGCGAGGGATCAGCTGCTGGTAAGGTATAGTGGTGACTGGGAAGCTGTGGGAATCAGCTGCTGGTAAGATGGAGTGTGGACTAGGAAGTCATGGGGAATCAGTTGCTGGTACGGTGGAGTGGTGACTGGGAAGCTGTGGGGGATCAGTTCCTAGTAAGGTGGAGTGGTGACTGGGAAGCCATGGGAATTCAGTTGCTGGTAAGGTGGAGTGGTAACTGGGAAGCTGTGGGGAATCATCTGCTGGTATGGTGGAGTGGTGACTGGGAAGCTGTAGGGATCAGCTGCTGGTAAGGTGGAGTGGTGATTGGGAAGCTGTGGGGAATCAGCTGCAGGTGAGGTGGAGTGGTGACTGGGAAGCTGTAGGAATCGACTGATGGTAAGGTGGAGTGGTGACAGGGATGCTGTAGGGAATCAGCTGCTGGTAAAGTGGAGTGGTGACTGGGAAGCTGTGGGGGATCAGCTGCTGGTAAGGTGTAGTGGTGACTGGGAAGCTGTGGGGGATCAGCTGTTGGTGAGGTGGAGTGGTGACTGGGAAGCTGTAGGGATCAGGTGATGTTAAGGTGGAGTGGTACTGGAAAGCTGTGGGCATCAGCTACTGGTAAGGTGAAGTGGTGACTGGGAAGCCATGGGGGAATCAGTTGCTGGTAAGGTGGAGTGGTGACTGAGAAGCTGTGGGGGATCGGTTGCTGGTAAGATGGAGTGGGGACTAGGAAGTCATGGGGAATCAGTTGCTGGTACGGTGGAGTGGTGACTGGGAAGCCGTGGGGGATTAGTTGTTAGTAAGGTGGAGTGGTGATTGGGAAGCCGTAGGGATCAGTTGCTGATGAGGTGGAGTGGTGACTGGGAAGCTGTGAGGGATCAGCAGCTGGTAAGGTGGAGTGGTGACTGGGAAGCTGTTGGAATCAGCTGCTGGTAAGATGGAGTGGGGACTAGGAAGTCATGGGGAATCAGTTGCTGGTACGGTGGAGTGGTGACTGGGAAGCTGTGGGGGATCAGTTGCTAGTAAGGTGGAGTGGTGACTGGGAAGCCGTGGGATCAGTTGCTGGTATGGTGGAGTGGTGACTGGGAAGCTGTGGGGGATCGGTTACTGGTAAGGTGGAGTGGTGACTGGGAAGCTGTGGGAAATCAGTTGCTGGTACGGTGGAGTGGTGACTGGGAAGCTGTGGGGGATCAGTTGCTAGTAAGGTGGAGCGGTGACTGGGAAGTTGTGGGAAATCAGTTGCTGGTTCGGTGGATTGGTAACTGGGAAGCCATGGGAAATCCGTTGCTGATGCAGTGGAGTGGTGACTGGGAAGCTGTGGGGGATCGGTTGCTGGTAATGTGGAGTGGTGACTGGGAAGCCGTGGGGGATCAGTTGCTGATGAGGTGGAGTGGTGACTGGGAAGCTGTGACGGATCAGCTGCTGGTAAGGTGGAGTGGTGACTGGGAAGCTGTGGGAATCAGCTGCTGGTAAGATGGAGTGGGGACTAGGAAGTCATGGGGAATCAGTTGCTGGTACGGTGGAGTGGTGACTGGGAAGCTGTGGGGTATCAGTTCCTAGTAAGGTGGAGTGTTGACTGCTAAGCCATGGGGATTCAGTTGCTGGTAAGGTGGAGTGGTGACTGGGAAGCTGCAGGGAATCAGCTGCTGGTAAGGTGGAGTGGTGACTGGGAAGCTTTGGGGGATCAGCTGCAGGTGAGGTGGAGTGGTGACTGGGAAGCTGTAGAAATCGACTGATGGTAAGGTGGAGTGGTGACAGGAAGCTGTGGGAATCAGCTGCTGCTAAGAGTGGAGTGGTGACTGGGAGGCTGTGGGATCAGCTGCTGGTAAGGTGTAGTGGTGACTGGGAAGCTGTGGGGATCAGCTGTTGGTGAGGTGGAGTGGTGACTGGGAAGCTGTGGGATCAGGTGATGTTAGGGTGGAGTGGTGACTGGAAGCTGTGGGCATCAGCTACTGGTAAGGTGGAAGTGGTGACTGGGAAGCCGTGGGGGAATCAGTTGCTGGTAAGGTGGAGTGGTGACTGGGAAGCTGTGGGGATCGGTTGCTGGTAATGTGGAGTGGTGACTGGGAAGCCGTGGGGGATCAGTTGTTAGTAAGGTGGAGTGGTGATTGGGAAGCCGTAGGGATCAGTTGCTGATGAGGTGGAGTGGTGACTGGGAAGCTGTGAGGGATCAGCAGCTGGTAAGGTGGAGTGGTGACTGGGAAGCTGTGGGAATCAGCTGCTGGTAAGATGGAGTGGGGACTAGGAAGTCATGGGGAATCAGTTGCTGGTACGGTGGAGTGGTGACTGGGAAGCTTTGGGGGATCAGTTGCTAGTAAGGTGGGTGACTGGGAAGTCGTGAGAAATCAGTTGCTGGTTTGGTGGAGTGGTGACTGGGAAGCTGTGGTGGATCGGTTACTGGTAAGGTGGAGTGGTGAGTGGGAAGCTGTGGGAAATCAGTTGCTGGTATGGTGGAGTGGTGACTGGGAAGCTGTGGGGGATCAGTTGCTAGTAAGGTGGAGCGGTGACTGGGAAGTTGTGGGAAATCAGTTGCTGGTACGGTGGATTGGTAACTGGGAAGCCATGTGAAATCAGTTGCTGGTGCAGTGCAGTGGTGACTGGGAAGCTGTGGGGGATCAGTTGCTGATGAGGTGGAGTGGTGACTGGGAAGCTGTGGGAGATCAGCTGCTGGTAAGGTGGAGTGGTGACTGGGAAGCTGTGGGAATCAGCTGCTGGTAAGGTGGAGTGGTGACTGGGAAGCTGTGGGGAATCAGTTGCTGGGACGGTGGAGTGGTGACTGGGAAGCTGTGGGGGATCAGTTGCTGGTAGGATGGAGTGGTGTCTGAGCAGCTGTGGGAATCAGCTGCTGGTACGGTGGAGTGGTGACTGTTAAGCTGTAGGGATCAGCTGCTGGTAAGGTGGAGTGGTGACTGGGAAGCTGTAGGGATCAGCTGCTGGTAAGGTGGAGTGGTGACTGGGAAGCCATGGGGAATCAGTTGCTGGTAGGGTGGAGTGGTGACTGGGAAGCTGTGGGATCAGCTGCTGGTAAGGTGGAGTGGTGACTGGGAAGCTATGGGAATCAGTTGCTGGTAAGGTGGAGTGGTGACTGCGAAGCTGTAGGGAATCAGCTGCTGGTAAGGTGGAGTGGTGACTGGGAAGCTGTGGGGGATCATCTGCTGGTAAGGTGGAGTGGTGACTGCGAAGCTGTAGGGAATCAGCTGCAGGTGAGGTGGAGTGGTGACTGGGAAGCTGTAGGAATCGACTGATGGTAAGGTGGAGTGGTGACAGGGAAGCTGTAGGGAATCAGCTGCTGGTAAAGTGGAGTGGTGACTAGGAAGCTGTGGGGGATCAGCTGCTGGTAAGGTGTGGTGACTGGGAAGCTGGGGATCAGGTGCTGGTAGGTGGAGTGGTGACTGGAAGCTGTGGGCATCAGCTACTGTTGGGTGAGTGGTGACTGGGAAGCCATGGGGATCAGTTGCTGGTAAGGTGGAGTGGTGACTAGGAAGCTGTGGGGGATCGGTTGCTGTTAATGTGGAGTGGTGACTGGGAAGCCGTGGGGGATCAGTTGTTAGTAAGGTGGAGTGGTGACTGGGAAGCCGTGGGGAATCAGTTGCTGGTACGGTGGAGTGCTGACTGGGAAGCCGTAGGGATCAGTTGCTGATGAGGTGGAGTGGTGACTGGGAAGCTGTGAGGGATCAGCTGCTGGTAAGGTGGAGTGGTGACTGGGAAGCTGTAGGGATCAGCTGCTGGTAAGATGGAGTGGTTACTGGGAAGCTGTAGGGAATCAACTGCTGGTTAGGTGGAGTGGTAACTGGGAAGCCGTGGAGAATCAGTTGCTGGTAAGGTGGAGTGGTGACTGGGAAGCTGAGGGATCAGCTGCTGGTAAGGTGGAGTGGTGACTGGGAAGCTGTGGGATCAGCTGCTGGTAAGGTGGAGTGGTGACTGGGAAGCTGTAGGGAATCAGCTGCTGGTAAGGTGGATTGGTGACTGGGAAGCTGTGGGAACTCATCTGCTGGTAAGGTGGAGTGGTGACTGGGAAGGTATAGGGAATCAACTGCTGGTAAGGTGGAGTGGTAACTGGGAAGCCATGGGGAATCACTTGCTGGTAAGGTGGAGTGGTAACTGGGAAGCTGTGGGGAATCATCTGCTGGTAAGGTGGAGTGGTGACTGGGAAGCTGTAGGGATCAGCTGCTGGTAAGGTGGAGTGGTAACTGGGAAGCCATGGGGAATCACTTGCTGGTAGGTGGAGTGGTACCTGGGAAGCTGTGGGGAATCATCTGCTGGTAAGGTGGAGTGGTAACTAGGTAGCCGTGGGGAATCAGTTGCCGGTAAGGTGAAGTGGTGACTGCGAAGCTGCAGGGAATCAGCTGCTGGTAAGGTGGAGTGGTGACTGGGAAGCTGTGAGGGATCAGCTGCTGGTGAGGTGCAGTGGTGACTGGGAAGCTGTAGGAATCGACTGATGGTAAGGTGGAGTGGTGACAGGGAAGCTGTAGGGAATCAGCTGGTGGTAAAGTGGAGTGATGACTTGGAAGCTGTGGGGGATCAGCTGCTGATAAAGTGTAGTGGTGACTGGGAAGCTGTTTGGGATCAGCTGTTGGTGAGCTGGAGTGGTGACTGGGAAGCTGTAGGGATCAGGTGATGTTAAGGTGGAGTGGTTACTGGAAAGCTGTGGGCATCAGCTACTGGTAAGGTGAAGTGGTGACTGGGAAGCCATGGGGGAATCAGTTGCTGGTAAGGTGGAGCGGTGACTGGGAAGTTGTGGGAAATCAGTTGCTGGTAAGGTGGAGTGATGACTGGGAAGCTGTGGGAATCATCTGCTGGTAAGGTGGAGTGGTGACTGGGAAGCCGTGGGGAATCAGCTGCTGGTAAGGTGGAGTGGTGACTGGGAAGCTGTAGGGATCACCTGCTGGTAAGGTGGAGTGGTGACTGGGAAGCCATGGGGAATCAGTTGCTGGTAAGGTGGAGTGGTGACTGGGAAGCTGTAGGGATCAGCTGCTGGTAAGGTGGAGTGGTGACTGGGAAGCCATGGGAAATCAGTTGCTGGTAAGGTGGAGTGGTGACTGTGAAGCTGTAGGGAATCAGCTGCTAGTAAGGTGGAGTGCTGACTTGAAGCTGTGGGGGATCAGCTCCTGGTAATTTGGAGTGGTGACTGGGAAGCTGTAGGGAATCAGCTGCTGGTAAAGTGGAGTGGTGACTGGGAAGCTGTGGGGGATCAGCTGCTGGTAAAGTGGAGTGGTGACTAGGAAGCTGTGTGGGATCAGCTGTTGGTGAGGTGGAGTGGTGACTGGGAGCCGTGGGAATCAGTTGCTGGTAAGGTGGAGTGGTGACTCTGAGCTGTGGGAATCAGCTGCTGGTAAGATGGAGTGGTGACTGGGAAGCTGTGGGGGATCATCTGCTGGTAAGGTGGAGTGGTGACTGCGAAGCTGTAGGGAATCAGCTGCAGGTGAGGTGGAGTGGTGACTGGGAAGCTGTAGGGAATCAGCTGCTGGTAAAGTGGAGTGGTGACTAGGAAGCTGTGGGGGATCAGCTGCTGGTAAGGTGTAGTGGTGACTGGGAATCTGTGGTTATCAGGTGATGTTAAGGTGGAGTGGTGACTGGAAAGCTGTGGGCATCAGCTACTAGTAAGGTGAAATGGTGACTGGGAAGCCATGGGGGATCAGTTGCTGGTAAGGTGGAGTGGTGACTAGGAATCTGTGGGGGATCGGTTGCTGTTAATGTGGAGTGGTGACTGGGAAGCCAGGGGGGATCAGTTGTTAGTAAGGTGGAGTGGTGACTGGGAAGCTGTGAGGAATCAGTTGCTGGTACGGTGGAGTGCTGACTGGGAAGCCGTTGGGATCAGTTGCTGATGAGGAGGAGTGGTGACTGGGAAGCTGTGAGGGATCAGCTGCTGGTAAGGTGGAGTGGTGACTGGGAAGCTGTAGGGATCAGCTGCTGGTAAGATGGAGTGGTGACTGGGAAGCTGTAGGGAATCAACTTCTGTTTAGGTGGAGTGGTAACTGGGAAGCCGTGGAGAATCAGTTGCTGGTAAGGTGGAGTGGTAACTGGGAAGCCGTGGAGAATCAGTTGCTGGTAAGGTGGAGTGGTGACTGGGAAGCTGTAGGGATCAGCTGCTGGTAAGGTGGAGTGGTGACTGGGAAGCTGTAGGGATCAGCTGCTGGTAAGGTGGAGTGGTGACTGGGAAGCTGTAGGGAATCAACTGCTGGTAAGGTGGAGTGGTGACTGGGAAGCTGTGGGGAATCATCTGCTGGTAAGGTGGAGTGGTGACTGGGAAGGTATAGGGAATCAACTGCTGGTAAGGTGGAGTGGTAACTTGGAAGCCATGGGGAATCACTTGCTGGTAAGGTGGAGTGGTAACTGGGAAGCTGTGGGGAATCATCTGCTGGTAAGCTGGAGTGGTGACTGGGAAGCTGTAGGGATCAGCTGCTGGTAAGGTGGAGTGGTAACTGGGAAGCCATGGGGAATCACTTGCTTGTAAGGTGGAGTGGTAACTGGGAAGCTGTGGGGAATCAGCTGCTGGTAAGGTGGAGTGGTGACTGGGAAGCCGTGGGAATCAGTTGCTGGTAAGGTGGAGTGGTGACTGGGAAGCTGTGGGGATCAGCTGCTGGTTAAGGTGGAGTGGTGACTGGGAAGCTGTGAGAATCAGCTGCTGGTAAGATGGAGTGGTGACTGGGAAGCTGTGGGGGATCAGTTGCTAGTAAGGTGGAGTGGTGACTGGGCAGTCGTGGGAAATCAGTTGCTGGTATGGTGGAGTGGTAACTGGGAAGCTGTAGGGGATCGGTTACTGGTAAGGTGGAGTGGTGACTGGGAAGCTGTGGGAAATCATTTGCTGGTACGGTGGAGTGGTGACTGGGAAGCTGTGGGGGATCAGTTGCTAGTAAGGTGGGCTGGTGACTGGGAAGTTGTGGGAAATCAGTTGCTGGTGCAGGTGGAGTGGTGACTGGGAAGCATGGAGAATCAGTTGCTGGTACAGTGGAGTGGTGACTGGGAAGCTGTGGGGATCAGTTGCTGATAGAGGTGGAGTGGTGACTGGGAAGCTGTGGGAGATCAGCTGCTGGTAAGGTGGAGTGGTGACTGGGAAGCTGTGGGGATCAGTTGCTGGTACGGTGGAGTGGTAACTGGGAAACTGTGAGGAATCAGCTGCTGGTAAGTTGGAGTGGTGACTGGGAAGCCGTGGCAAATCAGCTGCTGGTAAGGTGGAGTGGTGACTGGGAAGCCGTGGGGAATCAGTTACTGGTACAGTGGAATGGTGACTGGGAAGCTGTGGGGGATCAGTTGCTAGTAAGGTGGAGTGGTGACTGGGAAGCTGTGGAAAATCAGTTGCTAGTAAGGTAGAGTGGTGACTGGGAAGCTGTGGGAATCAGTTGCTGGTAAGGTGGAGTGGTGACTGGGAAGCCGTGGGAAATCAGTTGCTGGTACGGTGGAGTGGTGACTGGGAAGCTGTGGGGATCAGTTGCTGGTAAGGTGGAATGGTGACTGGGAAGCTGTGGGAGATCAGCTGCTGGTAAGGTGGAGTGGTGACTGGGAAGCTGTGGGAAGCATCTGCTGGTAAGGTGGAGTGGTGACTGGGAAGCCGTGGGGAATCAATTGCTGGTACGGTGGAGTGGTGACTGGGAAGCTGTGGGGGATCAGTTGCTGGTAAGATGGAGTGGTGTCTGGGAAGCTGTGGGAATCAGCTGCTGGTAAGGTGGAGTGGTGACTGGGAAGCCGTGGGAAATCAGTTGCTGGTACGGTTTAGTGGTAACTGGGAAGCTGTGAGGAATCAGCTGCTGGTAAGTTGGAGTGGTGACTGCGAAGCCGTGGGAAATCAGCTGCTGGTAAGGTGGAGTGGTGACTGGGAAGCCTTGGGGAATCAGTTGCTGGCACAGTGGAGTGGTGACTGGGAAGCTGTGGGGGATCAGTTGCTAGTAAGGTGGAGTGGTGACTGGGAAGCCGTGGGAAATCAGTTGCTGGTACGGTGGAGTGGTTACTGGGAAGCTGTGAGGAATCAGCTGCTGGTAAGTTGGAGTGGTAACTGGGAAGCCGTGGGAAATCAGCTGCTGGTAAGGTGGAGTGGTGACTGGGAAGCCGTGTGGAATCAGTTGGTGACTGCGAAGCTGTGGGGGATCAGTTGCTAGTAAGGTGGAGTGGTGACTGGGAAGCCGTGGGAAATCAGTTGCTAGCACGGTAGAGTGGTGACTGGGAAGATGTGGGTCATCAGTTTCTAGTAAGGTGGAGTGGTGACAGGGAAGCTGTGGGGGATCAGTTGCTGGTAAGGTGGAATGGTGACTGGGAAGCTGTGGGGGATCGGATACTGGTAAGGTGGAGTGGTGACCGGGAAGTTGTGGAGAATTGATTACTGGTAAGGTGGAGTGGTGATGGGTAGGAAACCATGGGAATCAGCTGCTGATAAGGCGGAATTGTTACTGAGAGGTGACTGGAAGCCAGTGGAGACTGGTTGTTTATAGCACAACAGAAAGCAAGAACAAAAAAGTGTTGAAAGAAATTAAACATAAAAATTCCCACTGATGAAACGGTTGAATGATTGACTCTAGTGATGTAGTAAATAATTTCAGGTGGCAGTTTTTATACCCATTAGATTGTTTTGACATTTTATAGAGAAACCAAGTTCTATGCAAATGTCCCTTAGAGTTGGTGAATCATGAGGTTTTATTTATTTATTTAGCTTTTGTTGACCGGGTAAGTGCACTAGACAAATCCTGCCTATTTTCAGGCACGACCTGGGGAAGGGGGATATAGATAAATGCCAACTGACCTTGAACCAGATTAAGCTGTTGGTGGTATTTTTAGTGAATGAGGGAAATTTGGCCAGGACACTGGGGAAATTCCCCTACTCTTTTCGATAAGTGCCATGGGATCT
Organism: Neoceratodus forsteri; assembly: GCA_016271365.2. Lineage (NCBI taxonomy): Eukaryota > Metazoa > Chordata > Ceratodontiformes > Ceratodontidae > Neoceratodus > Neoceratodus forsteri. The sequence continues at coordinate 173,155,054 of JADMNL010000030.1, forward strand.
TTAACATCCACCTGAACTACCACCAATCCAGGCAGATGGTTAGTGACATGGCACTCCAACAGACTGGAGCATGTTGTGACGAGTGAAGAGGAGAAGTCTGAGCAGCAGTGGGATTGGACAGTTTCCTTTAGTTCAGCTGTAGGGCTTCTTTTTTTTTTAAACTTTCAATCTTTATTAAAGATATTTTTTTTTGTAATGATCAAACAAACCAGAACAAACAAAAGTACAAGAACAAAACCAACATACAAGAACATACACTTATACATTTGGCACATAAAGAGTAAAATTCACTTAATTCATTTCTGAGGGATGGCATAATGTAGGGGATTTAGGGGATCTATACAAGAGGCGCCAAAAGGCTATTTATTCCACCTTATCCTGTTGAGTGAAGGCTAAGGTACAAATTTCTGATTAACCCTGCCCACATAGACCGCCCATCTCCTCTAGATTAATTCAAACCGAGTCTGTTGCTTATTGAGCATTGCTGTCATCACCTCTGCTCGATAAATAGAGATCATTACCTCTTGCCACCTGGCTCTGGAGGGTTCTGTACTTGTAAGCCAGAGCCTGGTAATCACCTTCTGCCCCACCAAAAGGGCATATTTTAACAGTCTACATGTGTTTGGATCTTTATAGCCTTTTGGTACTTCAAACATAAAGTACAGAGATACAGTCAATTTAATCCCTGGGTCAAAGATTGCTTAAAGGGCGTGTTCTGACCTCTGAATGTATAAGGTCAGCCCTCGGACAGCCCCACAATATATGGTACAATGCAGTCAAGGAAGACCCACACCTCCTCCAGCATAGGGCCTTCCCGCCTCCCTGAAACTTTGCCTGTATCGCTGGGGTCCTGAAGAATCTTAACATGTATTTTCCAGGAAAATTCTCTCCATCCAATAAGTGACACCCCCCCCCAATACAATTTTCTTTGTGTCCATGCCCACAGGTCAGGGGAAATCTGGGTGCCCACATCCCTAGACCATGCCCTTCGGATGGATTCCGTGCTATCTCCCTGCCAAGCTAAGAGAGCCCCATACAGATAGGAAATCATATGAGTCAAGGAGGCCCTATTTTCCACCGCCTCTTTAAAGATACATAATATCTGAGGAGGTGGGGTGTCCTCTTCCCTCAGTTCATTCTGTGTGATTCTAAGGTAGTCCCAAAGTTGAAAATACCTAAATCTGTCTGTCCAAGAGAGGCCAAACCCAATCACCAATTCTTGGAAAGATCTAATCTCTGTCTCTTCCATAAAGTGCCAGATCAAGTGAAGGCCTTTCCTCTCCCATCCACGAAACCCAGCATCCCAGCTTGCTGGGCAAAAACCCTTGATATAGGGAACTGAGTACAAAAGACCCCTCCACTTTCTAATTTTTTTGTCTCCCAGTACCCCATGCCAAATACTTAATGTTACTTCTGTATATGGATTTAGATTCTTTGCCAGGGAGCCATGTCTTACATCTCCAAGCAGAGCTGAATGTAAATTACCTAAACCCTCCCCTAGCAACTCAAGGGACTTCCATTACCCTTACTAAGCCAGTATATAGGAGTCCTAAGCTGTGCCGCCTGGTAATATAATTTAAAATTGGATAAGGCTAAATCCCCTTCCCCTTTTGAGGCCTGGAGAACTGACAGACGAGCCCTCTGTCTCTGCGGTCCCCAAATGAACCGTGAGATTTGTCTATTAAGGGTATTATACAAAGAATCCAGTGTCTGAACCCGGTAGGGTCTGGGCTAAATATAAGAATCTAGGAAGGGCCACCATCTTTACTGTTTGAATCTTATGGAATAACAAAATGGGGATTCCCTGCCACATCTCCAAGTCTCTTCTAAAGTTATCCACCATTGGAATGTAATTGGGGAAGAAAAGTTTGTCACACTCCAGACCGATCTGCACCCCCAGGTATCTCAAGTGTTTCAGGTTACACCGAAAATGGAAACTGACCTCTCATCCTTTCAGATGGAGTGTAGTTAGCCTGCAGCACTTCCGTCTTTGTAGTATTAACTTTATAACCAGCCACCCTCCCAAATTCTTCCAAAACTTCCCATAACTTAGGCAAAGCCTGATCCGTATCCCGCAGATAAATCAACAAATCATCTGAGTACGATGCCAATTTATGTTCCTCTCCCCCCCAATCTACCCCTGGGATCTCCCGACACTGGCGTAGGGCCCCCACCAGTGGCTCTGTCAGCTGTAGGGCTTCTGTTTTAGATGCAGAAGGGTGCTTCATGTCCTAGGGGCTTAATTCCCAATGGCTCCCTAAAGGGCTGATTAAGTCTGGCTGGCTCATTGATGTGAAAGACTGTGATTCATGTGTGGTCCCCACATCCCATACTGGGGTCAGACGTTTGACTACCCAGGAGGGAGGACGCTGGGTGATGACTGACAATGGAGTAGCTTTAGATTGTTGGAAAGGTAGCCACTTGCCTGCCTGCTCTCCTGACCAAAGGAAGGTTGCAGCAGTGGCGACTGTCAGAAGTGTCAATGGTGAAGGGGCAGAGCAGTAAAGGGTTACAAATATTAAGAAAATACAAAAAAATAACAAAAACAAACTCATGCTTGATGGGTGTGTGACAGCTTTCCGCCACTAGGGGGAAAGTCCCCATGTGCTTTAGCTTGGAAGTATTACAGTGACTAAATCATGGATAGGTACCGTGCAGTTACTTTCAATTCAGTGCATGCACTCACTGTGGAAATGTCTGAGCTCTGCGTCAGGCAGCATCTCTCTTAAAATAGAGCACCACAGTGAATTTCATTGGCATGTTTAAAAATTGCATTCATTTGTTTTTTTTGAATGCATTTTTCATCATCAATGAAACAACATATGTGATTCATAAGAAAAATCATAATACTAGCTGTAGGAAGTGATTATCTTCCCACGACTTTGCAATAATAATGAAGTGAGGTAGCAGGACTCATTTGTTGGGGCACAGTGATGCTGTCTGTATTTGGTATTTTCAGTTTTGAGCTGCCAGTAAATTAATTTGGGACTGACGGCAAACTTATCAGACTGTGCCCCCTCCCATGCTAACTTTTTGCAAGCTTCTCATGGAATGTGAAAACACTAGCCGAGAGATTTTGTTTCATGCTCCCCAATTTTCTCCCTTCCCCTCCCCTAATAGTCAGGGAGCCTGAAGCTCCACCCTCTACCTCCTGGAGGGACCATGAGTATCTCATTTTGTGCCATTCCAAGATCAGCTTGCTGGGATTGTGTGAATGCTGGACAGCCTGCCCCCCCATGCCCCCCAACAGATGAGTGCCTCACCTCTATGATCTGCTCAACCAAGAGAGTTTTACTAAACCTTTTCAGCTGCAGCGACATCACACTACCACCTGCAAGGATTCGCATACGATTCCGAGAATCCTACGCTGGAGTCAGCTTGGTGGTTACTGTGTAGAGAGGAGGCACTTGGCTTTTGGAGAGCATGGGAGAGGGCCCACAGGAATGTGCACTTCCTTCTGCTGGCCAGCCAAGGAGTGGTAGTGTTATCAGCTGTGAAGGCAGATGTTCGTCCTCTGCTGGCCAACCAAGGAGTGATAGTAGCATCAGCTGTGAAAGTAGCTGCTTGCCCCTTGTTGGCCAACCAAAGAGGGACACTGCCATCAGCTGTGAAGGTAGATGCTCGCCCCCCCTGCTGGCCAACCATGGAGTGACACTGACATCAGTTATGAAGGCAGTTGCTTGCTCCGTGCTGGCCAACCAAGGAGTGACTTTGGCCTCACCTGTAAAGTCAGCTGCTTACCCCCTGCTGGAAAACTAACCAGGGAGTGATACTGGCATCAGGTGTGCATGTAGTTCCTTGCTCCCCCACTGGCCAACCAGGAAGTGACATTGGCATCAGCTGTAAATGGAGCCATTTGCCCACTGTTGGCAAACCAAGGAGTGATACTGGCATCAGCAGTGAAGACGGCCACTTGTGCCCCCCCACCTGCCCTCCCTGTCAGAGCTGACCTCAGTACTGGAGTGGGGCACAGGGGGAACCAGGACAGAAACATGGGGACAAAGAAAGAATGATTTAAAGAAAAAAAGTTTTAATAAGGCGGTCCAATGGCGTGGAGGGCTGCGGCACACTGGTGATCCAGGTTCAAAAATGGACATGCATCATCCAGGGGCAGGCCAGGGAGTGAGGACTGAGTGACCGGAGGACTGCTGTCCTCCCTCCGGGTGGGGGGGGGGTTGTCATGGCTTGCTACTTATCTGCCACCTGGAGGTGTTCAGGTGGCAGCACACGGGACTCGCACTTAGAGGCAAGGGACCACATTCAGGGCACTTAGAGTGTCACCTCAGAGGAGGAGGAGCTTACAGATTGCACCCGTTGCACATCAGTGGGACCCGGAGGGGGGCAGTTGGCAGAACACAGCCCCCGACAGCAGGAGGACGACTGACCCCTCAGAGGCTCCACATCAGTGACTGGGCACCCCTCACAGGTCCTGTGGCAGAGGACACTATGGGAAGGTAAGTCCTGGAAAAGCTGGGTGACGGGCTGGGGGAACAGTCAGAGGGGGCTGTTGGGGGATAAACACTTTAAAAGAACAAAAACCTTTTTAATAGCCCCAAGGATGTCCAGCTTATTCTGTGGCTGAAGATCTTCTTCAAGGATATCTCTTCCATTAGGCTGCATCTATGGAACTATATCCACATCAGCACTAGGACCACATGGAAGTTTTACTAGCCGGCGGCTTCCCACAACAACGTCACGCATCAGCGTCTACATAAATATGGGAGGCCCCATCTCTTCTCAGTTCTCTTCTCCACTGTTGATTGTACTCATCGGACCTACTGTGGAAATGCCAACCATCTTGCTGTTGTTATTTATTATTTTGTATCTAAGTTAATCAGTAAATGTTAGTGCTATCACCACCTCTGCATGACGCCGAAACCAGCAATGCTATTCCAGTACTGCGAAGTGTAGAGAAAATATTTATAAGGATGATGGACACAAAGTGTGTCTGCTGCCTAGGCCTCTCTGATAATGTCAGGACTTTCGAGATTTGCCAGAGGTTCAATCAAGCTACCAGGTGATGCGAATGAAAGGCGCTGGATAAGTTTTTGCTGGAAAAACTCTAGCAGCCATGAAAAAAGCCTAGGGTCAGAAGTTGGCATCACTAGCCCCATCGACCAACTCACAGTCATCAAAGTCAAAAGACCAAGGCTAAGAGCAGTCATTGTCGGGACACAGTATAAGCATAGAAACAAAGACAAGTCTGTTTCCCTGGCGAGGTCTAGGTTGCTGCTGTGGCCTGCAGGTACTCTCTCGTCTTTGTCATCATTCGTCTTGGCAACAGTGATGCCCCCTCCTGACCACCGACCAGACACCAAGGTCAGGGCTTGGCTGAGGCACTACTATGCCTACTATGGCTGATACATCGCTGTTGTCAACAGGTCCAGGCCCATCATTGACACCAGCAATCATGGCCCCTAGCCAGGGCATCATTGTTACACAGGCAGTACTGGTGTCATTTTCAGATATTATACAATGCATACTTCCCAGGCTTACCTAGACAGCCTTACTGCCATCAATAGATGTTTCTGCATCACAGGCCCTGTCGGCATCATTGGCTGGTTCACAGCAGATACTTGCAGAGCAATGTCTTCCAGTGTTACCAGCGAGACCTTCAGTTCCCCGTTGTTGACAGGAATGTCAGTGAGTAGAAAGACTATAACCCAGGCCTCATGATGGAGGAGGAGGAGGATTATGAAGAGGAGGAGGGTTATGGAGATGAACAATATGTAGCATGTTCTAGCTCTACTGTATTTTCTTGTAGTATGGAGATTCTGTGGTGTATACACCCAGAACTCTGCCTGAAGACCCTACCTTCTGATCTATGATGCAGCAAATGCAGAATGCAATGGACTTTGCTCTGGATGAGGAGGATTCCACTATAAAGAACCTGACATACTTCTTGGAGGTACCATGTACTCCTTCCATCATTGTTCCTCCAATTTACCCTGCATTTGTGGATGCCACATTTGCTGCATGGTACAGGCCAAATTCAGTACCAGCTGTACCTAGAAAGGCTGACAAGCAGTACCCTGCTCTTTCTGCCAAGTCCCTGTTATGCCAGTCAGCCTGAGACAGACTCCGTGATTATGATGGCTGTCTATGACAGATCCAGGACACCTAAACACATGAGTACTCTGCTTCCTGATAAGGAATCCAGCAGGCCGGATGTGATGGGCAAGTGTACATATGCCTCTGCTGCACTAGACCTTCGTATTGCAAACTACCGGGCCCACATGATAAAGTATCAGAGTAGTTTGTGGAAGGTTGCCAAAGCTGCAGCTTAGGCTCTTCCAGAAGGTAATTCCAAGAATAAGTTAATCAGACATCTCACTTCTGGTGCTGAGGTTGGCAAACATTTGCTGTGCTCAACATATGATGTCTCTGATGCTTCTGTCAGGGCAGCTGCCACTGGTATTTGCATGAGACATTATTCTTGGCTCAGGGTTGCTGGGTTTGCAACTGATATGCAGTAAACGGTTTTGAATGCCCCTTTCAGAGGAACCAAACTGGTTGGTTATCATGTGGAAGAGGCATTAAGAGGCCTTCAAGCCTCAAAATGCTTTAAGATCAGTCAAATCCCTGTATCCCACACCTGGTAGGGCTTGTGGAAGGAGATCCTTTTATTAGCCTGCTGCCAGAGGTGCCATCAAGTCTGTCATCAGCAAGGCTGGGGTAGGGGCAGTGGAGCCTTGCCAGGTCCCTTCCCCCAGGGCTCCACTCCCTGACAAAGGAGCGAAGGCATTCCAGACGTGCTTTGGACATTGCTTGCAGTGACTTGATGTTTGTAGTGCTAGCACTGATGACATTTCTGTATGTGGATTTCAATAAGTAACGTTTTTCATTCATCTACACTCTTGTGTGGCGTCTGATTCTTGTTGGTTGCCCATTCCAGTATTGCCTCCAGAGGTGGTTGTAGGGGTCCAGTTCTCCTTCCATCTGACTCAGTGGAGGGAGATTACTACAGACAAATGTGTTCTGGAGATAACTGCAAAGGGACATGCTCTGGAGTGCCTAGAGATAACCCCCTCCGAGCACTCTCCACCTCTTCCCACTTATCCTCCAGGACAGCTATCCCTGCTGAAAGGAGGAGTGCAAACTTTGCTAAACAAATGTGCAATAGAACAGGTGCCTTCTCATAAGAAGAACAAAGGGTTCTACTCCAAATTCTTCCTGGTCCCCAAATGGACAGGAGATCTCAGGCCTGTGTTAAGTCTGAGAGACCCAAACTTTTACATAAAATGCAAGACGTTTCACATGGTCTCCTTCAGGCTTTGATTCCCCTGTTACAAACAAGGGACTGGATTTGCTCCCTAGATATGAAGGATACATACCTTCATATCAAGATCCGGCAACATCACAGACAATATCTGAGATTTGTGCTAGAATGGGAGCATTATCAGTTCACAGTATTGCCCTTTGGCTAGTCTTCACCACCACGGGTCTTTGCCAAATGCTTGGCAGTGGTGGTAGCAGCCCTTTGCAGGGAAGGCCTGTATGTCTTCCCATACCTGGATGATTGGCTGTTAAAAGTTAGCTCCAGGAGCCAACTCTTGCGTCCCCTGTCCTGAACCAGGCAGTTGTTTGACATCCTGGGGTTTACAATGAATGTGCCAAAGTCAGCGGTGACTCCTTGCCAGTCTGCAGTACATAGGGTGCTGTATTGGACACTGAGCAGGGCTATGCATTCCTGCAGAATGTCTCATTGCTCAAGCACAACTAGTATACAGCAGTCATCAAGCAAGACACGTTCCTCTCTTGGAAAGGGAGGTTTCTGTACGTATTCAGAGAGTATTACTAAGACTATAGATGGAGGGTGCAACTCTCATTCTTATTGCACTGCTGTGGCCTCAGCCAATGTAGCATCTGCTACTCCAACAACTAGCAGTGACGCCTCCAATACCTCTGCCTCTCTGCAGAGGCCTGCTGTCATAGGACAAAGGGTCTCTGGTCCATCTGGAGCTGAACTCCCTGCATCTGTATGCATGGTTCATGAAGACATAGCCATTGCACAGTTTGGTGTGTCACCTAAAGTTACTACTGTGCTGGTTGTGGCCAGAAAGCCTTCTACCAGACATACATATTCTTTGAAATGGAAGCATTTTACTTTGTGGGCCACTTCTGGACATATGAACCAATTCACATGTCCAGTAAAAGTAGTGTTGGAATACTTGCTGTCACTGCCAGCCTGGTCTACAGTATTCCTCACTTAAGTTGCATTTGGCCCCTATATCAGCTTTATATTCCCCTACTGATGAGTGTATAATTACCAAAGTGGAGGCTTCCCTCCCCTTCCCTTACCACATTTTTGAGAGGTATTCCATGCATAAAACCTCCCATTCATAATCTGGTTCTGCTTTTGGACCTGAACTGTATCCTTGAAAAGCTTACTTTGGCCCCTTTGGAGCCAGTAACTAGTTGTGGCTTATGTTTTCTGTTATGGAAAACATTATTTTTAGTTGCAGTCACTTCCGCTTGAAGGATTTCAGAGCTACAGGCCCTTATGTGTGAGCCTTCTTACTTGATTTTCCACAAAGATAGAAGGTGGGATTTTCAAAGCTCCTAGATCGCTGCAAGCCACAGTGCACCGATGATGCGGTACATACAGCTTGCGGCAGTCTAACAGGATTTTCTATCCTATGCTGGCAATTGCTGCAAGTTAGACCAGCTTTTTCTGGTCTAATGTGCACCAATCCTGGGGGCTGTTTTACAGAGCTTGCACCATATTTATGGTGCAAGCTGCCATAAACCATGGAAACTGCTGCAACTGCAACTGAGAATGTAAAATTGGGTGCAGTTGTGGCAAAGGGTTTGGCGCACCGCCAGAACCTAAGTATGGTAACGAAGGGCTGATCACAAGTCCTATGCCACCCTTCAAAAATCATGCCCAGAGTTTCTTGACGTACCAATCCTAAGTTTTTTGACAAAGACAGTGCCTGTGTTTACATTAAATCAAACCATCCACCTTCCTGTTTATTATCCTGAGCATACTAGTCAGGGTGAGGCGTTGCTCCATACTTTGGACATACATAGAAAACTAAGATACTATGTGAACTACACCAAGGACTGCAGAAAGTCCTCTCAGCTTTTTGTTTCGTCTGCCCTTGGGAAAGAGGGCACCCCTGTGTCGAAACAGTGCTTGTCCAAATGGTTAGCACATTATATTACATTCTGTTACAGGAAGTACGGTAAGGAACTTCCTGGTGTGGTTTGTGGTCACTCCACCAAGGGAATGGCTACTTCTGTTGCATGTTTTGGAAACGTTTCTGCAGCTGGCATTTGTGCTGCAGTTACATGGGAGCACTGTCCACATCTTTACTAAGCATTACAGTCTGGACATTGTTTCTTGCAGGTGAGCAGATTTCGACCTCGCTGTTCTACAGCTCCTGCTGTCCTGAACAGACTGCACCAACCTCCCAGTTAGCTTTTGGGACTACTTGGGACTCATTCTAAAGGTGTGACCTAATGGAAGAGCTACCCTTGAAGAAGATGTAACCCGCCCCGGATCCTCCACTTTGTCTAGGGGTCCTGATGTTATATAGTGGGGGGCACAGACCTGAAACCTTCCTGGCTCTTTCATACCAAAATGGAAAAGAAGGAAGGCCTTACCAACAGATGTCTTCTCAGCCATGCAGTCCTTCCCTTACCATTGCAGCAGCTCTCTGCTCCAGGTGACATCTCCGCTGATTTCCATGATGGGGGAGGGGGGTTGGCATTTTCTCGAAAGCAAGGAATGATGTTGAGCTAGTGGATTTAATTCATTAAAATAATCACCAACCACAGCCAAAGTCACAGGAACTATAAAACTCTTTATTATGGACGTGAAATGATTGTGACCAAAACCCACACCAGATAACTAGGAGTAGCTCCTTGGGGCTGGGAGTTTAGGAATAAGAATACAGTGTCTTTCAAAGGGCACACATGAGATGACCACAGCAACCACAGATTTTTACAAGGCCTAGAACGTAGACTAGTCTGTCTGCACATTTGCTTTTCCCTTGGGCAGAGATCTCATACATATTCAAACCAGATTTTCCTTCTGATAAACCTTTTCATGCTTTAACCTCCTAGCGGGGGGGTGCCGTACTCCTGCCATGCCAGCCGAGCCAAAAAGTTGGACTTCGGGGTGAAGTGCAGCCTAAATCTCCTGCAGCTGCTCCCAAACAGTTTGCCCAAACAGTTCACCTGAGCCTCCTTTTCCTCTCCGAGCCTACTCCAGGCAAAACACCAGGTTTAGCGGTGGCTCCCTCCTTCCCAAAATACCTGTTTCCCAGCAGTACTGACCCTTAATGGGTCTCATGGGCCTTTACCAGACACGAGCATGACAGGCTCTGGGGCCTTCCCCGCCATGACAGGCCCCATAGAGAATCCCAGACTGATCTCTCCTCACTGAACTCTTCCCCCTGACAGTGTGCCACATGGGAAAAGCCCACTGGAGCTGCCACCTCCTGTGACCCTGTTGCAGTCCTGCCACCACGGCAATAGCCCCACTACCAGGATGCCTCCTGTCAAACAAAATGGGATACCGGGACCCCTGTGCTACAGGTAACCTGTGAGGAGGGTGCATGGGAAAGGGCACCGTCCGTGACGGTGACTCGTTCCCCAGTGAATCCCTCATGGCGATGGGAGGGTAGGGTGACTGGATGGGGGGGTGGGCGACAGGATGTCACTATATGTATGTGTGCGGGGGGGAGTGAGCCCGGCAAGCATGGGCTGGGAGGACAGAGGAGCTGTAGGGGGTGGCGCTGCGGTGGGTTGCCGAGCTGTGTCGTGGCATCGGGGGCTGGCCTGTGGTTGGGACGGGTGAGGTACCGGGTTTTGGTCCTGGCTGTGGTGCGATTTTATTGCGCCCGGCTCGAACCTTTTATTTTTTCATGTTTTCACCCCCCCCCCCCCGACATGCATCTCCGTGGAGTTGAGAATCCTTTAGTGGGGGGGGGGGTGCGGAGGGCGAAGCACAGCCCCCAACAGAAAACATTCAGCAGTAAGTCCCCAGTGCCGTTTTCCTGTGCACCGGGGTGTTGGAGTGCTGAAAATGTTTTCAGCACTCTGACTTCACAATAGTGGTGATCGCCTTTAGGCTTATCACATAGAAGCTGAACTACAGAGGGATTTCAGCACCTTTCCTTTTTTAACTTTTGCTTCCAGCCTTCCCCTCCTGCTTGCAGATGAGTGAACACCACTTCCCAGGCCCCACGGCTGCAAAACTCCTGCCAGCCCTCCCTCAGAGACCATACCCCATGTCGTACTGATGCTGCCATGCCAACCTCTCTAGGCCGGGGGGGGGGACCCCGGGCACTTGCCCTACTCAGTGCTGCTGACTCCCCATCTCTCGTCCCGTCCCAGGGGACCAGGGCTTAAATAGAGGCTGAAACCACTGCCCCCTGGTGGCAGTAAAACAGAATCACTTGTAACGCTACAGGAGAAATGGGCCCTACCAGAGAGGGGGGATCCAAAATAAAGGCTAATAAGCCCACCTCACAAGGGGGGATCACACTCTCCCTTCCCTTAAAACCATTTCCTCCTAGAAATGGGGCAGCCATGACGCTTCCAAGAGGCCCTCCGAGGGCCAGGTGAATATGCTTACTCCCCACCCAACCCGGAAGGCACCCCTGGGTATATCCAACATCCACCCTTCTAAGTGCCTACCTATCTCTCAGTGGAGCAAGCCTGGTCAAAAACATTCCTGCTTCTATCAACATTTAAATCTCTTTCATTAAATAAAATTAATAAAATCTTCTTTAAAATGGTAAGCTACTTCTTGCTCTAGCCAGATGGTCTCTAAATTTCTTAACTCACTGGTAACCACATAAACATACAGATTAAATGTGAAACTCTTTATCTTTTAAGCTTACCCATACACTTACACACCATTAACATTCTCAATCACTCACCACCCACACGAGGTAGCAGTTGTATTGAAAATGTTGTATTAGACCACTCCAATGGGAGCGGCCACAATTCTGGCTTAACATTAATATTGTAAAAAAAATATATTTTTTTCAGGAACAGGAAGTAACTTTGCAGCCTCAAGGAAGGATGGGGAAATCAGCCACAGTTCAAGATCTTCAAGACATTACAGTTCCTCCCCTGGGCACATTACTTTTTTCTTTTTTGTCCAGAACAGTTTATACTTTTAAATGATCTGCTTCCCAAAACAAAAATTGAACAGTCCTGGCAATTACTGGAAACTCACAGTCTTTCCTGCTTTAAAATAGGTGGGCCCACCGTCCCAGGGGAAATAGTAATCTGGATCTGGTTTTGTTGCTTCTTCCCTGAAAGGGTGCTTTGCGATGACATAGTGCTTGACTCCGTATCCAGCTAGATCCTGCACTAAGGAGAAGTGCTTAAACAAGTTCAGACCAGCCCAGGGGGTAGAGAAACATATTGCTCTGGCCTTCTGAATAACTTGCTGAGTAGCATGCCTCGAACCTTTAGGCCACGACTGTAGCTTATTGAGCATCACTCTGAACACCCAATCTGATCTCAATTCTTCAATAATATCCCACAACCACTCTGGAATGTAGGGATACTCCTCAGTGGGGTATTCCATGTGTGTCCTTCACCCACCGCTTGGCCTGGGACCACTCAAGCATGTCCTTCACGCTGGTCTGCCAGACGCCCCCAGCTCCAACCACACCTGGGTCTGGTACACGACATTGGCCAGATCATTCCTTAAAAGGCCATCCATCCTTTCTCTGGGGGGTTTGCACTGCACTGCCAGGCGTGGGATGTTATCTGGCATGGTAATGGCAGGCCAGTGATAAGGTTGTGGAACTGTTCATTGAATTTTGGTCAGCAAATGGATAGTGTTTTAGTTGTCCTACTTGGGGCAACGGAGTAGTCTCCTCCCAGACCTCCTCTTCCCTGGGCTGTACCTGCACAATCGGTCACGGGGTATAAGGTGGAGGAGCCTCGCCATGCACCGCAACACTGGGAATGCCGTCGCCAGGCAGGGATCTCGCTGGTGACCCCCTGGGCCCTGGGGGTCCCAAGCTGACATTTGCCGACCCCTGCCTCCCTTTCTGCCACAGGGATAGTCGACGGCCAATGGGGTGGAACTGGGCAGATGATCATGCTCCCCCTCACCGCCCTCAGATGGCTCCTCCACAACTTCAGCTTTGATCTCTGGAGAGTCCCACTTTTGCCCACTGCCATTTCTTCACTTGGCTGCACCTCCAACTTTGCCTCAGCTCCCAGGTCCAGGCTCCCCTGGGAGAGTAGGGAGGCCGTGCCCACCAATGTGCTAATGCGGTAGTGCCAGAGGTACCCAAATGATGTACCTTTGAATAGGCACCCTGACATAGCATTGGAACAAATATAACACAGTGGTAGTTTCACTACTCCCTCTCCACAATAGGTGCACTGCACACACCTCTCCACGGCCTTTCCCTCCCTGCAGAATTCCATAACCAAGTAAGCAGGAGGTCGGTACGGTAGCATGGGGCTCCTCCTCTGATGAAAATCCCTCTCCATGTTTCATTGATCAAACAGTTTCTTTCTTTCTTTCTTTTTCCCTTTGATAACACCTCTGCACTCTTGTCCACTCCTTTTGCTAACCTGGACAAAATGGCGCCTCCAGCTCCACTCCCTTCCATTTACCTCCATGGAGCCAACTAATCACAAAGTTCTCCTGCACCACCTGACCCAGTTCCAGATATAGAGGTGCCATAGAGAGAGAGAGAGCCATGTCCTAAAGGAGCTTGCTGCCATGCACTGCAACCTACCAAACTGCGCTATCACCCAGTGGGCCCCCAACTGCGGCTGGCTCCTCCAACTCCTCCCACATCAGCAGTGCCACCAGTTTTCTCCTCCTTCGGTACCGGTAAAAGAGATCCCGGATGAGCCCCCACCTCTGTAACCCGCCCCTGATCCTCCACTTTATCAAGGGGTCCCAATGTTATAGAAGGGAGGGGCACAGACCTGAAACATTCCTGGCTGTTTCATACCAAAACAGAGAAAAAAGGGAGGCCTTACCTGCAGATGTCTTCTCACTTAGACACGGGCACAGCAGGCCCCATAGCGAATCCCAGGCCAAACTCCCCTCACTGAACTCTCCCTCCTGGCAGCATGCCACATGGGAAAAGCCCATCAGAGCTGCCACCTCCGGTGACCCTACTGTTGTCCTGCCACCACCGCAACAGCTCAGTACCAGGATGCCTCCTTTCAATCCATTAGGCCATGCTAGTCCTCCCTCCTCCCCCCTTTTCTAATCTGTAGGAGAATATGGCATCCGATTTCTGCCTTGGTAATTTTTGTGACTGTTATATACAGTGCCTTTGCTTGCCAACTATGATAAGTGCTGGTATGATCTCGGGGTTACCCAAGAGAGGACCTCCTCCTAGCACAGTCTTTCATGGGGAACTGAGGAGAGATGGGACCTCCCATGTTTATGTACATGATGCTGTTTTTGAGTGGTCACCGGCTAGCAAAAGTTTGCATTCAGTCCTAGTGCTGACGCAGTTATTGTTCCAAGGGTGTGGCCTAATGGAAGAAATTCTCTCAAAGTTCTACTGTTACGGTAAGTATGTACAGTAACTGTTCGTTTTGTTGTTATTGCGTACTTTTAGCCATGGTTAATGGGGTCTGGAGATCATAGGAATGTCTCTGATAATAACTCAGGCCCAAAGCAGCAGCAGCAAGGGTTGACTTTTTTTTAGACTAAATACACTGAAATATAAAAGCACGAGTTCATTTAAATTGCATAATGCATCAGTAAATACATTATGCAAATTGCACTGAAGATCGCTGGGACTGCTTTAATTATGCTGTTAACATTTTGTTACCTTTTGGTCTTGCCCATTCATGTGCAAATTTGAACTTGTGTGGAAATTTCAACTTTTAAGCACACTGCAAGATGAAGTAGTTTGCAGCTTAAGTAATGGTCCTGGCAGTTACTCACATCGCAGGTATCCTAGCTAGGCTAAAAAACACTTTTTTCAGCTCAGCGGTTAGATCCGTACAGTATTTATGAGGACTTGCAGTCATGCAAGACTCCTTCAGCTGCCGCAAACTTATAAGCTTGCTGCATTCTGAGTGTACTGTGTAAAACATTTTGTTATGACAAAGATGAGTTGCTAGACTTAAGAAATATTAATTAACTCTGAAACTGCCATAGTTACCAACAGTCCCAAATTGGGCAAGGGGAGAGGAACACCCCTCATTTTGCCACCTAATCCACTCTGTCCCAAGTGGAGATGTTGTAGCCCCACATTAATTTTTAAAGCAGAAATTCATATTAATTTGCTTTATTGTAGATGTTATGAGTATAAAGACACTAGTTGCCAGAGTGGTCTGAACTTATATCTGCAGGATTTGGAGACATTGCCCCCCCCCTCCAAGGTTTGGTGTAGAAAGGATGAGTGTTATGGCACTGCCACCACACCACACCACAGTGCCCAGCTCAGACTATATAGTTTCCCTCTATTCACTCTGCTTACTTATAATGATCAGATGCTTGTACAGCCTTCCTCTGACAGAACCCGTCACCTCTCAGTGGTCACTGCTTGTTCCCAGGGATCACCACTCTCTTCTTCTAAGCCTCCAGGGACTTACTCCCCCTCCAAAGGGGTTAGATGGTCTGGCCAGGGCCACCCATACAGTGGAATGTGGGATGAGGTTGAGGTTGGGCTCCATAGGTTTCTCTCTGGACTCTGCTTGCTTACTTGATAAACAAACACATACTGTACATACCTTCATTCATATCTACATACATAAATAAATAGGTCATTGTGGTCCAACTGGGGAAGGGGACAGAGACATCGTCCACCTGAGAAGAACCCCCTCACCATAGTTTGCTACCAACTCCAAATTCATTGGAATACCAGAGGAGAGAGTGTCCTTCAGGGATGTCCAGTTGTTACCTGCTTGATGCAGGGCTCTGTGCTCGAGATCTGAACAAGAACTGCTGTATTCTGGAAGCTTGTGTGTTGAAGTTGGATCACCTGATCCCAACTTAGGAGGTAGGCAGTGCACTTGAGATGCCAAGGCCCAGTTTCTGAGCCCTTCACCTGTGTCCCTTCCTAGTGCCTGTTGTACTGAGGAAGTATAGGGTCCTCCTTGACCTTGCCATGCCAGGGCATCAGAGGCTTTGGGGGTGGGTCCAGTGGACAGTCTGCTCCTTCTAGGCAACTGGCTGTGCCTCCCCGAGTCTATCTGCCTTCAGGAGCAGACATTACACTTGGTCTACACTGGTGGACACCTCAGTGTCATGGCCTGGTGCTGCCCTGGCTCAAGACACTGTCCACAGTGTCGGTGAGCAGGGTAGTGCTGGCCATGATGTCAAGCCCCCTCCTGGTAATGTTCACAGTACCGGGAAAGAGACTGGCACTGGGGCTGGGTGGCATCCGTCACTGAGTTGGAGGTGTTAATCTCTGCCCTGAGCAGCTCTTGCAGCTATGAGAAGGAGGATGATGATGTTGCCACTGGTGATGAACGTGGTACCAGTCCTGATGTCAGTTCTGGACATGACACAGGGCATGATGCAGGTGACAGTGCCACCTTTGTGTTCGTCAACAGTTCTGGTGCCACTCACGGTATCGGGGGCAGGGATGGACCTGAGGTTGATGTCAGAACTGGTATCGGGCCTGGGGAAGCCCTATGTTTAAGCCAGTCATTGACCCAGAGTCTGGTACCAGAGGCGGCTGCTTGGAGTCTGTCATAGAGACAGAGGTCAGAAAGCACTGGTAACCCAGGGGAAGTTATAAAATTTGCAAGTAGGTTTTATTATTATCAATAACAATAAAATAAAAATTACAATTGTGCAGGATAGCTCTTGATACAGGCAGTTCAAATAAACAGAAGTCCTTCATCTGAGAGAGTCTTTAAAATCTCCAGCTCTCTCTATCGATAAACAAAACATTGCTCTCTTTTTATAAAAACGTTTTCCCCTGCAAATAAATTCTGCATCCTGTTCTTGTAAATTACACCATCTGTGTTCCACAAAATGTATTAAGACTGTGTCTGTTTCTTTTCTGCAAGCAGCCTGAAGAGTACATTAGTCTTCTTAACAGGTGCAGCCAATAAACACAGTCTATCCCAGGGCTGATTTCCTGCTGATAATTTTGCAAACAAGCTCGTGGAGGTCAAAATGCACCTCAAGGTTAACGCCCTGTGTTCCAGATAAACCCAAATAGCTTTCTGCAATCATTTCAACAGTATAACCATAAACAGTTGCAAACCAAGGGATCTCAGTTTCACATAAAGAGTCACAAATATTTTTAGCCACAGAAAAGCAAAGCGAGAAAGAAAGAATAGAACTAGCAAGTGAAGGAAGGGAGAAAACAGAGAGAAATTGTAGGGCTGTCGAAATGGCCAATTCCTAGGTGCCACAAGGAATATTTGATTACGCAATAACACAGGCAAGACATAGACAAGTGACAGAATAGATCCTTGCTTTTAACTTTCAAATGTGACAGGGTCTTATCCCAGCCCTGTCACAAAGTCTCAGGACAGCCAGGGCATGGAGTTCTCTCCGGAACCACAGTCTGAGCCCGTTACCAGTGAGGACCAGAGCTATACCAGTGAGGACCAGAGCTACCCCATGGGGACTGAATGGCTCTGCTCTCCTCATCTGAGGGTCTCCCCCCACGGGCACTGGCCTGGTGGTTCTACTTTCATAGGTCAGTCTTGTTTGGGTGGTTTCACCAGAGCATTCCTGCAGCCGAGGTATAGGTCCTAGAGCCTCTGGTTCCTCTTTCCCTTCTGTGCCTTAACCATCTTGGTCTGAGCTTCCTGGAGCTAGTATGGATATGCATTGGGTACCACACTAACCCTGACCTGATCCAGTTCCATTCTGCCCCACTGGCAATAGCCACTTCAATATCCAGCGCCTTCTCTGCATCTGTAGCCTCCTCTGAGGGCAGGGAATCTTCCCTCCATATATCTTTGCCCTCTGAGTTCTCCCTGTATCAGAGATTTTTGGTGGACTTCCTGCAGGTGCTGGACATTGGCAACATAACCTTACGCAGTACCCTGTTCATACAGCTGGGACTATTAAGAGCTTTCATCAGTGCCCTCTAGGTCATCCCTCCCTGGCCTATAGGCTTTGAGGAATGTTGTAGGACAGTTTGGAGATGTCTCTTTGCTCTTTCTCCGGCCCCCAGGGACATCTACCAGCAGTACTGTGGTCCTGCAGACTGTGCTGGTACAGTACCTTACCCCACATCGGTGATTCAGGTCATGCAGACCCTGGCAGGGCCTTGTTGCCTGGTGCATCTCCAGCCTTCTGAAGCTGACTCTGCTCAGACAGTTGCTTTGGAAAGGAAAGTGTACCCCTCGGCTTGCACCATAATGTGTATTGCTGCACAGCAGGCAGCTTACAATAAGCAAATGTAGGCACAGCTAGGATGGCTCCTATCTGCCAAGCCACATTCAGAGTTGGTCAGGAAAACTATGTGCATTTCCACCAATAGCCTGGAATTTGCAAGACACCAGGCAAGGGCATCGTACAGCACCAGTGAGGTGGCCTTCTGCCTGGTGGGAACTGGAGTCTGCATTTGGTGGATAGTGTAGCTTCACCTCTCTCGACTGCCACCTGTGGCCTGGTGAAAAGGTGCTTAACTCCCAGCTCCAGGGGACTCACTTTTTCTCCCGAGGCCCCAGAGGTCAGACTGGTTGATGGTGAGAAGGCAGCATATTCAAGCCACAGGACAGAGAGCAGTGCCCATGGCCATGACTGAGATTTGGAACATGTTGCAAGCTGTCCAGAGTAAAGCCAAACAGAAGGAAGGAGTGCAGCAGGATATAGAAACATAGACTTTGACAGCAGATAAGGACCGCTAGGCACACCTAGTCTGCCCATTTCCCTACCTAGAGGATAAGCTGCAGATCCTATTTAACCAACAGCCTATTTCTTCCTACCCCCCACAAAAATTGCCTTATGTTTGTCCCATGCATTCTTGAATTCTCCCACAGTTTTAGACGCCACAACCTCCTCAGAAAGGCTGTTCCATGCGTCCACCACCCTCTCTGTGAAAAAATACTTCCTCACATTGTCCCTGAGTCGTCCCCCCTCTATCTTCAAATTGTGTCCCCTTGTTCTTGCACATCTCTTTTTCTGAAAAATGCTACCCTCTTGGACTTTGTTGATTTCACTGAGGTACTTAAACATTTCTATAATGTCTCCCCCTCTCCCTCCTTTCCTCAAGGGTATACATATTAAGCTCCTTTAGCCTCTCCTCGTATGGTTTCTCTTGCAGATCCTGCACCATTTTAGTTGCCCTCCTCTGAACTGCCTCCATCCTGTCTATGTCCTTTCTGAGATGGGGTCTCCAGAACTGGACGCAGTACTCCAGATGGGGTCTCACCAACTGTCTGTACAGGAGGATAACAACTTCCTGTTTTCTGCTGGTGATGCCTCTCCCTATACATCCCAGTATCCCCCCAGCCCTCTCTACCGCCTTCTCACACTGCTTGCCAACCTTAAGGTCATCCGATATGATTACCCCCAGGTCCCTTTCCATTTTTGTTGTTGTTACTACCTCACCCCATTGTGTAATCTTCCCCTGGGTTTTTGTTTACCAGGTGCATTACTTTGCACTTCTTTGCATTGAATCCAAGCTGCCATACTTCTGACCGTTCCTCCAACCTTGCCAAGTTCCTTCTCATCCTTTCCACGCCTCCTTATGTATTGTGTGAAGGAAAAAACTTTATTTTTCATTAAAACTGCATCCTTTCCGGTGCCCCTTAATGTTGATGGAGCAGTTGGAAGGGCTGCATTCCCCTCCGGCAGTTGTTTAATTTGGGGATCTCGGCGGAGTGCTATACCTCTCCAATCTGACTTTATACCTCGGCACCTGTTGTGCTGGTTCATTAGCCTCAATGTTTAGATGCTTCTCAGACATGGTTGGGATTGCCTTCCATGATATATCAGGGAGAACTGGGGACTGCTTTCAGTTTTGGATTAAGAGGCCCACCTTTTGTTATTACTGCTGCAGTATTTCTTTGAGGACTCCCTACACTCCCCCTGGGGTTACAGTAGGTCAGGGATAGTGGCTTGCTCATCTGACCCAGTATTGAGGATATTAAGGGAGCTGCGTAGGGAGATAGCAACACCTCTGGCAGCCCTGTTCAATGAGTCGCTCAACACAGGAGTGGTTCCGGAGGACTGGAAGAGGGCACATGTAGTCCCTCTACACAACAGCGGTAATAGGGAGGAGCCAGGAAACTATAGGCCAGTCAGCCTCACATCAGTGGTAGGTAAGCTCATGGAGGCACTACTCGGAAAGAATAGTGGCACATTTGGAGTCCAACGGTGCCCAGGATCCAAGGCAACATGGATTCACAACCGGAAGGTCCTGTCAGACGAGTCTGATAGATTTTTTTGACTGGGTGACAAAGGAAGTTAATCAGAGGGGGAGAGGATGGTGAACATTGCCTACCTTGATTTCAGCAAGGCCTTTGACACCGTCCCACATAGAAAGCTGGTGAACAAGATGGGTAGCCTGAGCATGGGGCAAAAGGTGGTAAGCTGGGTTAGAAACTGGCTAATGGACAGGAGACAGAGGGTGGTGGTAAATGGGATCCAATCCAGGGAAAAGGGGGCTGACCAGTGGGGTACCATAGGGATCAGTCCTGGGGCCAGTCCTGTTCAGTGTCTTCATTAGTGAGATTACAGAGGGGCTGGAGGGAAAGGTATGCCTGTTTGTGGATGACACCAAAATCTGCAGCACGGTGAATACTCCAGACAGTGTGGAGACAATGAGGAGGGACCTGGGGAAGCTTGAGAAGTGGTCTGAGGTGTGGCGATTGAGGTTCAGTTCAAAGAAGTGCAAAGTAATGCATAGGGAAAAAAGAACCCTGGGGAGAGCTACAGAATGGAAGGGGGGGGGGAGTTGCTGTCAGTCACCAAGGAAGAAAAAGACCTGGGGGTTATTATCTCAGATGACCTAAATATGTCTAAGCACAGCACAGAGGCTGCAGGGAGGGCCAGTGGCATGCTGGCCTGCATAGACAGAGGTATCACTAGCAGAAGGAGGGAGGTTATGATGCTTTTGTATAAAACATTGGTAAGGCCTCACCTGGAGTACTGTGTGCAGTTCTGGCGGCCATACCTTTGTAAGGACATTGACAGGGTGGAGGCAGTCCAGAGAAGGGCAACGCAGATGGTACAGGGCTTGCACCACAAAACATATGAGGAGGGACTGAAAGACCTTAATATGTACTCGCTGGAGGAGAGGAGGGATGGGGGGACATGATAGAAACATTCAAGTACCTTAAGGGCATAAACAAGGTACAGGGGGGTAATATCTTCCAATATAGGAGGAGTTCAAGAATGAGGGGGCATGATATGAAATTGGAAGGTGGCAGGCTGAGGGAAAATGTGTCATAGTTTTTCTTCACGGTGAGGGTGGTGGATACATGAAACAGTCTGCCACAGGAGGTGGTGGGAGCAAGCACACTGGAGGGATTTAAACATGCCTGGGACATAAGGGAACTTTAGCGGTGGGTGGGTGAGGCCACCGACCAAGATAGGGTTAGAGGCCGCAAATAAGGGTAGGGCTTACAGGCAGACTGGATGGGCCTGGTGGTCCTTATCTGCCAACAATTTCTGTGTTTTTATATTTATCTATGTGAAGTCCATGGACACCCCTGCAGAATTTAATTACAGGTTGGGGGGGGCAGCGGTGCACTGATTCCAGGCCTTCCTTGGGGTATGGTTACTTCTTATATTGACTGCAGCCATGACTGTACGAGGCACTCCCTGAGAAGAAACAAGGAACCACAGGTATGTACCTCAGCACTGGTTTACAGCTTGATGTGGCCTTAAAGTGACCCTGTCACAGGCAGCGATATACAGAGCATGGAAATGCACAGGCCTGGCATTTTTTCCCTGCTGTTCATCCAGCGATGCTGGAGGTAGCAGGGCAAGGGGATGGGCTGCTCATGTGGACATTGTCTACCAGGCGGCTGGCCAGGGGAGATGCCATCTCGCTTGCTGCCATTACAACTTGCGTTTCATCTGACCCTCTGCATACACTGATGGTTATGGAGTTGAGGTTGCTGTTAGCGCTAAATTTAGCTGTGGAGTTGCACTACCTCTGGATTGACCCCCATTCAGAACACAGATTTTCAGGTAGGGGGGTGATCTTGGCCACCCTGCCACCCCAAAGTCTGATGGACTGACATTATTTAGCATATCTAGGTGACATTCTGTCACAGGACACAGTCACCTGGTTCCAGAGTTATCTCATTAATCGCACTCAGCGTGTTATGATGGATGGCTCCTTGTCAGACGTTAGGAATGTATCCATTGGTGTTCCCTAGGGCTCCATTCTGGATCCCCCACTATTTGGCTTATTCATAAACCACCTGCCTGATGACTGTCAGTCTGCAAATGTACTTCTCTGAGCAGACAATGCTGTTTTTTATTCCAAGAGCCCTAACCTTGGCAGCATTACCTCCATCCTCCAGGGTAATTTTAGGGACTTTGAAAAATGGTTCTCCCAAAACAAACTGGTTCTAAATTACAAAAAGACTAAGACAGTGCTCTTCACAACCCACAGATGAAGAAAAGGGTACACCCCCTTGTCATCTGTGATTGCCTGGGACATATACTTGAACAGGTGGAAACTTTCAAATACCTTGGGGTGATCCTGGATGATACCTCATCTTTCGCTCCCCATGTTGGCCACCTTGTGTCCATGATAAACAGAAAATTGTAAGCCTTGTACCACATCCAGGTCAACCTCCCTGCTGATGCTAGACACCTCATAGTGGCAAGCTCAGTACTGTGGCTAGTTGACTGTGACCTCCCCATCTACGCTGCTGCCTGTGACTCTATTCTCAGCAGAATAAATCTGATCTGTAATAAGGCTCATTGCTTTGTACTTGGGCCTGACAGGAAAGGGGAAATTGTTTAACCAGGAAAGGCACACTAAGCCGGAGCTTGTTTCCAGGTGCGACCTGGGAGCACAAGGAAGTTAAGTGACTTGCTCAGGGTCACACAGTATGCAAGTGGGGGATGATGGGATCCAAACCCAGATCTCCAGGTTTGCAGCTCAGTGCCTTTAACCACTATGCTATACAGCCTCCCTGACAAACGCACCCATGGCTGCACCCTCTACACCCGAACAAACTGGTCACCCCTACCTAGCAGAATTAAGTTCCAGACGTGTCTGCTAGCCAAGAAGGTGCTACTGGGCCTACCCCCCCCCCCACGCCCTAACTCACTGCTTCCACCCTGTCATCAATCTCTACAACACCAGGAGCATGGCTCGGAATGCCCTTGAACTGCCTTTCTGCCGCACTTAGCCAGGTAAGCGTTCATTCGCAGTTAGGGCCGCTGGCTGGTTAAAAGAGCTGCCCGACATCTTGCTTAGTCAGCTTAAGTTTGACCAGTTTAAGAGAGCAGTACAGGCAACCCTAGCAGTTCAGTTGCAGCTGTAACTGTTAATCATCCTAACTAAAGTCCTTCCCAGTATTTACTCTAAACTGTGTCAGACTGGCTCCGAGTCCATGTACCATTACTGTGCTTGTTCTACACTGATTCTGTCTGCCTTATAGTAAAATTGTATGCCACTGATTCCAGCCATTTTATTTGTACTTGTTCAACTAAGTGCTGGGGGGACAGAAAGCAGAAAGGGAGAGGGAAATAGGGGAAGCGAAGAGGGAGTTGAGATAAGGAGTGGGAAATAGGGATTACGAAATGAGCAGAGCGAGAAGATTGGAGATGAGGAGGAGGGGCAGAGTGGGAGAGGAGTAGAGGCAGCCTAGCTAGTTTAAGCCACAATAAAAAAAATTTCTCTGCTAGATGCTGTTGGGGGAGACGTTAAGGCTTAAGTTCTGAGTTGGGATGCAGATTACTAAATCTTTGTCTGTTTACTGTTCAAGTCTTAAACAATTTTAAAATGTTTTCCTAGACCTGGTCTGCTGCAGACTAGTTAAGCAGTGCTAGGTTTTTAAGCATACTGCTGTGTGCTGGGAGTTATGAAAAGCATAACTCTCACTATGCAACATTTGTTAATCTGGATAAATAGCGATCTTACATGATTGTTTATTTACTTTTCTCTGTCTTTCTACCTAAAACCAGACACTCCATAGCCATTGAAAGAGCAGGCGTGTGATTTGGACAATTGAAAGTATAACACTTTCTTTACCCTACACTCCTATTGTAACAGAGTACAGGAGACAAATATGATTGTCAACTTTTCTCTGTATTTTCATAGCAATTCTTATGGCCCTGTATGAGGGATTGTGCATAAGTTTCATGTAAAACAATAAACGCAAAGTTAAAAAAAAAAGAGAAAGGATAAGGATCAGCTGGAGACAGTGTAGTACAGAGTAACAAAAATGATTCAGGGCAGATCCTAAGAAGAGCGCCTCAAGGTACTGAATATGTACTCACTGGAAACCAGAAGGGAGAGGAGAGGTATGATCGAGACCTTCAAGTTCCTTAAAGGAATTAACAAAGTGTACTGGGGTGGAACTATTTAGCCTGAACACTAATTCACTGTCTCGTGGTCACGAGTGGAAAATCACAGAAGTGAGGTTCAGGAAGGATGTGAGGGAGTACTGCTTTATGGAAAGGGTGGTGGAACCTTGGAACAGTCTTGACAGGTGAGGTGATGAATGTGAAAACAGGGGCTTCAGGCAAGGCTGGGTAGAATAGAAACACAGAAACATAGAAATTGATGGCAGAAGAGGTATGAATGAAGGGTATAGTGTTTTTTTGGGGTGATGGAACCTAGGAGGAGAAGGGAGGGACAGGAGGGTTAGTACCCTGAAGAAACAGTAGATTTTACGAGAGGACTCTTGCAGTGGAAATGATACATATAGGACTGGCGGCGGCAGCAAGGACCTGAAAAAATTTCTAGCTAGCGGTCCCTGGCGAGGACCGCCCCGATCAGGTGACGGCGTCAGGAGGCGTCGGTATAAAGGCGGTCCCGGATGCCCGCCTTCCAGTTCTTTCCCGCCGTTAGCTCATGCAACGCCTCGCGGAAAAGTTTGTGCTTCGTCCAATACATCCTTCCCGGCCACCTAGCTGTCCAGACGGACAACATGTGCGTAGTGTGGTACATCAACAAGCAGGGAGGAACTCGGTCCTACCCTCTATGCAGGGAAGCAGTGAGGGTGTGGGATTGGGCAACACAACACAACCTTCACCTCACGGCAATTCACGTTCGAGGAGTCGACAACACCCTGGCAGACAGGCTAAGTCACTCTTCTGCTCTGACTCACGAGTGGGAACTGGACCAAGGGGTCCTAGACAATATCTTCCAACTTTGGGGAACACCACAGGTCGACCTGTTCGCCTCCCCCCAAAACGCAAACCTTCCTATCTTCTGCTCGCTCGTTCCAGAGCGAGGCGCTTTCTGGAACGACGCTCTGTCTCTAGACTGGAAGGACAGATTCATCTATGCCTTTCCCCCAATTCCTCTTATCCCACGAGTCTTGCAGAAACTAGCTTCAGAAGGAGCGAGAATGATTCTGATCGCTCCTTTCTGGTCCAGGCAATTCTGGTTCTCTCTTCTACAACAATATTCAGAGGATCCTCCTCTTCCTCTATCTCGAGGTTTGTTGACCCAGGATCAGGGGACCCTGGTCCATCCAGGCCTCAAATCCCTTCAACTGCATGCATGGCTCCTGCAGACCTAGCCCAATCCCGTTTTGGTGTGTCTCCCAAAGTGGCGGAGATTTTAGTGGAGGCCAGAAAACCCTCCGCCAGATCCACTTATGCCATGAAGTGGAAAAGATTCACTATTTGGGCCACCTCCAAGAACGTGGAACCTTTCTCCTGTTCAGTGGGGCTTCTGCTGGAGTATTTACGTCATCTGTTCAACCTGGGTCTCAGCCATTCCTCTTTGAAGGTACACATGGCGGCCATCTCGGCCTATCATGTTCCCTTCACAGACAAAGCTTTCGCTCAACTGGAGGTCTCTAAGACCTTTCTCAGAGGGGGTCCTCCATCTGAGGCCCCCCATCTGTACTCCTGCTCCCCTTGGGACTTGAATTTTGTTCTCGAAGCTGCCTTCCTCCCTTCAAACCTGCAGCTTCTGCAGATTTGAAGTTTATTTTAATGGAAGACTCTCTTCTTGGTGGCTGTTACTTGACTAAAGAATCTCCGAGCTCAGGCCTGATGTGTAAAATCCCATACTTGATTTTTCACAAGGAGCAGAGTTGTTCTTAAATCGAATCCTAAGTTTCTACCTAAAGTAGTAGCAGAGTCTACCTTAAATCAGTCCATAGAGCTACCTGCCTTTTTACGCGAGTACTCTAACCAAGGGAATATTTACTCCATACTAGGATGTTCACTGGATTCTGAGGTACTACACCAACAGGACGAAGGATCTCAGAAAGACTGATCAGTTGTTCGTCTCTTTTGCCCACAAAAGGGAAGGCAGTGCAGTTTCCAAGCAATGCCTGTCTAAGTGGTTGGCTCATTGCATCACTTTCTGTTATGACAAGTACCACAAGACCCTCCTGGGTCGAGTCAGAGGCCACTCTACAAGAGGAGTAGCTGCCTCTGCAGCTTGTTTCAAGAATGTGTCTGCGACAGACATATGCGCTGCCGCCACTTGGACTTCCGTCCATACCTTTACGAAACACTACAGTTTGGATATTGCCTCTCGCCGTAGAGCAGGCTTCGGGCTAGCTGTTTTGCAAGGCCTCCTGTCTTGAGGCTTGCACAGCTAGAGCTACTTCTTGGAGTAGTTTCCTCCTCCTGGTGCCTTTCTTTGTTCCAGACTGCTTGGGATTCAGTCCTGTATGTAATTACCTACTGCAAGAGCCCTCTTGAAGTAAGATAGTACAGTTACGTAAGAACTTACCGTAACAGTAGATCTTGAGAGGCTCTTGCGGTAAATAACTATCCACTCCATCCCCCTAGGCTTTTTCAGCTCCTTTTCCATATAGAAATATCCGCTTCTCTCTCGTCCGGCCTCTTTCGGCCTGTGGCGGGAAAGAACTGGAAGGCAGGCGTCGGGACGCCCCTTTATACTGCGCGTCTCTACGCCAGTCACCACAGCGTGGGGGCGGTCCCTGCGCCCGAGGACTGCTAGCTGAAATTTTCCGTGGGGTCCTGCCGCCTGCCGGCGTCAGTCCTATATGTAATTACCTACTGCAAGAGCCTCTCTCGAAGATCTACTGTTACGGTAAGTTCTTATGTAACTATACTTTTCCAGGGCTTATAGGGAACTCGGGGCGACTGGATGGACCGCTGGTCTTTTTCTGCCATCACTGTGTATATTTCTATGTTATTTTGTCTTGTAATCTCTGTTCTAGGAGCGTGGCTATGTTGTTCATCCACACTCTTTGGCATGTCCCTTTCCCCTTTAAGGATCACCGGAAGTGTTCAAGCTGGCTCCTCCCACCCACCCGGGTGGTATATACCTCAGCTCTGCCCCATGATGCCAGATCTTCCTTTCCGCTGAAAGATTCAGGTGGCCTCCCTCGTGCTCACACATTTTGTAGGCCCTGGCTTTCAAACCCTTGGTTTTACCGAAAATTCGAATTGTTCGCGTTAGTGATCGCAAATTTGTCGCTTCGACCATGGAAGAAAAATCTTCCCCCGCATTTCACCGGTGCTCCTGCGGCCAAAAAATGTTGCATACCGATCCCCACTCCGCGTGCGTCTACTGCCTCAGTGTCGGTCATGACGCCTTGTCCTGCAGTTTTGCTTGGCCTTCCATCCCAAAGTCCTGGACGACCGTCTTGCACATTTGCAACTGGGGAGTTCGGAGAAGAGGAATCCTCCAGTGAAAGAGGCTAGGCAGGCGGTTTCTGCGGTTGCGGGATCCACCGAGCAATTGGAAAGCATGCAAGCGTTCGAGGAAGAAGCGGCTCGTGCTGCTGGCTCTTCCTGGAGCTTCATCATTCTGCTCAACCTGGGCTCCACCTTCTGGAGTTCCTTTAGGGAATTGTGCCAGTCTCTCTTTACCAAGGGGGAGGCACCTGCGGGCCCGCACTCTTCTTGATCCCGTCATCGGGATAAGGACCCAAGCAAGTCTTCGTCTCGATGAAGGCGCTCTTGGGACTGAGAGAGGTCTCAGTCCCAGGAGCATGCGGTCTCAATCTCAGTCGAGATTGCTTCTTCGGCCACTGGCTTCCTGGATCTTCCGTCGGGCCAGTCGACCGAGGATGTGGTCGATGAGGTTGAGATAGTCATCAACCCAATCGATCCCCTGTCACTGACTCCAGTCGCAGACGCTTTAGAAAGGACCCCGATCCTTGTCTTCCCCAGTGAGGAAACCCAGCCTGCTGGACTCCCCATCGAGGATCTGATCCTGGACTCCGGGAAGTCACCGGCCCCGTCGGTGTCTCCGACCGACCGAGTCAGCCTGCCCGATCTAGGTCAAGGCCTAGGACCCCCTCGTCCGACAGGCCGAGGAAGAACCACAAGCGCTCTAAAAAGAGGCGACGCCATCAGTCGTCCTTGTCCTCCTCGGATGAGGAGAGGCTCCAGTGGAAACTCCATCGGCGCTACGAGGACCTCATGTGGCAGCAGCTGATTCTGGCTGGGCATAAGCCTACTTCGGCTTCTTCCCCGGCCATTACTTGGCTTTCACCTCCCAGGCCAAAACTGATCAAATCAGTTCCCCTGCCTGCGGAGTCGGCAAGACCACCTGTTTGGCCCACACCGGTCTCACCACCCATCGTGGTGGAACTGCCACCCAAGCAGCCTGTGGGAGAGGCTCCTTCCAAGGATGACAGACAGGACACCGGGTTTCCCCGGTGATTGTTGGTCACGGTCACCCCAGACCGCCCCCAGGGAGTCGAAGGTGACATGGGTGGTAGGCCATTGTATCCGGATTCTTCGGATTCGATGTCACTGATCTTCACTCACATCCAGGGGATGATGATTTGACCACTGACCTAAAGACTGAGGAAGGTCCCTTGTGCTTTCAAGGGATTCTCCACCTCATCTCTGAGTCTACAGGGATGCCCTGGAGCCTGTCCAGAAAAAGGCGGAGTACCCTCTCACCAACATCCTCAAGAGAGGGGATACTCTTTACGGAGGCCTTTCCTGTGGCCGGGCCCATTGTTGGTCTAGCCTTAGAACTTTGGCAGCATCCTGCCTCTTGTCCAGTTCCATCTGCCCGCATGGCCCACAAGTACGCGGTGCCCATGGGGTCCCTTGCGGGGTTCACAGAGCACCCTTCGGCTGAGAGCTTGGTGACCACCTCTGTGTTCAGGCATACTGGCAGTTCTGCCAACACAGACCGACCTCCTGAAAAAGAGTCCAAGCTTTTGGACCATTCAGCCAGGAAGGTCTGTGCGGCTTCCTCCTTGG
Source organism: Neoceratodus forsteri (assembly GCA_016271365.2). NCBI lineage: Eukaryota > Metazoa > Chordata > Ceratodontiformes > Ceratodontidae > Neoceratodus > Neoceratodus forsteri. Next base: position 173,184,284 of record JADMNL010000030.1, read on the forward strand.
ACCTTCGTCAGGCAAGTTCAGCTGTCATCATGGCACACTTCTCTCATGCCCTTCTGGGGTTGTTGGATGAAGTCCTCCCACATCTCTCCATAGACATGCAGACCACGGTCAAGCAAGTCTGGGCTCAGGGCTGAGCTGTTGCCAAACAACAGCTCCAGACAGCCTTAGACCTTGGGGACTCTTGTGCCTGTTCTATGGCTGCTGCAGCTGCCTCTCGTCGCAGGACTTGGTTGAGGCTCTCCTCCTTCCCGGTGGATACCCAGCATAAGTTGGCTGACATGCCTTTCCTTGGGACCGACTTGTTCAGCCCGGGAGTGGCCAGTCGCCTTCAGTGTATCGAGCAGTCTAGCGCCACCTTGGACGCAACCTCTGCCAAGAGTTCTTTGGGCAAGATCCAACAGAGGAAAAAGAAAAAGCCCTTTCGACATTCTGCCCCTGCGGCTCAGCAGTTCTCCTTTGAGGGTGGACAACAGCACCAGCAACAGCAGCAGACTCAAGCTTGGCGCCCGCAGCCCAAGCAGGGTCCCCAGCAGGCCCGTAAAGGAGGTCGAGGTTCAGGTCCTGGATCCTCCTCCTCCAAGCCTTCTCAGTGATGGGATGGGGGCTGCCATCCCCGCTCCCATCATGCCAGCTCTGGGTCCTCCCGTGGGGGGCCGGCTCCACCACTTTCTTTCCACCTGGTCCGTTGTCACCACGGACAGGTGGGTTCTGGAAGTGGTCGGTCAGGGACTGCCTCTGGAATTCGAGCAGTGCCCTCCAAGCCAAGCCAAGCCCCTCGGGAGGAATGAGTTTCCGCTTAGAGCCAACATCGCTCAGCTCCTCCTCAAGGAGGCAGTAGCTCCAGTGGTGGATCCTGCAGCAGACCCAGGCTTTGTCTCCAGGTATTTCTTGGTGCCCAAGTGGACGGGGGGGCTGGCGCCTCATTCTAGATCTACACGACATGAATCATTATCTCAGGTCACGCACCTTTCGGATGGTCACTCTGTCCCAGATCATACCATCCTTGGAGCGAAACATGTGGTTCTGATCACTGGATCTGCAGGACGTGTTCTTTTATGTCCCAATCTGTCCGTCCCATCAGTGGTTTCTCCACTTCAGAATCAAAGAAACCCTGTACGAGTTCTGAACCATGCCGTTCAGCCTGTCATCAGCCCCATGGGTCTTCACCAAATGCATTGCAATGGTGGCGACCCATCTCCAGCATCGGAAGGTCAGAATTTACCCCTACCTTGACGATTGGCTCCTAGCAGGTTCCACCCAACAGGAGATGGAGAGGTCCAGGGACCTAGCCCTCCAGACCTGCTCTCAACTCGGCCTCCTGATCAACGAGGCCAGGTCAGAACTCGTGCCTTCTCAGGTGATGGGCTTCATGGGGGCAGAACTCGACTCTTGTCAAGCCAGAGCTTGGCTCCCGGTGGACAGGGCAGAGGTTCTCTCCTCCTTTGCCCAATCATTTCTGGTTGGGCACTTGTGCCCTGCCTGGTACTTTCTGCGCCTTCTGGGTTACATGGCGGCGTACACCTCAGTAGTCCTTTGGGCCCGGTTGCACATGTGCCCCTTTCAGTGTGAGCTGGCCACCCAGTGGACTCAGCGCCATGGTCATTTCGACCAGCTGGTCACTGTAACCCGGAAGATGTGGGATGCTCTCCAGTGGTGGACTACCCCAGACAGGTTGCAGGAAGGGATCCCGTTTGTCCAGCCTGAGCCGACAGTCGTCCTCACGACCGATGCCTCTCTCATGGGCTGGGGAGCCCACATGGGGGACGAAAGGGCCCACGGGCTCTGGACCCCGAGGAGTCCCGATGCCACATCAACCTATTGCAGCTCAGAGCAGTCAGACTGGCACTGTCAGCTTTTGCTCCTCAGCTCTGGGGTCAACTGATTCAAGTCTAGACGGACAATACCATGACCATGTACTACCTCAACAAACAGGCCGGCACGCATTCCGGTTTGCTGTGCAAGGAGGCGCTCCACGTCTGGACCCTCATGAGCTGGTTGGAGGCAGATCTCCTAGCCATCCATGTGGCAGGAGCCTCAAACCATCTGGCGGATGCTCTCATCCACTTAGGCCAGACATCCCACGAGTGGTCTCTCCATCCAGAGGTGGCTTACAGCCTGTTCTCCCACTGGGGAAAACCGATGGTGGACCTGTTTGCCTCCAGGGAAAACACCAAGCTGAGGCTGTTTCATGCCCGCCCTCCTCAGCAGGGCTCACTGCAGGGGATGCCTTCTCGAGGCCGTGGACCCCAGGCCTGCTCTGTGCCTTCCCTTCATTTCCCTTGATCCACAAGGTGTTTCTCAAGGTGAGGAGGGACAAGGCGAAGGTGATCCTGGTAGCCCCAGACTGGCTGTGCCAGTTCTGGGATCCAGATCTCCTCAGCCTCAGCTGCAGGCACCCGGAACGGCTTTGTACACACCCAGACCTGATAACACTCAATCAGGGAAAGGTATTCCATCCAGACCTTCAATCCTTGCACCTCACAGCCTGGTACCTGAGCAGCTAGAGTTCCAGGCTTTGGGTTTTTCCTGAGGATGTCTACACCATGGGGGCGGCATCCAAGTAATCGACCAGGAAATGCTATCTATGCCTTCAAATGGAAACGATTTTCCATTTGGTGTCAGGGTAAGGGCCTGGACCCTCTGTCCTGTCCAGTGGCTAACGTTCTTGACTACCTTTGGTCTCTCTTCAGAGGGAGTCTACAGTCATCGACAATTAGGGTGCACCTGGCAGCCATCTCTGCTTACTGGGCGCAGGCCGGTCAGTCGACGGTGGCACAGGAGACAGTCGTCGGGCGCTTTTTCAAAGAACCTGGATCACATATCCCCTCTGGTGTATGAACCTCCACCTCCGTGGGATCTACTGCTGGTATTGGCAAAGCTCATGGGCAAGCCATTCGAACCAATGCACAAGTGTGAGTTGTTGCATTTGTCATGGAAGATGTTCCTGGTGGCTGTCATGTCTGCCAGAAGGACAGGGGAGCTCCAGGCGCTTTTGGTGGACTCCTCTTATCTGGTCTTCCACAGGGACAAGGTTGTCCTACGCCCCCACCCGAAATTCTTTCCGAAGGTGGTGTCAGAGTTTCACCTTAACCAGGTGCTGACTCTGCCAGTATACTACCCTAATTACACCTCGGAGGCCGAATGCAGGCTCCATACCTTGGACCTGAGACATACTGTCTCCTACTATAAGGAGAGGATGGCGGAAATCCGGGGACAGGTTTGCCAGCTGTTTGTCACCTACGCTGAAGCCGCGTCTGGCAGACCTGCAGCCAAATGGACCATTGCAAGATGGATTACATCATGCATAGGTCTGTTCTATGAGTTGGCGGGCAAGGAGCCTCCCAGAGGGATAAGAGCTCATTCTATCCGCCATACTGCTGCACTGGTGGCTGCTTCCTGGGACATCCCTATCCAGGAAATCTGTCGGGCTGCTACCTGGAAGTCAGCAAACACCTTCATCACCCACTACCACATCGACCTTGAGTCATGCCAGGATGCTGGTTTTGGGGCCTCAGTTCTCCAATCTCTGTTCTGTAAGTAGGGGGTGTGCGCCTTGCCTCCCTCCTCCCGGAGAACTACTAGGAGTTTACCAAAGAGTGTGGATGAACAACATATCCACACTCCTAGAAGAACAGGTTACTCACCCGTAACAGTAGTTCTAGGAGTGGTATATGTTGTTCATCCACTCGGACCCACCCGACTTCCCTAGCTGCACATGCACACAACCTGGCTTCCAGCAGGCTAAGATCTGGCATCATGGGGTGGAGCCAAGGCATATACCACCCGGGTGGGTGGGAGGAGCTAGCTTGAAGACTTCAGGTGATCCTTAAAGGGAAAAGGGACATGCCAAAGAGTATGGATGAACAACATTTACCACTCCTAGAACTACTGTTACAGGTGAGTAACCTGTTCTTACTGACATGGATCTTTTGTAAAAGAGCACTTGTGCTCAAAGATATTCTCTGAAATTTTCAATAAATAAATACATTTGCCTGGAAGGTCCGCATTTGATACTTCATTACACCAGTGATGAAGGCCAGGTGGGATGTAGGGACTGCAGGGGTCCTGCTGGAGGGGCTGGGGAGAAGGAAAAGTGACACATAGTCATATCCTATGGCACTGCCAGGCACTCCTTACATATTGCAGTGGGGTGAAGGATAAATTGAATGCCTTATTCATAATACAGGAACTGCTTCAGTTTAAACATCTAGTGTTGGGACTTAAGGCAGAGTTATCATATTTATGAAATATTTGCATAACTGCGGCCGCTAAAGCCATCACTAGGAGGTGGCTTCAGGCATCTTTTCCTGAACTAGGGGATAATCCGCTTAAGCCCTCCTTTCTTAAGGAATCAGGATTCCAGCTATAGAAAAGCCAAGGGATTCAGGTTCTGGGACATTTGTATGCCGGGAGCACACTGTGAACATTTGCAGATCTCTCCCAACTTTATAACCTACACAGGTCCCACTTTTTTTAGATATTTACAATCATGCTGTTTTTTGGGAAAGACCCTTGGTGTTAATTACGCTGTCCAAAACCACTCAGGTATAGCAAGTATTCTGGATGCAACATCAAATAATAAAGGGCTGGTTACTCAACTGTACCAAAATGTCCAGATTTTTTTCTTGAGGGTAGGGGGGGAACAGCTTAGACAATGGTAGCAACTGGATTTAGGTATTGAATTTGAATCCGATGATTGCAGAAAAGTTTGGACCTGGGATGGCATTCTCCCATACAGGCCAAATTCAGAGTCGCCCACTTTATGACTGTTAATAGGGCATACTACATACCAGCAGTTCTAGCTAAAATTGCACCTCATTATGAGGGCCATTGCCCCAGATGCGCTCATAATGATGCAGGTCTTGCACATGATGTATGGTTGTCCTCATTTGACCTCTTATTGGCAGATGACAGAATCAGCTCTTTCTGAAATGTTAGCCATGCAAGTTACAGTCACGTTCAGATTGGCTCTGTTGGGGGATTTAATGGACCCAGAAGCCATTCCAGTCAAGTATTGAAGCTTGGTTATTGTAGCAGTCTTTACAGCTAAACTTGGTATTCTAACCAACTGGAAGATAACATCCCCTTCTACATTTAATTATTGGTTTAAGATAATGTCAGAAAATATGTACTTGGAAAAATTAGTATACAATGCTAAAGATAAACAGCATCTTTTTGAAAAGGTATGTGGCCCATTTGAGCAATATTTAATGAAATCACCACATTCAGGAATGTGGTAATTAAAAATAAGGCATTGTGGGATAATGGGACGCCTCAAGAAGTGAAGCCTGAGAAGTGCCATTATCCCTCAATTACACACACCCTGGAATGCCTTACTGCGATTATAAAATGGGTTTCCAGATTTTTTTTATTTTGGGACCAAGTGATGAGGTTCAGAAATGTCAGCATTTCTGACCTGTGCTGTTGCACTTGGATATTAGCACGGTCATGTGACTGGGTTCCACCAATCACAGTACTGTAGTTCTCATCCATTTTATAATGTTCCATACATTTTTCACTGGAAAGCCTAATTATTGCCAACAGTACTCTCTCTGCATAATGACTCTTAAATCTACAAATTGAGGTATGACATTACAGGTATAAGAGACAGTTTATATTTAAATTCTACGTAATGCCCAGAGCAGTCATGTTTATAGTATTTCCATGTGCCTGTGATGGTGTTTGTATTGTTTTGTGATGCTTAGTACTATCTAAGTGTTAAGTGTTGTTAGTAATGTGCGGATACTGTTATGTCTTATTTTATGGCATGGTACTTATATTTCCACAGCCACATCCATACCCTCTGCTCCGCCATTAACTCTTGTATCGGCCTACTGTACTGACACAGGGACTGTCTCCATCCCCGGAAGCCCTTAGGCTAGCCATTACATCCTCTGTCCTATCCCTTGTCGACTGTGGGCTCCTAGTTTATGGGGCTGCAGATAACACTGCCTTACATAGAATCAAGATGTCTCTCAACAAAGCCTGCCACCTCCTCACAGGTAGTTCCAGGCTTACCCACACCTGCACTCTCTACTCTCTGGCAAACATTCTCAACTTTGAGGAGAGACTGCTGTATCAGATCTGCCTCTTTGCCAAGAAAATTCTTGTGGGTATGGCCCCCCATGTCTGTCCTTGCTTATCCGGAACACTCCCCTTACACACTCCACCCATAGCTCCACCAGACCCTCTCTCCATGTGCCCAGAATCAGGACCTCCTTGGCCCAGAGGTTCGTTCGATACAGAGCCCCATCCTGGTTTAACTCCTTCCCTGCTACCATTGCATCTGAAAGTAGGCTTGGGCTTTTCAAGTCCTCACTCTGGCACCATATGCTCACCTCCCGCAGATGTGACTGCCCCTAGCCACCGTCCTCCCACTCATCCCTTGGTCCAGCCTCTACTGCTGGTACTGCTTCCTACCCCTTGACAAGGACCAACTGGCCTGGCTGGTGCCCCATATTGATTTCTAATATGGCCTGAATATTATCCCTCCACTGCTCCAGATCTATATTAAGTTATGTCAGTGCTAATATCTATTGCTGTAACTTTATGTGACTACCCTTGCTACTACTCTGTATAGGAATCTTGAAAACTATTGTAAATTGTTTGTACTACTTAGCTACTACCCTGTATAGGAACCTTGATTCTTGATGTATGTTTCCCTTGCTGTATCTCATTCATTTTGTACTACTCTGACGTGGAGCCTTTGCAAATGAGCCTCTGACTCAAAGGTTTATAATTCCGATACCATTAATAAATAAAAAAAATAAATTTGCTGATGAGATTTATAGTAATGGTGTTTATGCAAAAAGGTCCAATAAAATGATTTATAAAAAAAAAAAAAAAAAAGAGAGCAGTCTATCTTTTAGAAGAGGCCCATAGAACCAAGACCCACCTCCCAATCCTTAGCATGGATGCTCAGAAGGCGTTTGACAGCCTGTCTTGGAGATTCCTGCAAATTACCCTGCAAGCATTCCCGTTCTCTGAATCCTTCAGACAGCTCCTTCAAACCTTATATGAAACCCTGCAGGCCATGATTTAAGTGAATGGCTCATTCTCAAACCAGTTTCAGCTCTACTGAGGTACCCGGTGGGGCTGCCCCCCCTCCACTCCTCTTTGTGCTATATGCAGAACCATCAGCCCAACCCATTAGAACCAAAACTTCTATCAAAGGCACCCAGATGACAGCAGAGGAACACAAGGTGGCATTCTATGCTGATAGTTTCTTGGTCTACCTAACAGATCCAGAAAATTCACTATGAGCCCTATTCACGATCCTGCGGGACATGGAGGAGCTCACAATATACAAGCTAAACACTGAAAAAATGGAAGTTCTCCAAACAGGGTATAATCCATTGACTGCATTATGTACCAGATTTCCCTTCAAATAGAATAGGCCTGCAATCCAGTACCCAGGTGTATTAGTCCCCACAGATAGTTTGAAACTTTATCAGCTAAACTATGTTCCCTTAGTACAACAGATAAAGGAGGCTCTTCAGAGATGGGCCACCTTACCATCACCATTGATACATAAGGTGGAAACAATACAGATGAACATTCTTCCTAGATTGCTATATCTTAATCAAACTCTTATTATGTCTTCGTCAATGGCATTTCAAACGTGGAACCATCAAATGTCAAAATTTGTTTGGTCAGGACAGAAGCCTAGGTTAGCATTTGCCAAGCTGCAGCTACTGAAAGCCCAAGGTGGACTAGCCCTACCAAATTTACATCTATACTGTGGGCAGCACACTTTCACCATGCCCTGCAGTGACTAAACCCACTGCAGACTTATATTGGAAAGAGATGGGTCTCTCCACTCCCTCAACCTCCGGAAGACCTTCTATTTAAAATGAAGAGGGGGGAAGAGGATGATTCGTTCCCTGTTTTGGCAGACACTGTAATAGAGAACTGACAGACTTCAGCACAAACCTCTACGGTAAAGCCAGAGGCCTGATAATTGGAGCTCATAATTCATGCTCCCTATTTCATCATCCAGGCTAGATGATACCTTCAGAATATGGTATTGAAAAGGACTGAAGCATGTTTTTCAATTTTATGAGGCGGGGGAGTTTAAATCATTTCAACAACTTCAACAGTAATATGTTCTAAGCTCCAGAGATCATTTTTGGTATTTACAATTATGCTACTATATAAGGGAACAAGTGGGTCTGAAATGCTATAGAGGAGCTACACATCCACTAATAGACTTACTACTGACAGCCATGGCAGGTCACAAAATATGCCATTTCATTGATACACAAACTAGTGCGAACCCTATACTCGGGCTCTACCATAATAACCTGTCAAAAATGGGAAGGGTAAATGAACTGCAGTTTCGGAGTCAGAAATGGGAAGCTGTCTCTCTCAACATAACTTAACCTCCTCGTATATTTGGCGAGAATATGCCTGGAAAATCACAGCCAGATATTTCCATACTCCCCATATAACAGGGTAGTATGACACAAAATGGGAAAATGACTGTTGGAGACAATGTGGGGACCAAAAAGCTATCCACATGTGTATTCTTTGGGACTGTCCCAAACTGCAGCCTTATTGGCAGGCAGTACAAGGGTCTCTACAGGACCTTGTCCCTTCACTGGACTCACTTACTCCCCAGGTTGTGATCCTGCAGCTGATCCCCTAGCAGGTAAGGGGAACCACATACAGATGTCGCTTGTGGATCTGGTTATTAGCAGCAAAAAAAAAAAATCAGTTACAAGACACTGGTTAACGGTAGATCCACCCCCATCATAAAGATTGGGAGGACACTGTCCAAGAAATATATATGATGGAAAAATTAACTGCAGGCATCAGCCTCAGGATGAAGAAGTTTAATAGCCTCTGGAACCACCGCATATTATGGCTTCTGAACCACAGAACTGATATTGTTCCATAGAAGTATATCACAAAAACAACAGGGGCCACAGAGACAGGAGTAACTCTCATTATGGGGTGGTGCAAGAGAGTATTGACAGAAGAGTAAGAACAATTTTGGAATTATTGCTGACCACTGACCAAGAGGATATAAAAGTCTCTATAATGTTCTGAAATATTTGATGTGTATGTCATTACAGATACCTGCACTGGTGCATTGTAACAGTGAAATGTCATTGCACCAAAAAAGTTTTAAATACTGTAATTAAAAAATGTGTTAGCTTGCCTGACTCCAAACTTTCATTTAAAAAAATTAAGATTCTAGCCCTAATGGTTCCAAAATGATTGTTTTTTTAATTTTTGGCTGGAAGAGGCACATGGAGCCAAAGCTCATATTCCAGGTGTGTCCTGGGAGAATAGGGAGATTAAGTGGCCTGCTCAGGATCACACATCAGGATCACACAGTGTGCAGGTGGAGGTTCTAGGATTCATACCTGGGTCCTACCAGATATGCTTGGCTCATTCATTCACAGCTCGTTCCTCCAACCTCTAGGCTTTTCTGCCAGTCCGTTTTAAAGAAATTAACTTTTGACAGTTCAGACTTTGGAACTGTACTGGCTAGAAACTTGATTGTTTAAAAATAAAAGCTTGGAGTACAGTTAAGAATCAGGCCTCCTAATACAGTTGTTATGTGGCGATACTATTCAATATGTATCAGTATTTGAAAACGCTTTTAAGTACATTACCAGTGCATGTTTTTTTTTTTAAACTATATGGGCCTAGACGCACTAAGTAGAATGGCGCATGTAGCAACTTTATGCCAGCAGTTGCGACATGCGCAATTCTACAAAGTGTCTCAGGCCACATGCGCCGAACAGCTGTTACACCGGCAGTTGTGCCATAAACCCCCTGCGATATGGCGCTAGGGGGTTTACGGCAGCAGTTGCGCCCCATTCCAGAAGGGCAGCAACAAAGTTCCCAATGTTGGGATTCTACAAGCACTCCAGAGGAGAACCTACGGATGCCCCCAGGGGTCCTGTGGACCTGCCTGCAGTCATGCCACAGTTGGCCTCCCCATGCCCAGCATACTCAGTGGGTGCCCCACAGGGCTACCCACCACCTGCCAAGTGTACCGTGTGCCCCTGGGGCTACCGCCAACTGCCGAAGTGTACAAGTAATGCCCCACAGGGCTACCCACACCCAGCCCCTGAATCCCCCGTTGAGATATGCCTCACAGGGTGGCGCTGTCATCCCGCCTCCCATGCCCCAATCCCGAGTTGCCAGCCACAAATGCAGCAAATACCCTGCCCTGGCAGCCTAGTGGCCAGCCATGCCAGCCCATCCAGCACCCCCCCCACCTGTCCCCAGCCGGCGACTGGCACAGCCCACCTCTCACCACCACGGCCAGCCAGCGACTGAGTTCAGTATGAGTGCATACTGTAAAGACTCGCTCAGAAATTAATTTCAGAGTGCATCTTTTCAGTACGCGCTCATACTGAACTCAGTCGGTGGCTCACCGTAGTGGTGAGAGGCAGGCTGTGCCATTTGCTGGCTGGGGACGAGTGGGGAGGTGCTGGGTGGGCTGGTACGGCTGGGTGGGGGGCCACTAGGCTGCCAGGGCAAGGTATCTGCCACATTTGCGACTGGCGAATCAGGGTCGGGGCACGGGAGGGGGATGACAGTGCCACCCTGCAGAGCATATCTCAACGGGGAATTTGGGGGGCTGGGGGCGTTGGCAGCCCTGTGGGGCAGTACTGTCAGGTTGGGGGCAGGGGTATGTTGGCAGCCCTGCAGGGGCAGTTGTCGACAGATTCGGGGGCAGGTGTGTTGGCAGCCTTGCAGGGCAGTTATTGATGGGTTCGGGGCAGGGTGTATTGGCAGCCCTGCAGGCAGTTATCAGCAGGTTCAGGGGCAGGTGTGTTGGCATCCCTGTGGGCGCCTACTGCGACATGGTGGGTGGGGTGGCACTTGCGACCTGTGTTGTGACATGCTCGCCAGGTGCACCCTCTGTTCGGCCTACCTGGCCGCATGTCGCGAATCGCAGGTCTTAGCTGTGGTGACCCTGCCCCTTCTAGAATAGGGCACAGGGTCATTGTCGCAGTTGCGGGTGGCACAAACTGCGTTTGGTGGTGACTTGTGCCACCCTTCTAGAATCGGGCCCTATGTTTATAGGACTTTCCAAATGTATATACAGAAAATACGCTGACTTAGCACACAAGAATAAAAAAAATTGACATTGAGGTTGCCACACCTCTTAATACATGCGTTTTAATAAAAAACTTGCCAGGTCTATAAAATACATCCTATAGGGGTTCACCTTTATATACATTTAACAGTAGATAATCAAAATGCCATGTAAATTAGCCTGGGAGTGGCATGAATAGTTCCCAGCCTAGGGAATAGGGGATACATGCTTTTTAACTAATTTAAGCCACAAGGGCCAACTGTAAATACAGTATATTCCTTTGGTTATTTATCTCTCAAGTTAAACATCAATAAAAGAATTCTCTTGGAAAAATCAGCAAGTAGAACTCAGTAATATAAACATGGTCACCGTAAAAAAAAGACACCTGATTTTCAACAATAAAACGCAGCCTTCAGAACAGCTGCTTTTACCAGTTTTATCGGTCTACTTTTCAGACAGTTATTTGCTGCATTTACTGGGAAAGTATTCAAGAAATATCTTAGGCAAAGTATAACAGAAAAAGCCTTAAATCGGCAATGCTGTTATAATGGAATATAACATTATCAATTGGTGCAGGCAATACATTTTTACTGATGGCAGTTTAAACAGATCAGGTATAAAGTCAAGAAAACAGCCTTTACTTCTCGGCATTTTGGCAAACCTGGGAAGCCAGTACTCAGGTTCCACCACTGACCCCTTCTTCTTCACTCTCTGACTCGGAATTGGCAACTCTCCGGGAACAGGCAGGGGCAATTGCATTGTGCCCACTTTAAGGCTTCGGCTGGATCTGAAAAAGTAAATATTTTGCCATGATGCACAGTATGGAGATGGGCCAGGAAAAGCATTCCGTGAGGTATTTTTGCCTCTCGTAGGACTGGCTGCACCCCATCAAAGCACTTTTTCTTCTTCATCCAGGTGGCATAAGTTAAGTCCAGATGTAAACTTACTCATTGACCATCACAGTGTAGTGTTTTTTGGTGATGAGCAAGTTCCAGCACAAAGTGTCTTGAACCAGTGCCATCCAGGACCATCACGATTGTTTGGGGTGTCTCAGGATTCACCAGTGTGCCACGTGTCGCCACTCTGAATGCCTTCTGGATGTTGATTGGCCTGCTGGTTAGGGACTCCCAAACTGCTGCTGTAACAATTCCCTTAAAAATAGAATGAGGTGGTCACCTTCAGTCCCTTCCGGCATTCCCACCATTCGAACATTGGAGGAGCGAGCCTGATTTTCCAGCGATTTAATCCAGGCTTGTAGATGGGTGTTTTCTTTAATGAGATTTGTCGTCGCTACCAGGACTGCCTCTAAATGCTTTTTAGTGTCCACAGTTTCCATTTTGAAGGTCACCACACCCATTTCCAGTGAGCTGACTCTGTTTGTCAGGGTATCAAACTTCTCCGATAATTGGGAGACTGATTGTATGAGCCAACTGATCTTTAAGCCCAGGCGTTGCAGAGTCTCTTCTTTCTTAGTAGGCTTGCCATCTGTAGCCATACCAGAGGCTGACCACATGGTCGGCAGGTCCAAAGGGATTTTACATTTATCTCCTTGTTGCTGTTTTTTTGTCTTTCTTTGGATTACCCCTGTCTGTAGTCTGGAACTTCCGAAATCTATTGCAATTGTTAGATTATCTGAATATGCCCAATAACAAGTTTAAAATACAGTTTTCCAAGATCTATTTCTAGGAGTGCAAAACTCAAGCCGCCATCTTGCTCAGGCTCCACAGCGGCCCCATGCATGTTTTTGTTAGTTGTGACACAACCAAAAAAAGCAAACACATTGCATCAGTATTAGTTTTTTTTATCAACAGACTGTATAAGTACTATATTTTGTTCTAGACATCAAAAACTACGATTGTTTTAAAAAAAATACAATTTAGCCGGCCTGTCGGCGCAGTGGTTGGATTTCCACTTGCAACGGTGGTGACCCAGGTTCGGGAGCAAGCCCGGATTGCTGGAGGGCCAGCCTGGGGGAGAAGGCTTGAGCATCCCTGGGACAGCTCACCTTCAGGGGGAGGGAGGTACCAAGGCCCGTAGCCTGCCTGATCCCGGGCAGAGGACTGAGGTACAACAAGTCCTGCTAATAGCAGGGGGGCTGGGGGAGCTGCGTGGTAGACGTTGGTGCCTAGTGCCTTGACATCAGGGTGTAGACCACGCAGATGAGAAGAGGGGAAAAAGATACTGGAGTTCCGAGAAGAAGGAACACTAGCACTGGTCCTGATAGCTCCTGTCTGCCTGGCCACCGGGGGACCTGACAAAACCAGAAAGTATCGGGGTATGTGAGCCCCACCTCGTGCCTGCCTGGGGGATATAACCATGGTTCCATGGGGAAACCTCCGGGGATTCCAGGTAAGGCAGCGAAGTGGGACAGTTATTTGTGTGTCTCCTGATGAAGCGAAACTCTGGCGTGAGGGAAGGCGAATAAATAAAAGCAAAACAAAATAAAATATTTTTTTTTTTTTTACTTTTTCTGAATTTTTGTAATACTACACATTATTTAATTAGAAACTTTGTAGTTTGTAATTTAATTTTCATTCCTCTTATGCTGACAGTCATGTTGCGGACATTTCCGTCGCCTGCCTAGCAACCCCTGCTTGACAGCGGCAGAAGATAGTGTAAATGATAGGGAAGTGTGGTGTATGGGGGAATGTGCCATCGCATGGGCCTAATGAGGTAATGGTGCAACAAACCCAGAGGGAGAGTGGCATTATAACCACATTTGGCCCATGAGATGAAGTTTTTCCCCAAAGCACATTTACCTATTGTGTAGTATATTAGGGACAGCAGCAGTGCCCTCCAGTTACCCACTTACCATCAAAAGAGGCGATGTTAAGTTTCTTCCTCATCTATCTTTCCGTACTCAGGCAAGGGGAAAACAGTTCGATCCGATCCGGAAGAGACTGTATACCCTAGGGATCATCAACCCCTTTCTGCTTCCTGCCCACTTGCGGATCATTTGTGAAGCAGAACCTATCACTATAACAATCCACAAGATGCTGACAGGTGTAGTCTATGGGGGCCGACTTTTAAAATATTTTTAGATATTGTAGCGGTCGTTTTGTCATTTACCATGGGCACCAGGTGACTAACAAGATCCGTGTTAGTCACCTGGTGCCCATGGTTAATGACAAAAAGACTGCTACAATATCTAAAAATTGGCCCCCATAGACTACAATGGAGCATGCCCCCGAGCCCTCCCTGGGCAGATGTCATTACGTGCCTGAGTGTGGGGGAGGGTCTTTAGTCAGCTACCAGCACCGGGAAATGGAAGGGGTCAGCTGTACACAGATTTATGATCCCTTCCACTCTTTCACATGGAATTATTTTGTGGCTAAATATAGCCAGACGGGATGCCGCTCAGGTAAGGCACCACACCATGTGGTGCACATGGTGTTCTAATTAACTTTGTGAATCTCTTTAGTTGTTGTGATGATTGTACTAACTGCTGCCTGAAAACAAGGAATCTTGTTCCCGAACGTATTTAATGGGATGAGATGTACAGTAGCGCTATGTACTTGGAGCATCAATCCTTAAAGTTACTGTTCTTTGCTGAGTCACATAGCAGCCAGAGTAGCTCCATCTGTTCATGCCTATCATTGTTCCGATTTACTTCCATCACCTTTGCTGTTGGAATTCGGGCAATTCCTTTTTTTTTTATTTATTACTTTTTGTGTGCCCCCCGGAACCGTCACTCTCTGACCTGGTCACGGACCCCCTTGCCTCCAACTCCGCCTATTGCCTACACTCCCCAGTCACCCCTGGCTTGCCCCCCAGAGGGTGGGGGTCTCGGATCTGTGGCCCTTTCAGTGCCGAGACTCTGGTAACTAGTCGGGGGGCCGGCGGCAGAGGCTAATTGAGGCCTGGGGGCAGGTCCTCATGGATATGGCCGGGGACAGGGAAGTTTTTCCCCTGTAATGGGCGGGGACGTGCAATGACGCCAGCGTCTGCCCCGCCGCTGAGGATTCTACTTGGCATCGGTGCATAGTGGAACACCCTGCCTCCGCTGGGTGTCGCCACTGCATCGAACTCAGTCCCGAGAAGGAGAGCGGTCAGGGGCGCTCAATCGTTCTCCCTCGGGCGACCCTCCGGCGACCTGGATCCGTTCCCGAACCCGGGTCGCCGGCGTCGCGAGCGGAAATCCTACTGCTGCGCCGACAGGCTGGCTGAATTCGGGCAATTCCTAAATGCGTTTCTTCTTTTAACTTTATAGATTAATCCCCAAACTCCTCATTTGTAAGAATTTAAGCTGAAACGTATGAGCATCAACTTTGTTATAGTAACTGGTGGTGTCTTGTACTAATTGTACCTTACCTGAGACAGTATTGTTCTTAATTGTAATTTCATAAAACAATAAAATATCCCCATGTCTGCTATTAGTTGCTTCTCTGCCTGTTCTGGAGTGCGGTACCCTTCTGTCTTTGTTTGTGTTCCTCTTTAGGCTAGCTGCCTAGGCAGGCACTGCACCCCCTTCCAGTCCCGAGCGCATCTCTAGTTTCTGTAAGTTTCGCTGTGAGGAAGGAGACCTGTTTCTTCCACTGTAAGAAAAGATCTGAGTGCAAAGTGGGCATTTGGGTAGTAGGAAGAGTCGAGCTCGGAGACAGTTCTGACAACGGAGCATGCTCATTGGAACATTACCCAAGCGTGGATGTGAACGGAATCTAGCTAGTTAGAAATAATATTTTAAACAGACAGCTTTGTAATTTGATGGATTAAACATTTAGTAAAGCAATTTAGGGAGCTTTGTCCAAAACCATGCACAGCGAACTTATGAATAAACAAATTGTGTCAAACACTTATGAGAAATCCACAAAGGTCAGTCGCATGAGTAGCCCTCTCTCCATAGCACGTATAATATCATTATGAATAATAGTGCTGGCTTTGGTCCTATTAGGAAGGAAACAAAACAGAATTTGCATTTAGATACTCTGCTGCCTGTTTTTGAATTAACCCTTCCGTAACTTTAGATAACAGAGGAATGGGAGAGATCAGCCTGTAATTTTTTGGGTCTATAGGAGAAAAAAGCTTGAACTGGTGTGTCTTTAGCTGCTTTTCAAGATCCCCAGAGGACAAAGATAAATCACACAACTCATATAGAACTTAAATATGTGTAGGCATGACTTCTATAGTGACAGCGCAGTTTTCAACTGATTAATGTCTTTTCCATCAGTCACGAGCCATAAAAATAGATAATTACACAGCATTATTCTTGGTGATACCATACCATACCTAAAAAATAATATCTTTGAGACTGGGTAGGTCACAGTCAATATTTTGAAGGTTGGTCAATCACTTTCACAATGCCGATGACACCACTGTGACCCTGTGCTGTACCCAGGCTGGAATTCGTTTTTTTTTTTAATTCAACCTTATGCCTTCTTCATGCTGTTGGGGCCACTTCTCCTGGTTGAGCCCCAGAGCCCATCTTTCCATGTCCCCAGCACTTATCTCCTTCTTGCTCCTTGGCTCCCCCTCCCCCAACAAGGTGAGGCCAGGCCACAGACAGGTAGTATCGAATATTGCCTGCCTCTCTTAAGGTCTTCCAAGAATAAATCTTCCCACTAATGGGTCTAAACTGAAGGCGCTAGAACCCTGCAGGAGCCAGATCTTTCCTGGATGGCTGGCGACATGAGTAGGTCCTGCGGGATCCGGACCGTTTCTTTTTGTGACTCCAGTAGGACTGTACATCCTCCTGAGCACCGAACTGCTTGTTGCCAGAGCACTCACCCAGAGTGAGGAGGTGGCGAAACCTTCTTTCATGGTCGGTTACTGTTAGCATGATGTAGGACTGAAAGAAAACTGTAGAATTTTGTGTGTTAAACTAAACTGACACAAAAAATAGTAAAATCTAAACTTTAGTGTATTTTAAATTAAAACTGAAGAACTGAACGCTGTCATATAGACGATGAAATTCTGGCCCTGACGGGAAGAGCAGAGATGCCACTGTTGCACACTTGATAATGGGGAAAAAAGAGCTCAGGCTGTTGGGGTCTGGCATGGCTGTATACCAGCCGGTGCATGCGGTGACTTGCACTCAGGGCCTACTCACATCACCAGCAATCCAGAAATGTTTTGGCTCCCATGGGGTCCCAGCGCCTCCAGCACAGACTTGTTATTGGTAATCTATGGAGAAGATATTCAGGAAGATCAGCAGTTACAGTCAGCACGTAACTTTCATTTCTCCTCCCTTCCCTGATACCTCTCTTCACTCCTGTCCCTTTTCCTCCTCATATCCTGTGCCATCCACCTGGCTCCAGCGCCGGCTTAACCGACCCCGAAAGGTCAGGAACTGGCCCCAGCAACAACACTGCTTAACTTGACAGTTCGTTTAAGTCCCATTCTTGCCCTCCCCCTATCATGATAAGTACAATATATCTGCCACACTCAAGGGCAGGCACTGTTGCTGTATTTAAGCAATAAATTCCAGCGGTACAACTCTTCTTGGGCATTCATCGCATGTGAGTGGGCAGGACTTCCGTAAGTCACTTTTAGCTCTGCTACTCGAGAGTTATTGTCCTGCTCCCTCACTCACAGAGATGAATGGCATATTTGGAGTCAGGCCGTTGTGTATCCTATATGTACTTGAATGCAAGTTTGTGCGACAAATGTTAGTATTGTTTGCTTTTTATGGACAGCATTCTGTACAGTTCTCTTCATGGGACCAGCAGATTGTTATTTTCAACACTATATCATGGTTTGTGTGTAGAATGCTAAGCTTGAGCTGTTGACCTATCAGAACAGCGTTCTGAGTTCTGCACATGACACCGTGTCACAGCCAAACTCCAAATTACTGAAACTGCACACAGTGTTGCCCATGAAAACAAAACAACACAAACTGTAGATCTTCCCTTGTCAATCTTCACCATTCATTACTTCCTGGGTGTAAGCCGGAGGCGCGCACCCGTCACGGGAGCTTTTTTTTTTTTTTTTTAAAGTTGCCTAACGGCCCCGCCCTCGAGAGCGGCGTCATGCGCGAGGGGCGGCCGTTAGTAGCGACCGACTCCTCCTCCAACTCAGTTCTGTTTCTCCCGCCGTCGAGGCAGCACCTGTTCGCGGTAGCTAACCGAAAAGTGCGTATCCGACTCCTTTTTCTACACTCGACGCCTACGGTAAGACTGTTCCTTTTTCTTTCCTTTGTACGGCGCCGGGTGTATTTCTGACTGTGTTTAATCTTGTTTATTCGCGTTATGTCCGGTTCTGGGCAAGCGTTCTTCTAAGGCAGGCGTGCCCCTATCGTCGGTGCTCCTGCGGCGGCATTTCTCCGTCTCGGACCGGCATGGCGTCTGTCTTCGTTGCCTGGGACCAACCATAATATGGATTAATGCGGCGCTTGTTTCTCGATGGACCGTCGGCGTCCTCGAAGTCAGCGCGCCTAGCTTCGGCAAGGCCCGCCCGACTTTCGGAGACGGCGTCGCTGCGAAATCTCGGCGAGATCCTTAGGCCTTTCCTGGGTCCCTCCGGGCCTATACGGTCCGAGGAGGAGTCTCCTCTTCCCTTCTTGCTGAGGGAGGCCCCTTCCAGCGGTGTTGGGGCGTCGTAGCCCCTCCGGGCCGCAGCGCTGACACCGCCTCAGCAGTCACCTCTTGGTGCATGCTCCCCGTGTCGAGGCCCTTGGCTGGGCCTGGCTCGGGTGGACCTCGGCGTCGCCTCGCGGCGCCGTTTTAATCAGCGCCGTTTCAGATCCCGGCGCGCTGTGGCTCCCGGTGATCGGGCCCGGCGCCGTTCGCAGCGGCGCTTTGGATCCTGGTGCGTTCGCGGCGCCGGTGATCAAGCGCGCCGTTGGCGGTGCCGTTTTGGCCTCGGCGCCCGTTCACGGTGCCGATAAACCTGGCGCGCGCCAGCCAGTACCTCGCCTCCAGCGCGCCCGGCGGGCGCCGTACCCCTCTCCGGGCGGTGCGGGTCTGCGAGCCGCTGGAGTGTGGGGTTGGCTCTCATGCCATTCTTCGAATCTGGGTCCTCGGTGGCTAGGGGTACCAGGCGGCGCCAGGCCCCCTCTCTGTCCCCTTGCCGTCATCTCCTGAGGTTCTTGGCTGGGGTGGCCGAAGTCCCGGGGGCAGGCGTGGGGTGACGGAGGGCTCCCCTCTCTGGAGGTCGGTGACAGCTACCCCGGTGCTGTTACCTCCTCTGGGGTTAGGGAGCGTTGCAGTCGGGAGGAGGGCCCTCGGAATCCGAGGGTTGAGGGGCAGGCGTCCTGCTGCTCGGTCTTCTTTGGCCACCTCAGGGGGTGGCCAGGAGCAGCGCAGAGCCGCCCCTCCCAGGGTTCTAGGGTGTCCTCAGCTGGCGTTTGTGCGGACTGCCCTTCTGGATCCATACAGTCAGGCGTCGTCACAGGGAGTTTCTCCCCAGGGCTCTTCAGGTTCCGCTTCCCCAGAGTTCCGTTCTGTGGCCTGGTTTGATATCCGGGATCCCTCCTACTAGAGCTCCTTCCCAGGTTCCAGAGCCCTCGCAGAAAGCAGTTGCCTCCTCAGGTGCCCCTCTCCCATCTCTCTGCCTTCACCACCCCGCTCCCAGGCCATTCGGTCCCTCTGAGGTCCGTTATCCTGGGAGCAGTTCAAGGTTCTCTTGGTAGCCTTCCCCTCATATGTTAGTTACATGCATGAGGCGGGTCTTCGACTCTCCCCGCCCACGGGAATCCTCTGGACATTCCAGTTCCCCATCCTCGTCTCCCTCCTCTGAGGAAGAACCCCTGCTCATCTGTCCTCCGATGCTGATTTCACAGAATATCAGCGTTTCCTCTCGAGGATGGTGAGGGATCTTGGATTCCTCGTTCGGGAGACAATACCGAATGGTGGCGCGTGAATTCCTTGGTGAATTCAGTGCCCAGCATCTGGTGGTACCTTCCTGGCCTATCCCTTCCAGGGCGTCTATCCGGTCCTGGCAGTTCCTGCCGTTTCTTCCCCAGCCCCGGCGGACTGCCAGCGTAGGTATTGTGCCCCCTCTGAGTCTCTAGGTTCCCTTCCCAACCCGTCCTCAGGTTTGGTATACCTGGATACTCCTCCTGGGCGCCGTTGCCTGGCGCACGACCGCCCACCGGATTCGGACTCTCTCCAGTTCGACCGTTGGGGAGAAGAGTGTTCTCTTCTTGGCGTGCGAGTGCATGTATTGCATCACATCAGGCTCACCACGCTGCCCTACAACGGCATCTGTGGTCGATGATGTCCCAGCTGGCATCTATGCCTGACACGAGCAAACCAGACAAGCCGTTGCCCTCTCTGCGGTGAGGCCTGGAGCTGGCAAGACACCAAGCAAGGGCATCTTATGGCGCCAATGAGGTGGCTTCCAGGCTTGCGGGGACAGCGATCTGCATCAAGCGGACGGCATGCCCGTCTCTCAGGTTGTCACCCCTGGCCCGGCGTGGGGTGATGCGCTCCACCTCAGGACCCGTCTTTTTCTCATCAGAGCTGGGAGACTTTTACAGGGGCTCCCTCCGTCTCCTCGTCCTCGGAGGCACCTCCTAGCTCTTCTCCCACTTAGGCTTTCTGAATAAGCCAGGGTCTTCTCCTTCTGTTTCTCCCCAGCAGAAGGCTGGGGTCTTGTTCCCTCAGGGTATGGCCTCTTCCCCTCCTGGGAAGAGGAGCTTAATACTCACCCAGGAAGTAATGAATGGTGAAGATTGACAAGGAAGATAGGAAAGTGCATTACCTACCGTAATTCTTGATCTTCTCTTGTATCTTCACCATTCATTACTTATCCCTACATCCCTCAGTGGCCTCTTCCTGTGGCTTCTCCACCTCCGTCTCCTTCCTCTCTGCATTATATAAAATATAGGGAAAATTGCTTCATTTTCCAAAAAAAAAAAAAAAACAAAGGTAAAAAAAAAAAAAAAAAATCTTGAGGGTTTAAATCCAGAAAAATTATTTACTCTAAGATTCATGGGCCATCTAATGGATTGCATTGGCGATCAGACTGCACAACTATCTCTTGCTATTCTTATGGCAAGATACCTCTGAGGTTGTTTGGCCTGGCTCAGGCTATTCAGTTTGATGCTGCAATCCGTGTTCAATAGTTGCCCTGAAATCTAATCCCCCCTCTATTCTTGCCTTGCAAACGAAGGAGCAGAGTCGTCTGTTCCTTTCTCTTCTAAAAAAAAAAAAAAAAATGCTGAGGGAACTCTCTCCGACTGCTATAGGCATCTTGGTATCTGGGTCATGCATCTAGTTAAAAAAAAAAAAAAATTTTTTTTCTATCTGTAAAAAAAAAAAAAAAAAGGAATAGGAGAAATCAAACAAGAAGGCAAATGAGAAGGTAGGCTATCCTTCTCGCTGTTTTGCTAAGTGGTTTCTCCCTTTAAGTGTCCTCCTGGACAATTTTACAGTAGAGCTCTGCTGACCATATCCAATCTTAGCCAGCCTAAGCCTTGGCGGCCTTAGCCAGTCAGTCTGAGTCCGTTTCTATCTTGGGCATACCTGAAAGGCTTACATTTCCATTTCTAAACCCCTGAGCAGCGCTCTCATGCTGCTGGGTTTTATTCTTCCTCCTCGGCTGTCCTCCAGTTAAAGGCCTTCCGCGGCCAGGAGCCCGAGGTGGGTGTCAAGAACAATGGCATGTTGAAGATGAGGACTATGCCCTCCTGAGTCTGTCTAGTGGGTTCGGTGAACCTTCTCTTCAGCTCTATCTCCGGGGATTCTTGCTTCCCCTTTAGTCGAGCCTTCAGCTACAAGCTAACTATGCTCGTTGGGCATTCTGGTCCCTTCAACATCCCATCTCTCTTCTCTTTCTTCTTCTTCTTCTTCTATTTTCTCATTTCCTTACTCATCTCTCCTCCTAGAGTCGCCCAGGTAAGGAGGCCCTGCACTCCCTAGGCTAGGGATGTTCTTATCTCCTCTGTCCTTCCTCCATCGGCTTATTCCTTTTTCAGTTCATTCTTCCTTGCTTTGCTATCCCTCGGCTATCTTGCCTCGCTATCTATATTTTCTGCTTTCATTTTTGCCTCTCCGGCTCACAGAACTGAGTTGGAGGAGGAGTCGGTCGCTACTAACGGCCGCCCCTCGCGCATGACGCATGACGTCGCTCTCGAGGGCGGGGCCGTTAGGCAACTTTTAAAAAAAAAAAAAAGCTCCCGTGACGGGTGCGCGCCTCCGGCTTACACCCAGGAAGTAATGAATGGTGAAGATACAAGAGAAGATCAAGAATTACGGTAGGTACGTAATTTTCCTTTTTTCACATAAAGGTTTTTTTCAGGTAGTTATATATGCACCATTTGGGGGCATGGATATCATTTTTGAAGTTAGGACATTAAGAACAGTAGCCAGTGGAAGAAGATGTCCTGTCCTCTTGAAGTCCTCTCTGCCAGCAAGATAGTATACAGTATTACTATGTACTGTAATATGGTACTGCCCAGTCCCACTGCAGGCACAGTGTATGGACGCTATGCTCTGGGTTTCTGCTGGGAATAGTTCACAGCTGTGTGGAATTTCCCCCGGGACTGATAGCACTGTTCACTTTGTTCTTTCTTGTTGTACTGATAACGAGGTAGGCTCTGGCTCAAACAGTAATACAGCCCCCATGTTTCCTGACAGCTTATCCTTTGCTGTCAAGGAGGTGATTGCAGTTTAGCCATGCAACTCGACCATGGTTTTCCTTTTGGGGTTACAAAGCCATTCTGCCACAGAAGGAAATTGGGATGTTCTGTGTATCATATCATGATAAGTACAGTATATCTGCAACACTCAAGATCAGACACTGTTGCTGTATTTAAGCAATCAATTCCAGTGGTACAACTAAATGCCCAGGATTTGGAAGTAGCCCTGGGACCATTTGCAAACAGTATTTGTTGATACTGCCTGGGGAGATATGATTGCAATTGTTATTTTTCTTGTGTGTGTTGACGTGTTTCCAGTAGTTCCTTATATGGTAGCCTTTACACACACACACACACACACATCATTTGGGGGGACATATTCAGAGCTGGCCAGTTACGCGGGTGCAAAGATGATCGGGTCTGATCGTGCATACTGTTTGAATATCCGACCCTGGATGCGCTGCCTAGAGCAGTCACCTGGCTGGTCTGGTACAACACAACCAGGGACAGGGCAGACTACCGCTGATGGGAACTGCATGGCACATACCTGGATGCGCCACGGCCCCAAGTGCGATATTCAGCCTGTATATGCTAATGAGCTCATTGGGCATACATGGTACAAACAGGCACCATGCATATTCATTAGGAGCCCATTAGCATTGATGCGCAGTGCGGAGTACGCCTGACCATTTCCCTCCCATCTTGAATGGTGCAGACACCAGCAGCAACCCCTCCCTCGTATTCCAGAGGTCAGTCCCCTCCCAACCCGTTCCACGAGCGCGTATGGTGTAAAGGTGCACAGCCCATAGAAGCCCAGGATGACCTGTGGACCCCCCGCCCCATACCCGATCACAGTGGCCGACTCTTATGCCCGCCCAATACCCCAGTGGTCTAGTGGATCCCCCACTTCGTACCCAATCCCTGACAATTGGCAAAGGAGGCTTACCTCTGATCCATACTGTGGCTGGTTCCCTATCTCCCATCCCAAGCTGGTGACTGGCATGGCCCACTGCTCCCACCATGGCCAGCCACTGACTGACATGCACTGGGGAGAATGTCATAATATAGGGCAGCGCTCACTGGTTGATGCACTATTATGCGACGGCTCTCGATGGGAGCCTTTTGTGTCATGTTCCAGATTCTGGTGTGATTTTCCACTTCATTAGGAGCCACTTTATGTCACTTGGCTACCTCCACCACACGGAACACATTGGGAGAACTGTGGCATACAAAAGAAAAGAAAAACAAAGGTAGAGCAAACAAACATTTAATTTTATAAGCAAATTGTACAAGTTTCTGGATAGTATGATAGTGTAACCCCCCTGCAAATGGGGGTTCCCAAAAGACTTCCAGGAGCTTGCTTGAATGCTCCAAGCCTGAATGGTGTTTGGCATTTAAGCCATTTATCAGTGAGTGTTTTTAGAGCCTCTGGTACTGTCTCTTTAAGAGTTGTCTGCTTGCAGACATAATTAGTTTGTATGGGGGGACTGTGTGCTTCTCTGTTTGAGTACCACTCGAGCTGCTGCCAATTCACTCTATTTTTGCAGTCACTAGGAGTGCAAAGGGAACCTATCTGAAAGATGTAACTGTTTGCCAGAAATCATGTAGAGTAATAATGAAATACAGTTTGTCTAACCTGCTTTCTTTGCAGTCAGAACTGTGTCTGCCTAGTTCCCCATTCTGGTTTTGAACTGCTGAACTGGACCAATCAGTGTGGGGTAAGCTAGCTCTAAAATGGTGCCTTGGACGAATCAGAACTTGGACTCATAATCTGAGCCAGCCACAAGAGGATTGCATGGGCAGTGACTCTGGGAGATGTAGTTTAGACTTAGGCGCCTTTTTGGACCAACAGCAGCAGTCTATTGTGGTGACAGCCAATCCAGTCAAGAACTGGGAGGAACTCAAAGGAAGTGCCGGTTTGTCTGTTGGAGTTTCAGTTTAGATCTGGCAGTGAAGGAAAGAACCCTGTGCTCCTTCAGTGCACAGTTTCAGTCAAAAAAGCGTGTGTAAGGCCCAGAGTTCCAGTCTGCAGCTTGTGTAACTGCTTGTTAGGACTGAATCCGTCCTGTGAAAAGAATCAAAGGATCTCTGAAGAGTAGAAACCAGGC
Source organism: Neoceratodus forsteri (assembly GCA_016271365.2). NCBI lineage: Eukaryota > Metazoa > Chordata > Ceratodontiformes > Ceratodontidae > Neoceratodus > Neoceratodus forsteri. The sequence goes on from JADMNL010000030.1 coordinate 173,208,972, forward strand.
TCACCCTATAGAAGACTGGAGAAATTGTTGAATTGCACTCTGTCTGTCAGGAACTGAATCTGCTGTGTGTCTCCGGGTATTTGCAGTAATTGCGATCGGGATAGAAGCAGCCTGCCTGGTATAGTACTTTCTTTTTTACCATATAAATGTGTGAAGAGTCTCGTGGAGCTCAAAGTAGCCCTTCTGACGTTGAAGGACCCTATCTTGTTTGGAGGTCGTGAGTACTAATTCAGGGTCGCTCCCTGTTGAATGCCACATTAAATCCAAATGGAATCACTGTACTGCTGACTGTTTAAGCTAAATTTTCTTTTCACTGTGAAAGGGCCCCTACCAGCTGCCACGGTTTGGACTAGCCACTAGGGCTTGGGTACCCAGGGACAGTAACTGGTAGGGATAGGCCTGTGCACAGAGCCATAGGTAGATAGTAAAGTGACAGGCTAATTAACCTGATTTCCCCTTGTCCTTGTTATATCCCCCTAAATAAATCAGAGCTGCTTGTTTCAGCAAAGTTATACTGCCTGAGATATTTGTCTATGTTAAAGTACTGTACTGTGATTGTTGCACGGTATCTTATTTCACAGGAGGTCCCAGTGCCGGAACTAGTCCTGGGGGTAAGTGTATACTGTGAAGGTAATTCTGATATATTGTGTGGGCCACTAGTGGGAAGAAAGGGGGGTTGCAGTGTCCCAGAGGGCTGTGACCAAGTTAGTTTAACTATTGCAAACCCTGACCTCTGGGTGGAGGCACCCGCCATTGGATCCAGGCCCCTCAACCTGTTAGTGGCAAATCAGGCAGGGGTAGTAGCCCCTGGGATAACGCCATCTAGGGGTTACAATAGGAAAAACATTATTGCTGATAATCTCTTGTTTGTAGGAAAAGAGAAAAAAATAAAGATCTTCTAATTGACACAACGAAATCAGAGCAAGTGTTGGTTAACTTCATGTATTCACTGGCAGCGCTACACCGGGGCACACCAGGGCACGTGCCCTGGTCAAAAAATATTGTGCCCCGGTGCTCCGAAGTCCGAAAAACCTTTTTTTTTTTCCCTGTTTGATTGCGCTAACATAGCGCTGTAGCCTCCTCCTTTTGCAAGCTGCAACATGCAACGTACCAAAAAGCCTTTTGGAGGCGTGTCTGCATCCAGGGCCACAGTAGCCAGACAAATCATGCCCCAGTACTAGTAATCGGTGTGGTGCAGTAACCTAAACCAAGTCATGCCACCGCCTGCCTCCCCGCCAGCTGCAGCGAGAGCGCTCCCAAACAAACAAAAAAAAACTGTGGAAAGCAGAGTGACTTCCCAACCAGCCACCATTGCAAGCAGATTTCTGTCGTGCTCCCCCCCATTTGTAATGCCATCCCCCGCACAGCTCGAGTCAAGTGTGACCCCCTCCCCCCCGCTCACTCCATAAATCAACGCTGCAGCGACTTTGGATTGGAAGAGGCACTTATAAAACAAATAAATACATACAGTCATACAAAGCCCCCTCCTGCCACAGATGAGCAAGCCAGCAATACATGTTTTTCTATCACTCGCTCCCCTCCCTCCCGGTTATTTGCAGCCTGCATTTATGGGCGTCCGGGACCGGGCGGCTCGGCTCTAGGTACAGGGTTTCCTGGGTTTTTCATTTTGAGTCTAGGACACAGTGGGATTGATCCGGTGCGCATTGCGACTAGGCTGCTGCTGTGTGATTGATAGGAGGAGCCGTGCGGCGCCAGGAGCTTTGCTTTTTGTGTCTTGGTGGTTCAAACAACATGAAGTCTTGCTATATTATGACATATGCAGTTTGTCCCAGCCTTAGAACTGCTCCGGAGGTGAAAGAGTTAACTTCCATGCCAGGCATGGAATCTTGAGCTCGAGCTCGGTTGAAAAAACTCTGTCTGTTGATCTTCAAACTGAAACTGTCAGATTCTTTACTCCGCCTCACTGAACAGTCGCTCTGGAGATTCCTCTTACTGCTCGGTTCATTTGTCGGTTAAAAAAGTGTTATTTCTCGGTTTTCTAAACCGCAATTATATATTTTAACTGCAACCGGTCAGTTCAAGCTCTGTCTGTGGTATCGTAAGTAATAGATAGGTTTTACATTTCTCTGTTTGGAACTTGCAAACGTTGTTATCGGTTCGGTTTGAACCGATCAGGTTGTTGTTAAAACTTATTAAATTACATTTAGAGTGCGGTTCCCGGTTCTTATCGGTTCTAAAAAAGAACGGATTTCATTACGTTTTTTTCCACGACCCGTGACGCGGTTGGGAACCGATAAGGGTGTCTTGCTTGGCGATTTGCGGAAAAGGGCAAGTTTTTGGTTAGGCTGGCATTATGTCTGAGAAACCCAAAAGAAAAACCGGGCCCACTGGGTTTCAGCACTGTAGTGTCTGTGGGAAGCCTTTGCCAAGGCTGACCCACCCATGTGTTTATGTCTGGGGTTTGACCACCTCAATGCAGACTGCCAGATTTGCAAGAATTTCCCTGCAGCTACCCTGGATAAGAGAGTCGGTAGGCTCAGGGAACGAGAGGCCAAAAAGTCCGCTGACTCGGATGGCCAGCCCGGTTCGGTGCCAACCGAACCGGAGGGAGTGCCCTCTGACCAGGGCGATACTTCCCCGGGCAAACGAAGAGCTGACTCGGAGGAGCCAGTTCCAGGAAAGAGGACTAAAAAATCAGCAGGTGTGGAGCCAAAATTTCCTTCTCCAACTGCTGCAGAGATAGCCAAAGCGATCCAAATTGTCCAGTCGCTTTCCCCGGTTCCGTCCGAACCGGCACCATCAGGTAAACGGTCGGTTTGGGCAGTTCCACCGGTTCAAGAATCTGCCTACACAGCTTCCCTCCCATCACAATCCTCTGCTTCACAGTTTAACCCCACAGCATCTGAAGGACCCCCAAACTTAACCAACCCCTTCTATTTCAGGGAAGTGTCTATGCATCAGGTCCTAAAGCTGCTCAGGTCACTTCTCTGAAAACACCAGTACTGGCTCAGATGGCCTAGAACCAAGACTACTAAAATGGCTTCTTACTACATCTCTGGCCCCTGCACACATCTTCACCTATCTCTCTCCAATGGCATTGTCCCTGAAGTCTGGAAGGCAGCCAGAGTCACTCCTGTATTTAAGAAAGGCAGTAAAATGACATATAAAATTACCGGCCTATTGCTATTTTGTCTGTTCTGAATAAAATCCTGGAAAAAGTAGTATCCATGCAAATCACTGAATACCGTGAGAAATTCAATTTACTAAGCTCAGCACAACATGGTTTTAGAAAGCATCACAGCACCATGGCAGCACTTGCAAAATTCACTTCAGATATCGTTACCAATATGGATAGAGGAAAGTTAACAGGGGCAGTCTTCATTGACTTAACCAAAGCTTTCGATCTGGTTGACCATTCTCTGCTACTATCCACCCTCAGTACCTTGGGCTTCTCTCCCCCAGTCACTACCTGGTTTAAAAGCTACCTCTCCAACAGAACACAAGCTGTTAAGTTTAATTCATCCATGTCAGACAGTGCTGTTATCAACATTGGGGTCCCTCAGGGGTCTATACTTGGCCCTCTTCTATTCTCATTATTCTTCAATAAACTTCCTGAGCTGGTCACCACAGGTCACTCACTTCTTTATGCGGATGACCTGGTAATTTATTATCACTCTGATATGGTCCTGGATCTAAATGCTGCCCTCACTGCAGATTTTCGTGCTGTACAACACTGGTTGAACTCTCAGCGCCTGGTTTTAAATACAAATAAAACAAAAGTTATGATGTTTGGCTCAATCACAAGCTTAGATCCTGTCCTCTGACCATCTCTGTCTCTGATATCGATGGGGACCCTATAGAAACTGTCACTTCCTTCGTTACCTTGCATCCACCTGGATCAAACCTTGGACCTGAAAGCACATATACAGGAAACCCGCAAGTCAATTAACTGCAAATTGGGGCTGCCTACAGAACCAAATACCTGCTCACCCCTGCTGCTAAATTGGCGATAGCCAGAGGCATTCTATTGCCAACCCTTACATATGGGTGTCCCATCCTGTCCTTGGCCACCAAATCTTCACTGCAACTATGGGATACTACCTTCAATAATGTGTGCAGGTATGCAACAAAGCACCTCGGCTGCAGCATCATTGTCTCTTATATCAGGACCTTGGTTGTCTCTCCTTCCTCTACCAGGCAGTACTACTTGTACAATTTAGTTGATTCCATCCTAAGGACGTCCAAGCCTGCTATCCTGTCTGATCTCCTCAGGCGGCCATTCCCACAAGGAATCTTAGATCGGCTGATCAGACCTTACTATCCATCCCTTTGTAGGACTAAAAGGGCATGGGCTCCTTCCATCATGCTGCCCCCACCTATGGAACCTACTACCTCAGGATCTAAGAGATGTCTCCACTCATGTGACTTTTAGAGCAAACTCAGGACTTTCCTCACTACTATGGACAAATGTGTTTGCTTTGACCCTACCTGATCCGCTGCATTTGTACTGTTTCCTCATTGCTAGCACTTTTGCCTGTCCAAATGGGTGTTCTATACTGTGCCTTGTAATTAATGTTTTATTTTGTGCCTTGTAATTAATGTTGCCTTAACCTGTTTCTTTATAAGCCTAATGTTAGCTGTTGACAATTGTAAGTCGCTATTCTACTCCATGACATTCTTATCTTCACTTCACAGCCTCTCCTCACTTAACCCCACTGCTGCTCTCTCCCCCTTCTTCTGTTATATCCTCTTCCCCCCTTTTTGCCACTCCCCACCAAACTCACCTTTACCTGTTCCTACCTCATCCATGCCCCTCCTTAGTCCCCACCCTCCTGGCTGTGCTTAGTCACCTCTCTCCACCTACTACCGCCTACTCCCACCGTCTACCGACCCCCCCTTCCCTGCCCTGCTGTCTCTTGGTTCCACTGGCTCGGCTTGACTTTGACACTTTTGTCGCTATTGCCGTAACTCCTCCGCCTCTATCCCCCTCTCACCGGCATCCTCACTCTCGCCCTGCCGTCTATCGGTTCCACCAGCCCGGCTGTATTTTCCTACCTCCTACTGCTGTTGCCGTCTACTGCTCCCCTACCACCTCTCTTCGCCTGCCCGTCTTTCGGCTCCATAGGCCCGGCCACGGGTTGGTACCTCACCCGCTGTTGCCGTGTCTGCCAGCACCTCCTCCACTTAATCTCTCCCTCCATCCTTTTGCCAGTTTTCCCTTCCTTGTGTCTTTTCTACTGATGCCTATCCTCTCTTATTTTCTGCCTTCTACTATTCACATTTTGAGTATGTTCCATGATCAAGTGCTAAAGTATATTTTTGTTTACTAATGTATGTTACATTGCCATATGTATTTCTCTCTGCATTTTTTGTACTCGTTGTCTTAATAATGTGGCTGTACTCTTTGTGTGTTGTAATTGTACCTCCCGGGTCGTGCCTGAAAACAGTCACTTGCTGACTAGCGCACTTACCCGGTTAACAAAAACTAAATAAATAAATAAAAGAATATGATATAGAAGAATTTTATGAACCGGAAGAGGGGGAGGAGGATTATGAAGAGAGTGAATGTGATTTTGAAAGTCTGGATGTGCCCATTGAACCGGACATCTCCCCAGACAGACCTTCAGGAGTGTCCCCACCTAGGCTTTCTGAGTCCCCTTCTCATTTTCTGTTTTATAAAAAAGTTGCTGAAACCCTCCAGCTCCCTTTGGAAGAAGCTGTGGATGAACAGGAGGAGCCTGACTATGTGGAAATGATGGATATCCCAGAGTCTAGGAGATTGTCTATTCCTTTACATAAATCTTTTAGGAAGCAGACAATAAAGATTTTAAAAGCTCCTAATTCTTTACCTCCTGTGGATAAAAAGATGGACAGGGGTATACATTGTCAGGCTCTGATACGGAGTTCCTTTCACAACAATGCAGCCATGTTGGGGTGAGTGCAGGCTGCAGCCTGTGATAAGGCAAATATTCCCTTGGCTTCACCCCCTGACAAGGACTCCAGGAGGATTGATGCCATGGCAAAGAAGCGATACATGGCAGCATCCTTGGGACTCAGACAGGCAAATTATATGGCCTATGTTGCAAGATACCAGAAATCCAGATGGGATACTGTTATGGCTTTAGCGAAACAGGTCCCTGGCCCAGCTGCCAAGGGCTGGAACAGGTGGCTGCTGATGGTATTGAGGCATCCAAGGTGCAATTCCATGCTGCAGTGGACTCTAATGATGTATCTTCAAGAGTCATGGCTACATCTGTGGCTTTTTGTAGAATGGCTTGGCTCAGGTGTACTAGCCTGTCACAGGATACCCAGGCTAAGGCCATGGATTTCCTGTTGTGGGTAATTCTCTGTTTGGGGACAGACAGAGAATTACATGAAGAAAATGGATAGTATAGGACCACTTATGGAGTGCACAGGCCAGGAGAGGCAAGCCACTCCTCAGAGGCAGCTTTCCAGGGCAGGGCAGGCCTTTTCACAGGCCTTTTACCAAGCCCAGGCCTCCTCTTCAGCTTATGCCCAGAGGGGTTCTTCAGAGGGAGAGGCAGGCCAGGGAGTGCAGGCAGGCCTGCTCCACCCCTCGGCCTAAAGCTGCTGCCAAACAGGCACCCTGATGGGATGCCCAGGGCCGATTCTCCATTACCTGTAGGGGCAGGCTGGCTTACTTCATCCAGGACTGGGAGTCTTTAACATCAGACAAGTGGGCCCTGAAGTAGTAAGCCAGGGACTGATTCTCAGCTTCAAAAATTTCCAAAGATAGAGAACCAGATCCTTTCCACCTGCAAATCCATCAAGACTCTTGCTTTGAAACAGAGTCTCAACCCTCCTGGCTCTCAGAGCTGTAGAAAGGGTTCCTCCCTACACCAGGGCAAAGGACTGTACTCCAGGTACTTCCTTACCCCAAAAAAGACAGGAGAATGGCGGCCCATCCTGGATCTAAGATACCTAAACAAGCACCTTTTAAAACCAAAATTCAAAATGGTGACTCTGGGAATTATTTTACCCTCCCTAAGGCCAGGGGACTGGCTAGCGTCCCTGGACCTCAAGGATGCCTACTTCATGTTCTCATCAGAAGCTCCCACCGAAAGTACCTCAGATTCGAACTGCCCTCAGGCCATTACCAGTTCAGAGCAATGCCCTTCGGCCTCACCTCTGCCCCAAGGGTATTCACCAAATGCCTGGCAGTAGCAGTTGCTCACTTAAGAAGGCAAAAGATTGCCATCTTTCCTTACCTGGACAACTGGCTCATAGTGGGTCAGTCTCCAGACCAAGTCAAATCACACCTTCAGGTTACCCAGCAGCTGCTTACATCTCTAGGTTTTCTTCTCAATCTTCCAAAGTCAGTTCAGAGCCTGTTCAGCTACTCACCTTCATAGGCACAGAACTGGACACAAAGCAGGCCAGAGCTTTCCTTCCTCTAGAAAGAGTAAAGACCCTGGTGGCTCTGGCCTCCTCCTTCACTCTACAGGTCTCTCGACCAGCAAGGCACTTTCTACAGCTCCTTGGCCACATGGCTGCTTCCACAGCTGTAGTGCAAGAAGCAAGATTTCAGATGAGGGACATCCAGTTCTATTTGAGAGCCTTCTGGTCTCAAAGGAGAGATCCTCTAACCAAATTGATCCCAGTAGCTTTCGAACCCTGATCCAGGCCCTGCAGTGGTGGCAGGATCAGAGCAATCTGAGACAGGGGTTCCTTTCATCCCTCAATCTCACTCCCTGACCCTTACTACAGATCGTCCCTCTTGGGATGGGGAGCTCACATGGCGACCTCACCACCCAGGGATTGTGGTCCCCTCAGGAATCTCTGCTCCACATCAGTCTGTTGGAACTCAGAGCTGTTTTTCTAGCACTTCATGTTTTTTCTGCATCTGTTCAGAACAAAGTGGTACCGGTCAGAACAGACAACACCACTACAATGTGGTACATCAACAAGCAAGGGGGCACTCGGTCTTCGGCCTTGTGCACCGAGGCAATGAAGTTGTGGTCTCTGGCTTATTCCCTGAACACCTCCCTCATGGCAGTTCACCTCCCAGGCAAAGACAATGTCCTGGCAGATGCTCTCAGCAGGATTTCCCAGGGCCATCACGAATGGTCACTGGATCCCCTAGTACTGGGGTTAGTATTTGCCAGGTGGGGCACCCCTCAGATAGATCTTTTTGCAGCCCCAGACAATCACCAACTTCCGCTTTTTTGTTACAGGCCCCCAGTGTTGGGCTCAGTCCCTCTGGATGCCTTCCTTCTCGATTGGGAAGGAAGTTCCTCTATGCCTTTCCCCCCTTTCCTCTCTTGTTCAAGGTGCTAGTCAAAATCAGATCTCAACCTTGCAAGATGATTCTGATTGCTCCAGATTGGCCAGACAGCCCTGGTATCCACTCCTTCTGTCCTTAGCAGTCCACCTTCCCCTGTGTCTTCCCAGGAATCACAATCTGTTAACCTGTGCCCAGGGGAGAGTTTGGTATCCGAATCTCAAATCCCTCAACCTCAAGGCCTGGCTCTTGAGGAGTTAGAGTTTGCTGACCTACACCTTTCTCAAGGTGTACTCGATATCTTGAAAGCTTCTAGGAAGCCTTCCACCAGGGCTGCTTATAATTCTAAATGGAAAAGGTTTTCCATATGGTGCTCTGGAAAGCATATTTCCCCAGAATCTGCTGATTTGCCCACAGTCCTGGACTATATGGTCCATCTAAATACTTTGGGGCTGAGGCCAGCTACCCTGAAAGTGCATTTGGCAGCTGTCTCTGCTTTTATTTCAGCAGGAAAGCCCTCTTCTCTTTCTGCTCACCCTGTGTTCTCCAAGTTTTTCAAGGGATTGCTTCACACCAACCCTCCATTCAGGGACCCTGCTCCTGCCTGGGATCTTAATGTTTGCATTGCTCAGCTAATGCAACCCCCCTTTGAGCCTTTGTCTTCAGCAGAGCTTAAGTACTTGACTTGGAAAACTGTGTTTCTAGTAGCCATCACTTCTGCCAGGCGCATAAGTGAATTGCAAGCTTTGTCAGTGGAGCCTGATTTTATCTCCTTTCACAGAGATAAGGTAGTCCTCAGGACTAACAGGAAGTTCTTGCCTAAGGTGGTTTCAGATTTCCACCTTAATCAATCTATATCTCTTCCAGTGTACTTCACTGACCATTCCTCCTCTGGCGAGAGGAGGCTGCACAGTTTAGATGTAAAGAGAGCCCTTAGTTACTACATAGAGCGTACCAAGGGTCACAGGTTTGACTCCCTCCAACTGTTCCTCACTTATGGTGAGGTTGGTAAATGGAAACCTGCCACTAAAAGATCCATTGCCAGGTGGATTGTCTCTTGTATCCAATTTTGCTATCAAAAACTGGGTAAGGTTCCCCCTTCAGGCCTGAGGGCTCACTCTACCAGAGGTACAGCTGCGTCCTAGCTGCGCCAGGGACATCCCTATCTTAGAGATATGTCAAGCAGCTACCTGGAAAACAGTACACTTTCACCAAGCATTACTCCCTGGACATCCAGGCTAGAGTGGTGCTCGGTTTACACAGCTGTGCTTCAGAGCCTATTTCCTAAGTAGGTTCCTGTCCCTCCCTCCATTGATGGAGGGAGTACTGCTATATGAATCTGCATATATCATAACATAGCAAGACTTCATGTTGTTTGAAGAAAAAATTACTCACCTTAGTAATGTTGTTTCTTCTAATGGAGTCTTGCTATATTATGACCTCCCCCAGCCTGCCCCTCTCAGAACCTCTGCTCTTGGGATGTGGGTGGGCAGTGCAGTGTTGGCACTTAATGATGACCACCTTGTGTTTTCACCCCTCTTTTTGGGGTGTTTGGGTGTTGTATTTTATTTTATTTTATTTTTTGGATCCCCTGACTTGAGTCTTGGTTTTGGGACCAGAAAAATGTGTTAATATTTTAGTAGCCAGTTGGCTAGTGTAGGTTTACAGCTTCCACACAGAACCTTAGTGAGTTTTGCTCGTAAAGATCTGACAGTTTCAGTTTGAAGATCAACAGACAGAGTTTTTTCAACCGAGCTCGTGCTCAAGATTCCATGCCTGGCATGGAAGTTAACTCTTTCACCTCCGGAGCAGTTCTAAGGCTGGGACAAACTGCATATGTCATAATATAGCAAGACTCCATTAGAAGAAACAACATTACTAAGGTGAGTAATTTTTTCTTTTTACCCACCAATTCTAGTCTAGAATTGTTGGTACGTGAAAACCAAGACACAAAAAGGCAAAGCAAAGCTCCTGGCTCCTCGCGGCTCCTCCTATCAATCACGCAGCAGCAGCCTAGTCGCAACGCGTACCGGATCAGTCCCACTGTGTCCCAGACTCAAAATGAAAAACCCAGCAAACCCTGTCCCTAGAGCTGAGCCGCCCGGCCCCAGACGCCATAAATGCAGGCTGCAAATAACCGGGAGGGAGGGGAGCGAGTGATAGAAACATGTATTGCTGGCTTGCTTATCTGTGGCAGGAGGGGGCTTGTATGACTGTATGTATTTATTTGTTTTATAAGTGCCTCTTCCAATCCAAAGTCGCTGCAGCGTTGATTTATGGTGGAGTGAGCTGGGGGGGGTCGCAACAGAGATGGGCACACAGGAATTTACAAGTATGATTTTACATTCTGGTTTCTATGGGTGCCCTGGCTTCCAACTGTGGTGCCCACCCAGTGCCCTGGTAACCAACAGAAGCTGGAGCCACCACTGCATGTATTGCTTGAAACGTTTTATTACCATATAGAAGCTAGGTTTAAGAAAGAAGTTTGAAATAAATATTTTAGTGAGAAACTGCTTATTTTTTATGGATTATTAACAGAATGAAAAATGTATTAACAGAATTACGGAAATAAATAGCCAAATTAAATTTAAGCCATCAGTACAAGAACCGGAAAGGTCCCGGACTGAGGTTAGGATTCTTGTGTAATGATTTGCTATGAAGGAATTTGCAGAATGGTTTATAGAGGATTGTGTATGGGTAAGAATACACAACAAGGCTGTTGTGGAATCAAGAGGTTTCCATGGTAACCTATGACCTCGAGAGCGTAGCATGAGAGGTCCATTAGCACGGAACGCTCGCGATCCCAAAACTGCCTTGTGTATGATTACCCATACACAATCTTTTATAGTGTACGGGTAGTCACAGGATGCCTCCAATGTCCTGTAGAAAGCAGAAAATAAACTTACTGAGGCGTGGTTCTGTAGGCGCCATTCACTTTGCAGCCAGCTCTCACCACCGCAGACCCTTAATAACGCATGCGCAGCTACATTCAGTGTTGTTATGCTGCACTGGTGACATACTCAGTGCAGCATAACAGCATCGTGACGTAGTCAAGACAGCACAACATCGCTGTTCTGAGCATGGATTTCCATGCTCAACAACGTTCCACCATACACTATAATTCTTTAATGATGAGATTTATTGTTAGAATAAAACAATTAAAAGTATGTTCTAATTTAGGTGGGGTCGTGAACACGTTGAGAAAAATAAATTAATTCATAATATATGCTTAAGCAAATTGTAAATTGAAAAAAGCAGCCACATATATATCTTCTATTATTTATTTTTTTTAAGTCTGATAAATAGATAAGGGCTATACAGTGGTGAGCTGTCAGATAACTGATTTATCTACACAAGTGCTGTCTGACCTTGGGTAACCTCATGAGTGGCGTAAGCCACGAGTGAGATGTCTGAGGTCAAACAGCACAAGTGTAGATAAATCATTTATCTGACAGCTCACCATTGTATATTTCATTTATGCAGTAGGGATGCTTTCTGTCAGAGCAGGGACATTTGCTTTTGATTGTTTATCTTTTTTTGCTTATGTTTGTCAAACAAGTGAACAAAAATAGCATTTTCTGCTCTTTTTTGCTAATTATAAAAAAAAATATATAAGGTATCTATAAATGAAATACCACTCATTTTGTAGATAATTTTGTGCTGAACAACTTTCATGCTCACAGCACTATGCTATCTTTTTTTATTTGAAAGTTATTTGCATTTGAATATAGTTAGTACTGGTACTGAGGCTGAACATTCTAAATAAGTTCTGGAGTGATTGTGACATATCTACTGTGGCCCAGATATTCAAACTGCACCACAAAGAAGTGCAATAGCAGGAGCAGGCGCAAGTGCAGTGCGCCAATGTGCAACACGCGCGATATTCAAACACAGCGCAGGCCAAGGTGTGCTTGCGCAACACAACTGAATATCGCGCCAACCGTGCCATGACACAACCAAGGATGCGCAATGGCGCAGGGCTGATGCGCAGTAGCACAACCAGGGATGCACAGTGGAGTAGGGTAGCAGCACAGTAGCATAACCAGGGATGCGCAGGGACAGGATGCAGGGGTGCACCACCTGTGGAAGACATGGGCAGAGGAGCATGCAGCAGACCAGGCAGCCCCCCCCCGCACCCCATGAACCGCACAACCTGAGGTGAGCTGGATGAACCACCAGCCCATGAACACCAGCAACAAATCCACAGCTGGGGCATGGTGCCCCAGCACACCCTCTGGCAAGCTGTGACCGTAACACAAAGAGGCCGGCCACCCTGTGCTACTCCATCACACCAATGCAGAGCACACCTTGCACAGCGATCCCCAGACACCCTGCCCAGGAGCAGCTTCCAACAGTGCATGGCTCTGTATGCATGCCACCACCCCCACTGTGACAATGCAACCCTGTGCACCATGGAGCCATGCATGGCAGCCCCACTGTGAGCACCCCGCAGCGGGCAGCAGCAGCCACCGACGCAACAACTGCAGACACAGTGCCGCCCTGCACGGCCCCCACGACGCACAGCTGAGGGGTCGACCCTGCGTCTGCACCCGAGGTACCCTGCATGCGACAGGGCCTGCCCTGGACCCCACCACCAGCAGGACAGCACCTCGCACACCCACCCAAACACACACCCTGTCCCAGCACTGGCCCCAACAGCCAGCACAGATGCCCACAGTGGTGCATGGAAGCATGCGCCTCACAGGATGTAACACAGGGCATGGACAAACACCCACCCAGACCCAAGGGCACCCCCAACAGCCATGTACCCACGGCCAGCACCCCTCCATGGCACAGGTGTACCAGCCACCCTGCACATGCACCATGAATCCGTCCGCCACCAGCATGCGGCCGGAGCACAAGTGACAGACATCAGAGCACAGGCCGCGCAACAGACACCGGCGACAGCATGGAGGGGGGGACGGCAACAGCTGAGGCCACAGTGCCTCCTGAGGCAGACATGCACCATACCAGTGACAGGAGGCAATCCGCCATTGCGCCGGGTCCAGGGGGTGTCCAGCATGGACAGCCACCACTGACATGCCAGCAGACCGTGCATAGCACAGACATGCAAAGGTGTCAGCTGCACGGGCCATGGACAGTCTGACAGGGGTGCCATGGACACAGTGCATGCACCGGGGACCACTGCACACAGGCATCCAGTGCACAGGGAACAACACATATACCACAGACAGTGACCGAGTCCCCCACCCACACCACAGGCGGGTCTCTGCCAGACACACACACACATGCCCAGGCCTGCACCACCCCCGACGCCATGCACACTGCTGCAGCCAAGCACCATTAGCCTGTTGCAAATCAGAGACCACCACAGTTGTCATAACAAAATGTATATATTAAACAAATTTCAACAACAAAACATATGTACAACTATATACGAGGGTGGGGGTAAAGGGCCACAAACCAGATGGGAATGGGCATGGGGCAGGGGTGAACAAATGGGAGAGGGAAGAAGGGGTGTGAGGGTGAGTCCGGGGGGGGAATTCAGTGAGGGGGCATACAGGGCCTATCGCCTGCCCCTATCCCCACTTCTGTGCCGTCTCCTTCCTCCATGGCGCCATACCCCATTCCACTCCATCCTTTGCAGCATTTCTAGTGTGGCTCTGGCAAGCTGCAGCAGCTCCTGCACCCCTCTCTCCAGCGCCGTCCAGCGTTGTCCACCTAGGACAAGGGAGCAGAGTCAATACGCGTGACTGTCCAGACCCCTGCAGCCCACCCATTGTGCATGGCATACAGCCGTGGGCCACGCCCCTGTGATGGCATGTGACCACCCACAGTGACCACGCCCACAAGACCCGCCTACCCAGGCACCCACAACCATGCGGACAGCTGCACACACCCACCGCCATGTCCCGCACAACACCACCGTGGCCGTACAGTGACATGGCTATGCAGTGCGAAGGCAGTGGCACAGCCATGTACCCAGTGCACGCATGGACCACCAGCGATGCCCACCCACACACACACACACAGTGCCACTGGACAGTGCTGAGTGTACCGTGTGGCGTGCACGGCAGTGGGGCCAAATACTGGTGGCCATGCCCCGCCGCCAACCCTGCAACACAGCATGCACAGATGTGAGGGGGGAAAAAGGCACTCACCTGCATCCAGGCCAGCTGGGCGCTGCTGGCCCATGACCCCTCCTCCACGACCCTGCTGTGGCGCACCAGCCCTGTCCCGCTCTGCTCGGGCTTCCCTCACCCTACGGCGCTTCTCCAGGCCTAGGGTGCAAACACGGAGAGGGGAACATCAGTACAAACCAGTAGCAAAGCTCCCTCCCCGGTGTGTGCGTTCCGCACAGCCAACCATGCCGCCAACCCACTACCACCACCACTGCCCCCACTAGACGGCCCCCACCTCCCTGTGGGGTGGACACATGCACACCGCGATACCCAGATGGACGGACGGATGCTACCAGTGTATGGATGGAACACCTACCTGGCCGCTGGCACGGTGCCTCGCCGGGCGCGTGCCTGCAGATGCCCCAGTCTGTCCGGGTCCCTCCGCCGGAGGTCCCAATACCGGTGGCGACACTGCTGACTGGACCGGGCAATATCAGTGGCCTCCTCCATGCCCTCAGCAACCTCCTCCCACACGGCGCTGTGTGGCCTTTTGAGTGGGTCCTGGCCAAACAGGGCCCCAGCATGGGGCTCAACAATGGCCACAAGGTTCACCAGCTCTACTGCGCTCCGCTGCTGAACTCACCTGCGTGACTTCCTTCTGTGAGTACAGATAACAAAATGGCGCTCTGTAGCGCACGTTCCCCATGTGTGGAGGCTGCACGGTACAGCGCTGCCATTCCCCATCGTGCTGTCATCGAACTGCACAATAGGGGTGCACTCATGCGGACGCATGGCGCCTAGGGGGCAAAGGTCGTCCGGACGGTCAAGGGTCTGACCGCACACAGAGCACCACAGCGCTATTGGGACTCCCTGCGTGTAGCGCGATAGGGTGCCTGTGTGTGACACCCTGCAGTGGCCAACCGCGCTGTGGCTCCATGGCACCTACGGCGCACCAGGGCACGAGCGCCACATGGGCGAACAGTGCACTAGTGCCACTGGCACAGTGGTGGCCATGCCCTGCACTGCCTCATGCACACAGCACGTCATCAGCGCGGCACATGCCGGCATCAGCACCCCAGGCATGCGCTGTGCGGTGCCTACTGCGCACGTCACAGAGCCACGCCATAGCCTGAGCATGCTCAACAACATTGCACAAGGCGCAACAGTGTGATATTCAGCCAGCATATGCAAATCAGCTCATCAGCAATTCCATGGCGCAACCACTGCATTAGCATCCACTTAAAGTTGCGTCTCGCCTCATTTGCATGCGTTGTGCTTTATAAATGCGACATGGGACTGCAGGGGACATAGTCTAGTTTTGCAGTCTATCGTGGTGGGTTGCATGCTGTTGGGATGTGTGGACTGTGGTTTGTGAGGACTGAATGGGACTGCACATTCAAAGGTAACACCTGTCATTGCCACAGGCTCGATCATGACCGAATGAGAGGTTGAGGAGGAACAGGGACAGGGGGGAAAGGAGGAGGCCCAACTTCACCTGGGCTGAATCAGATGCCCTGTTTGAGGCATATCTTGACAGGGAACCGCTGCTCACTGGACAGCTGGGAATGCCACAGGCCTATGCTGCGGCATGGGGTGTGGTGGCACGTGCCATGAACTACTGTAGCATTGCAGCCACCAGCAGTCCGTGCAGGAGTGTAAATAGAAGGTCGGCACGGACAGGAGAAGGATAAAGGATAAGATGGCTGCTATCAGGGCAGCACATGCTGCCACAGGTGGTGGACAGCCGGATGTGCCACGCCTGACGCCACAGGAGGAGCGGGTAGCCGGCAGCATGCAGCGTTGTGCCATAGAGGGCGTTCCTGGTGGTGGCTTCCAGACGGGTGGCAGCCCATCACTGCATGGTAGGTCCTGTGCTGTCACTCTGTGGGTGGTGGGGGGAATGCCACAGGGCAGGGCGGAGACAGTAATGCTACTGTGTTCCCTTACAGCGCCTGAGCGAGAACATGGGTCAGCGGTGGTGGGTGTGTCCACCGAGGGTGATGCCATGGACACGGATGAATGCCCATCCACCTCCACGGGTGTCCGAGGGACCGGAACAGTGCATACCTGCCTGTCTGTCCAGACTGAATATAGTGGTGCAGGTGCGGACGAGGCCCTGCCTGTGTCCCAGCATGACAGCGCCCATGGACTCCAGCGTGCTGGGACACGGACTGGTGCCGGATCCGGCACCAAGGATGATGGCTCACACGTCCCGGACAGTGATATCTGTGGGACGCAGGATGGTCCCACAGCAGGAAACGGCACAAGCGTAGCCTTGGGTGTTGCCGCCGTGGAGGCCTGCCTGACAACACAGTCCCAGCCTGTGCCTGTATGCCCCAGTGGGGCAGCACTGGTGTGCGTCCGGGCCGGTGGGGCTGTTGCGGCCGCTACGGCGGTGCCGGTGAGCCCTGGCGATCGGCAGCCGGAGGGGCAGTGCAGCAGTCGGCCAGTGGTGACGGGGGACAGTGTCGGGGCGGTGGCAGTGCACGGCGTGTGGGCGTGCCCGGCATGGCTCTGGTGTGCAGCGCCCATCATCAAGGGGTGCTGCCCAGCAGGGCCAGGAACACCACGAAGGACAGCATGCCGGACCGGCGGATGACCTCTTTGACGAGCACAGCCGTCTACTCCAGGCTTCAGTGGATCAGCAGTTGCGGCTTGTGACTGCGGTGGATGTACTCAGTGCAGTTCTGTGCCAGGCAGAGGAGCGGCGTAGCAGAGACCACGGTCTGCTCCTGGCAGGGATGGCCCAGCAGCAGGAGGATGTGACCGCTGCCATTGACAGGCAGACACATGCATTCACAGCTGTCATGGCCACATTGGGCACCCAGTTCGGTGCCCATGCGCCGCAGACACTGCGCAGTGTCATGTCCAACCCCTGTTCCCGGCGCCGTGCGACACCTGCTATGTCGACACCGGGTTTGGCTGTGGGCATACCGAGCACGCCTGGCGCGGGCATGTTTGGTGAGCTGCAGACCCCTGTGCAAACATTGTCGCGTTCACGCAGCGTCACCCCTGGGAGACCGTTGTTGCCACCCCATGAGGCCAGTGGTCAGCCTGGCACGGCTGGCAGATCTCGGCGGGGCTGCCCACACATCCGTGGTGGCTGTGGCACTGTGCCGCGTGACTGACCTGTCCCCCACCATGGCCACCGTCTCCCGCTGCCCCATATGCAGTGTGGTGTGCATCGTGCGACGCACGGGTGGGGTACCCGGCCCTGCACACGCACACGGTCCCTGTGCACACCCTCCTGGCTGCTGGCCACTGTGGCATGTGCATGATGATGCCTGCGTTGCACTGTCCACCAGTGTGCAGTGGTGCCCAGCGTCTGAGGCACGCACAGTGACGGCCACTGGGCGTGGTCGTGTGTGGGCCTGTGTGGGGGTAGGGGTGGCATTTGGGGTTGGCATGCCGTCTACCCCTTGTGCATGTCTTGTGGTGTGTGTGTGTGTGTGTGTGTGTGTGCACATGTCGTGTTTGGCCCTGTCCATCTCTGACGCCGTGTGCGGTGCCACACTCAGACCCATTCCCTTACCGCCATCCACCCCTGGGGTTCGTCCCTGCCTGTCTGTGGGCTGTGCCCTTGCCATTGGTGGTTGCACATGGCCTCGTGACCTACCTGTGTTGACCAAAGTGCTCTTCTGTGATGGTGTCACGGTGAAGCTGTGACATCCGGATCAGGCGGGGGTCCCTTCGCCCAGGGGGTGGCTGCCCATCACCGTCTAGACCGGCATCCTCATTGTCCCCACCGCTGTCCCCCTCTTCGACCTCTACGGCTATCCCACAGTTGTTGGCCATGTTGTGCAGGGTGCAGCAGGCCAGGAATAGCCCGCAGGCCTTCAAGGGGCTGTACTGTAGGGCACCACTGGACATGTCCAGGCACCGGAAATGTGCCTTCAGCATCCCGAACACCCGCTTGATGACATTCCATGTTGTGGTGTGTGCCTCATTGTAGCGTAGCTGCGATGGGGTCATGGGTGTGAGCAGCCAGGGGCGGAGTGGGTAGCCACTGTCACCTGTGTGTAGAGAGTGGACATTAGTATGGTGGTCTGCGTCGCTTTACCATGGGCTGACAAGGCCGGTACCCATGGCACCTCTGACTGTGCACCCCCCACGTCTGCCCATGTCGTCCTGCGTGATATGCATACGCACCCACTAGGTGGCCAGTGGGGATGTCCCCACTCTCAAACCTGTGGCACAGTGCGGACTGGTGCCAGATGAAGGCATCATGTGCTCCCCCCAGGGTGCGTGGCACAGACATTGGTTATGCGCCCCCTGCCATCGCACACCGCCTGGCAGTTGATGCTGGCATACCCCTTCTGGTTGATGTAGGACACACCATCTGGGCCAGGTGGCGTGCGGATAGCCACATGGGTGCAGTCAATGGCCCCGAGCATGCCAGGCAACTGTGCTACCCTGTGGAACTCTTGTATGTGTGCTGTGCTGCCGGGCAGACTAGATGGGCCAAGCGGTCCTTATCTGCCGTCAGAGTCTATGTGCGCGCCGCCTGTGTGCTGGGGAAACGAATGTACTCTGCAGCATGTGGCAGCAATGCACTGAGGAATTGTGTGATTAGGCGTGACGCGGCCGACTGGGTTATGCCTGTTGTGTCCCCTGTTGGTCTCTGGAAGGTGCCTGTGGCGAGCAGGCACATGACAGCTGTCACTTTTCGTCTCCACTGACAGAGCATGGCTCTGTCATATGGGTGCCTGCATCTCATCACTGCACAGCTCACAGAGCCGCCTCAGGATCACCGGTTCAGGAGTACCAGCCCACAATCTCTGTGTCAGAGTAGTGTTCGAAGGTGGTGCGGGCTTGGTACTGCCTGTTCTGGGCGTACCGGTCCAACGGGCCCTTCCATGGCCACGCCCTCCTGCTGCCTGCCTTCTCACACCCCTCATTACCACCTCCATCTGGAAGGTGGCGTTGGCCATGTCCCTGGCTGGTGTCCCCACCCCCGGCGGCTGTTATCCTGCTCCCCCCGCTGTCCGTTTATGATGCTCCCCCTGCACCGGGTACACCTCCGGCCTTTGGCTGTGGCTGTCCTGACTATTGCCACAGCCTCAGTCCACTGTGGCACTCCACTTGCGATCCTGAACAGTGGCACAGGCTCCCCACTCCTATCCTGTTCCTGGTTAACTTCAGGTGTGCCCTGTCCTGCTCCTGCCCAGTCCTGCTTACTGCTACCCTCTGCCTTGTGCCTGTCAGCTCGCTCCCACCTGTGGCTTCCCTGTAGTGTTCTTGTGCCCCTTTCTTGATCCTTTTTATTTTGGATCATTTCCGCTGTCGCGCAACTTCTGCTAGCTCCCCTATTACGCATGGCGCATGCTGTTGAATATCGCACTGCGCATGTTATTCATGGTTCCGCCCCCTACGGTTGCGCATGCATTCATTACTATTGCGCTCTTGCACATTGCAACTTGGGCGGCGCAGCTGCCTTCCGCTGAATGTCACACAATGGCGCATTTCCGTACTTGCGCATGATGCATCCCTTTTGAATATCCGGGCCTATGTGTATAAAGCTGTGATGATGCGTCTGCTATGTGTATAAATGTTAAATTGTGAATTTGTCACTTAGTAGCTCAGATTTATCACGTACTGTAGGATTTATGTCCACGCCTATTGCATAAATGTGAATATTTAATGTATTTTTATTTTTTATTTTTAAAATAGATAACCAGGTTCACTGATGAAGGGGCATACCCGAAACGTAGGAAAAATATATTTCTGGAAGTTATAAGTTGAATAAAAAAGAATTTAATTGAAAACATTTCATTGAATGCGTGGTCCGTTATTCCAGTTACTGATTAGTATTGCGTAGGCCTTAAACTGGTTGTGGCCTCTCCCTGCTCTCATTACATTTAGTCACTATTTTTCACCTGAGATTGGCTGTGTTGATGAATTTTGGATTAATTAAAAACCACTCTAGTCATGAGTGATTCTATAATATATAGATGATTCCATGTGAGATTTCTTGTAGAAAACAGCGTCCACACTCCACCAAAGAATCCTATGTCAGTGTGCTCACAATCTCCATTTTTGGTTGCATATCCAGCAAAGTATTATTTGCACAGCATACTGCATCTGTAAGCATCTTTGGAGTGTGTGCACGGTTTTCTGTTTGAAACGCTGTACTTGGCACCGGTGGCATCTCGTTTCACCCAGTTAGTGGCTTTTGTCTGGGGTTTTTGGGATCCATGTTAGATTTCTTATGGTGAAAGAATGTCAGCTTGCATAGTTTGAACACACAGAACAGCTCAGCTTCGCTTCACAGTCCTTGGTCCCAAATTTCACAAGATGATACTTGTTGCATCAAACACATCTAAGGGAGCAGTTATAAACTTATAACAGTTAAATGAATTTTTGCAGTGTGTGAAAAGAAACTTGCACCTCCTCCCTTTTTCTTGGTATGAATTTTCAGTATAATGATCAAATAGAATACCTAGTGGCAGAAATTAATAATACTTTTAAACTTCAACTGTTAAACTCCAGTGTGTTTCTCTTTTTTCATTAATATGTTTTCTTAATTGATGTTGTGAAGAAGGGACTGTGCAGGAAAAATACCTTCCTGTGTGTGTGTGTGTGTGTGTGTGCGCACGTGTGTGTGTGTGCGTGTGTACATATGTGTGTGTGCTTGCATGTGTGTATGTATGTATGTGTAGGTGTGTGTGCGCATGTGTGTGTGTATGTATGTACGTATGTGTGTGTGTGTGCACATGTGTGTGTGTGTATGTACGCATGTGTATGTGTGTGTGCGCACGTGTGTATGTACGCATGTGTGTGTGTGTGTGTGTGTGTACTTGTCTATGCCCCTGCTCTCCGCCTGCTCCATCTGCTTGGCCACCGGAGCCCCATCACCCTGGCATCCCCCAGGACTTACCTTCGCCTTCCCATGTACCCCCAGAGATTCCATGTCTGGTGGAAGCTGGGGGAAAGGCAGCCTGGGCCAGAAGGTCAGGAGGTGTGACAGATAGTGGGCGTGCATCCTGATGTGATTGCAAGCCACGCCTCTCAGAGGCATCAGGAAATCAGGAAAGCTGGCAAGAGGATGGTGACAAGCGTTGCAGGCCCCACACCTGACTAGCTGGGCATGCTGGCCCAAACTGTGTCTGGACCATGGTAGGGGTAGGGGTAGGGGAACCCTGCCAATCCTGCTGGGGGGGGGAGCCCTGGGGAAGATGGCTGATGGTAAGTCCCAGTGGAGGCTGGGGTGACGGGGCTGGAGCAGTCAGAAGGAGGGCCGACCAGAAGGAAGAGATAAACAGAATAAGAAAAACCCCACATGAATATGAGTTAATTTTATTATCCGTGTGTCAGAAGATCCCCTAAGGTGGCACATGGCTGTGAATGATCACCTTGGTGCTCAGCTGGTTAAAACTGGCAGCCAGCCAAACCCCAGAGTATGTTACAAGCCAGTGTGCTTGGAATATCTCTCTTCACCTTGCTCAAAGCAGGGAGAAGAGACAGAACAGTGCTTCTAGGGGCATGGATATGGTTCACTGTGCACACTCTGGCAGCTCCATTGGAACACTCTGATTGGCCAGACGTCTTTAAGTTAAGCTCCTCCTACCACCTGGGTTGTATATTCCCTGTATTCACATATTCCTTTTTGCCGGAAGAACAGATCACCTCCTTTGTGGTTCCTACTTAGGATTTAATGTGCCATAGGTGAACTTTGTCTTCAAGTTTTCTAAACATATTCAAGTTATTTCCTTGGTTCCTTTGCTCCTCTCATTGGTCTTTGATGGAGCAATGGAAGCCAGGGATCAAGTTTTGCATTTGTGCATGTACTGCCTGAGTGGGCAACACGATGTGGCTGGGTGTGGTCTTTGTTTCAGCATGCTTCCTGAGTCCCTCGGGGACAGGAAGCTCCAGCTCTCGGTGGGTTGGTCTTTGGTACGAGAACAGAAGGCCCACAAGGCCTTGACTATGGCTCCATCTGCCCAGCAGGTTGCAGCCCTTGAGGCGGAAACAGCGGCTGCCGCAGTGGGCACTTCCTCAGTCTTGGCGCTGCTCCTGGCTGTGGCCCGTGTTTTTGGGGGTCTTTATTTGGAGACTTCCAGTACAATGTGTTTGGCCTTCCAGACCCAGAGGGAGAGCCCTGCCCACCGTGGTGCTAAGCACAAGTGCCACCAGCACCAGTCATGAGGCCAGGAGACATCACAGTCCTCCTGGTTTCTCAACTTGCCTGACCACTTAATGGTGGTCAGGTGCCCCTCTGTCGAGGGGTAGATCAGGCACATCAAAGGCTTCTCTGTTCCCTTGTCAAGCAAGTTGACTTTGAGTGTGATCGAGCAGGCCATGGACATTTTTTCAAGCTTGTCGATCAGATGTTGGATGAGGTCATGGATTCAGTCTCATAGACCCTGGCATTCCCGGTCCTCACTCAAGAGGATGTGGTCCAGTCGATGTCTCTGTTCCTTGATGAGAGCTACCTCCACCAGTGGTTGAGCCTTCCACTCCCATACTGCTTAATGTGGGCAGGCACATGGTATACCGCAATCATCCAGAAGGTTCCCCTCATTGACGGTCGAGGTTGAGATCTCAGTTAAGGTGTTTCTGCTTTATCGGGAGGTGTTACCATCAGTGCTTCTCGACCTCCTCATCCTCATGTGAGGAGAGGCACCATCACAAAGTGTGCCAGTGCTACAAGGAGCTCCTCTAGCAACAGTGGGCCATCATGGGAAAGAGTAGGGATCTATCTTGTGGACCTTAGGGCCCCTGGCAACCACCAGTGGTGCCCACACCGGTCCACATTACGCAGGTGCTTCCCACAACTGCTTCTTCACCTCTTCAGTTGGAACCGCCACCACTACAACCGAAGATTGGTGCTCTGACCAAGGATGCCTATTCAGCCACTGACTTGTCAGGCCAGTTTTCAATGCTGATTACCTGGGGGAGGATACCCGACTGGTCCATGGTGAGCAACAATCGAGAGCTGTTTTCGAGGAGTCTGTCCTTGGATGACTCCGACCATGAGTCCATGGGCTCCTCTGGGACTCCTGTACTGGACTGGGTTAGTCGAGGAGCTGTCCATCGACCATGGCCCAGTGTCCTTCGGGCTGCTTCTGTGCCTAATCTCAGGGTCTGTGTTGGTCTCTAGAGCCAGTCCAAAAAAAGGGCTAAGTACCCTTTGTGACCGGGAGCTCCTGCCACTCTTGAGGACCGACCTTTTCTTAAATCTGTTGCAACAGTTCTTCTATTTCTAAGCCTAATCTATCCTTTACAATTTCTAGTCCATAAGGTTGGCCACCTGTGGGCACCCGCTTCTCCCTCTCTTGACTATGCTATAGTGTCCTCTTTGATTTTCCTTTTCCCTCTCAGGTCCTCGTACAGGGAGGTTATTGTGGTGACCTCCAGATGTATGTAAAATAGGTTGTGTTTATTGTTGTTGGATTTAGTATGTAATAGCACTATGTTATAAAATACCTTGATGTAAATACCTTATGTTTATGAAACCTGTAAATGTTAAATACCATGGCACTAGGTGTTTTTGATACTGGTAAAAAGTACTAGGTGTCTATTATAGAAATTAAGTTAGTTGTGCTATTTAAAATACATGTAAATTGTAAGCTTAACAAGCCAGAAAGGTCATGGTGATTTACATATATCCCATGATACATTGCATTATGTAAGTATGTATGATGTTATATTTCTTTGAAACTTGATTTCTTGCCAATGCCTTTTGGGGTAACCGTTCTTTCACTGATTCTGCATTGAGGTTATTTGTTTATAGCTTGTTTTGTTTTTCTTCTTTTTGGGCCCCCACTATGTAAGCAAATGACAGCTTGCATAAGGGTTATGGCTACAGCTCAGTTAGTAAAGAAAATCAGAGATCAGTGTCAGTAGGTGCTGGCTAATTGCAGAGAGGACATTCATAGTCTGTTGCTACAAACTGATGTACTGAACAAGGAGTATGGCATTGCAGAAGTTTATTTCTTGTATTTTGAATAAACATTGTGCAGAGATTGTGTGTTGAACCTGAAGTTTGGTGTCTGGTCCATCTGTTATCCCACAACCTCTCCACACCCTTTTATGGACATTTTGGACCAGGGTGATTCCCTGGGGATGCTTTTCCCATGGCTGAAGCCATTTTGATACTGACCCTGGAGCTTTGGTAGCATTCAGCATCCTGCCTGGCACCCTCTGCCCGTATGGTCTACAAATATTTGATCCCTGCTTGGTCCCTTTCTGGGTTCTCAAACCACTGCTTTGTGGAGGAACTGGTCATGGATTTGGTGTTCTTCAAATCTGGACACCAGGGGAACATGGACAAGCCTCCGGACAAGGAGTCTAATAAGACTGACCGCACTGCTAAAAAGGTTTATGCTGTGGCATCCTTGAGTCTTCATCAGGCTAGTTATGCCATGATGGTAGCCAGCTTCAGTCACTCCATGATAGGAGTCTTTGATATAATCCTCCTTTGCCTCCCTGCTGATCAGCAGCTGGCAGTGCCAGTCATCAGAGACCAGGATTAGTTGCTGGCCAAACACCGCTCCAGACAGCCTTGGACATGGGTGACTCGTGTGCCCATGCCATGACGGTGGCCGTTTCCATGTGTCATAGAGCCTGGGTGCCTTTGACCACCTTCATGGTGGACACCCAACACAAGCTGGTGGATGCCCCTTTCTTGGCTACTGCCCTATTTGGCTCTGGAGTGGAAGGACATCTCAGTTGTATTCAGAAGTCCAGTGTCACCCTGAATTTTGTAGCATCGTGCCAGAAGGATCTGAAAAAAAAAAAAGCCTAAAAAACAGGCTTTCCAGTACTGGTCCTTTAGCCACAGTCTCCTCAGCAGCAGCCCCAGCAGGGCAGTATCTGGCCTGGTGCCCCAAGCCTAAGACTGGGGGTCAGGGTCCGAAGAAAGGGGGGGCATGCCCCTGCAGAAGCTGCCCAGTGATGGGTTGGATGTCATCCCTCCACCTGTCCTGTCCCTGTCTGCACTCCCCGTCGGAGATTGACTGTGTCACTTCTTTCCACATTGGTCTGCTGTCATTGACTGGATCACATCTTTCCACACTGGTCTCCTGTCACAATGGACAAGTGGGTGTTAAATGTATTGGGTAGAGGGTTGCCTCTGGACTTTGAGACTCTTGCATTACTGTCTCCATGTGTTTAAGGAGTCCAGGGTGTCACTGGACATGCTGTGGGCCCTTTGGAAGGACATTGCTTAGCTCCTTGCAAAAGGGTCAATAAACTGTGTCCCAGATGCCCTGGCCAGTCAGGGTTATGTGTCCAGGTACTTCCCTTGTCCTGAAACAAATGGGGGGTGCCCCATACTGGATCTACACAGTCTGAACCAGTTCATGCAGAACACAAGATCTTCCAAGAATCACTCTTCACCACTTATTCCCACTTATGGGTCTGTGTCGGAGGTACTAGGACACTGTGTTAGTAAAGTCTCTTGCAGCCTACAGCCTAGGGGACTGACGTCGGTGCCAGTGCTAGCCATGAGGCAGATGTAATGGCGTGGCCATTGTGGGCTAGCCAGTAACCAAAGTTGGCCACCTGCCTTCCTCAGCTCAGTTTTTCCCGCCATCGAGAGCACACCGTGGGAGCATTGATCATCACCGCCACTGCATCACAACTCCTTTCTCAGTTTGTTGTCACTAGTTTGGTGCCATACCCTTGGCACCAACCCCCTCTTGGTGCCATCTTTATTATTTTTAATGTTTAGTGCATTGCCGATCTTCTTTTCTGTTCTTTTTATAATTTGTTTTCCACAGTGCCATGACTGGTTCTGAGGAGGGCAAGAGGAAGAAGGCCTTTCGCAAGCAGAAGCAACAGCAACACAGTGGCCCCCATGCATCAGTGCTTCTGTGGAAGCAACATCGCGGTTCAAGACCGGCATGATATATGTATGACCTGCCTTGGTGCCAACCATGAAATGGACAGGTGCAACACCTGCTTCTCAGTGGAATACTTCACCCTCAAACTCCACCCGTTAAGTTGGAGCCATGATCTGCCCACCTTTAGAGGCAGGCATCACACCAGGGACATCAAAGTAAGGTCCCTAGGCTCTTTCCCTGAGCCCCATTCCAGTACTGTATGTACTGAGGAAGACCAGGACTCTCCACATGCACACCCCATCAAAATGTCAGAGGACCTGGGGAAGGGGTGTGGTGGACAGTCGGTCTGCTACATGGGGCTGGCCGAGCACCCTTCCCAGTCTGTTAGCCTTCAGGGCAGCAGACACCTCTGATGTTGAAGCTGAAGCTTTACACTGGATCTACACTGGTGGGCACCTTGGTGTTATACCTGGCATTGTCTTGGCTCCTGGTACAGGTGCCAGTGAGCAAGGCAGTGCTGACCACAAGGCCAGGCCCCTTTCCAGGACTGTCCGCGGTGCCAGAAGAGGGATGGTCTTCAGAGCTGATCCTTCTTGGGCCCTTGATATAGTAGTAATTTATTCTCCCGAGTGGTCAGATGACCCGGGAGAGGAGCTTGGTGTCAATCTTGGGCCTGTAGTAGGGGCCGATAAGGATGGAGGCCTTCCTAGCTCTGGTTCCTGGCCTGTTGGGGGGCAAGGAGCTTCTTGTCGGTTGGTCTCTCTGATTGGCACCTGAGGTGACACTGGGACTTCTTCTGACACCATTTGCGATGTAGGTTCAGGTCATTGCGCTGTTCTTGGTGCTGGCCCTGCTCCTGGCACCATCCATGGAGCTGGAGATGGAGCTGGCATTTTTCACAGTGCCAACTCTGAGACTTCCTCTTCTGGAGGCTCCAGCCTAGAGTCTGAGCCTGGCTCTAGGGGCATTGTTGGCTCTAGTGAGGAGGGGGGACTCTTGAATTCTGTCCCTGCAGTTCACCCCTTGCCTAGAGTTGGTGGTAGTAGCTCTGGCAGGAGTCACAGCACTGGTTTGGACCCAAGTTTCTCTCTGGAACAGACCAGCTCTGTCACTGGTGGGGATCGGAGCAGCCCCATGGGACATATATGGCTCCACATTCCCCACCTGAGGGCTTCCCTCCAAGGGCACCATCTCGACCAGTCCACAGTAGCTGATCGCTTATTAACAGGCGGGTTTGCCAGGCCCTCCTCCAGGCAAGGTCTCCCGAGAACTCTTGCCGCCCTTGCAAAGGACCTGGTCTGGTCTCTGATGACCCTGCTCGTCCTCCTATGAACTGGGATCAATTCAGGACAATGGCTGGTGTATTTCAGCAATACCATCTTTGAGCTTACCAGGTCATCTTCAGGCCTGAAACTCCTGCACCAGCGCTTCCTGAATCCAGTTCCTCCTCTCCCACTTCCTCCTCTGAGGAGGATGATTCCTCTGTCCAAACTCCTCTGATGCTGAGTACCCTAGGTACATTCCTAGCAGAGATGATGCAGGTGTTGAATCTTCAGCACTACTCAGGGTGCAGTACTGCTACCCTGGTGCTGGCATTGGCCTTGGCCGTTTATGGAGTCATCCAGAAATGTCTGACTCCATCCCTTTGCCCCCTTTCCAGCCCCTAGGGACATCCAGTGCAGATATTGTGCTCCTGCAGGGTCTGCAGAGAAACATAGAAGCTGATGGCAGATAAGGACCATACGGCCCACCTGGTCTACCCATTTCCCTATTCACTGTTGACAGCACAGATCCTATTTGATCTGCGGCTCACCTTCTCTGCCCATCTCCAGGGTACCATTATATCTATCCCATGCGCTCTTGAACCCCGGCCATATTGTTTTAACCCCCACCACCTCCACTGGAAGGCCGTTCAGCGGATCCAGCACCCTTTCTGTGAAAAAGTACCTCCTGACATTCCCCCTGAGCCTTCCTCCCTCCAGCCTCATATCATGTCCACTTGTCCTTGTGCAATGCTTCCTCTGAAATATTCTTCCCTCCTGTACCCTGTTTATACCTCTTAGGTATATGAATGTTTCTATCATATCCCCCCATGTCTCCTGTCCTCCAATGAACAGATATTAAGGTCCCTGAGTTTTCCTCATACAGCTTCTGGTGTAGCCCATGTACCATTTTTGTCATCCTTCTCTGGACTGCCTCCATCCTGTCTGTGTCTTTCCTGAGATGTGGTCTTCAGAACTGGATGCAGTACTCCAGGTGAGGCCTTACCAGTGGTCTGTACAGTGGCATCACCACTCCATTCTGCTGGTTATGCCCCTACCTATGCATTCCAGCATTCTGTTTGCTTTCCCCATCTCTTTTTCACACTGCTTGGTCACCTTTAGGTCATCTGATATGATGATCCCCAGGTCTGTCTCTTGCTTTGTGGTGGCCAGAACCCCCCCCCCCATCCTGTGCTCCTCTCTTGGATTCCTGTGACCCAGGTGTATTATTTTGCACTTTTTAGCATTGAAACTCAGCTGCCATACACCTGAACATTCTTTCAATAAGCTTAGATCCTATCTCATTCTTTCCATTCCTTCCGATGTGTCAGCTCTGTTGCAGATCTTGGTTTCATCCGAGAACAGGCATGCCTTCACCTCCAGACGCTCTGCAGTGTTGCTAATGAAGATATTGAACAGGACTGGTCCCAGCACTGATCCCTGTGGCACCCCGCTGGTCACCTCCCTCTCTCTTCTGATTTCATTCTATTTAATACCATCCTCTGAGTCCTGTCCCTTAGCCAGTTCTCAACCCATTTTACTACCATAGGGCCCACTCCCAGGTTTCTCAACTTATTTAGCAGTCTACTATGTGGGACGGTATCGAAGGTCTTGTTGAAATCCAGGTAGGCCACATCCACCTCCCCTCCGTGATCTCCCAGTCAAAAAAATCAATTAGTTTTGTCTGACAGGACCTTCCCGCTGAGAATCCATGCTACCTTGGATCCTGTGCCCTGCTAGTATCGAGAAGCTTCACAATCCTCTCCTTAAATCTATAGGGTCCATGCCTCATCCTTCCTCTGGGATTTTGGTACTGCAGACCCCCACTGGGCCCAGATGCCTGTGCATGACTGCCTCCTTGACACTGGCTCTGCAGAGTTTGATGTCTGATGAAGAAGGGTATTTGTGGTGGCACACACCATGATGAGCATCTCTGCATGCCAGGCATACCAGGCAGCTTATGGCAAGCACCATTGGCAACTCGGAGTCGGCTCTTGGCTTCCATGCTAGACAGCAAGGCAACCAGGTAGGCCATTCACCTTTCAGCCCAGGGCCTGGAGCTAGCAAGGCACCAAACAGGGGCGTCTTACGATGCCAGTAAGGTAGTTTCCAGGCTGGTAGGAACTGCAGTCTGCATTTGGCAGGTGGCATTTCTTCACCTTTCACGGCTGTCACCCCTGGCCCAGCGTAGGTTGTTAAAGCAGCAGTGCAACAATCTGATGAAAATTTTGACCTATACTTTTTTTTGCTATTTTAGATTGCCACTTACCTCCTGACTTGTAATATTCCCTTCTTTCCACAATTTGAGTCTGCTTTAGTACTTTTTCTCATGTCTGAAATAATAAAAGGAGCACTCCTTTTAATATGGTGTGGACCAGGTCTTCATCACTATTTTCAGCTGTTTTTGTCCATCAGGTGTTTATATATTACTTCTGGTGTGACTAAAATTAACTATTATGCAGCACTCAGTGCTCTCCGACCTTACAGAACAATAGTTGTTCTAAAATGGCTGCAAATAATGATGAAAACCTGGTCCAAGCTATATTAAAAGGAGTGCTCCTTTTATTATTTCAGACATTTAAAAAAAGTACTAAATCAGACTCAAATTGTGGAAAGAATGGTACAAGTCAGGAGGTAAGTGGCAATGTAAAATAGCATAAAAAAGTATAGGTCAAAATTTTCCCCAGATTGTTGCACTGCTGCTTTAAACTCACATTACCAGGGGACTCGTTTCTTCTCCCGCAGAGTCAGGTGTGAGTTGACAGAGAGCCCCTCCTGCTCTGAGGCAACAGGAGCTGCTGCTGCCCCTGACCTGTTTCAGGTCCCGCCAGACCTGTAAGAGTCCCTGCCATCCTTTAGTTATCCTTCATAGAGGGCTGAGGGAAGAAGTATCTTCCTCAGGGTACGCCAACTCCTCCCTTTTTTTTGGGGGGGGGCTTGGTACTCTAACCCACAAGTGTGAATGAATGGTGAAAATTGATTCTTGGAAGATACAAAAATTATGTACTCACCGTGATTCTTAATCTTTTTTTTTTCTATTATCTATTTATCGCTCCGGGAGAGTGGCAGGTGGCTCCAGTCTCTCCCCCGGAGAGACACAGTCTCTGATCCCCTGTTCCCCTGCCTGACATCCCCTGCGATCTTCCACGGGTTTCTTCCCCATGACAAGGCTGAGGCGAAGGGGCGCCAGCTCTCCCCCACCCCCGGACAGAAATCCAGACATTTGGGCAGCTGGACGGGCACTGGGAGGTCATCATGGAGCCTGACAGCTCCATTTTCCTCCACCCCCCTCCCCATTGACGATGTACATTGGTTACGTGCCTCCCAGCCTGCATCTCCCTCCAGCCACCACTAGCGGGAAATCGATAAGCGGGACGGCAATCCCTCCCTCCCCAAGAGAGGAGAGCAGTCCTCTGGACGCTCATTCCTCTCTCTCCCCCCTGCCAACCCCTGGTGGCCCGGACTCGTTCCCGAACCTGGGTCACCAGCGTGGTGCAAGGTGTGGCGTCCAACGCCTCAACCCTCAGCGCCACCAGGTCGGCTCTTGTGATTCTTGATCTTCCAGAATATCTTCACCATTTATTCATAACGCCCCCCACGTTGCCCCCCTCCCCCAGCTAGGAGCCAGGGCCACTGGGCAGCTCACCCTGTGTTTTCCATCTCTCAGCGCTTATCCTCTTGCCACTCCTTCAGAGCTTTTCTCAGGGACACACCCCTGCACTCTTACAAGGGTACCCCTGCCCTTTCCCCCTTTTTCCTTCTGCCTCTGTCCTGGTAAAAAAAAAAAAGGAGTATAGGGAGAAAGACTCCATGTATAGGGGATCTCTATGCCTCCCCTCAAAAAAATGTTTTTCTTGTTATGGGAATTTTCTTTCCTTCTATTTTCTAACACCTTCATTCCTTCCTCTTCTTTTGAGCATTCTATTCTCACCTACGGCTGTTTTACTTTTTTTTTTTTTGTTAGTCATTTTTTTCTCACCTTGGCCTCCAGTCTGCCATCCACGTCCAGGCATTCACCTACTCTGGCCGCTGTCCAGATCACCCCCCGGCTCCTATTTGGGCTTCACTGCATACCCCCCGTGGCTTGCCCCCCACGGTGGGGCGGTGGAGAGACCCCCCCCATCTCTGCTGACACAGGATCCAGTAACTGCAGTGACCCCCTCGGAGCCAGGTGTCCCACCGAACGGCCATCAAGCCGCCACGACCGGTGCCATTTTTCTTTGTTCCTGGATTGATGTGAACTGGGGCGTGCAATGACACCAATGGAGGGAGCGTGCACCCGGTGCCATGCCCCAAGTTCACCCCTCCGAGCAGTGCCAGTGCCTCCGCCAGAGGTCACTAGTGCACCGACAACTGGTGACCCCCCCTCCCCAGAGAGGGAAAGCAGTCCATGGACACTCAATCCCTCTCTGCCCCTGGTGACCCGGGTCCGTTCTCAAACCCAGGTCGCTAGCGTGGGGCAAGGTGTGGTGTCCAGCGCCTCAACCCTCAGCACCACCGGACCGGGCTGTTTTACTTTTAACATGGGCAAGCTTTCCCAACTGCAGTTCAGCCTTCAGTGGGTGCTGCCAACTATTTTATCCTGGAGGGGAGGACATTTGGGGTTACCCCTCGTTACTATTACTCATACACCATCTGTCTCATCAGAGTTGGTTGTCTCTTTGATTCTCACTTCGGGAGTGGTAAGATGATACCTATGTCTTCTATCCTTTTTTTCCCCATTATCTGTTTCTGCTCCTCGACCACAGCAGGGTGGCTCCCTTCAGCAGACACCACCACCTTCCCACCATCCACTGTCCCCCCGGTTTATGTGATGGCTAGGTGCCCTGACAGATTGCCCCCAGTGGCAGTGTCAGGAGGGAGAGGGCCACCCTCCCCTGAGGTCCACATCCAGTAGTGTCGCCGCAGGCTCTGGTCAGGTGGAGGTGTGGTATGCGGGTGCTCATTCTCCCCACCATGTTGTCCATTTCTCCTCCATTTTCTCCCTAGCCTGAGGTTGTGGAATGCAGTGAATGCATGTGTGTGGAGACGCACATGCACTCCCAGCCCCCTTCCCCATCCACCCACCTGATGTTACATCTGCCTCTCGACGTCTTTGCCCTGGCACCCAGCCTCCACCGGCTGTCAGCCAAGATGGGGATGACTTGCCACCCCTATCCGGGATACAGGAGCTTCCAAGCGGCTAGCTCAATCCTGCTCTCCCCCCACACCACACCACCACCACGACCTACCCATGGCAACCCAAGCTTGGACTGAACCTGGGTCAACTGTATAGCACGAGGCAAGGCACTTGATAGCGCCTCAGCGCTGCCGGGTGGCTATGTAACCTCTATCTTGCTTTGATATTTTCTGTCCTGCCCTTGTATTCATAGTACAAGACCATTCTGTTACCGTTTTCTTAGGAGATTTCTTCTGGTCTCTACAACTTAGCCAGAGCTCAGTACCAGGGTCACTGCTCTTCTGCACCTTCCTGTCCAGGTGACTAGGTGGCTCTGGCTCTTTTACCCCCTATTCCTGTGCCACCTTGGCCCATTCCTTAGTTTTTTTCTCAGTTGTTTGTAGGGTTTTATTGTTTCTGTGGTTTTATATCCTATATCTTTTTCCTATCCCTTTGGGCAAGAAGTCTTTAGTCTCTTTCTCGGTCTCTCTTTTTCTTTCTGTCCCACTAGTTTCTCCCCTAGCTAACATAACTGAGAAAGGTAGGGGGATGGCGTCTGTTACTAGCCAGCCACCGAGTGTCATGTCATTATGTCTGCCTTGTGGGCGGCACTGGCACCAACCTCAGCCCCTTAGGCTGTAGGCTGCAAAAGACTTTGCTCCTGCAGGGTGCTAGTGCTTCCAGCACAGACCCATAAGTGTGAATAAATGGTGACGGTATTCTGGAACATCAAAAATTATGGTGAGTACGTAATTTTCATTTCTACAAGTGGTATAAGGTTCACAGCCACACAAGCCACCCAGCCTTCCCTGGCAAGTGGCTGACGGATCCCAGCTTCCAGCATGCAAGATCTGACATCACAGGGCAGAGTCAGGGGGATATACTGCCTGGGTGGTTGGAAGAGCTTAGCTTAAAGATGTCTGGCCAATCAGACTGTTCCAGTGGAATTGCCAGAGTGTGGCTGTAAACCATATACCAATCCTGTAACTACAGTTACAGGTGACTAATCTATTTTTCAAACAACATGAAGTCTTGCTATATTATGACAAGTGCAGTTTGTCCCACCACTAGAACTGCTCCGGAGGTGAAAGAGTTAACTTCCATGCAGAGCATGGAGCTTAGAACGCGAGTTCGGTTAAGAAGCTCTGTTAGGGTGGTTTCAAACCGAAACCGTCAGATTCTTTACTCCGCCTCACTGAACAGTCGCTCCAGAGATTCCTCCTGTTGCTCGATTCATTTCTTCGGTTTAAAACGCTATTTCTCGGTTGAATTTAACCGCGGTTTAATTATTTTAACCGCAAAACCGATCGGTTCAAGCTCTGTCTATGGTATTGTAAGTAATAGATAGGTTTTTTCTGTGTGGAACTTGTAAATTGTTATCGGTTCGGTTTGAACCGATCGAATTGTACTAAAACTTAGTTTAAAGCCTTTTAAGGCTTGTTAGAGTGCGGTTCCCGGTTCTTATCGGTTCTAAAAAAAACAGATTTCATTACGGTTTTTTCCATGACCCGTGACACGGTTTGGAACCGATAAGGGTGTCTTGCCTGGCACGGCCATTAAAAGGGCAAGTTTGTTGGTTAGGCTGGCATCATGTCTGAGAAACCCAAAAGAAAAACCGGGCCCACTTGGTTTCAGCACTGTAGTGTCTGTGGGGAAGCCTTTGCCAAGGCTGACCCACACACTACATGTGTCTATTGTCTGGGGTTTGACCACCTCAATTCAGACTGCCAGATTTGTAAAAATTTCCCTGCAGGCACCCTGGACAAGAGAGTGGGCAGGCTCAGGGAACGAGAGGCCAAAAAGTCCGCTGACCCGGATGGCCAGCCCGGTTCGGTGCCAACCGAACCGGAGGGAGTGCCCTCTGACCAGGGCGAGACTTCCTCGGCAACGAAAAGCTGGCTCTGAGGAGCCAGTTCCAGCAAAGAAAACTAAAAAATCAGCAGGTTTAGAGTCCAAAATTCCTTCTCCAACTGCTGCAGAGATAGCCAGGGCAATACAGATTGTCCAGTCTCTGTCTGATTCCTCCAAACCGCCACTGTCTGGCAAAAGGTCGGTTCGGTCGGTTCCAATGGTTCAGGAATATGATATAGAAGAGTTTTATGAACCAGAGGAGGGGGAGGAGGATTATGATCAGTGTGAATGTGACTTTGAAAGTCTGGATGTGCCCATTGAACCGGACATCTCCCCAGACAGACCTTCAGGTGAATCTCCTCTAGGCTTTCTGAGTCCCTTCTCATTTTTGTTTTATAAAAGTTGCTGAGACCCTCCAGCTTCCTTAGAGGAGGCTTTGGATGAGCAGGAGGAGCCTGACTATGTAGAGATGATGGATATCCCAGAGTCCAGGAGATTGTCCATCCCTTTGCATAAATCTTTTAGGAAACAAACAATAAAAATTTAAAAGCTCCTAATTCTGTGCCTCCTGTAGATAAAAAGATGGACAGGAGGTACACTTTGTCAGGTCCTGATACAGATTTTCTTTCACAGCAATGCAGTCATGTTGAGTAGTTCAGGCTGCAGCCTGTGATAAAGCTAATATTCCCCTGGCTTCACATCCTCCTGACAAGGACTCCAGGAAGATTGATGCCATGGCCAAAAAACAATACATGGCAGCATCCTTGGGA
Source organism: Neoceratodus forsteri (assembly GCA_016271365.2). Lineage (NCBI taxonomy): Eukaryota > Metazoa > Chordata > Ceratodontiformes > Ceratodontidae > Neoceratodus > Neoceratodus forsteri. Next base: position 173,244,085 of record JADMNL010000030.1, read on the forward strand.
CTCAGACAAGCAAACTATATGGCTTATGTTGCGAGATACCAGAAATCTAGATGGGATACTGTCATGGCCTTAGCCAAACAGGTCCCTGGCCAGCTTGCAAAGGAGCTGGAGCAGGTGGCTCTTGATGGTATTGAGGCATCTAAGGTGCAATTCCATGCTGCAGTGGATTCTAACGATGTATCCTCTAGAGTCATGGCTACATCTGTGGCTTTTCGGAGATTGGCCTGGCTCAGGTGTACTACTTTGTCACAGGATACCCAGTCTAAGGCTATGGATTTTCCTGTGGTGGGAATTTCTCTGGGGAGCAGACAGAGAATTATATGAAGAAAATGGATGAATATAGAACCACTTATAGGAGTGCACAAGCCAAGGAACGGCAAGCCACTCCTCAGAGGCAGCCCCCCAGGGGTAGGGGCAGGCCTTTTCACAGGCCTTTTTACCAGACCCAGGCCTCCTCCTCTTTAGCCTATGCACAGAGGGGGTTCTTCAGAGGGAGAGGCAGACGGGGTACGAGCAGGCCTGCTCCCACCCCTCAGCCTAAAGCCCCTGCCAAACAGGCACCCTGATGGGATGCCCAGGTCGGCTCTCCATTACCTGTAGGGGGCAGGCTGGCTACTTGCGTCCAGGACTGGGAGTCTTTAACTTCAGACAGGTGGGTCCTGGAAGTAGTGAGCCAGGGTCTGGTTCTCAGCTTCAAAAATTTCCAAGATGAGAACCAGATCTTTTCCACCTGCAAACCCTTTAGAGACTCTTGCTTTGGAACAGAAGTCTCAACCTCCTGGCTCTCAGAGCTGTAGAAAGGTTTCTCCCCACACCAGGGCAAGGGTCTGTACTCCAGGTACTTCCTTACCCCAAAAAGACAGGAGAGTGGCGGCCTATCCTGGATCTAAGATATCTAAACAAGCACCTTTTAAAGCCAAAGTTCAAAATGGTGACACTGGGAATGATTTTACCCTCCCTAAGGCCAGGGGACTGGCTAGCCTCCCTGGACCTCAAGGATGCCTACTTCCATGTTCTTATCAGAAGCTCCCATCGAAAGTACCTCAGATTCGAACTGCCCTCAGGCCATTATCAGTTCAGAGCAATGCCCTTCGGCCTCACTTCTGCCCCAAGGGTGTTCACAAAATGTTTGGCAGTAGCAGTTGCTCATCTAAGAAGGCAAAAGATTGCCATTTTTCCCTACCTGGACGACTGGCTCATTGTGGGTCAGTCTCCAGACGAGGTCAAATCACACCTGCTAGTTACCCAGCAGCTGCTTACCTCTCTGGGCTTTCTTCTCAATCTTCCAAAGTCAATTTTGGAACCTATCCAGGTACTCACCTTTATAGACGCAGAACTGGACACAAAGCAGCCAGAGCCTTCCTTCCCTTGGAAAGGGTAAGGACCTTAGTGGCCCTGGCCTCGCCTCTTCACTCTGCAGGTCTCGACCAGCAAGGCATTTCCTGCAGCTCCTAGGACACATGGCTGCTTCCACAGCTGTTGTGCAAGGAGCAAGATTTCAGATGAGGGACATTCAGTTCCATTTGAGAGCTTTCTGGTCTCAAAGAAGAGATTCCTTATCCAAGTTAATCCCAGTGACTCGAACCCTGATCCAGGCCCTTCAGTGGTGGCAGGATCAGAGCAATCTGAGACAAGGGGTGCCTTTCATCCCTCTGTCCCACTCCTTGACCCTTACTACAGATGCATCCCTCTTGGGATGGGGAGCTCACATGGGCAACCTCTCCACCCAGGGGTTATGGTCCCCTCAGGAATCTCTGCTCCACATCAATCTGTTGGAACTCAGAGCTGTTTTTCTAGCACTTCAGGTTTTCTGCATCTGTTCAGAACAAGGTGGTACAGGTCAGAACAGACAACACCACTACAATGTGGTACATCAACAAACAAGGGGCACTTCGGTCTTGGCCTTGTGCACGAGGTGATGAGTTGTGGTCTCTGGCTTATTCCTGAACACTTCCCTCATAGCAGTTCACCTCCCAGGCAAGGACAATGTCCTGGCAGATGCTCTCAGCAGATTTTCCAGGGCCATCACGAATGGTCACTGGATCCCCTAGTACTGGGATAGTGTTTGCCAGATGGGCACTCCTCAGATAGATCTTTTTGCAGCCCCAGACAATCATCAACTTCCACTGTTTTGTTGCAGGCCCCCAGTGTTGGGCTCAGTCCCCCTGGATGCCTTTCTCCTCGATTGGGAAGGGAAGTTTCTTTATGCCTTTCCCCCTTCCCTCTCCTGTTCAAAGTACTAGTCAAAATCAGGTCTCAGCCCTGCAAAATGATCCTGATTGCTCCAGACTGGGCCAGGCAGCCCTGGTACCCACTCCTTCTGTCCTTAGCAGTCCATCTTCCCCTGTGTCTCCCCAGGAACCACAATCTGTTAACCTGTGCTCAGGGGAGAGTTTGGTATCCGAATCTCAAATCCTCAACCTCAAGGCTTGGCTCTTGAGCAGTTAGAGTTTGCTGATCTACAACTTTCAAAGTGTTCTAAAATCCTGAAGGCTGCTAGAAGCCTTCCACCAGGGCTACCTATAACTCCAAGTGGAAAGGTTTTCCATATGGTGTTCTGGGAAGCATGTTTCCCGAATCTGCTGATCTACCCACTGTATTGGACTATATGGTCCATCTTAATTCTTGGGACTGAGACCAGCTACCCTGAAAGTGCACTTGGCAGCTGTCTCTGCCTTCATTTCAGCAGGGAAGCCCTCTTCTCTTTCTTCTCACCCTGTATTTTCCAAGTTTTTTAAAGGATTGCTTCATACCAATCCTCCATTCAGGGACCCTGGCCCGGCTTGGGATCTTAATGTATGCATTGCTCAGCTGATGCAACCCCCCTTTGAGCCTCTGTCTTCGGCAGAGCTTAAGTATTTGACTTGGAAAACTGTATTTCTGGTAGCCATCACTTCTGCCAGGCGCATAAGTGAGTTACAGGCTTTATCAGTAGAGACTGACTTTATTTCCTTTCACAGGGATAAAGTAGTCCTCAGGACTAACAGGAAGTTTTTGCCTAAGGTGGTTTCAGATTTCCACCTTAACCAATCTGTTTCACTTCCAGTGTTCTTCACTGACCATTCCTCCTCTGGTGAGAGGAGGCTGCACAGCCTAGATGTTAAGAGGGCCCTAAGTTACTACATAGAGCGTACCAAGGGTCACAGGTTTGACTGCCTCCAACTGTTTCTCACTTAGGGTGAGGTTGGGAAAGGGAGACCTGCCACTAAGAGATCCATTGCCAGGTGGATCGGTTCTTGTATCAATTTTGCTATCAAAAGCTGGGTCCCCCTCAGGCCTGAGGGCTCACTCTACCAGAGGTACAGCTGCATCTCTAGCTGCTGCTGGAGACATCCTATCTTGGAGATATGTCAAGCAGCTACTTGGAAAACAGTACACCTTTCACCAAGCATTACTCCCTGGATATTCAGGCCAGGAGGATGTCAATTTAACACAACCCGTTGCTTCAGAGCCTATTCCCTAAGTAGGTTCTGTCCTCCTCCATGGAGGTACTGCTGTGTAGTCTGCACTTGTCATAATATAGCAAGACTTCATGTTGTTTGAAGAAAAATTACTCACCTTAGTAATGTTGTTTCTTCTAATGGAGTCTTACTATATTATGACCTCCCCAACCTGCCCCTCTCAGAACTTCTACTTTGGGTATGGGGTGGGCAGTCTCTGTTGGCATTTATTGATGCCTTTCATGTTTGGGTGTTGTGTTTATTTAGTTATTTTATCTTATTTTTCTGGTCCACTGAATTGAGTCTTGGTGTTGGGACCAGGAAAATGTGTGAAATGTTAGTAGCCAGTTGGCTAGTGTGAGTTACAGCTTCCAACAGAACCTTAGTGAGTTTTGCTCATAAAAGATCTGACGGTTTTATTTGAAACCACACTAACAGAGCTTCAACTGAAAGTCAGATTTAAGCCCATGCCTGCATGGAAGTTAACTCTTTCACCTCCGAGCAGTTCTAGTGGTGGGACAAACTGCACTTGTCATAATATAGCAAGACTCCATTAGAAGAAACAACATTACTAAGGTGAGTAATTTTTTCTTCTCACCCCTAAAGCTCAGACAGGGAAGAGAATGTGAATAAAGTTGTCATCTCATGTTTAAAGGGACGCTGTTAACCGTTTCTGTATCATATTATGTCTAGTTGAAATCCTGCACTTTATGACTACATATAGTCTCTAAAATTTATTGATGTCGCTGGTCATATTATCTGCTGCCTTTCATAGAAGAACTGAAATGCATGGTAACAGTGCAGTTATACCAAGCCTTGTTTTGTTTCAAATCCTTGATGTACTTTAATTGCATACTTCCTAAACATTAGGAACACTGCCAAACAGTGCAGCCACTCCTGATGTAATAGCCCTCTCTCCTCCAACTGCATTATGAGTGGCTAGACTGTGTTGGGGGTGTTTAGAATTCCCAAAAAGGTGCAGTGGGAGTTGATCTTAAGCTCTGTAGTATTTGGTCATGATGTATTTCTCAGTTGCATTGCTGGTTTTATTTGCAAAACGGCTTATTTATTAATCATGCTGTTAAACTATCCAAAGCTGCACAATTGGTTAAATAAGATCAGGGTGCAAGGAACAGCTGATTCTTGAAGGAGTGGCCTGGTGTTAGGCCCTGTGTCATAGGGTGAGGGAAGGACCGGTGAAATAGCGTTGGTTGATGGATCCCCTCATCCGCCCACCCAAGCCAAGGGGTCTGTGTTCTACGTGGACCACCTTTGATGTCCAAATATGCCCCTGAACTTCCAGGTACTTCCTCCTCCCTGCTTGCCCTGCCCATCTAGGAGAAGATTCCCACTAGGGATATACACAGAAGTTAAGGGGATGGAATGAATGTTTGAGAGTTTGAGGAGGCTATTCTGAGACACAAATATCTATGGCAGGAGTCTGGTGCTGGCTAGCCTGCATGAAGGAACACGGGGAGCACATGGAGAGGTATAAAAAAAGTCATCAAGAGGCAACGTACGGGTAGTCAGCAGGATTTTGGAACGTGAGGGCTGTTGTGAATGGGAAGCAGGATAGGCTGATGGCCTGTGCCTTAATAGTGCAGTAGTGAAACTTCAGAAATACAAATGAAGGCCCAGACCTTCAGGCCATGGCCTGCCAACTCCCCTGTAACCCCCCCCCCCCAAAAATGAAAAAAATTCTAGCAATCCATAACAGTAAACCCCAGCATGTCTTCAGTTTTCCAGTTTACTTTCTGTATTTCAGCTTATTGTCTGACTAGTCTGGTTCACCAGCAGCCTACCTGAATGCAAAGCTAGTAGTTTTGTGGGCCTTCCAATCATACCACAGCCCAGGTCTGCATCTCCCTCACTTGCTTTCATTTGCATTCCATATTTATTTATTTATTGAGGATTCGGAAAATACCTTTGAGTCAAAGACTCATTTTCAAAGGTTCCACGTCAGTACAGATAAAAACAATAAGAGAACAGTACAGAGCAGTACAGAAATAGTACACAAACAAGCAAACAATATACAAATATACATGAAGTCGGCTAACATTTTAAATGCTGTTGATTTATGGTATTAGACACACTGTCCAAGTACATATAGAAAACTCAGAAGAGGGCTAAAGGGGCTTCAGTGTGTGTGTGTGTGTGGGGGTTATACAGCCAGAGGCCTTAGTCAGTGGGTATTGGGGGAGGGAGGGCAGGTTCAGTGGCAGTCACAGAGATTCGAGGACTGTAGGTGGTTCCTAAAGTAGGCTTTGTAGGAGCCAAGTCTAGTCATGTTTGTGAGAGGGTTAGGCAGGTTATGACCCAGGAAGGGGCTCGGTAACTAAAGGACCTTTGGAATTGGGAGTTGCGGCACCGGGGAACCACGAGGAGTTGCCTGCTAGCACTCTGGGTGTGCTGTAGTGACGGGACCCGCTGGATTAGAGGAGAGAGATGGGGGGGGGGGGGCGAGTCCAAGGGTAATCTTTTTGGTCATGAGGCAAGTATGATCTTGGGTCTTCTACCCCACTTCCACTCAGTAGTAACAATTTGTCATGCCTTCTATTCTACAGTTGTGCTAGGGCTATGAAAGTAAAACCGCGTGTATTTGTAGTTTAGGCCCTGCTGCCACATGCTATTGAAACCTGATTGTGTTGTGAGGCCCTGTTATAATTGCTTTTCATGTCTTCATTCATCCCTCATGCTTCCTATTACTTTCTGCTCTCTTTATTTTGCATCCATCTGTTCTGTCTTTTTTCTTGCATGCTATTTTGATGAGGAAAGCTGCCGAAGCCTAGACATCGAAAGGTAAGGTTTGTGACCCCATCATCTGCTATTAGAAAACAGAGCATATAGCTGCTGTTCACCAAAAAATGTAATAAAATGAAATCGTAAACCACAGACATGGCTTCTAAAACACTGCCAACAGAGCAATCATGTGTGTTCAACCGTGGGTTAGCTATACTCTTCATGCAGGGCTGCGTTTATAGCAAAATACAGTACGGAATGGTGCCGAGCATCTTTCTTATAACACAAAGATGGTGCCACATCTATATATGTTTTTTTTTTAATTTGGTAGTTTTGTATACACCTGCATTGCATCCATCAAGGCTGTCAAACTTGGAAATGCACTAATAAAAGAAAAATGAGTTTGTCAAAAGTATACAGAACCAGACTCACAAAACATTTGTACTCATGCAATTTGGCCATTACAACAGATTCTTTTAAAACACTTTTGGTTTTGGCAGAAAGCCAGCTGCCTCGAGCCTTTGAGGACATTTGCTGACTCCTCCACTCTTGGAATAGATTAGTTGCCGTATTGGTCCTTGTAAGAACAGATCCAGAAGCAATTGGTTTGATACCTTTTATTGGACCAACATAGATGTTACAAAAAAAAAAACAATGTTCTAAACAAATTTCAAGGTCAAATGATTATGTATGATCTGGGTGTTAATAGAATGTGACTCTCTGAACAACTGTCATGTCTCCGAGAAAGGACTTGATTGGTCCGAAAGCCTAGACATTATTTTCTTTTTGTAACATCTATTCCAATAAAAGGTAACAAACCATTTGCTTCTGGATCTGTTCCTCCACTCTTGCAGATTCAGATGATGTTACTGGAAATTCTGAAGAGGCATTTTTGCCTTGCAGATTCGAACCCCTCATCATCCCATGCAGTCCAGAGCGTGCTGGTGACTCACTGGGAGAGTTTGTGTGTGTGTGTGTGTGTGTGTGTGTGTGTGTGTGTGTGTGCGTGTTTGTGTGTGGGGGTTGCTGCCTCTGTTGGTCCTGCCAGAGCTGCTCCAGGAACACTTCCTCCTAAACTTGAGAGTACTGACTGGTGGCGCTGTACCCTTCCAGCCAGGTGCTGCTGACATCCTGGGCTCAAGGCACTCAATGGTGGTGCTGTACTCTCCCAGCCAGGCTCTGCTTGTGATGTCGCCAGCTCAGGGTGCCAGCATTCAAAGGTGGCTCTGTACCCTCCCAGCCAGGCTCTGCTGTTGATGACACTGGCTCAGGGCACCAGCATTCAGTGGTGGCTCTGTACCCTCTCAAATAGCCAGTGCTTCTGACTTCCTGGGCTCAGGGTGCTCAATATCGGCTCTTTACCCTCCTTGCCAGGCTCTGCTCCTGACGTTCTGGGCTCAGGGCACTCAGTGGCACTCTGTACCCTCCCAGCCAGCCTCTGCTCCTGACATCCCAGGCTCAAGGTGCCAGCATTCAGTAGCATCTCTGTTCCCTCCTTGCCAGGCTCTGCTCCTGACGTTCTGGGCTCAGGGCACTCAGTGGCACTCTGTACCCTCCCAGCCAGCCTCTGCTCCTGACATCCCAGGCTCAAGGTGCCAGCATTCAGTAGCATCTCTGTTCCCTCCTTGCCAGGCTCTGCTCCTGATGTCTTGGCTCAGGGTGCTGAGTGGCAGCTCTGTACCCTCCCAGCCAGCCTCTGTTGCTGATGTCCCGGGGTCGGACGTGAACCGGGGTCACCAGTATTCCAGAATGATCCCCTATCGCTCAGTGCCATGGAGCCAGCTTGGGAGAATAACAAATTTTATATAGAATTTAAAGGGACATTCTCAATGCGCCATAGAGTGCCTGCAGCACATTTAAAGTACAACTAAAGTTGACTCTTTTAAAGTCAGAATGTAACAACATTTTAAATATCAAAAATTAAGTTCCTTTGTTTTAAGTTTTGTTTTAAATAACAGTGCAGCACAGTATTGCCATTGTTTTAGGGAGCATGCTCCGTACAGCTGGATGGGGCACTGTGTTTGCATGCTACCCCAGCAGCATGGCACTCAGTGTCAATTTAAAATGTTTCGTAGGATGTGACAGAACAGGGGACCAGTACCATGTATTCTTTTGAGTAAGTTATTCTTTCTGAATATGCTTCTTCTTCAGACAAGATGGTTGCCAGATCACATGAGCAAGTATTTAGGGAAAAGTTAAAGTACAGGTCTGATGGTTCTCATGAGAACAGAAAATAACCATGCAGGAGGCAGTAAAACAATAAACCCATGAACCCAGTGGAGTGTGCGTCCGAGAGATATTCCCATACTGAACAAAAGGAATCAGGTGGACATCATTATGGTAGCAAGGAGATGCTGAAAGGTGGGGGGACACACATGCACACACACTCTCAAAGAGGGCTGGGCAACATGGGCCTGTCACTCAGAGTGAGTAGGACCCTCCCCACTTGGAGCAAGGCAATATATTGAGGGGCTTATATCCAGCTGTGAGGAGGGGTGGGGGACCAGGGGCAATAAAGGGACAAACACTGGGAGGTAAAATATAAGGGGTAGGGGACCAAGGGCTGATGCAGTGGCACGGCAGGAGCATATACCTCCAGGGTGACCAAACTTCCCGTTACTGCTTGCCATCTCCCGCTGGGACCAGCTGGTGGCTGAGTGTGTTGCGGAGGCAAGTTGCCCGGAGGACACAGTCTGTCTGATATTTGCACACCCTTGCTGGTTGATGAATGAATGGCATCTATGTTAGCTGTGAAGCAGTCTCTTGCCCAGTTAGAGAAAGGCAGTGTCACTGTGGCAACTTAACCATCGGAGTGGGAGACCAGGGGAATAAAGGTGCAAATATCAGTGGGGGGGGCAGTAAAACATAAGGGGTTGAGGGTGACAAGGAATAAAGTGGCAAACACCGGGAGATAAAACATAAGGGTTGGGGGACCAGGGGCAATAAAGGAGCAAACACTGGGGGACGATGACAAAATATAAGAGGCGGGGACCAGGGACAATAAAGGACAAATACTGGGATAAAACATAAGGGTATGGGATATGGGGCAATAAAGGGACACACACTGGGGGATAAAACATAAGGGGTGGTGGACCAGGGGCAATACAGGGACAAGACTGGGGATAAAACATAAGGGATAGGGACCAGGGGCAATAAAGGGGCAAATACCAGGGGGATAAAACATAAGGGGTGGGGGGCAATACAGGGACAAAGACGGGAGGGATAAAACATAAGTGGTAGGGGACTAGGAGCAGTAAAGGGACAAACCCTGAGGGGGGGATGAGACATAAGGGGTGGGGGACCAGAGGCAATAGAGGGACAGAGACTGAGGTGATAAAACATAAGGAGTGTCGGACCGGGGCAATAAAGGGACAAAGACTGGGGGGATAAAGCATAAGAGGTGAGGGACCAGGGGCAATACAGGGACAAAGACTGGGGGGATAAAACATAAGGGGTGGGGACCAAGGGCAATATAAGGACAGACACTGAGGGGTAAAACATAAGGGGTGAGGGACCAGGGGAAATAAAGGGACAAACACTATGGGGTAAAACATAAGGGGTGGGAGACCAGGGGTAACAAAGGGACAAAGACTGGGGGGATAAAACATAAGGGGTGGGAGACTAGGGGCAATAAAGGGACAAAGACTGGGGGATAGAACATAAGGGGTAGAAGACCAGGGGCAATAAAGGGATAAACACTGTGGCATATCAAAATATGCTTGTTGACTGTGCCATTTGCATCTGTTTTTACCCACCTTAGACCATCTGCCCTCAAGAACCATTGAAAACTCTTTGCCCTCTAAACCATGCAAGCCTACTTGTTTTCCTGCACTTTTACCTCGCTACTTATTTCATCCTATTGCTCCCCTCTGTCATTTCTCTCCCGACCCTACCCAAACCTTTTCCTCCTACCATTAGGAGCCCTAGGATTTTTTCCTCCAACTTTAGGAAGGCCTGGCACAGCCTCCTATTAATACTCCAACACTTCTGTGGTCTGTCCCCCGCCTCACCTCCCCCTCCTATCTTTTACTTTTACCCCCCCTTCCATCTCGCCTCCGTATATCCTGAAGCCTATCCCTGAACCTTGCACTCTTTCAACCCTCGTAGACACAGCTCCCTACCCCTGCTCCTTATCCCTCTGCACTTTTTGCAAATTGCTCTTTTCTCTTGACTTGTCTATTGTGCTCTTACAAGATTCTGCTCACTGTAGTTACTTTCTCCCCTAATTGCTCAAACGTTTCTTGAAAATCTCTTCTCTTCTACTGCATTGTCTTAGTCCATTACCCACATTGAGAGGAGGTTGCAAGGGCTTCCAGAAGCAGCCCTCCCCCAAACACACACTCACAGCAGCTGCCCCCCCCCCACATTGAGAGGAGGTTACGAGGGCTCCCCGAAGCAGCTCTCCCCCAGAGAGCACACACTCATAGCAGGTATGGACACTGAAACAGCGCGGAGGCACTTGGAATAATGGATGCGTGGCTAAACAAGAACAAGGGACTGTTTGATTTTGTGTTTGGCGCCTTTTTCAAACCAGCAGACCTGGGGCCCACATTAAATGTTGGCATAGCACTGGAGATAGTTTTTATTTTACTCTGTTTTAACTACCTACTTTAAGTTCCCTAGTCTAAAGTGCATTACCATAGTTTTTAATTTATTTATTTATTTATTTTTACTCTGTTTCAGTTTCCTTTATTTCTGCTGATAGATATCGAATTCAGCTGCTGACTAATGTAATTTCAGCTGCTTCCTTCTGTTGTAACTATCTAGTCCAAAGTGCATTTCCATAGAGGTTACTAAGTTTCTGTTTCCTTCATTTCTGATGCTAGATAATTAATTCAGCTGCTGCCTTACTGCTTAGTTAGTTTGAAAGTGAATCTTTGCTCCTGCTAGATAATTAATTCACCTGCTAAAGACAGTCTCTGTCCCTCCCCCAGGCAGCGCCCCCATACCTTACCTTACTTAATCTGGTGCCCATTCGTTTTCTCTTTTCTCTCCACAACTGCCCCCCACATTGAGAGGAGGTCGTGAGGGCTCCCTGTAGCAGCCCTCCACCAGAGAGCACACACTCATAGCTGGTACGGACACTGAAACAGTGCAGAGGTGCTTGAAAAATGGACGCGCGGCTAAACAAGAACAAGGGACTGTTTGCCCCGCCAACGCTATGCATCGGCTACCCCACTACCACCCTTAGTGAGCTTGTCTTTATAAAAGAAGCCTCACATGATCAACAAAAACCCATCAGCCCATTTCCCCACTAGCAGATTTTACTCTCTCACCACTAGTGGCCACTAGCATGACCAATTTTTCAATTCCCTAACAACTACATCACCATGCAACCTCCCCTTCTGGTTCTAGTTATAGTCACTTATTTCCTACCCTCAGTATCACTCCCTCCCCCCACCTTCCCCATGGATGGGTCTCCCAAGCAGCACCCCAGTCTCATGGTGCCCCCCTCCCACACATTGCCCCACCCCTGGAGCTACCTAATGTTTCCTGGCTTGCTACCCTCCCTCCTCCACACCATGTCCGCCTGCCCCTCCCTCTTGAGCCCCTGGCCAGACCCTATACCCATGATCTGCATGGAACCTCTATCCTGACCCCCTCTGGACCCCCTCGATCAGTTGCTTCTATCTCTGCCTCTATTACCCAACAACAACCTGTCTCTTAGCCCAGCTCATGCACACCCTGCCCACCCTTGTCACACCCACTAAACACGTCCCGCCATAAAAATACCTGCACACACAACTCAAAATACTCAGGACTGCATTGCTCCGACATGCGCTCCTCCTCCTATTGGATAATGTGCACCCTAACCCTGGGCCAGCTGCGTCAGGTGTCCCCCATGCAAGCCGGCCTGGTAATCTCCTGCTGGCTTCCCTCAACATCTGCAGCCTACAGAAAAAGCTCACACCCCTCCAATGCTGGATCGCTTAACACTCTCCAGACATTCTAGCCTTATCTGAGACCTGGCTCTCCAAGGACATCCCCAGTGCATCTGTCGCCCTCAATGATTACTCCATCTTCCATGATGACAGGCTAAGCAGATGGGGTGATGTCTGTGCCCTCTATATATGAAACTACTTGCACTCCCTCCCTGTCTCCCCCCCCCACCTGCACACGGAACACAAACTCTTTCCGTCAAGTTACTTCTTGTCAATCCTGGTAAAATACTACATTATGGCTGTATACATCCCCCTTCAAAGCCAAAAGCCCGCCTTTGACTCAGTATTGACAGTATCTCCCATCCAAAAGCGAAATGATCATACTGGGAGATTTCATTGTGAACTGGTTATCCCCTGTGTCTCCTCCCTGCAAAGACGCCATTCTATCCTATGACCTTACCCAGGTTGTCCAGTCCTCCACCAGACTGGACGCAAAAACTGGGACCGCTACTCTAATTGACCTCATCTTCACTAACAGACCTAATAATATCACTCAAGTCAAAGTACCCCCAGATACGCAAAGTGACCACTCCCTGGTTACCTGCTGGTGGTCAAACAAACTTCCCCCTGTCCCCCCTAAAGTCTCCTTCCAAAGGCGCCTTAAAAATTGATCCCTCTCCCGCCTCAAATCATACCTCACATCCTGCGACTGGTCCCCCATCCACACTGCACAATCAGTTGACGCCACACTCTCCCACTTTATCTCTACCTTTAATGCTGCATGTGATGTCTTCGCCCCCTTCTCCAAGCAAATTGTGAAACCCCAAGACACTCCCTGGATCTCCCAGTCACTGCTTCACCAAATGCATCACAGAGATAACCTCTGGTATAGAGCATTGGACTCACTGCTCCCCCTGGACAGGCAGCGTTACAGAGAGACAAGAAACAATTGCACCTGGGCCGTCTACCAAGCCAAAGCCACCTATTATAAACAAGCTATCACCAATTCCTGGGGATCCGGGCAAAAATTCTGGCGCAATATTAAAGAACTCAGTGGGAAAGTTGTATCCCCAACCCCTGCCCAGCTACTAGTTGATGGGCATGTAACCAAGGATCCCACCACAATCTCCGGTGCCCTAAATGCCACCTTCTCTGACCTCAGCCATATCCTGCCCCAAACGTTTTCGACCTGATCCATAATTGCCCCACAGACAAACCTGCCACTTCAGACCAAGACCTTTTCTGGCTACGAGTCATCTCCTTTAGTGAAGCAAAATGCTACCTCACCAAAGTCCTGGCAAATTCTCACTTTAGTAGCGACTCCCTGGACCTCAAACTCCTACACCTCACGCTGGATGAGACCCTACCCCAGATCACCAAAATTCTTAACCTGTCCCTATGCCTTGGCCAATTCCCTACTCCCTGGAAACATGCTGTTATAACCCCAATTCTAAAAAGTGGCGACTGCCCATCCGCCAGTAATTATCGGCTCATCTCGCTCCTACCCCCCCCCCCATCTTCACGGCTCTCTAAAAAAATTGTCTCTGACCAGTTCACAGACTACCTGTCCAAACATAACCTGCTCTGTCCCGAAAAGCATGGCTTCCGCAGGAGCCATAGCACCACCACTGCCCTTCTCGAGTTTACATCATTTATACATGAGACCCTGGAACAGGGCAACCTGGCAGGAACTATCTACGTCGACTTAACCAAGGCATTCAGCACTGTCAGTCATGCACTGCTCCTCCACTCCCTTCGTTCCATGGGCATTTCCCTGGAGACCACCTCATGGTTCAAAGATTATCTCTCCAGCAGAACACAAGTCAAAATAAACACCACAGTCTCCTCCAGTAGGCCAGTCCAATCAGGAGTGCCACAAGGATCCATATTTGGCCCCCTGCTTTTCACCCTCTTCCTGAACTCACACCCCAGATCCTGGAATGGGAAATTACTGCTGTACGCTGATGATGCTGTAGTTTTCTGGAAATACCCCCATCCCAATTCCCTTCAACATGCCCTCCAGGGTTTCTTTGGGGAACTTGAAACCTGGTTTTCTGACCACCATCTAATACTGAACTATAAGAAAACCAAGTCCATAATCTTTGCTGACCGCCAGAGCCCACACAGAAGCTCCCTGTTAACCATCACAAACTCTCTGGGTAACCCCCTTGAACAGGTCACTACTTTCAAATAACTGGGTGTCTCGCTGGACACCTCCCTCACCTACCACACCCATATCCATCACCTCTCCTCCTCCATTAACACCAGGTTGGGGCTGCTATACCGACATAAACACTGCCTACCCCCTGATGCCATCCGATTCGCTGTATCCTCCTCCGCCTTATCCCTGGTGGACTATGGCATCGTGATCTATGGGACTGCAGACCAAACTGTCCTATACCGTGTAAAGCTAGCCCTCAATAAAGCCTGCCACCTGGTCTCAGGATGTGATAGATTAACTCACACCTGTGAGCTTTACAATCTCACAGACTGGCTTAACTTTGAAGGTAGGCTTAAGTACCACACTTGTTTCCTTGCCAAGAAGATACTACAGAAGCAAGCCCCTTTTGGCCTCAACCCCCTCATCCAAATGAACCCTCACAGAAGGGCCTCTAGAGGCTCTGCCAAAACCTCACTCCTAGTCCTCACTGTAGGACCTCCCTTGGTCAAAGGTCTTCCCGCTACGGCGCCCCTCTCTAACTTAACTGCCTTCCACCCACCATTTCCTTGGAATCCAGTCTTGGCCACTTTAAAACTGGTCTAAAGACCGTCCTACTAGACTCCTCCTCCTCCTGTGATTGCCATTAAACCCCTCTATCACTAGAGGACATGCTAGCCCCTCCCAAGGCCCAATTTCCTGTTTCTCCTGGCCAGCATAGCACCTCTCACCAGCAGGGTGCCCTAACTGTTCCAGTTCCCCTAGTAACTATCCTTGTGATGTCTAAACTATGTATTGGATTCTTAATTGCTTTATTTTACAAGATTGTATTAAGATACCTCTGACGCTGGGACACTGGCTCTACATTGTTTGTACTTCTGAACCGTGTCACTGTTTATATTACTGCACTGTTTGTTCTCCTTGTATGCTTTGTACTGTGATGTGGCGCCTTTGCAAGAGTCCCTGACTCCAAGGGTTGTAATTCCGATTGCATAAATAAATAAATACTGCATTGATTTGCTTTGTTTGTTATAATACCTTTGTGAATTGTTTGTTTGCCTTAGCTGCTCAGCCAATGTATTATCACCTTGTTTTGTATCATGATGTAACCTGCTGTCTGTTTTACCTATAATGTCTTTCTTGTAACCTCCCGGGTCGTGCTTGAAAATAGTCATCCTCATGACTAGTGCACCTTACCCGGTCAACAAAATGAAATAGATAAATAAAGAAAGAAAAACAGGGGGTAAAACAAAAGGTGGGGACCAAGGGCAACAAAGGGACAAACACTACAGGGTAAAACATACGGGTGGGGACCAGGGCAATAAGCGACAAAGACTGGGGGATAAAACATAAGGGTGGGGGACCAGGGCAATAAGGGACAAACACTGGGGATAAAACATAAGGGTGAGGACCAGGGTCAATAAAGGAACAAGCACTGGTAGGTAACACATAAGGGTGAGGGACCGGGGCAATGAAAGGACAAACACTGGGGAGGTAAAACATAAGGGGTTGGGGACCAGGGGAAATAAAGGGACTAACACCGGTGGCATGAAACCTAAGGGGGTGCGGAACCAGGGGCAATAAAGGGACACACACTGGTTGATTAGGGTGAATGAGAGTTGGAAGGATTCGTTCTAATCTTGTGGCTCATATGGCCATATCAATTTTATAGTCCACATTTAAAACAGAAATAGGGCGATATGAGGATGTCTCTGTGGTATCTGTATCCGGTTTGGGAACGGGGGCTATTACTGCATAGGCCCATGAGGGGGTCAGAGGCTCTTCCTCTGCAACTGCTCTGAAACATGGGCAAAAGTATGGGTAGGAGTAATTTTTTATACCATTCAGCTATAAAGCCATCAGGGCCTGGGCATTTTAAGGGACGTAAGGCTTGGATGTGATTTAAAACTTCATCTGCTCCAGTTGGAGATTCTAGAGTGGCACATTGAACTTCCGAGAGTTTCGAGCATGAGAGGTGAAATAAGGGGTATGGGACCAGGGGAATAAAGGAACAAAAACCAGGGGAATCAAAGTTAAGGGGTGGGGA
The DNA here is from genome assembly GCA_016271365.2 of Neoceratodus forsteri. Taxonomy (NCBI): domain Eukaryota; kingdom Metazoa; phylum Chordata; order Ceratodontiformes; family Ceratodontidae; genus Neoceratodus; species Neoceratodus forsteri. Next base: position 173,260,351 of record JADMNL010000030.1, read on the forward strand.
ACCAGGGGGAATAAACAGATAAAAAATGAAGGGGTGGGGGCTAAAATATAAGATGTAGTGGACCAGGAGTAATAAAGAGACAAATGTACGTGGGAATACAACATAAGGGGCAGGGACCCGGGGGCATAAAGGAACTAAACTGGGATGATACAGCATAAGGGATAGGGACCAGGAAAATGCAAAGCCAAAACAGGAGAGGCGAGTGAATAAAACATAAGGTGTGGGGGACCCGGGAAATAAAGGTACAAAAACCAGGGGATGTAACACGATAAAAAATAAAATACAGTTTCATGACATAGTTTTGTTTTGTTTGTTTTTTTAACTAGAAAGCAAACTGTGTTTCTGTAGTCAAATTGAGTTGAACAGTTATAAAGTCGGCTGCGAAATTACAAATAAATAACAGAAGACATCTACCACAATACCAAACGGAGCACAGCGCTACATAAATTATCTGCATGTCTTCCACAGATTGTTTTTCGACTCTTATTCAGAAGTGTATCGGTTCAATTACATGACCTGAAACAGTTGCTGGAGAATTATTTATTGGTTTAGAAATGCGTGACCAGGAGTAGCACACCAGTCCAGGGCTCATTTCCAGGTGTGACCAGGGGGCAGGGTTACAGTGAAGGAAATGGGACAACATGTATCAGATTATTTACAAATACAGGGGACTTAACTGGCAGAATGAGCAAGTGTACAAAATACAATTGACAGTGCACGCAGGGTTAAAATATAAAAAAACAAGTACTGACGGGACAGAATTATCTGGGAAGGCTATACTTTATCTACAGAGTACACAACAATGGTGGGCCAGGGAGGAGGGAAAGGGTGTCAGGCACAAGGACCAGTGATAACCAGTTGATGGGGGTTGCCGTCTTGAGACAGTGATGTTATGTAGCCAACTAACTACCCTTCAGCTCTGCAGATTTAAATAATAGAAACAGAATTCGACGGCAGATAAGGAACGCTTGGCCCACCCAGTCTGCCCATTTTCCTACCTAATGGATAAGCTGCAGATCCTAGTTCACCAGCAGCCTACTTCTTCCTACCCCAACCCCCTAGAATTGCCTTATGACTGTCCCATGCATGTTTGAATTCCACCACTGTTTTTGACTCCACAACCTCCTCCAGAAGGCCGTTCCATGCATCCACAACCCTCTCTGTGAAAAAATACTTCCTTACATTATCTCTGAGCCACCCTCTATCTTCAAATTGTGCCCCCTTGTTCTTGCACACCTCTTTTTCTGAAAGATGCTACCCTCTTGGACTTTGTGGATTCCCCTGAGGTACTTGAAAGTTTCTATCATGTCCCCCCTCTCCCTCCTTTCCTCGAGGCTATACATATTAAGCTCCTTAAGTCTCTCTTCATATGTCTTCTGGTGCAGAACCTGCACCATTTTAATTGCCCTCCTCTGGACAGCTTCATCCTGTCTGTGTCTTTGCGGAGATTGGGTCTCCAGAACTGCACGCAGTACTCCAGATGGGGTCTCACCAGCTGTCTGTACAGAGGGATAACAACTTCCTGTTTTCTACTGGTGATGCCTCTCCCTATGCATCCCAGTATTCCCCCCAGCCCTCCTTGCTGCCCTCTCACATTGCTTGCCTACCTTTAGGTCATCTGATATGACTACCCCCAGGTCCCTTTACTCCAGAGTAATAATATTTAATGAAGGGCCTCTGCCAATAACAAAGAAGTCAGGGGTGACAACAGCCAAATTCAAATGCACAAAATGAATTTCAGACCATTCCATTCTTTACTAGTCCGAGGAAAGTCTGCATGAAAACAGGATCTCTGTCACTCAGCAATCATCAGACTAGGGTTGTCAGAACTAGTTCTAAAAAGATTAGAACCCAGGAGTTTTCGATCTCATTTAGAACTGTAACACCCTCGGGTTCTAAGTATTATGGGTTCTAAAAACTAAATTATTTTTTTTGTTCAGACATTTCAAAAACAGGAGATGACAGCCTGGAAAGAAAACTAATGATTGGGAATTACATCCTAAAATGTTTCAGAGAGAGACAGTCTGAGACTGCTGTTCATATGCAGATGTGCCAAACACATGGAATTGTGACACTTCTCATTTGCATTTTGAAAGGCACAATGTGTTTCTCTGTGTGAACGTGCAGTGAAACAATATTACTGTTGTGCTGAGAGGGCAGGACTTCTATTTATGTTTTTTTTTTGAGTAGCTTTATCTGTTCTGTCTCTCCAGTCTTAGACACAAAATAGTTTGAGTTCTAAAGAAGATTAGAACCTCAGAACTATTTAAAAAGTTCTAGACCAGAACCAGAACCCGGAACTTCAGACGGTTCTTTTTTTTTTTTCCATAATACTGTTTATTGTTTTGTTTTTTTGTTTTTTTTTATTGAGAGAAGCACAGTACATATGGACATCATAATATTCTTAACATCCAGAGTGAATATCACATTATATATGTATACTTTGAAATTGAATTAGGGTGGCAAAAATAAAAAATTACAAAATATAAGCACTGATCCTTTCAGTGGAGAATAAATAACCCTGTCACCTTTGTATAATAAAATTATACTCTGATTTCACAGAAGGTCAGTGTCTGTTAGCGAAATCATTTAATGAGGGGCCGATTCATCCCAAGAGCTACAAACTGAAGGTTAATTAAAAATAATAGTTTTGGTACTTAGTGCTAAACCTCCCATCCCATATAGTATTTTAAGAGACTCTCTTTTTGCCTTTTACGGTACAAATTCTTAATCCAATATAGCCATATAATGTATGGTAGAACATTATAAACCCATTGAAATCCATCTTTCCCCTAGGTTGTTATCCCATCGTTAATCGCAGTTCCATGTTGTTAACCTATTGATGCTATGTGCATCGATGGATTACCAACATGGAATGAAGTCACGCGGGCTGCAGTAAGCTAACGCTGCCACACGAACATTTAAAAAAATCACTTTCTTCCCAGTGAGATAAACGGCAGCTTCATGGCGCATCAAAATCTCTGTGCAGTCTATAAAAAATGGCAGCATCACTTGACTTGGTAAAACGTGGGTGCCCATTAGCTTTTATAATGTAAGTGCCCATACACTATAAAAGCTAATGGATGGGCTGCCAGACAGCAAATCAAGCATGTAATCGTCGAGGTTTCCACAACAACAGTAAACCTCTCGAGCTGCACTCTCAAGGTTTACCAAGTTGTCATGGAAACCTCTCGAAGCGATTACAGCTGGGTTACCGTCTGATGCCCATCCATTATCCTCTTTGTAATAGATCCACTGTTGCCATTTTTCCCTGAATACTGTTTGCTTATTATGTATATCTGCCATTAAACCTTCTAATTTATAGATCTCCAAAACAATCTGATGCCAATCTGAGACCGACAGTATATTTGTGGTCAGCCATTTGTGGGTTATCGCTTTTTTTGCTGCTAGGATAAATAATGGCAGTAAAGTATGGTGCCATGAGGGGCTATGTTCTGGGAAGATTGATAGTAGCACCATTTCAGCTGTGAGCTCTACTTGTTCCCCCAGACAATCCCGTAGCTCTTCCTATAGGGTACACCAGAATGGCATCAATCTGGGGCACAGCCAGAATACATGTCCTAGGTCTGCCAATCTGCAGTTGCATGCCCTCCAGCAGTGCCCATGGGATGATGGTAGATACTTAGTAAGTGTAACTCCCCTACAAATGGGGTTCCCGAAAAGTCTTCCTTGAGCTTGCCCAAATGCTCACTGCCAGGCTGGTCTCCTGCATTTTAGCAGTTTAAATGTGATTGCCAGAGAGTGCCTGTATAGCCTCTCTGCACTGTCTCTTTTAAGAGCTGCCTGGATTGCAGTCATAAGTAATCTGAGAGGGAGCTCTGTTGAAAGATGTAACTATTTGCTGAAAATCATTTAGAGTGATAATGATAATGTAGTTTGTCTAACCTGCCTTCTTTGCAGCAAGGACTGTTTTGTTTATCTCCATTGTCTTGGTCCTGGACTGCCGAATTGGACCAATCAGTACTGGTGGGACCTAAAATGGAGCCGGACTATAGGAGCTGTCTAGAGTCAAAATCTGTAGGAATTGTAGTTTTGGGCTTTTGGTGCCTTTTTGCACTTGAAGGGGGAGCCTTTGTTGTGACTGACAGACAGATCAGCCAACCGAACCTTTTGGATTCTGGGGAAATTCCCAGGCTTGCTGGCAGTTGAGTCAGATCTAAGTTGGGAGCTGAAGAAGCAACAGCTTGAGACAGTCAAGTAGCTGTCTGAGTTGTTTCGCGCGGGAGAACTGTGGAAAGGCCGGAGTTGTGGCCAGTATGTCTGCCTGCTGCCCCGAGAGGGAGAGAAGAGAATTATTTTCGACTAAATCCGAGTTTGTGAGAACGCAGTAAGCCACTGATTTTTTACCAGGCTCATACCTGAAGAAGACCGAAGATTTTGCTGAATGCGATTGGCCTGTCAGGATTTCCTGCTGCTTTTGAATCCCTGGTTTGTGCAGAGATTCTGCGATTGCGACTGGAGAGCGGTTTGCCTGGTACAGTAGAATTTCCTTACATGTAAATGTGCTGTGTATTGAAAGTGGGTCGTGATTTGGTTCCCCACTGTGTGAACTGTGTTCTGCTTGCTGGTACCGTAGAATCCTTTACATGTAAATGTGCTGTGTATTGAAAGTGGGTCGTGATTTGGTCCCCCAACCGTGTGAACTGTGTTCTGCTTGCTGGAAACTTTATCCAGCCTAATTGGACTGAATCTGCGTTCATCTCCATTCGGCCTGGGCCATGCCACGCTGGCCCTGCCAGACTACCCCACTGCACAGAGAAAGCCACCGATGAGAGACCTGCCTGGGGATCATCCCCCTGCTCCACGCTTGAACAGGAACGACACTTCGGCCATTCACGTGGGCCCTGCTTCTCCTGGCACTCCAGATTAACCACCTGCTGTCTCGATTTTCATCCAGCCTGTGTCCAGTCTTGGGTATCATGAGTAATCATCAGGGTAGCTCCCTGCAATAACAGCCTAATCTAAAAGTGTGTCATCTGATTGTCTTGTTGTTTTCTTCTCATGAACTGAGCCCTCTGGCTCCAGATTATAAATAGTGTGTGTTGTGCATGTTGTTTTCTTCCATCACAGGGCCACAACCAGCTGCAATGTTCCTGGCTAGCCCACCATTCTCCATCTGGGTACCCAGGGTGTGTGACTGTTTGTGGACCCTGAAGTGCATGCATAACTGTTTAATTGATACAGCCATTAAGCAAATTAACCTGATTACGCCCCTCCCTTGTTCAAGTCCCTTAAATAAATCAGATCTAACTCTTTTTTGCATTTACCCTGACTCTGGTTCCAGTTTGTGCAAGAGTACTGTACTGCTGTTATTTGCTGTGTATAACCTTGTTTTACAGGGGGTCCCAAGGGCCGGGCCAGAGGAAAGCCCTGGTGGTAAGTGCAAACAGTGTGGGTACTTGTGTGGTGTATCAGGGGTATTGTGAAAGTGATTATTGTGCATGGTTCCAGCCAGCAGTAAGGAAAGAGGGAGGGTTACAGTGTCCCAGAGGGCTGTGCCCAGGTTAGCTTGACCCACTACCAACCCTGACCTCCGGGTGGAGGCACCCGTTTCAGAACTCAGGCCCCTTAATCTGCTACTAGCTAAGCCGGCAGGGGTAGTAGCCCTTGACCTAGGGGTTACATAAGTATCGCTGGAGAGCGAAAAAACCTGGTTCTAAACTTCCATGCAAACTCCCACCAGATATCTGATGAAGTTATTTTAATGGTTTTTAGTGAAGTATCGTTCCATAAGGAAAGAGGAACAGCAAGTGACAAATCCTTATTCCAGCTTTCCAGAACTAACAGGGATGAATCTCCTAGGGATTCTCTCAAAATTTTATATAATTGGCCTATTAGGTGGCCCCAAGGATGATCCTGAAATGCATCTTTTAAGAGGGTCCACAGTAGAGGCAGTGGTATGGGTATTTTGGGTACAACTTCCTGTTGTCTTAGTATGTAGTTCTTCACTTGGGAGTGGCGAAAGGAGTCTCTATGTGGGAGATCATATTTCTCCTGTAATTCGGCGAAGGGAATTATACCCGTATTTGTTAAAAACTGATAGATATAGTTGAGTCTTAGTCGTCTCCAAGACTGAAAAGTTAAATCAAATTTAGCTGGGAAAAAATGATCATCTTCAGATAGAAGTGTATGCAAAAAAGTTGAGTCTTTAAATGCAGTTTTCTGTGTTAAGTTATATCAAACTTTCAACATTTGAGCAGTGTATTTAGTAAAATTATTAATATGGGGTGCTCTTTCCCCTGAGGCGAATGCAAGTTTCTCTGTATCATATAGGTCATTAATTATAAATTTGATCTCCTTCCAGGGGGCAGTGAAGGACGGGGGAAATAAGATTTTCAGAAAGGCCGCTTTGGCATAAAGCATAAGGTTTGGTAGACTGGCCTTACCTTTAGGTATAGATTGCTGGAGGAGAGAAAGGTGTACTCCTGGTCTTTGCCCCCTCCCGGGTCGGACTGGGAGCCAAAGGCCCACCTGGAAATTGGCCCAGGGGGGCCTTGGTACTGGCAGGGAGGCCCTGTTAGGGTCATGGGGGCCCCAACCACGGCATGCTGTAGACAAGTACAAGATGTCAGCATGTATTCTATTCAGAAGAAAGCTATTGTATACTATGAAGAAAGCTATTACATTACTGGAAAATGTATATTCATTATTTCAGAGGCTTCAGTCCCATTGATTTAAAGTGAACTCTGACACCTTGCAAAAATGCTGCTATGCACTTGCTAGAATCCCACTGCAGCAATACTGCAGGAAAGCAGGTTACCAATTTAGCAATACTTGTTTCATTAACTGATCCTGCAACATTACATTTATCCAGCTACATGGCTGCAGGTGAGCAGAGAATTCCTTCAAACAAAATCAATGGTTAAGCTCAATGCCCTGGCAAGGCACTCCGAGGTTGAGGCCCTACCTTTCCCTACCCTTTCCTTTCTGAGCACCTAGAGGCAACATGATGTGAACAGGAGAAAGAGTGCAGTGCAATGTGTGTTATGCTAAGATTCTGCCAAAAGCAGCCTATGTGCCCTCAACATGATTGTTACAGGTACTATTGTTAGCCCCTAATAAAGGAACACGAGGCAGCAACTCACAATGCTCTGCCTTAAGACAGAAATGAGGTTGCGCCATCTGAAGAGATTGGTGTCCGCTAATTATATACACAGTGAAAAGTTTCCACCAAGGCATTTTCACAAAGTTTTGAAAAATTTTAATTTTTCTTTGGTTCCCTCATATCTACTTGCATACAGTTTCACTCAGCTACTGAGTCATGTGTAAGTGTTCTATGGCCTTAATAACCCCACTCTATGCTATACATCTGAATGGTCTCGAATGGTGTTATTGATGTCACAGAATGTTCGGGCAGTGTGAGAAGAGCAGCAGCTGCAGAGTAAAGGGGGATTCAGGACTGGTTACAAAGGCAATAAAATCAGATGCAACCCAAAACGTCAGACTCAAAGGACAATTGAATGCCATCTAGAGGTGTAAACAGTGCAACAGTGTTCTATTGTATATTGATGTTAGTGCTGCTGTATTAAACTGCACTGTATTGTGTGACATGAATTTAATCAAATTGGTACTATGCACACCGAGTCATGGCACATTTCAGCCAGGTGCAACCAGAGTAAAAGGAAGAGGAAAAGCACAGGTGGTATTAGTGAGGGTGACAATGTATATGTTTAATTGCAGCACATATAAAATGGTTGGTGATAGTTCTTATGAATTAGCATAGAAATTGATGAATTGGGCAAACTAAAATGCATAGTGCCAGAGTGAAGGGAGGCCAAGCTGGTGCTCAAGTTACCTAAAGCAGGGAAATAGCTGCCAGGATGTTGCAACTGAGGGTGGAGGGGGAGGGTGGTCAAAGGCCCAGCCATGGTAAGAAAGGGTTCAGAAAAGGGTTTGCATGGAAAGACTTGAAAATGGGCCTTTGACTCAGCTTGTTACACAGAAGTAGATCTATCCTAATGTAACCCCTAGATGGCGCTATCCCAGGGGCTACTACCCCTGCCTGATTTGCCACTAACAGGTTGAGGGGCCTGGATCCAATGGCGGGTGCCTCCACCCAGAGGTCAGGGTTTGCAATAGTTAAACTAACTTGGTCACAGCCCTCTGGGACACTGCAACCCCCCTTTCTTCCCACTAGTGGCCCACACAATATATCAGAATTACCTTCACAGTATACACTTACCCCCAGGTCTGGTTCCGGCACTGGGACCTCCTGTGAAATGAGATACAGTGCAACAATCACAGTACAGTACTTTAACATAGACAAACACCTCAGGCAGTATAACTTTGCTGAAACAAGCAGCTCTGATTTATTTAGGGGGATATAACAAGGACAGGGGGAAATCAGGTTAATTAGCTTATCACTCTAATAATCTCATTTATGGCTCTGTGCACAGGCCTATCCCTATCAGTTACTGTCCTGGGTACCCAAGCCCTAGTGGCTAGTCCAAACTGGCAGCTGGTAGGGTCTCTTTCACACAGAGAAAGGAGAATTAAACAGTCAGCAGTACAGTAATTCTATTTGGATTTAATGTGGCAATTCAACAGGAGCAACCCTGAATTAGTACTCACGACCTCCAAATAAGATAGGGTCCTTCAATGTCAGCAGGGCTCACTTGAGGTACACAAACCTCTTCACACATCCATATAAAAGAAAGCATTATACCAGGCAGGCTGCATCTGTATCCCGATCGCAATTACTGCACAATACCGGAGAACACACAGCAGATTCAGTTCCTGACAGACCGAGTGCAATTTTCAGCAATTCTTCCAGTCTTCACAGGTGAGCCTGGTTTTCACTCTTCAGAGATCCTTTGATTCTTTTCACAGGACGGATTCAGTCCTAACAAGCTGTTACACAAGCTGCAGACCGGAACTCTGGGCCTTACACACGTTTTTTGACTAAAACTGCACACTGAAAAAGCACAGGGCTCCTTCCTTCTTCACTGCCAAAGCTCAACTGAACTCCAACCGACAAAAACCGGGCACTTCCTTTGAGTTCCTCCCAGTTCTTGACTGGATTGGCTGTCACTCACAATAGACTGCTGCTGTTGGTCCAAAAAGGCACTGAAGTCTAAACTACATCTCCCAGAGTCACTGCCCATACAATCCTCTTGTGGCTGGCTCAGATTATGAGTCCAAGTTCTGATTCGTCCAAGGCACCATTTTAGAGCTAGCTTACCCCACACTGATTGGTCCAGTTCAGCAGTTCAAAACTAGAATGGGAACTAGCAGACACAGTTCTGACTGCAAAGAAAGCAGGTTAGACAAACTGTAATTTCATTATTACTCTAAATAATTTCTGGTAAACAGTTACATCTTTCAGATAGGTTCCTTTGCACTCCTAGTGACTGCAAAATTAAGTGAATTGGCAGCACTCGAGTGGTACTCAGAGAAGCACACAGTCCCCATACAAACTAATTATGTCTGCAAGCAGACAGCTCTTAAAGAGACAGTACCAGAGGCTCTAAAACACTCACTGATAAATGGCTTAAATGCCAAACACCATTCAGGCTTGGAGCATTCAAGCAAGCTCCTGGAAGTCTTTGGGAACCCCCATTTGCAGGGGTTACACCTTCCTGGCCTGGGAAAGCTTGACGTCCGATCAAGCAAGTACCATAAGTTTCAACTGCAACCATATACATTTGCATTAGGCTCGTATATGTAATCATCAGTCAATATATCATTTTACCAAGAACACATTTCTGAAACATTGCAGTACGTCACTCTTTACACAGTATTACATACACATTGTACCATAACTCAAGTTATTACCTCTTGTACATGAAACCTGAAGAGAGGGGCCCTTCCTATCAGTTACCTTGGGGCTGGATGGGGCAAGGGCACCATACTTAGAGGGCAACACAAGTAACTTGGAGTTAGCACTGATGCTCAGTTTGGGCAGTGAGCTCGGGACACATACACTCTTTTATGGACAACATTGAGAGGCAAGTCCACAGGCCCCCAAGTGAATCATAACTGAGGTGCACCACAGGCTTTACAGCTCGACCAGTCTTTCTAGGGGAACTGTTATAGTCTCTGCACTCTGAGCCTCATTTTCAGCATTGTCCTCACTTGTCAGGGGAGTCTCCATGGGGTAGAGAGGCTAGAACTTGGGGCACTTTCAGCTCCAGGAGTTACAGTTTCTGAGTCCACAACATTTGGCTCGCATGGAGAGCTTTCGGACACTGGCAGTGGACTGTCAGGGCACTCAAAATACTCTTCTTGTTGGTGTATCACCAGTCTGCCCCAGTCTATCATTTTCCTCCCTGAAAGCTCAAAACAGTTCAACCATGCACAATGATTCCATTTCATCTGATCTGATGCTTTGCACTTCACTTTCTGGGAGCATTGGCTCCAGGGATGAAGCTGGGGCTTAGACAGTCCAGAAGGCCCAGCTTTGTCTCCAGTATTGACTAGGGGATTGCCCGAAACAATTGACTCAGTTCAGAAGAAGGATAGTATTCAAAGTCACTCTCACTTTCTTCCGATATGGACTGACAGTCATGCTCAACTGGGACTTGTGGAGGGAACACTTTAACTTTGCTTCTGTAGGTGCAGACTTTCTTGATCTTTTCTTAGCAGCAGCTCTAGTCACTGGTCCAGAGGGGCATCTTCTAGGGGCTCAGACTCAATTAAGATTTGTCCAATGGGCAGTAAATGATTTCTATGTATTGTTTTACATCTTTTGAATTATTCTCAGGCCTTACTTTGTACACTGGCAGATCATCTAGTTTGCCCACTACAATGTGAGGGAGATGGTGCCATCGGTCAGCAATCTTGTGCTTGCCATGCAGTCCCAGATTTCTTAGCAATACCCGATCTCCCTCCTGGAGTTCCTGTGCTTTCACCTTTTATCATGCCTTTCTTTGTTGGCCAGATTTCTTTTGGCAGCCATGGTTTGAGCCAGTTGGTACGCATGAGTTAGCTGGGCCTTTAACTTTTGCACATACTGTAAATAGTTGTCAGCTTGAACCCCATCAGGAGAGACCCCAAACACACATCTACTGGTAGTCGAGCTTCTCTTCCAAACATCAGGCGGTAGGGGAGAATCCAGTGGCATCACTTTTGGTGCAGTTATAAGCATGTACCAGGGTGCTAATTTGTTGGCTCCATCTAGGCTTGTCCTTTGGGTGCAGGTGCCTAGCATATCTAGCAAAGTGCGTTGAAACGTTCAGGCTGTGGGTCCCCTGGGGTGGTAAGGAGTGGTTCTGGACTTTCGACTCCCCACAGAGAAAGCATCTCTTTGATCAGACGACTCTCAAAGTCTCTCCCTTGATCAGAATGGATTCTTTGTGAGCCCCATAGTGAACAAAAAGTTTTCTACAAGTACTTTGGCCACAGTGGATGCTTTCTGGTCTTTCGTGGGAAAGCTTGGGCATATCTCGTGAAATGGTCAGTGACCACCAGCACATTACTGATATTTCTTTGATCTGACTCCAAACTCAGAAAATCAATACAGACCAGCTCCATGGGTGCACTGGTGGTGATGTTAACAAGGGGCAGCCCTCTGGGAGCAAAGCTTTCCTCTGTAAGCAGCGACTACAAGTTCGAATGTGTTGCTCCACATCAGCCCCATCTTAGGCCAATAGAATCTGGATCTCACCAAGTCAAGTGTTCTGTCTATACCAAGGTGCCCCATGTGGTTGTGCAAGGACCTCAGTACTGAGTCTCGAAGGCAGTGGGCAGCACTAGTTGTTGTTTGTCTACTTGTCCCCTCTGTCTACTGTTTCTCTGTATAACAGTTTATTGATCAGTTTCAACTTAGGACCTTCTTTGTATAACAGTGCAGTTCTCAAATCAGTGGGCTAATTTGGACACATCTTTTCCTGCATAGAGGGCTTCTAAAGCTGCTTTGATCATGGGATCGCGGGATTGAGCCCGCCGAATACTGTCATTGTCCAGCTGAGGCAGTGCACCAATGTCTATTGCAGAAAAGTGGCAATAAGCAGCAGGTATGCAATTCTCAGAGGCTCCCAAGCAATCCACTATGCAGTCCACTGCGTCCGTGGACATTTGTTCCTCCCTGTCAAACTTCCGGCAGAGTGCCCGAATGTCAGGTTCTGCCAATCGACCCAATCATTCTGGGGAACAGGCCTCCGGGAGAGAGCATCAGCATCTATGTGGTTCAGACCTGCTCGGTATTCGAGACATAGTCATATGTAGATAATGCAGAAAGCCACCTATGGCCAGTGGCATCCAACAGCTGAGGTCTGCACATAGGTCAAAGGGATTATTGTCAGTTTTACTAGTATTTTAGCCCCATACAAGTACTCATGGAATTGGTCAACAATAGCCCACTTCAAAGCTAGGAACTCTAACCTTGTACAGGATAGTTCTTTTCGGATGGGGTCAGGCTTCTACTGGCAAAGGCCACTGGTCTCAGGCCATTCTCGTGCTCTTGGTACAACACAGCCCCCAACCCTTGCAAGCTAGCATCAGTGTGCAGGACGTAAGGTTTCTTGGATCGGCATAGGCCAGCACTGGAGCATGGGTAAGTTGATATATGATCTCATGAAAAGCAGTCTCACAATCAGGAGTCCAGCGGGCCCAAATACTTACTCGGATGAAAATACACTCTTTCAGTCTTGAGGGACGCTGACTTTTGGTATTTTTGTGGGTTGGGGATACCTTTGAGTAAGGTTAAGTAAAGGGCGGATCACTCTTGAATAGTCCTTGATGAAGCGCCGATAATAACCACAGAATCCCAGGAATCTTTGCAGTTCTTTAGATTTTGGCTGTGGCCAGGTGGTCAAGGCCTCAACTTTACTTGGGTCGGTCTCTATTCCCTCGGTGGATACTATGTGTCCCACATACTTTACTGATGTTTGAAAGAATTGACACTTATCAATGGACAGTTTAAGGCAAAAAGTCCTCCAGTCGGTCCAATACCTTAAATAATCTGCTCTCATGTTCCTCCAGTGAGCTGCCAAACACAATAACATCATCTAGGTATACCAGGCACTCTAGTAAGTTCATGTCCCCACTGCACGCTCCATCAATCGTTGAAAAGTGGCTGGGCACCTGAAATCCTTTGAGGCATCCTCATGAATTCATAGAAGCCAAGCGGACAGATAAAGGCCGTCTTCTCACGGTCCTCTGGGGCCATGGGATCTGGTAGTACCCATCGGGAGATCCAGCACAGAGAACCACTTGCTCCCGTTTAGGCAGTCCAAAGCATCGTGAATGCGGGCATTGTGTACTGATCAGGGATAGTCCGCCCGGTTTAAGGTGCGATAATCACACACATCCTTACTGTTCCATTCTTTTTCCTCACTACCACAATGGGGGAAGCAAGGGCTTCTGGATTCTTGTATTACACCAGCAGCTAACATCTCTTGCAGATGCCGCCTCACATCATCTATGTCAGCAGGTGCCAGGCGTCGAGACCTCTCACGAAATGGTCTTTCGTATGCAGCCGGATATTGTGCTCAGCTCCTTGCACGCATCCTACATCCCATTCCTTTAAAGAAAACACCTGGTCTCTCTGGGCAAGCTTCTCACTGATCCTCACTTTCCATTCAGCTGGCAGCGGGAGTCGCTGAAATCAAACAAGTCAGGCGTTACTCTGTCATTCTTCCTTGAACTCTTGCTGCTGGGTAGCACTGCAGTGTCTGCACAATGCACATTAGCGGATGCAACCTCTGTTTACTCGAATGTCTCTTTCAGACACATTATGAACTTGGACCATTACCCTTCTGGCATAAGCATGGGCTCTAGCGGCAAAATACTAGGCTTGACCAGCAGTCCTCTGGCAATTTTCCATCGCCTGGTGCATCCAACATTAATATTTTATTCTTAACATCCTTTCTGATACGGACCTCTCCTGTAAGGTACACTGGGCATTTGGCGCCAGGATCAGAGACTCAGGATCCTTCTTCCATACAATTCCGACCGGTTCCTCTGGTTCTGTTTTTCAGCATCTCTCTGTGCCTCATAGGCCTTCTTAATTAAAGCCGGAACTCTTAAAGCTCTACTAGTCTTTGACCCCTGTTTTTCATAACACAACTGTGCCAGCCTTCCGAACATATGAGCATTTGTTCCAATCAACAAAGGGACACCATCATACAGTCCAGTGGGGGACACACTAAGGCTAGGGTCTCTACTTGTTCGGCCACTCCAGCCACTGAGGTGGGAAAGACAGCCAAATTCGATATACCCGAATAGGGTAGGCCTTCTCACTTAACCCCATACATGCAGTCCTTCTAATGGTTGTAAGGTACTTGACAAATGCTTCTGATACCAATCCTGGAACATAATTGTCACTTGGGAGCCACTGTCTAATACAGCTCTTGTAGACACTCCATTCACCTTTACAGTGGTGTCCATGGAGGACCCACTATTCTGGACCAGTCTGGAGGCGGTAGTGGGGGCCTGGGCAACTGACCTTGCCACAAAAGGGCGTGAATTAGCATTTTTGGTGCCCTCACTGGGATCATGTGTGCACCTCTTAACCACTGATTTCTTCTCCAAGCTCTCCTTGTAGCCTATATGCAACTTTGTCAGTGTCTTTTGGGGACTGGCATTCCCTTTCATGTGCCCATCTTTCCCACAATTATAGCAAAACATACTTTCTGGAGTTTGAGCTGGCCGGGCGCCACACTGGGAGCCAGGGCGGGGTATTACTAACTGAAACCTGGTGCCATCTCTGTCTTGCGTGATAAGCATTTGGAGACATCTCGTCAGTTTCTGCACTTCCATGGTCAAGGAATTGAGTTTGGAGCTGTTATCAGCAGGAGATACATGGTGGGTACCCCACCCCATAGCAGATGCAGTCGGATATAGGTCAGGGCCTGACTTGCAGGCGTGGCCTTCATAAAGGACTGTTTTGAATTCTGATCTCTCTCAACAGTTCGCCCATTGTGGCATATCTTTTCCTTGTCAGAGCACTCATTGACTGTCAACCTCTGCCCTGAACTTCACTTGATGGGTCACCTCAGTCACTCGGTCGTAGCCACAGCTGTTGGTGCAGGTACCTCCGAGGTCGCCTTTTCTCAAACCCCGAATTTCTCTCATTAACTCATCATAGGAGGGTGGGGATTCCAGTCGATTTGCCAGGCGTAACTGAAGCAACAGCAGTTCTGAGAAGGGGCAGACTTAAGGATTCTGTCCAGTCTGGTTCGGTCTAGTTCAATCGCTGGCAAACCACCCTTTCTGAGGCATTCTTGCAACAATTTTTCCAGCCGAGACATACACAGACAACAACTCCCTTGGTACTGTTGTGCATTTCTTACTCTCCACCATAGGTCCTCATCAGAATCTGGGCTCCCTATACATTCTCCAAGGCCTCAAGATAGGCCTGTGCAGTCGCTTCAGGGTTACTGGCCCGCTTAGCACGGATGGTAGCCAGGGCAGGACCTCGGAGGCTCACTAACCCTCTTTGCTTTCTGCGCGACTTGCCATTCTAGCACTTGGGGGCAACATAGTCTATCCAGGTCTCCCAGTCATCCTCCCTTGGGGGTGGGAGGGTGCCAGAGAAGATCCTCAACCTTCGGTAAGAGTCGTGACTAATGGCAGGTGCAGAGATAGAGTCTGCATTGGTTCAGCCACCATTACGGGCACTGGAGCAGGAGAGGGTGTTGGGGAGGAACACCTCAGGTGGCAAGAATAGTTTCTTCAAGTCCTCCACAGTTTTCCCTCTCCCAGCAACCATTCAGCAAATTTCTCCTCAAAAGTTTCAGATAGTGGTGGGGCTGATTCCCCCGGTCTTTACTGTCCTTAGTTATCACTCTCAAGCAGTGAGGGCTCCCTCTGGGGTAATGGTCTGTGGCACTTTGGAGCTATCTATGGGATCCTTAAACCTACTAGGGCCAGGAAAGTGTGGGTGAGCAGATTAGCATGCCGACCCACCACCACAGGGTTTTGTAAACCTTCCACCTTGGAAAGTACTCCCTGCACAGTGTCCGTATTGATACCCAGGGGATGTCCAGGATAACATAGCATTTGGGGTCGATCTCTCCTCCCAGTACACCACTCCACCAGCCGGTGCACAGCCACTTCTGTCGGGTACCCATTTTTTCTTAACAGTGGTTCGAGAATATGGCCACTAGAGGACACACAATCCCAGCGGTGAGCCTCCAAGATGTAACCCCTAGATGGCGCTATCCCAGGGCTACTACCCTGCCTGATTTGCCACTAACAGGTTGAGGGGCCTGGATCCAATGGCGGGTGCCTCCACCCAGAGGTCAGGGTTTGCAATAGTTAAACTAACTTGGTCACAGCCCTCTGGGACACTGCAACCCCCTTCTTCCCACTAGTGGCCCACACATATATCAGAATTACCTTCACAGTATACACTTACCCCAGGTCTGGTTCCGCACTGGGACCTCCTGTGAAATGAGATACAGTGCAACAATCACAGTACAGTACTTTAACATAGACAAATACCTCAGGCAGTATAACTTGCTGAAACAAGCAGCTCTGATTTATTTAGGGGGATATAACAAGGACAGGGGAAATCAGGTTAATTAGCTTATCACTCTAATAATCTCATTTATGGCTCTGTGCACAGGCCTATCCTATCAGTTACTGTCCTGGGCACCCAAGCCCTAGTGGCTAGTCCAAACCGTGGCAGCTGGTAGGGCCCTTTCACAGAGAAAAGGAGAATTAAACAGTCAGCAGTACAGTAATTCCATTTGGATTTAATGTGGCAATCCAACAGGGAGCAACCCTGAATTAGTACTCACGACCTCCAAATAAGATAGGGTCCTTCAATGTCAGCAGGGCTCACTTGAGGTACACAAACCTCTTCACACATCCATATAAAAGAAAGCATTATACCAGGCAGGCTGCATCTGTATCCCGATCGCATTACTGCACAATACCCGGGAGAACACACAGCAGATTCAGTTCCTGACAGACCGAGTGAATTTTCAGCAATTCTTCCAGTCTTCTACAGGGTGAGCCTGGTTTCTACTCTTCAGAGATCCTTTGATTCTTTTCACAGGACGGATTCAGTCCTAACAAGCTGTTACACAAGCTGCAGACCGGAACTCTGGGCCTTACACACGTTTTTGACTAAAACTGCACACTGAAAAGCACAGGGCTCCTTCTCTTCACTGCCAAAGCTCAACTGAACTCCAACCGACAAAAACGGGCACTTCCTTTGAGTTCCTCCCAGTTCTTGACTGGATTGGCTGTCACTCACAATAGACTGCTGCTGTTGGTCCAAAAGGCACTGAAGTCTAAACTACATCTCCCAGAGTCACTGCCCATACAATCCTCTTGTGGCTGGCTCAGATTATGAGTCCAAGTTCTGATTCGTCCAAGGCACCATTTTAGGAGCTAGCTTACCCCACACTGATTGGTCCAGTTCAGCAGTTCAAAACTAGAATGGGAACTAGCAGACACAGTTCTGACTGCAAAGAAAGCAGGTTAGACAAACTGTAATTTCATTATTACTCTAAATAATTTCTGGTAAACAGTTACATCTTTCAGATAGGTTCCTTTGCACTCTAGTGACTGCAAAATTAAGTGAATTGGCAGCAGCTCAGTGGTACTCAGAGAAGCACACAGTCCCCCATACAAACTAATTATGTCTGCAAGCAGACAGCTCTTAAAGAGACAGTACCAGAGGCTCTAAAAACACTCACTGATAAATGGCTTAAATGCCAAACACCATTCAGGCTTGGAGATTCAAGCAAGCTCCTGGAAGTCTTTTGGGAACCCCCATTTGCAGGGGGGTTACACTAATCTTTCCCTACACTTTCCCTAATTCTAAACATTAGCTGCACAGTACAATCTGTTGTACGTTTCCCATCGTCATTTGATCAGTTATACTTTAGTCTGTCCACAGTGTCATGTAATTTGTATTTTAATAAAACAGAACTGTGTATCCATTGTGTGTTTCATTGTCATTTGATCACTTATACATTAAAGTCTGCCAACAGTGTCCTGAGTGTAATTTTTATTTTCATAAACTAACTGTGCATCTGTTTTACCACATACAAAGTATAAAAGTACAAATTCAATGATAAGGTCTCCATACAAACAAAACCAATAACCAGAACAGTGCATACCATGGTTTTTAGTCAGAAGAAATTAAAAATGTATACTTCCACGCAATTACGTTTGAGGATCTCTTCTGCATGCACTCAGCTCACATTACAGCGAAGACCAGCATGGTAAATATCCCTTTCTTCAGTTCAGACATGATCACTACTCCAGGTAGCAAATACAGTAGCCAGTTTTTTTTATTTTTTTTATATACTTTTATTTTAGATTTTCAGTTGCTTTATATCAAAGCCACAAAAACATTGTATCCATGACAGTCCATACGTAAATCAATTTTAGGGCATGCCCTTTAAACATAGGATTAGTGCATCAAGGATATGTTGATACCACATATGGGGAAAACTAAATAGCCAGATTTAAAATATATCAAGACTTATGCTGCATAAGTTAGCACATGAGCAGTAGGACTTTATTCAAACACAAAAAAACTAAAGTCCACAGAAAGGACAGCTTTTGCCTGCCTGAACTCAGGTATTAGCGTCATACTAAAACCTAAAGGTAGTTCCTAAAATAAAGTGAAATCTGCAGCTAAATCAACGCTTAACTATATTTACTCAAAGCCCAGAATTTTACAAAAATCTCCAACTGGATTTAACAAGATATTGAAAAATTGACATCACATTTTACACTAGGGCTCCTAGAAAGCCTTCCAGCACTAAGCAATTATTTAATAATGGCTCAAAAACCGAATAGTCTGGAGCAAAGCTCAGCCGGAAAGGCTGAAATACATATAAAGGCACTCACACCGTCTGAAAATATCCAGACAGACCTTCCTGTTATATACCACTCGCAACCTGGCAGGGAAGAGCACTGTGTGAGGGATACGATTCTCTCTAAGTCGCCTTCTAATTCCATCAAACTTTTTCCGGCGCATGAGAGTCGCATAGCTTAGATCAGGAACTAAATAAACTGCCCTTTCATCTTGCATTAGAGAACCCACTCGACGGGCCAATCTCAGAATGTGGTCTCCAGTCCCAACACTGTCTGTCACCAAAAGTAGAGTGCGTGCGTGTCCGAATCTGACCTGTATCCTCAAGGTGCAATTCTGTACACTGTTTGCAAGCCAAAATGTGCCAGGGTTCTTCCACAGACAGTTTTCTTGAAGCCACTTGGATAAACATCACCAGGTGATCTATCCTCGGCATTCCTAAAATCCGAATATGCATGGATTGAGCCTGGTTTGAGTGTTCGTAACCTAGCCCGAAAGTGCTTGTTTTCCTTGATCAGGTTCATGGTAGTTACCATGGCCTTCTCTGTTTTTTTGACTTCTCCATCTCACTTTTAGTTTATTCCATGGATGTTTCAACTACAGTCAGTCGGAATTGTATGCATCCACTTTTGAATTCAGGTCAGAGACCAGATATCTGCCTCTGCAGTTTTGTCCCAATCGACAATAAAGGTCTCTTCGGGTTCCGTGGTGGATGAGGCCTGTACAGTCAGATCTGTCCCTAGCAGAGTGAGAGGATCCTGTGGCTTTTCCTCCCGGACCGCCTTTCTCTTTATGAGGACTACCCATAGCTGCATTCTCAATGGTACTCTTCAGATTCTCAAAATAGCCTCGAATTTCTGTCTACCAATGGTTAATTTGATTTTAGAGTAAAGATTTGGAGCGGATAGATTTTGCTGCCAGTTAGCTCGGCTCCACAGCGCCCCACAGTAGCCAGTCTAATCCATTGAATCCTTCTGGACCTGGGTACCTCAACCCAGCATCCAGCTTTGGCCTCTAGTGACAGTAGCAGTAGCCTTCCAGTGTCAGGGTGACAGTACTGCCAGGCGTTTCAGATCGTTGAATTAGTTTCTGGATGACATCTTCTGCGCACTCCATCAAGAAGGTCTCTCTCAATGGCCATAATCATGAATGCCTCCAGTTTCTCTTGTCCCAGCAATGAGCGCAGTCGAGTCTTTATTATCTTTAGCTTGCTGAAAGCTCTCTCACAGGACACCTGGGTAAACGATAGAGTCAACAAATACTGGTAGACAACGAACAAGGTTGAAAATGCAGACGAGTGCATGTTGTACTGTGCCAAAATTTTATAACAGCACATTAGGCATTCTTTGCAGGACTTGCATTTGTCTGGCAAATCTCTTCTCTCTTGTTGCTCATTCTGGTCACTAGTTTCACTTTCACGATCACGAGTGTGAGTCTTGAGTCATGAAAGTCAACATCCTCTGTCAACACATCCGCAGTGTATTCTTCAGGCAGTGAACTTTGCAGTCGCTGAATATTTTAGCAAACGCTAATAACTCCAGTTTAAGTCTGCTACGGTCTACTTCTCAAGAATGCCACTTTCTGCAGACTTTCGTCTGGTATGCCACCTTGAATTATACTTTCAAGGACGTGGGTCCATGCAGCTGGTATCCAGAATCAGTTGCTTGTTGTTATCAAAGCGATCATTTAAGCTCATCCGAACTTGATCCATAATACGAGTGTACACTTCACATTCAAATCGCTTCATGGGATCTGCCACTGCTCGTCACTGACATTTTCCCTGGCATTCTCTTCTTCCTGGCTACCCTTTATTTGGCAGATGATCCTCAAGGTCAATCTCAATACCCAACTCATCAATTTCTTCTTGTCTTCCAGCAACAAAGTTAGAAGCTTTTTGCTGGATGTTTATAAATTCAGACTGTTGCAACTCCATCTTAGCATGATCCACCATGCGCCATGCCGAAAGATAGTCTAGTCCTTAGTCTGCAGATACTTTGATACTGGCCCAATTACTGTAAAGATCTTCATGAACACAAAGGCTATCAAAATGACGCCAAACTTCTTCCATTTGTCACAGTGAATCTGCCTCACTGGCAGCTTTAGCATCAAACTTTCCAGAGGTACTAATAAAAGCAAAGTCTGGAGGAGTGACACATACAGATTCTTCTCTTGGTTTTCATATGTTCCAAGATGCATGCCAGTGCTCTGGGTTTTGCCCACCATTTGGTTTCACCACTCTTTTGAAGCCGTCTGAGTTTGTCCTGTCCTGTACCATCAATGCTAGATTTCCATATAGTCATCCTTTTGTGCGATTCACTAATGAAGACGGATGTCCTTTGTAGCAAACCAAACAATGTCTTTGCTTCCACAACTGCTTCACTACAATCTGAGACACACAAATTGAGAACATGTGCATAACACCAGGTATAGACACTGTTTGGTGAATCCTTTTATCAAAGCTCAGAACCCCACAAACTCGCTCCGAATGTTGGCTGCACCATCAAATGACTTCTACGATGTTCTTCATATCGAGTCCATGCATTTCAAAGTTCTCCTTTAAAACCTTGTGCATTCCTTGTCCAGAGTGTCCTGCACCTCAACCACAGCAAAGAGACGCTCATGAACTTTAAGGTCCTTCACATACCGTAGAATGATAGCCGCTTGGTCAGTCACACCAATGTCCTGTGTGGTATCCATCTGAATGCTGATCTTCTGGTCCATAGCATCCTTTACAATGCTGTCTCTGATTATCTGCATAATAATCTCGATAATTTGATTTACGGTGGTCTTTGACAGCAAGGTAATCAGCCCTCCACCGCTTCTGAAGTGTCCTTTCTTTCTCCATTCTCTGCTTCCTTCTCTTGCTCTGCTCTACTGCTTTTGGATGTGTGTATTCAGAGGAACATCAAATTGGGACAACAGAAGAATCAGCTCCAAGAAATTTCCATGGTTAAGTGATGGGTCCTGCACACTGTATAAAGCTTCGTCTTTTCCACGATATGGCAGGCACTGGCGCCCAATAAACTTGACAACTTCAATAATTCTCCGCATGACATCTATGTTCTGCTGGACTTGCTTCCTCCGACTTGCAACCATATCTTTGTTCACCAGCTTCCAACATCAGCATCCACTAAGTAGGCCAGATACGCATCCACAGCTGCATTGTGAGCTCTGGAATCCTCATGTTCTATCATGCCTTGTAGATGTGCTTAAAGTCTTGGTATCCTGTAACAAACCGAGTTTCCACATCTGAAAATGCCATGCAGATACTGCAGTGGAGAGAATGCACCAAACAGTCAACCACCTGTACAGTGACCCAGTTCCTTGGTATAAATTTGTTGCTCCCAGGAAGAATCCGTGTGTAGATTTTTGACGTTTGTATGCGGTAGGACTTTAACATCTCTGATCCGGGCTGAGCTGGATGCCTTTGTACAACGGCAACCTTTTCATGTTGCGAGGCAGAGCTTTTGGGGCATTGAAAATAGGGATTTTGATTCTTCACAACATCAAGTGGCACAACTGTCCCCTTGCAGAATCCACTGGCTGTATTTGCTGAGTATTTAGATTCTGACTAGCAGTGCAGCTGCTCACACAGTGAGCCACAATTTGTCCACCTTGTATTTCAGCTGCATCCTCAAGACTAGTTTTGTTCGGGGGTAGTAGCTTTGTTTTGTATGCGTAAACAGCGATAGCTTCCTTTGTTTTGATCACTTGATGCTGCCACCAGTGCAGACAAGTTAGCCAGTTTCGCTTCTGTGCACCAGATTTGACTTTGCTCAGCTCCGACATCATGAAGACCAATTTCTACCGCGCAATAAGGTGATCCTCCAGACAACTCCACAACTGTTCTATCTGAAAGGCAATAACTGTACCAAAAGAACACGACAAACACGCAACAAACAGAACCAGAAAGGACAAATAACTGAACTCAAAATTCAACCAGATTTACCTTTGCTAGTTCTGCTCCTCTGGTCAAGCTACACTGCCAGTGATGTGCTGCGCCAAGCTCAGTCTGTCAGTCACCACACTGTCCACTCTGTTCCTGCTGCTTTTACCTGCCCATTACAGTAATCCGGAGTTGAATTATATGGCAGACAATTATGCAACAACATGAGTGGTTGCCCAGTACCACTAAACAAATTTCCTTTCTCTATACACAAGAGAACCCCAAGAATGCCCCCCACATTACTCCATGATAGCGGAGGCATTGGGCGTGATCTTGAACTCATTTTCCATGAAAAATGAAGACATTTTGAAACTGGGTTTTAGATGCTGGTATAGCATAGCAAAAGCTCTAAGCAAAAAACAGGAGGTAATGCCAACCATTTCCAAAATGGCACATCAGTACACCACCAACCATTTTCTCCAGTGGATTCATGGCAAATCTATGCCACAATGGACACAGATGGTACGGGACTTAAAAAAAGGCATATACGACTGGAGAGAGCACAGTACCTCAATAGAGAGAGAGAGAGAGAGACACACACACCAATACGAGAAAGCCTTCAGATATCTCAATGGAATAAAGAGGGCACTGGAGGATAGCATCTTTCAGAAAAGGAGAGGCAGAGGAATGAGAGGGCATGACATGAGGTTCGAATGGGTAGACTAAGTGGCAGCATAAAGCATCATTACTTCACCAGATGGGTGGTGGATCCATGGAACAGCCTACCTGCGGAGGTAGTGGAAGTGAACAGTACAGGATTCAGTAAAGTGCATGGGATAAACATAGAGTCACCCTGCTATACAGCAGAGTGGGGAAAGGTAGTCCAGAGAAGAGTAGGGATTGCCAAATCAAGGAATGAAAATCCAAGTCAAAGGTCCGATACATCTAAACAGAAGCAGGACGTGAACTGCACAGCCCTTTAAAGTCCTTATTCTCTGAAACTTTAAAATTACTTAAAAAAAGTAATGCACAACATCATATTAGCAACTGTCTGTAATTATTTTAAACTTCCTGAGATGCTCCACCACCCCCACAGAAAGATGAAAATAAAATAAAGCTATTACTTTATGAGGAGATTAAGCTCCGTCAATCAACCATACCCCCCACACCCACCGCACCATACACCCACCCACCCACATGTGGTGACGGGGGGTCCATGGCCCATTTTCTTCCACCAGCACCTGCACCAACACAAGGTAACATTACTACCTTACTTGATGGTCCAGAATTCCAGCCCATACAGCAGTCTCCACTCCATGCTCAGACAGGCCAGGAAAACCAGAACCCAATTTCCCTTCCCTTGTCCCATTACCCCCGGCTGCTGCTGTGCACTTGGTTTTTCAAATAGGAGATTAACCAAGCAGGGCTGCTCACCATGCCCAGATTCAATCTGCAAGGAACACTGCCTGACCTGACCATTATACCATTAACTGGTGGAGCAGCCTGGCCTGGACCCCAATCCCTTTCCCACTGTCCAGCCCCCATGCACCAACATTGTTTGCTTACAGAGAGCAGCATACGAGTCTCACCCCCCCCCCACACACACAGGCTCATAAGTGACTACACCCCCCAGTCCAGGCACTGAAACTGGTTTGTTCCCTGACAGCAGCATTGCCAAGCCACGACTCATGCCCCCCTCCACAGGCCTGTAACTGACTCTCGCGATTAGCCGACTACAATACAACCCAACCCCACCCCCAGTGACGACCCTCCTGGTCCCATCCACCACCACATTAACACAACCATATGATCCACTGCACAGTCTCCAGCTTAAATGTTAAAATGCATCTGAAAGTTAAATTTACCTTACCCTGGAGAAGCTGATTTTGGGTCCAGAGATGCTGCCTGGATATGTGGTGGGCAGCCACAGTCTGCTCAGGTTCAGTGTCTTGCAGGAAAAATCTGGTTCCAATCCTGGATTTCTGTCCTCCACAAAGTCACGAACTGACCACGAGAAGCACCGAACGAACCTGTATCAAGCTCCCATCGACCGAACCAGCCGAGGGTGAGCGTGCTTGGTAGTACTGTTAGTACTGTTAAACGGTTCAGCTGAAACATAGGAACATAGAATTTGACGGCAGATATTAAGGCCCACCTAGTCTGCCCATTTTCCTACCTAACAGATAAGATGCAGATCCTTAAACAGCTTACTTCCTCCTACCCCCCAGGAATGGTTTACGCCTGTCCCATGCATCCTTGAATTCCCCTACTAACCCGCACCTCTGGAAGCCAATGCATTTTGGAGTTGTATGACACGCTCCAAAATGCAGTATTGTGTCCAGTACTGGAGGCCACACTTTCACAAGGACATTAACCACAGGACATTAACCAAATTGAGGCAGACCAGAGAAGAGCAACCAAAGTGGTGCAGGGACTGCATCAGAAAACATGAGGATTAACGGACCTCAATATGTATACCCTTGAGCAAAGGAGGGAGAGAAGTAATATGATCGAAACATTCAGACACCTTAAGGGCATTAACAAGGTGAAAGAGTCTAACATGTTTCAATATAAGGAACATAGCAGGACAAGAGGACACAGCATGAGATTAGAGTGAGGCCGATTAAGGGGCAATGTGAGGAAATTCTTTTTCACAGAAAGGGTGGTGGATGCATGGAATGGCCCATCTCAAGAAGTGGTGGCTATGAATACAGTGCAGGGCTTCAAACAGGCGTGGAATAGGCATAAGGGAGCAATACAAATGAGTATGAATAGCTAGGCCACTGACAGAGCAAAGGCCAATGGCACATTTATAAGGTAGAAAAAGAAATGGTGTTTTGGGGGGTGTTCTGCAGTGGAGACGGAGATACTGTAGTAGGTGAGAGCTGGGGGGGGGAGAGGAATAGTAGGAGGAAGGCTCTAATTGTTTAATGTTGGTGGGTAGTGATTGAGTTACCACGGTGTTCTGGGAAGGGCTGGCCGGGCTGGGAAAAGAAAAAGCTGAAAAAGCAGCTTAAATAGAGGCTCGGTAGCAGTGAGTTCATTTGCAGCTTTCGCATCTATATACCTGGCAGCGGGACTCAAGTGTAGGAAAGGCACTGGCATGGCAACATCTGAGATGATAATTACTCGGACCCCTACGAGTATGACTATAATGACAATACCTCAGTTGCGATTACTCGAGTGGGCCTTCTTCCTCCATCATCCCGGTGATGTACATGACGGTGTTCACCCTCGGCCTGTCCGGGAATGGAGTGGTCATCTTCACTGTGTGAAGTCCAAACCAAAACGGAGGTCGGCTGACACCTATATAGGCCACCTGGCTCTGGCTGACCTGGCCTTCGTGGTCACCTTGCCATTGTGGGCAGTGTACACAGCCTTGGGTTACCACTGGCCCTTCGGTTCGATCCTGTGCAAACTCAGCTCCTACCTTGTTCTGGTCAACATGTATGCCAGCGTCTTCTGTCTGACCTGTCTGAGCTTTGACCGTTACTTGGCAGTTGTTCGCTCTCTGTCCAGCTCCCGGCTCAGTCCAGGGACACCATGCTGGTCTCCTGGGAATTATCTGGACCCTGGCTGCATACTGGCTCTGCCTGCTTTCATCCTTCGCAAGACCAAGGATAGTTATAACACCACCTTATGCGACATGGACTTCAGTGGCCTTGCAAAAAAAAGAGGAGGAGCGCTACTGGATGGCAGGTCTGGGTCTCAGCACCACCTTGCTTGGCTTCATCCTTCCCTTCCTCCTGATGACCATTTTCTACTGCTTCATCGGAAGGACCATCACCCAACACTTCCAGAACCTCAAGAAAGAGGATCAGAAAAGAAGCTCCTCAAGATTATCAGCACCTTGGTGGTGGTCTTTGCCATCTGTTGGCTCCTTTCCACGTTCTGAAAACCATTGATAGTCTGGACTGGCTTGAGTTCATCTATATCCTTGTTCCTTCCACGAATTTATCGTGCAGGCTCACCCCTCGCCACCTTCCTGGCCTACCTCCATAGTTGCCTGAACCCTTTCCTCTCGCCTTCTTTGACCTGAGGTTCAGGTCCCAGTGCTTCTACCTGCTGCGCATGGAGAAGGCTACGCATGGACAGATCAGCTCCGTCTCCTCCACCATGAGTGGCCAGACACAGAAATCGGAAATCCAGTCCTTGGCAACAAAGGTTTAGGGGTGTGGGACCAGTTTAGGTCAAACATGGACTACCCGAGCACTGGAGAAGGACCTCCCCTACCCCAAGACTGCAGGTCCCTTTGCTGTTCCGAGACACTGAAGGGGAGCCAGGAAATGACTAAGGGACAGCACTTAGTGACCCAGGAAGAGAGTCCAGATTAAAGGTGGGTCAGATGCTCCTGGCTGATCCCAGACTTAGACTTTATAAAGACTACTATATTACTTTTTGTATATGCTGTCAGGTGGAACTTGCCGAGTTATCAGCCATACAACTACTGTTTACCTAACACATTACCAGACCAGGTATTTTCTATCCTCCTAGAGTATTACCAGCTTTGGTGAGCAGTAGCCAGAGCATAATCTAAAAAGCAAAGCACAGGGAAGCAGATTAAACGGCACCTTGGCTTTTTTTGACCTTTCCTGGTGGACTTTCACACTCAAGGCAATACTTCACACAGGAAGATGTGACAGGCAGGCCAGCAGAGCCTTTCCGACGATTCTTCTCTGCTCCTAGCAGGAGCGGCTGCTCGATGGCTCAAGCTGTTTTCTCTCAAACTCCAACTCTTGACTGACTTCTGCTTCAAGCAGTTCTGGGTATGTCTCTGAGATCCAAAGGGTTCGGTTGGCTGAGGGAACTGTCTGTCACAGAATGGGCTCCCCTTCACGTCCATTAAGGTGCCAAACCCTTAAAACTACAATTACTACAGAATTTCAGTCCCACAATATCACTGATGACTGAGCTCCATTTTAGGTCCCTGAGATTCGATTGGTCCGACTCTGGCAGTCCAGAACCAAAATGGTGGCTCTTATCCAAAAGCTCAAGCTGCAATAGAAGGCAGGTTAGACTAACTCCTATATTATTATTATTATTATTATTATTACAGATAAACAGTGAACGAACACAGTTTCTAAGAGGGTCCTCTCGCGAAGTAGCGACTGCAGAATGGAGCAGAAAATGGACTGTCTGGCGGTTGCGAGCTTTAAATCACTCAAACCCAGCCAAGACTGATTTTCTAACACATTAGACGTTCTCTTAAAGAGACAGGCATGAGGCTTACTGGAGCACTTTCATGCAGACGATTAGAACTGCTGAACACAGGACACCATCCTAAAAGTGTGCATTAGGCAGCCCAGGAAGACATTATAGGAACCCCTATTTGTGGGGGGTTACACAAGGAAGGGTGAGGGGACATAACAGGAAGGGTGGTGGGCAATGAAATAGGAACAAGTCTATAGCTGTTGTTTGTATTCTGTGCCTAGTTTAATTTAAGCAAGCACTCTGTTCCATTATTCTGAGAGTGCGTGGTTGTTTTGTGTTTCTGTTGTGAAAAGGGAAGGCTAATGCAGAAAACATTTGAAATGTCAGTCGAATATTTCTAAAGCTGTGATTTTCTGGAGTTTTGCATTATCTGGAACTGTTTAGCACAGGATAGAATGCTTTCCTCATTTGATGCCATTCTAAAACCCAGTGCATCATACAGAATAGTTCAAAATAATAGCACATAAATTGCCCTAAAAATACAGACGAGTTGGTCTACCGATGATAGAACAGGAAAATATATACAATCAAGGACAGAATTAACTGATGGGGCCAGGATATGCAAATCAAAACACACCCTTCAAAACCTGTAATTTGAGTGCCTTGAACCCATAATCTGCTGAACAGGCAGCTAGAGGTAATTCCATAATACCAAGTCTGCCACCAAGAATGCCCCATCTTCTGCCAGCTTCAGCCTGGATGGTGGTGAGCAACCCCTGAATGAAGGACTCTACCATAGGTGTAGTCATCTGCCTTGTGTATGCCTCATGTTGTATACAGCACAGGTGTACTTTGCCAAGGAGTGTATCATGCACTGCAGTGTTAAAGGCCATGCTAAAGTCCAAATAGACTATGTTTACAGTTCTGCCCTGCCCACCTCCCTGGTCACCTCCTTAAAGAAGGTGATTGGTTTGATTTGGGAACATCAGCCCCACATAAAACTGCAGTGAGAGGGCATGAGAACCTTGGTCTCACTGGTTATCGAGAAGAAACATTGATCAGAGGACATAGCTGAAGACACGGACATGGTTGAAGACACGGACATGGCTGAAGCCTGGTGGTTGGGGAGATTTAGGGGGGATATCAGGAAGTGCTTCACAGAGCGGGTGGTGGTGACTAGAACAGACTCTCCAGAGAGGCGGTTGAAGCCAAGACTGTGATGGGATTTAAGCTTGGGTAGGGCAGGTACAGTATAAGGGAATAATGGGACCCACAGTAACTGAAGGAGAATGAAGACCTGGGAAAAAGGCTGTCGATCAATCATCACTATGGCTATCAGATCTCTATATCCAGCCCACTGGTGTTACCGTGTTCAAAATCAAATCATTGTTCCAAACTTCCAAAGCCTTACCTGCTCCCAGTGCTCCGTCGCCTTAGGCCTGACCTTCCACGACTCAACCAGACCGCGCACCGGCTCTTTGACTTTAAACGCCAACGACGGACCGACCGCGGACAAAGAAAAACGACTCCACAGTCTCCACACGTCCTACCGACGACGGCCGATGACGCTAAGCAGTAAGTGGCACTGCAGTTTTAGTAGACTCTGACTTCAGTCCTCACTCCCGAGTGGCGTGCTGGAAAAGGACCGAATGGTGTTGCAGGGTCCTTTATGCCCGGCTGTCGGTCGCATGCCGTGATGTCATCATTTGAGCGACAGACTAGTGACGTCCTGATGCTGCCATTAGGGCGGTACCTGGTACCATCTGATCTGTGAATGTAGCCTGTGGCTGTGCCGAGGATAGAGCGTCTGGCGATGACCCCCCTCCCATAACCTACATGCAGCTGAAGCGGATGCGAATTCAATTTCAAATCGGTAGGTACGCATAACAAAGGGGCCCAACCCCCCCCGCCCGGGGTGACTAGCTCGGCGCTTAGCGTTAGTGTTGTTGTGCCCCCCCATGGCTGCAGAATTAAGAAATGACTTAAATGAGTCAGTTTAGTGACTGCGCCACGTTGTTGTTGTGCCCCCCCATGCGAAATGGCGTATTTGTAGGTACCGTAATGAGGGGGGCCCACCCGGAAATTTCCGGGTATCCGGGCAGGCCAGTCTGACGCTGCCCCCCCCAGATAAAATTATATATTATTCTGTTCCATGACTTGAAGTAAAATCCAGATGGGAAGGAGGGGATATTTTGGAATAAGTATAAAAGGCAAGGTAGAATATTTATTTGGATGGTTTCTGTCCATTGAAAAAAAGTAAGAGTCAGTTTCCCACATTTAGCTAAATCATTTTGAATGAAGGTGGAGAGGGGCTCGTAGTTGACCAACTCTAGGTTCTTAAGGTCTTTGGGAATATAAATTCCCAGGTATTTAATTTTAGTGCAACGCCATTTTAAGGGGAGTGTTTGTGTTAGCAGTTGGGATGGGAGAAAATATAGCAATAATACTTCAGTTTTGGTTATGTTCAGTTTGAAGTTTGCCACACTCTCAAACTCTTGTAAAATATCTCAGTTTGCTGGAATAGACTGTTCTGGAGATAGTGCCGTCAGAAGGACGTCATCTGCAAATAAGGAGACCTTATATAATGTTTATCCCAGCGGAATCCCCTCAGTACGCTTGTCCTTTCTGAGAGCTATAGTCAGGGGCTCCATATAGAGAGCAAATAAAAGAGGAGAGAGTGGGCATCCCTGCCTCGTCCCTCGGTGTAGGGGTGTAGGTGGGGCAGTGGCCCCGTTAATACAGGTATATGCTTGAGGACTGAGTTAAATGTTTTGAATCCATTTTAAAAATGATTCAGGGAAAGAAAAAGTAAACAGGGTATCCCAAAGAAAGTCCCGGGACACCCTGTCAAATGCCTTTTCGGCATCTAGACTCAAAAGGGCTGCTGGGATTTGTCTCGGGTGTATGTATTCTAGTAACAGCATGGTTCATCTAATATTATTGTTAGTATTTCTTTGTTTAATAAAGTCAGATTGATTAGGGTGAATGAGAGTTGGAAGGATTTGTTCTAATGTTGTGGCTCATATGGCCATATCAATTTTATAGTCCACATTTAAAATAGAAATAGGGTGATACGAGGATGTCTCTGTGGTATCTTTATCCGGTTTGGGAAAGGGGGCTATTACTGCATAGGCCCATGAGGGGGTCAGAGGCTCTTCCCCTGCAACTGCTCTGAATGTGGGCAAAAGTATGGGTAGGAGTAATCCTGCACATTTTTTATACCATTCAGCTATAAAGCCATCAGGCCCGGGCATTTTAAGGGACGTAAGGCTTGGATATGATTTAAAACTTCATCTGCTCCAGTTGGAGATTCTAGAGTGGCACATTGAACTTCCAAGAGTTTCGAGCATGAGAGGCGAGATAAGGGTCAAGTTAAGAGATAAGTTAAGAAATAAGTTTAGTTAAGAGATAAGTTGGCCCTAGTGTCCGGAGTACTGGAGGAGGATAGGGCAGAGTATAAGAACTGATAAAAGGAAACAAAGGTCGATCATATTTGTTCCTCCTTATGAGATATTTGCCTCAATACGGGGTGTTTGATTTTTAAAATTGTTGCTGCCTGCCATCTAACACAAAGCTTTCGGGCCAGTAGACGGGTACTCCTGGATCCTCCCTCGTAATTAGCTTGTTTCAAATTTGTTAGGGTCTGCAAGACTCTGAGGTCCCAAATTTTTTGTGGGTCTTTTTTTGTTTCTCTAATTTTCCTTTGCAGTTCAGTGTCGCTGTCCCTGTAGAGGAGTTGGTAGGCCTAGAGTTGTTCTTGTAGTGTGTTATATTTAGCATCTTGTTTACGTTTCTGTCTAGTTTAATAAGCAAATCTTGTCTGTGTCAGTCTTCACCATTCATCATTGGTGGGTAGTGAGGCAGAGGATCAGGACCTTGTGGGAACCTTTTTTTTTTTTTTTTGCAAGAGGAAGAGTCGCCGTTGAGATGGCACCGCCCTCGAGGCCGACGTACTATGTGGCGCTCGCAGGTTGGCCAGTAACTGTCGTCAGTGCTTCCTCAGCCCCAGTTCTGCTTTTCCCACCGTCGAGTGAGCATGACCTCGCATGTGAGCGCCATCTTTCTATGGCCTAGTCCGTCGGTAGATTTCATAATCCTAGTTCTGCTGCTCCGTCCCTTTTTATTTCTCGTTGACACCGAGTGAGGATTTTGGTTTTTGTTTTTCCGTCCGGTCATGTCTGGTTCAGGGGACAAAAAAAAAATCTTCGCGGGTGGGTCGGCCTCTGATGCGTTGGTGTCCCTGCTGTCGTCTTTACTCCATCATGGATCAGCATGACCGCTGCCTTACCTGCTTGGGACCCAACCACGATATGGACAGATGTGACGCCTGTTTCTCCATGGATTGCTGGGTTTTGAAGTTGCGTGTACTGAAGGTCGGACGTGCATCGCCGACTTTCAGGGGACAGGCGCATACATGGGTCGCCAAGAGCAGGGTTCTCCACCGTTCCTCCAGGTCCCCTCCCAGACCTATACGGCCCACGGAGGAGGGGGTTTCCACCAGTTCCAGCCTTGCCGCGGCGGGAACCCCTCCCACAGTGCAGGAGGCCCGGCCTGGCCCCCTTGGGGGTCAGGTGGGAGGTACCGTTCAGGCAGTCACCTCCTCGGAAGTGAAGGCTCCCCCGGCATCACGGTCTGTGGCCTCTGGGCCCAGGCCAGTGCCATCCTTGGCACCGCCCGCCAGTGCCGCTCCTGATTCCAGTGCCGCTTGCCACATCAGGGATCAGGGCAGCGCCGTGGGTGGCACGGGGTCGGCCTTCAGCACCGTCTCTGACTGTGGCATCATTCATGGTGCCGGGGATGGGGGTGGCACTGTGGGCAGCACAAGGCCAGCTCGCGGCACCGTGGCTAAGAGGGATCGGGGAGTAGTCTGGGTTCAGGCCTCCTCTGGGGAGGATGATTCAGAGGCTGACCCAGACTGGCTCCCAGATTCTTCGGAGTCCTCCAGTTCCTCTGCCTCTAGTGCAGCGGTTCCAGTACAGCCCCCTCCCATGGAGTGGATGGCTTCGGCCAATTCCAGGGTTGCTGGCTCCAACCAGTCCTCTGGTGCCCCAGGTGGTGCCTCAGGACAACCTGGAGTTGGTGATCCATCCCTTGGGAGGCATACCCCCTCCGGTGGTAGTTCTTACTGACCCTACTTCTGGGTTGGCTGGAGCACCTCAGGTAGGGGAGGGCACTCCTCCTCCGGCTGTCTCTCAGGAGGCAGCTGTGGGGTGTCAGTTGCCTCAGCTGGTAGTGAGAAAGAGGGCTCTCTCGGAGTCCGAAGGGTTGAGGGGGTTGGATTCAGGCTGGCACCCTTTCCTGGGAACCTGCAGGGGTTCAGGGAGGAGTCGCAGCGCTGGTTCGACCTTTTCCCCTGAGGTCTCCTTGAGAGGGACTTCATCTTCAGAGGTTGGGGGGCCGCCCTTCTGGGCTCATGCTGCTTCAGTTGCCTTGCGGGGGGATTTCTTCTTTTGGGCTCAGCCCTAGCCACTCCAGCTCAGTTGAGCGGCTTTTGTCTGCTGGAACCACCAGTTCTCCTCCTTCCTTGAGGTCTCCCGGCAGGTCCTCTAGCCTGGGCAGAGGTCGTGCCCCTCCTCGGAGGTGCCTGGCCCCTTTGCCTCTGCTATCTCCTTCCCCTTTCCCCCAGGTCACTCCGGCCCTACAGAGCCTCTCACCTGGAAACAGTTCAGGTCCATGGCTGCACTGTTCCCTGCCTATTATCAGTCCATGGACCAGGAGGTGTTTCACCACTCCCCTGTGCAGCCGGAACCTGGCTCTCCAGACTCATCGGCTCCCTCGTCTTCCTCCTCTGAGGGAGAGGACTCTTCTGTCCACCTATCCCCAGCAGCTGATCTTTCCAGCTGTCAGCGCTTCCTATTGGGGTTGCTAAATGAGCTCCATATTTCCACCCTTGG
This sequence comes from Neoceratodus forsteri, assembly GCA_016271365.2. Taxonomy (NCBI): domain Eukaryota; kingdom Metazoa; phylum Chordata; order Ceratodontiformes; family Ceratodontidae; genus Neoceratodus; species Neoceratodus forsteri. Next base: position 173,294,024 of record JADMNL010000030.1, read on the forward strand.
TGAATGCAATACTGACTGGTCAGCGCACACCTTCTTAGGCAAGTTCAGTGCAGCCAACCTGATGGTTCCCGCTTGGCCTGATCCCTTTCGGGATGCGTCGTACTGGGCCTGGCGACGTCCCTCAAACCAACCACCAGCCACAAGGGACCTCTGCCTGAGGTATTGTGCCCCTCTTGGGTCTCCAGGAGCCTTGCCTCACCCTCCGTCGGGCGTGACTCTCCTGGACACACCCACTGGGCATAGAAGCCCATGGCATGATCCACCCCTGGAATCCGACTCAGTTGAGTTTGATTTTTGGGGGAGGAGAGCTTTCTTGTTGACGCGCCTCCTTTTGTGTACCTCTTCTCATCAGGCACATCATGCTGCCTACAACAGGCACTTGTGGTGTCTGCTAGGTCAAATCCTAGCATCTTTGCCTGAATCAGAGGCAACCAAACAGGCCACTGCCCTCTCCACATGGGGCCTGGAGCTAGTGAGGCACCAAGCAAGGGCATCGTACGATGCCAGTGAGGTGGCTTCCAGGTTGGTGTGGACAACGATCTGCATTAAGTGGATGGCATGACTTTGTCTCTTCCGGTTGTCACCCCTGGCCCGGCGTAGGGTGACTGCCCTCTCTTTCCGGGGAACCTATCTGTTTTCCCGTAGGGTGAGGCGAGAGCTTCAGGGGCACCATCCTTCTCTTGGTGGCGAACCTCCTCAGGTGCTTCCAGAGCCTCTTCGGGTTCCCTCCTCTACTGTCTCCCCCACTGGAGGCTGAGGACTTTGTCCCTTAGGGAGGTTCTGGGCCCCCTTCGGGGGGGCTCAATAATCACCTACCAGTGATGAATGGTGAAGATTGACACAGACAAGATGTGAAAATTACATACCTACCATAATTCCTGATCTTTCTGTGTACCTTCACCATTCATCACTGAATCCCGCCCACCTTCCCCTCTCAGGCCTCAGTCTCTGAGCGATTCTCCTCCTCCCTGTTTGTCTCCCATTTGGACCTTGATCCATTTCCAGCACCTCCTACCCCTTCCCGTTAGGGGTCAGTTTTTTTCCCTCTGGGTGGGCAGACAGGGAGGGTTGCTGCTGTTGGGAATGGCCAGAGCCCCCTCTCAGCCCAGGTAGCTCTTGGTTTTTTTTCCAGCTCCCTCTTCTGCCTCTTGAGGGAGTCTGGTGGCAGGAGGGGGCTCTGGTGATTCCCTCAGTTGTCCTCCCTCCAACTTCTTGTGCCTTCTTTTGGTTCATTGTCTCCTCCTTTCTGGAGAATTTGGTATTTCCCCTCCGGTTCCTCCTCTGGAGGTACCCCCTCAAGTAATTAAGTTTCTATCCCCTGGAGTTGTTCTCCATGGCCTTTTAAGGCAGTTCTTCTGCTTTAATTCTTTTTGCAGGAGGGGGAGACACTGACCCGTTCTTAGTCCTCTGGCCTGCTTCTGCTCCTCTAAATTAGTGCCATTTTCTCCAAGCCTTGGCTTCATCCTCTGGCTGTCTGTTGACCTGTGGCATAGCTTCTCCAGAGCAGTCCAGGGCAATGCCTTGGGGGTGGTGTCTCCTCTTTTCCTCCTTCCTTCTTTCTCTATCCTCCTACCCCTACCCCTCCCTTTCCACCCATTCCTTCTCGCCCAGGGATTGGGGCCCTACTCTCCCAATCCCATAGGCTTCTCCTTTCCTGTCCTCCCCAGGCATTTTCCTCCTTTTAATTTTACATCTTTCCTTTTTCTGTCCCTCGGGCTCCCTTGCCCACCCTCCCAGCCCTTCTTATTTTCTATCTCTCTCCGGCATGCAAAGCTAGTCGCTAGGAGGCGTCGGCAGCGGTTACTGGCTAACCCACAGCCATCGTAGTACGCCGCCCTCGAGAGTGGCGCCGTCTCGACATCGACTCCTCCTCTTGCAAAAAAAAAAAAAAGCTTCCGAGGGGTCCTGATTTTCTGGGTTACTACCCACCAGTGATGAATGGTGAAGATACACAGAAAGATCAGGAATTACAGTAAGTACGTAATTTTCATTTGTTTCCCCTCTAATCAGTGTCTTAAGTGTGTCTCAATACTGTGTATTGTTAATTAAAAGGAAACATGAAATAACAAGTTACGGTAAATAACGCTGAACAATGCAATAGAGAATACATATTATAAACCAGAAATATGAACAGAAAAGCCTACTACTCCTGTACATCAACAAAATTGAATTTGATTGATCAATTACCAGTAGAAAAATATATAGTATTAAACATAAGCACTGAGGGTGCTATAACATGTTCAGTGCGACTTGATGAAAGTAAGGGTCTACAACAATAGATTAGAGATTTAAGGTGTTACTAGTTCTTTAGTTGGAGGAAGGGGCCCCATACGTCTAGGAATCTGTCCTCTTATCTAAGAGTATGCAAGCAATTCTCTCATTATTTGTTGTGCAGCTCAGTTCATTGAACCACTCATTTAAGGACGGTACTTGAGAGCTTTTCAATATCGTAGAATAAGACGTTTAGCTGCCAAAGCTGCAGTGGAAAGCCAAAGTTCCTTATGACAGACCCTCCAACATTTGACAGATGAAAATAGGTACACCGAGACTGCCCACCTGTCATACTTGGAAATCCCCTTCGAGTCCATTATCTGACTAGCTCAACCCTCCTCCCTAGTCCCAGTCCTGGCGTCCAGCTTGACTGCCAGTCCCCTCCCATTCCCTGCAGCACCCGGCCCAGCCACTAGCCGATCTGCCAGTGCCTGCCTGTCCTGATTTAATTGACCCTTGACTCCACTGCGCTCCGCCTCCAAGTATTTAAGATCTAATAGAGGGATGAAGTCATAAACCTAACATGCATTCAGGTTACATGCCATTGTTCTTACCCTAATAGTTTAAAACATTTTATTAGAGATATTACTGTGCTTAAATTGATTTTATAATGAAACTTAATAAAAGGCTGCCATCTAAGAGAGTCACCTCAAGGGACTCTGAGTGGCGGGAGCAGGAAGGCATGAGCAACAGCTGGATGGGGAGTGGGAATGATGACATTATATCCAGAATTGGGAAGTCCTCCAGACCAAACACCCCGTCCTGCACTCCTCATCCTCCTCCAGGCCAAAGTCAGCCAGTGAGCCAGGGGTAGTCCATCAATATGGCGACCCATGAAGAGGGCAACAGAACCACAGTGCCAACACTTCTGGGTTACCGGTGGTTCTCCCCATCCCTGGTTGCCCCCGAGTTGGTATCTTAAATAAAGGGGGTGTGGGGTGAAAGCCCCTCACAGGGGGGGGGTGCAGAGGGCAAAGCCCCTGCAAGAAAAGACTTTGTTCCCTGTCATCATGCTGTAGGATTTGCGCCTTCTTCATGGGTCACCATTCCGCAGTCGCCGTTATAACATGGAACCCGAGCCAGGCCCCCTAGGATCTCCTCCTCAGACTCCATCCTAGTCCCCCCCCCCCAACAATCTTGAAGGCGCACGCTGACTGAGTTACATTACCGTCCCCACCACACCACTTACTTGCTCTGCGGCTGCTGCTTTTGCCAGTTACTCGCTCCAATCCAGCCCTGTGTCACTCAGAGTCACAGCCTTCTAGTTCTTCCAACTAAGTTCTGCTGCAGCACCACCATGAAAGCTGACTCGGCACTGTAGATGGGGGTGGACAATGCTGCTCATCCCAGGCTTTCCACTCTCTCTGACATGATGCCCTGACTCCGAGTCATAGAAACACAGAAACATAGAATCTGTCGACAGATAAGGACCATACGGACCACCTAGTCTGCCCATTTCCCTGCTCACTGCTGCAGCCCCAGTTCCTATTTGATCTGCATCTCTCTTCTCTGCACATCTCCAGGGTACCCTTATGTCTAGCCCATGCACTCTTGAACCCCAATATTGTTTTCACCCCCACCACTTCTTCAGGACGGCTGTTCCATGGCTCCACTACCCTTTCAGTGAAAAAGTACTTCCTTACATTACTCTGAGCCTTCCATCCTTCAGCCTCATGTTATGCCGCCTTGTTCTTTTGCAGAGTTTTCTCGAGATGTGCTTTCCACCTGTACCCTGTTTAGTCTCCTAAGGTACTTGAAAGTCTCTTATCATATCTCCCCTCTCTCTTCTTTCCTCCAGTGAATAGATATTAAGGTCCTTAAGTCTTTCCCCATAGGGCTTCTGGTGCAGTCCATGTACCATCTTCTTTGCCCTTCTCTGGACTGCCTCTATTTTCTCAATGTCCTTCTGGAGATGTGATCTCCAGAACTGGATACAGTACTCCAGCTGAGGCCTCACCAGTGATCTGTACAGTAGCATCACCACCTCTTTCCTTCTGCTTGTTATGCCCTTCCCTGTGCACCCCAACATTATGTTTGCTCTCCCCACCGCCTTTTCACACTGTTTGGTCACCTTCAGGTCATCAGATATGATAACCCCCAGGTCTCTCTCCTGACTTGTGGTGGCCAGAATTTCCCAACCCATCCTGTACTCCTCCCTTGGATTTCTGTGACCCAGGTGCGTGATTGCTGACTTCCGGTGACGTCACGGAGCTAGCAGCAGCACACTAGAGAGAGAGCTCACTCCCGAAAGCCCTTAAAACTTCTAAAAACAGAGGAAAAACAGCACTAAAAGCCTTGGGATGGCAAATACAAAACCTGTAATGGACAGTCGGGGCAGATCTAAGATGAAAGGAGTCTCCTGGAGGTCGGATGCACCTGGATTAAGACCACCACCCAGAGAAAACAGCCGGAGCCCTTCTCCCGCGAGCCTGCCAGATACTGAAGAAGAACAAGATCAGCTTACACAATCACACTTTGAGAAGCTGTTCAAGAAATTAAAGGAAATGCGGGCAGAGAATAGAGCTGAACTTAAGCAATTAAATCAACATTTGACAGGACTTGAGAAACAAGTCGGGGAGGTTGAAGACCGTGTCAGTACCATAGAAGATGATGCCACAAAAATAGGCCTGGCAATACAAGTTCTCCGACAACATACTGAGCAATTACAACACAAATGTATCGAATTTGGAGGGCCGCTCCAGACGGGAGAATATTCAAATACATGGGTTACCCGAGGGATTGGAAACCGTCCGTATGCCTGAATTTATTACAGACCCACTAACTGATGTTCTGCAATTGTCTCAGGGGGTACCAACTCTGTATCGAACACGTTCACTGAGCACTTCAACCGAAGCTTCCTCCCAATGCCAAACCGCACTCCATAATTGTAAAATTTAATAGCTACAGGGTGAAAGAGGAGATCCTCATGGAAGCATGGCAGCAGAAAGAAGTAAAATACCTCACAAGTAGGCTGTACTTCGACCACGACTACCCCCCCGAGGTACAAAAACAGAGGTTACAATATGCTCCTAACTTGAAGATTCTTCAAGCTAAAACCATTTGTTTCAATACCCCTTACCCTGCATGCCTGCGGATTTTCTGTCCAGAAGGAAGTAAAGTCTATGAGTCGCCTGAAGAAGCGGGAAAGGCCCTGGTTGAAAAAGGCCTACTGGAGGCATCAGTAAACACCCCTCAGAACTTGGATTCCTAGCATGACGCATGGGCCCCATCTGATTGGCTCATTGCACTTAGCAAGAAGCGACGTGGTCGCGGCCTCCAGACATCATCACTGGTGCCCTTAGCAGCCATTCGATCAGCACTCCTGAGAGCGCAAGAAAACAAGAGATCTCATACTGCAGACACACAAGACTGAACTGAAAGTGATTCCTGTCTGTTTACTTTATCTACAAGTGGTGAGCCAGAACAAAAACTTTTAAACACAATGTTAGACACTGATCTGAACTTATATCTAACAGCACTCTGTGTTCTTGCCACTTATCTGGCCTGCAACAAGTGCAGGACTGGCGGAATTCGGAGGTTTGAAATCGAAGGAAATTTAAAGATGTGTGCATGCATCAATAACTCTGACCAGCCTCCACTAAGAGGCACACATTAAGCAAGACTTCTCCGTTGCAATCTGTTTGTTGCTAATTTGGTTGACCAGTTTAAATTTGGTCCTTTTGGTGTTTAAAGCTTTTCAGTACTACTCAAGGCTTTTGGGGAGGTTCTTAATAAGGCAGCTCATCTATTGATAGAAACTGCCACACTAGTGCTTTAACTACCACTGCTTCTGTAAGGCGGTTGAATTGCTCAACCCAACCTAACCAGAGATGTCACACAAATGCTGATTTTCAGCCGAGAGAGCCGTATTTAACCATCGTAGGCTCACTGGGAGAGCTACTAGCTTAGTAGCAAGGAGTCTTTGCTTCATCTCCCTCGACTGGTGCCCTGCCCTTTGTTTGGGGTGGTTAACCGGATGAATAGAGATCTCCTGGAGAATTGGTAGATCTCCACTTTGGAAGCCGAATGTTGCTTACTATTGTTGCAAATTTCCAGAATTTTAAACCAAATGTTTATTGTTTTCTGTCTTTAAAGGGAGAGAGTTTTACTGTCATGTCTGAATATGAACCTGAGGAAACTTCCAGAAATAGCGAATACATTAGAGGGCTTAGAGTTATATGCATTATGAAGTCTATAACTAGTAACCATGGCTAAGTCAGCTTTATTAGTCTTATCTTACAATGCGAATGGGTTAGCCCACACCATCAAAAGGGCTCGAACTATATCTTTCTTACTGAAATCAGGGGCAGCCTTTATTTTATTACAAGAAACTCATGTGAATAAAACAGAATGTGGCAAACTCCTGAAATTTGGCTATAAAAAAATAATTTCATCTGAATATGATAACGGTCATAGGAGGGGAACCACCATACTAATTCACCACACCATACACTTTGAACCCAAAGATACTTTGGTGGACAAGCAGGACAGATTTGCAGCTATTAAGGGTCGCTGTAATGGCTCTATGCTTACTATGGTTTACATATATGCCCCTCCGGGCAGGGACTTTTCATTTTTTCGAGATTTTTCTCTTAAAATCATGGCCTGGACGGAAGGCCATCTAGTCATAGGGGGAGACTTAAACTTAAAATTAAACCCCACACTTGGCTCTTCTGCACAAGTTGCTAAGGGAGAACGAGAAATCTCTAAGAAGGTAGCTAAACTACTAGGGGAACTTGGGTTAGTTGATGTCTGCCGCTCTATGAACAATAATACCAGACAATATACTTGTTTCTCACACCCTCACCAGACCTTTTCTAGATAGATTATTTTCTCACTCCCAGGGAATCACCTGGGATTTGTAAATCCTCTGAAATAGGAGCTGGACCTATTTCAGACCATTCCCCCATATATTTAAGACTGACGGTGGGCCCACTGAAGTGTTCAACCTCTTGAAGACTTAACATCTCCCTCATACAATCAGAGGAAAACCAAGCTACCATATCAGAAACCATACAGCAGGCAGTACAATTGAATCAGCACCCAGATACTTCTCCTGGGATCTTGTGGGACACGGTAAAAGCAATTATTAGAGGAAGATTTGGTAGCACCCATGTAGAGCGCTGAACTTTTGAGTGACTCAATAATGGCGACTCTACAAGAAGAATGAAGTAATTACACCAATACCTCAGCTATATCCTGTTTAAGAAATCCAGTAACTCCCGTACCCCTCGGAGTTGGTTATTTAAGTTTGGGGGGTGTGGTGGGCTTGCCCCCCACATCAAAACAAGATTTCTGTGTGGTTAGTTAAGTATTGTAGCGACCGTTGCAATTTGCAACGGTCGGTACAATATCTGTCAACCTTTTGACTATGGGCTCAAGTTTGGTTGCTCTATGTGATAGGCGGTCTTTCTGACTCGCCTTTTTCACATGAAACCGGAAAATTTATACAGATTGTGGCTAGATTAAAGAAACAGAGAGAACAGAGACAAAAAGAATTACAGAAGCAAATAAGCGACTTAGAGAGACAACAACAGCAGAAGGTGGATAAGGGCAGGGGGAAGCAACTGTCAAAGCTGAAAGCAGAATTTCTAAAAATCCTGGATTACCAAGTAGAACAACGGTTAATTTACTTAAAACAGAGATACTACGGGGGGGCCTAGAGCCCTTAAGCTACTGACTAGTAGGCTACGTCAATTTAAGAATAGAGCCACTATCCCCCAAATTAAGGACCCTATAAAGCATACACTACAATATAAAATAGAGGAGATAGCTGACGCATTAAAAAAATATTATGAAAACCTGTATAGTAAGGGACCCGCCCCCACTGCACAGGAAATTAGGGATTTTTTGAACCCACTGAAACTCCTGTGTGTCTCGCGGACCCAGGGGGAGGTACTGAGTCAACCTTTCACTGAAGGGGAGATCCTGGCAGAAATCAGGAGACTTAAAACAGGCAAGTGCCCTGGCTTGGACGGCCTACCGGGGGAATTTTTTAAGCAATTTAAGGACGAAGTGACCCCCTGCTCTGCAAGGCATATAATTATCTGCATACGGCTGAGGGCAAGATGCCTCCCTCCTGGACGCAGGCAATCATATCAGTAATACCGAAGCTGGCCAGGGACACCACTAACTGTACATCCTATCGTACTATCTCCATTTTAAATACTGATTATAAGATCATGGCAGGCATACTAGCCAGGAGAATGGAACAGATTCTTCCTGGTCTCATACATGGGGATCAGGCGGGTTTTGTTCCAGGCCGACAGACGGTGGATAATGTTAGGAGATTAATTAACATCATTGAACAGTTACAGGGGACAAACCAACCAGCTTACATTATGAGTTTAGATGCTGAGAAAGTGTTTGACCAGGTTTCCTGAGAATTCTTGCAGGGCTCCCTGTCCGGCTTTGGTTTCCCCAAACCTTTCCTCCAACTAATAACCAGGATCTACACCAATCCAGTGGCCTATGTGAGAGCCAATGGCTACATTTCGCAGCCCTTGGGGCTTGCTAGGGGTACAAGGCAGGGATGTCCCTTGTCACCACTCCTTTTGCCCTTTATATTGAACCTCTGGCCCAGAGTATAAGACTGAACGGGGGATACACGGGGTAATACTACTCACAAAATCTCATTTTATGCGGACAATGTTTTATTATATTTGACAGACCCTGAAAACTCCCTCTCTGAAGTTTTTCTTCAAATAGAAGCCTTCTCCCGTTTATCTGGATACAGACTAAATTGGTCCAAAACAGAGGTCCTAGTGATGAATGCCAGGATACCTCCTGAGCTGCAGCTTAAATACCCGATGAAGTGGGATTGTGTCAACATTAAGTACCTGGGAGTGAGGCTAGGTAAGTTCCCCGCCAATCTCTATAGAGATAATTTCCTTCCCTTATTAAAAGTAATCTGGGCTGACCTACAAAGATGGTCCCTCTTACCTTTTCCCTTTTATTCGAGGCTGCAAACCCTCAAAAAAAATACATTATCTATATTTCAGGCAGTACCCTGCCCGATAACTCAGAGAGACGTCATGGGATGGCAGAAAAACCTTATGTCCTTCCTTTGGGCACACTCTCATCCTAGAGTTTCCCGAAAAACTTTATTCCTACCCAGGCAGGAGGGAGGGAGGGCATGCCCTAGTCTACAAGACTATTGGTTGGCAGCTCAGATGAAAACGGCTCTACTTTGGTCTCACCCACAGTATAAAGCCCACTGGCAGCAGATGGAAATAAATAATGAAGCTAAAATACCTCTCCCAGCGCTAATCTTTAACCCCCCCTTTCCAAATTGATATACCATCATATCAGAGTTATACAATTCGTACAACATTATCGGGTTGGATACAAGGGACTAGAAAGGGTTTACAGCCAAAAGCTTATGGAAGTACAGATGGTGGTACTTTGATTTGGACTTTCACATGGGGATGCGCCCCATACAAGTCTATGGGGCTTATTTGCAGAACGTTTTTTTAAACTTTAAACTACCTTTTGATAAAAAGAAGACACGCTCAACTAATAGGGTCCTATTAGTTGAACAGTATCTTCTTTTTATCAAAAACAGTTAAAGTTTAAACTATTCTGAAAATAAGCCCCTAGACTGTATGGAAGTGTCCCACTTTCCCTGGTACCACGTCACAAAACGGCGGAGCGTGGGGGCGGAGCAGGCAGTCTAGGAAGTGGGAAGTGATTGGCTAGCTTGCGAGTTGGGAAAATTACGATCCCTACCCAAACTTTAATCAGTGAGTACAAAATTTTTATTTTTACACAGTGGGGCTATCACCACCCCAGGGTAGCGGGCTATGAAGCCCAAAGTGTGGTTTTCAGCACATCACACATTTCCTTTAAGTAAGGACACTACTGAGATCAGGCTTACAGGCCTGTAATTGCCTGCCTCATCTCTGTTTCCACTCTTGTAGAGAGGGACCACACCTGCCCTCCAGTCCTCAGGTACCTCCCCAGTCTCTAGTGATGCATTGAAAAGGGCAGCCAGTGGTTCCGCCAGCACTTCCCCGAGTTCCTTTAGTACTCTGGAGTGGATATCACCTAGCCCCATTGCCTTATCTGCTTTTATTTTCTTGAGTTCTTCTAGGACTCTTTCCATCGTGAATGGGCTGGTGTCTACCTCCCTTCCCTGAATACCCCTCTTTTTTTTTTTATCGCAACTCTCCTTTTGCGCCCTGGTGCGGCACCTACTGGCGGGGGCATCCAGCCACAGGCCCTGCCCATGGGGAGAGCAGCAGGCTCACTCGCATGATATGGGGGGGGTCCGGCACGGCCGTGGCCAGTCCACTGGAGGGCTCCCCCATCCCTGCCAGCCAGACCAGCGCTGAACCCCCTCCCCACGCGCGATTCCACGACAGTCCTTCCCGCATGGCAGGGCACGGCCATCAAGCTTTTCTGTTGTGCCCAGCCGTTTTCCTTTTTTTTTTACCCAGTGGGAGCACGGACATGCAATGACGTCCATACACAACCGTGCAGACGCCCGCCGTGCTCCCTCCAGACACCCACATATCTGCAGTACCCGGGCGTCCCCAGGGACCCCAGAGCGCAGTGTAGATCCCACCCCTTTCCCCAGGACTAGGAGGCTGTCATGGACCGCGGATCCTAGTCCTCCTCCTGCCCGACCCCGACGATCCGGGCTCGTTTCTGAACCCGGGTCGCCAGCGTGGAGCGAGATGTGACGTCCAGCACCTCAACCCTCAGTGCCACCAGGCTGGGCTGTGAATACCCCTCATAATGAGTCTTGATCCCTCACCCTTCCCCTTCTCTGGTGTATACTGAGCAAAAGTACTTGTTCAGTATCTCCGCCTTTTCTAGGTCATCCTCCACCCTTTCTCCTCCTTCCTTCTTCAGCCTAATGATCCCATTTCTGGTCTTTTTCCTCTTGCTACTGTATCTGAAGAAGGTCTTGTCGCCTTTCTTAATAGCCTGGGCTATACCTTCCTCTGTCTGTGCTTTAGCCCTTCTAATTATTTTCTCAGATTCCCTCTGCTTCTCCAGATATTGTTCTCTGTCCTCATTTTTTTGTGTTTCCTTGTATCTTCTGAAGGCTCTTTTTTTTTTTTTCCCCTTACTTTCTCGGCCACTACCTTCGAGAACCATAATGGCCTTTTCTTTCCTTTACTCGTGCCATGCATTTTGACACAGTGACCTGTTACTTCTGTTATGACTTTCTTGAGTCTAGACCACTGTTTTTTCACATTTCCCCCCACCCCGTACCTTCCGCTGCTAGGGCTCTTTTGAGATTTCTGCCCATCTCCTTAAAGTTAGCCTTCCTGAAATCTAGGACCTTTATCCTTGTATGGCTTACTTCCTCCACTGTGGTTAGCTTAAACCATACTGTCCTGTGGTCGCTGGTACCAAGGGGACTGCCCACCTCCACATCTGTGATCCTGTCCCTATTGGTCAGGACCAAATCCAGTATAGCCTCCTTGCAGATTGGTTCTACTACTATTTGTCTTAAGTTTGCCCCATTCAGGGCAGTCATGAAGTCCCTGCCCCTTGTTGTACTCGCAGTCTGAATGCTCCAATCTAACTCAGGCAGGTTGAAGTAACTGTCCCTCATGCATGCGCACCAAAGGGAATAGTGGGACATTCGAGTTCCAGCAGCCTGCCCAATCCAAATAACTGGTGTCCCATCAACACAGATATTAAAGTATTCTGCAGAGCGGCTGAATTCAGTACACTCTGAGAACTTCTCAGGAACTGGTACCACTGTAAGACAGCTGGTATTGTACCAGCCAAATCGGTACAGTTGGAGGGTTTGTTATGATGGGGGAGGGTGTTGCAGGTTGGAAAAATTTCTAGAATGTACATGCAAGGGGAATAAGGCAGTGCAGCTGACAGGAGAGTGTTACAAGTTTCATGAATATCTGAGCAGAATTTAGTTAAGGAAGGACAGCTCCAGAACATGTGGGTTAGATTGGCATTTGCTCGATAACATTTTCAACATCTATTGTCTTTTGCAAGGCCCATTTCCAGTAGTCTGTTGGGAGAGAGATAGAAACGGTGCAAAATGTTATATTGGATAAGCTTACCTTGGAGTTCCCTATTGGCCTTGTACGCGCACTTCCAGGCAGACCTCCACGCCTGATCAGAAATAGGTACAGCAAATGTACAGCGGATTCACATTTCATCTTGGCTGAGGAGGTCAGAGATGTAGATGGGAGGGAGTTAGTTAATATTTTATAGACAAAACTAGAGCCTTTCTGCATGGGGCCTATTTTAATAATTTGGTCTCAACTATTATTCATCGGGAGGGAGTAGTCATCCTGGAGTATGGAGTGCTTGAGTGCAGATCTGAGTTGTAGATAGTAGTGAAAATGGAACCTAAGTAGCTTAAATTTCTCCCTAACTTCAGAGAAAGACATTAATATGTTAGAGTTATCAGACAGAATATTCACTATTCTATTGATGCCCGTACGTGACCAAACAGTGTTAGATAGGGATGTTACACCTTTAAAAATGCGAGGGTTAGACCAGAGGGGCATGGTTCTTAAGGGTAAAAGATTGGGGTTTACAACCTTGTTAAGCTTTTTCAGTACTCTGAAAGTGTCTGCTAGGCAAGGATTGTTCTTTAGAACCGGAAGAGCAGCCAAGTATATAAAATCAGATAGTGAGTTGGGAGCCATCATATCCTGTTCCAAGGGCCTTGTTAGTTGAGCGGTGACCTTCATTAATCTCTTACTGTCCATTCTTGAGCTTAAAAATTCAAGAGAAATTGAGCCCCATTCATTTCAATGGGGCATGCCCCCACACTCTCCCTGATCAGATGTCATTATGTGTTTGAGTGTGAGGGTGTGTCAGCTTGACCGGGGCACTGTAATACAATTAGGCTGGCCATCTCAATAGGAAAGTTATGAGTAAAATTACAAAATTATGGCTGGGAGATAATTGACACCTGGCTACAATAACTATCGCGGAGGGCAACTACAAGACTAGGTGAGTAGCACCCTTTTATCAGAACATTTCTTTAAAGTGGCTCCATCTGGTGAGGTCTAGCTCTTTATCATGAAGTGAGGGTAAAATGTTTATACTCATCAGAGTTTCTAGTTTAGTGGAAATCTGAAGGCCTAGAAAGATAATTTGGTCCTTGACCTAACCATTATGAAACATCTCCTTAAGTTTGGATGTTAAGTAAGGTGTTGGATTAGGGCACAAAACCTGCAATTTGTTCCGGTTAACCTGAAACCCTGAGAAGGATTCAAAGTCGCAGAGTAAGTTTTTAAGGGTGTCGTAGGATTGTGCTGGTTGGGTAAGGCTCAGAAGGAGGTCATTAGCAAATGCAAAAGTTTTGTGTGTGTGGGAGTTGTTTTGGTCCCAAAAATGGATGGGTGCATTGAAATAGATCTAATCAAGGGTTCAGTGGATAGGATGAATAGATAAGGGAGTAAGGGGCAGCCCTGCCTAGTACCTCTTGCTAAGGTGAAGGGGAAGGAGATGAGTCCATTAGAGAGGATCTGGGCAACCGAGTTATTACAGAGCAGTGCAACCCAGTTACTAAAATTAGCACCACAGCTAAAGTGATCTAATAGCACCTTGAACACATATTCCCAGGAGAGAGAGTCAAAGGCTTTAAACAAATCAAGTGAAAGAACAAGGTAGGGTTCTTTAAGTCTATTAGCATGCCATAAAACATGGAGGAGCCTATGAACATTATCAGCTCCAGATCTCCCTTGCATGAATCCAACTTGTTCTTTACCAATTAAATCACTAATGACCTTTTGAATTCTCCGTGTTAAGATTTTAACTAAGAATTTGTAGTCAGAATTCATAAAGGAGATCGGTCTATAGCTGGCGCAGTTGACGGGGTCTTTACCTTTCTTATGTATGAGGGTAACCAGGTCCTGGGTTAAGGTGGGGGGGGGATGGGGAGAGTTTTAAGGCACCTGGCTTCTTTGTACATGGAGGGCAGGTGGGGGGAAGTTCTAGAGTCCATCAGATTGTAAAATTCTCCGGAAATACCATCTTGGCTTGGGGCTTTCCCTATTGGTAGAAGTTTAATAGCACATGAGACTTTTCCCCAAGGAGATGTCCTGGTTTAACTGAGTTTGGAGAGCTGCTGGGATTTTGGGGGACCGACTCAAGTTCAGAAATGGGCTAATTTCCTCAGCATGAATAGGGTTGTGGTCATATATTTGAGCACAGAAGTCTTTGAAAGCATCATTGATATCCTTATTTCTGTTAAGAATTTTACCAAGTGAGTTTTTTATCCCTGGAATGGAATTCTGGTCTTTCATTTTCTTTAATCAATACACAAGCAGTTTTCCAGCGTTCTCCCCAGATTCCAGTAACTTTGTTTAATTCGGAATAAGGCATACTCGGCCTGTGCGGAAAGGGTCTTAATGATGTTAAACTTTAGTAAATAAACATCATACATTAGTGATTTATCAAGAGGCTTAGAATTTTTGAGTTTCTGTTCAAGTAAAGCCAGAGCTGATTGCTTCTCAACCAAGCATTTTGCTTTTTCCTTTTTTCTGGAGGCTGAGAAAATAATGATTCTTCCTCTAATGAATCCCTTATAGGCTTCCCAGAGACAGGCATATGAGACCTCGCCATTATTATTTAAATTAAAATAGTCTTCTGTTTTTTTGAAAACCTAGTCTGAGAAAATTTTGTCTTTCAAAAGCGAAACATTAAATCTCCATCTGAATTCTTTTGGTTTACCCTCTCCCAGAACTATCTGTAAATCAGTCAGACCATGATCTGAAAGTATGTTGTAATCTATGCTGGTGTCCAAGACTGAGTTAGCCAGCTCAGCAGAAACAAAGAAATAATCAATTCTGCTAAAGCTGGAGTGCCTGTAAGGCCCTGTCCACACTACATATATTTTTATAAATGTTTTAAAAACCATTTAGGTTCTGAGCTTGAGCACAGTTCAGGGAGCATCCACAATGTGCTTCGATATCGTGCTTGCTCAGTGAGGTTCCCAGGCATGATTGCGGCAGAACCACAAAGCATTACGGCTGCTGCAGTGCTTGCCAGGATACCCGTGGTCCGCCGGGGAAACCAAATGGGTAGAAATTTACAGTATATTTTCCGGAGCTTGTTGTGAGCTCACCTATGTGAGTAATTATTTTGGGTTTCCTTGGGCTATAATCTGCGGTTGAAGTGTGGCAGAAGTTGCCTTAAACCGTGTTACAGCACGGTTTGCATCCACTCTGCTGTTATGCTGTTAACACAGTTTAAGGCAGCCATTTTGGTCTGAAACCATGCTCAAAACCTGCTCTGATTTGTGCATGGTTTTTAAAGACGGTTTGAAGCATGGTTTTACCGTGCTGCAGTGTGGACGCGAACTGTGTTTGCCACTCTTGTAATGTTACAGATTGCCTGTAACGTTACAAGAATGCTAATGTGGACAGGGCCTAAGAGGAGAAAGTGAAATCCTTGCCTTGTAGATGAACAAGCCTCCAGATATCTATCAGTCCCAATGCTTTGAGTAGGTTTTGAAGGGAGTGACTGCACTTGGTGCAGGAAAGGGATGGTTTGGAAGAGGGGGTCCTACCTAGTAAAGGGTCTATAACCTCATTAAAGTCACCTCCCAAGATTATTTTGTGATCAGAAAAGTTACTAAGTTGAGCTGCTATCATACTAAAGAATTCACTCTGGCCAGTATTAGGAGTATAGACATTGCAGAGAACCACATTGGTTCTGTCCAAGGAGCCTGAAAATATTTGAAATCTACCCTCTGGGTCAGAGACATGGCTAAATTGTATAGTGTTAACCCCTTTCCTTATTAAGGTGGCCATGCCTGGCCGGCCCGGTGGCGCAGAGGGTTGAGATGCTGGATGCCACACCTCGTGCCACACCAGTGACCCAGGTTAGGAGCGAGCCTGGGTCATCAAGTGGGGAGGAGGATCGCCCTCTGCTCGGGGGAGAACTTGGTTTCCTCGGAGCTTGGCCGCCCCCTGGTGGAGGCCGGAGTGGCTGCATCGCTCTGAGGATTGCTGGTGTTAGGCTGAGGGAGGGCGGAAGAGGCTGGTACTGGAGCTGCGGTGCGCATGTGCACCTCCACGTGCACGCGGCACGGCTTTCGAGGTCTCTGGAGTAGGACTGAAGGGGAGAAAATGGAGGAAATATTGGGGGCCACCCAAGGATGAAGCCTCCAGACCGGCTCTGGTGTTCCACTAGGGCGCACATAGTGCTACAAGTCCCCAAACGACCCCAAGTCTGGTAGGTTGGCAGATGACTGGGCGGCCTGCCTAGGAGGATAAAGAAAGTTAAAAAAAAAAAAGATGGCCATGCCACGTTGTTTACTATTATAAGGGCTGGACAGCACATGGGAGACCCAGGGGTTGCTAGAGGTTCCAAGGGTATGTTTAAAATCTTCTTGGGCAAGAGCTTTTGAGTTTGCTGCGCCTACCCTTTGGAATTCTCTACCCTGTCAGATTCGGGAGTCCGTTACGCATGTGGAGGCATTCAAGCAGGCGTTAAAGACTTATTTGTGGCTTCAAGTTTTTAACAATTTAATTTGTTGACTAAATTATAGATATTTGTATGATTTTATTGAATATGTTATGATTTTATTATTGTTGTTGTTTTAAAATGTGAGGCGCCTTGGTTTTGGATAAGGCACCATACAAATAAATGTTGTTATTATTATTATTATTATTTAGCAAGTTTAGCTGATTTGTTACTATCCAAGTGGGTTTCCTGAAGGAAAGTAAAATCCACCTTTTTTATTCAAATAGTCGAGGATTTTCCTTCTTATGATGGGGGTACCAATTCCCTTGACATTCCATAAAATAAACTTATGAGGATACATTGCAATACAGAGTAACTGACTAGCTAATCAAACGCTAACAGGAGTAGTAGGCAAAACTACCTAATCTAACAAGTAGACAGTATAGCAGTAAATAGGTTGGTGGCTGCTGACAGCAGCTAGGTCTATAAAACTGTAAAGACTATGTTATATAATAGACCTTATTCTAGTACAAAACCTGTAAAACAGCAATCAGATGGATTAGGAGTGCCGAAGTCTTGTACTGACAAGAAAAGTAAAATGTAGGTAACACTATATGCAAAACAATTAAACAAATCGTTTTGGAGTACAGTAAAAAGGAACTAAGAACAGTAGGTTGATATCTACTTTATGGTCTTAAGCCCACCGAACTGAATTGAATCCAAGGCGGTGTTGGCGTTAGGTCCAGAGACTGTGGTAGTTGAGTGTCAGAGTGGATTTCACCCAGATTGTTAAAGTGCACTGTAATTGCTCAGAAGGGTAACCTAGAGAGACCAGCAATAGGCTGCATAGGACATGGGGCCTAAGCAGATAACTGTCATGGTCAAAGGGAAGTCAGTTGTGCGCAAGAGCTCAAGGGATTCGAGGAGGGGTAGACAAACAGACCCATGAGTAAGTGGGGAAAAAAAACAAAAGGGACCAGGGTGGAAGATGCTGCAAGATTAATTTGTTAGAATGTACAAGTTTAAGGTGCCTTGGCTATTCAAAAGCATGGGAGGACCATCCTGTCACAAGGAGTCCACGTCCAGAGGAGCAAGCACAGGTCCAGGGGCCTCTGTTTATATGTTTCAGCCAAGCAAGGTCGAATTAAGGTCAAATAAAATAGAGCCAAATTACATATTGAAGAAAAGAGTATTCTATCTCATAGATTTCCCCATTTGCTATGAGCACCAGGTAGCACTCTTTAGAATCATGTAGCTGACTCCCAGCTGCTTTGATAAAAAAGGAGCCAGAGTTTAAATAGGCACTACAGGCCCCTGTAACAAAAGGAGGGGAGGTGTTGAAGCAGGGATGGGGTTTGAGTCCCTGGGGGTTCTATACACCACTGAATTAATTTGAGGGAGCGGGGAACAAAAGTGGCAGCATATATCTACAAATGCCAGATGTAGAAGCCATAATATTAACAAATCTAGGCAGTAAAAAGCAAACCATGTAGAGCAGTCCAGATGAATAGGTGTCCATGTCCAGTAGTCCAATGGCAGGGACTAGGCAGAAGCTGATAAGGTAGAGTATAACTAGAGACATAAAGAATTAGGAGCTCGCCTTAAAGTCCAGAAAAGGTAAAAGGTTCCATGTAGTGAGGGTCTAAGGCAGCAGCAGTGCTAGACGAGAAGCACTGTACAGGGGGCGCTCACAGTTACAGCAGGAAGTGGTGTGGTAGCAATATGCTCCTCCTGAAAAAGAGGTTAATTTCTGTAAAGTAGTTACATTAGGGGTAGTGACACTGTAAGACTCCATAGATGTGACATTAGATCCCAAACTCATTTCCGGTTCAAGGGTTTTAAGAGAGGAGGAGGACTGTATACGTTCTCTGCTTCGGTTACGCTTTCTTGGATTTGGAATAGCTGAAGCCGGTCTGGGAATATTTGAAGGACGAATGTGTGACTTGGGTTTGCACTGAATTCCAGGTATTCTTGGAGTAACGTCCATATTGTGTACTGCAGTCAAGTAAAGATGGGGGGCTGAAACCTCAGGGCTATGAGAAGGCCTAGCATTAGAATGATGTGAGGGGGCTGAGTAGCGTGGGAGTGGAGCTCAGTAGAAGTGGCGCCAGGGTTGGGGCTTGAGCATTCTATCAAGCAGGCCTCACGCTGCACTGGGTTGAAAATGACGGTTGGTGGGAACAGCAGTAGATTCAAATTCATGTGTAGCTTGAAATCATAAAAATTCCCATGCCTCATTTACTAATTCACATTTGACAAACCTGCCCCTTGCCTCCTTAATTACCAGTATTGCAGGGTACTTAAAGTGATACTGTAATCCAAGACGTTGAAGTTGTTGCTCAATGTCAGAAAACATTTTCCTTTTACCCATTACCTCAGAAGAAAAATCCTGGAATATTGAAATGCGTTCACCCCTCCAGACAGGACTTTTTCTCTCTTGCCAAACATAAAATCTCCTCTTTGATGGTGACTCTTAGTTGGTAAGCCACTATGGGTCTTGGTTTTGAGTTTTTGAACTTGGGACCTACAGATCTATGAGCTCTTGTGATTTCAAGGGGCCAGGGCCACTGATACCTGAGCAAATCTGGTATGAAGTTTTGCAGGAAAATAATCATATTGTTCCTTTCAAGTCCTAGTGGTACCCCCAAAATTCTCAAGTTATTATGTGGTCCACTGTTTTCTAGATCGTCTACCTTGTCTAGAAGATATGAGATTTGATTTCCTTGTCTTTGTGTTAGCTGTTCCAGATGGCTGACAGAAGCTGTAAATTCTTGTATTTTGGAGTCATTTAAGTCTATTTGTGAAGAGAGATCACCATTATTATTAGCCTAAGTAGCGGTCGTAAGCTTGATATCTGTTATGTCCAGTTTGAGATCAGCTAGCATTGTTTTCAGTGGTAGTATGTCATTTTTGCTAGCGACACTGTCATTAGAAGCAGTATCCATTATAGTAGCAGGTTTCCGTTGCTCCGAGGGTTTGACAGTTGCGGCTGGCATAGTGGAGCGGTAACGGTTCTGAAACAACAGAGTGAAAGAAATATATTCGAAAACATTGCTCCACACAAGGATTTTTTGTATCAACAGGTAGCCCCAAGGTACTGCTACTAGTTCATGGTATTCAGTTTTAATTTATTTAAAATTGAGTGACAAATCACTGAAAATGGTTGGGTGGCACTCTGGACCAACACATTCAGCCCTCCATACTCTGTAAACGCTGCACGCACTCTATCAACTTCAGTGTTTTCTGACAACCCTGCATCAGATTCTGTTGCTTGTTCCCCAAAATTCTGTGCTTGTTATTTCCACTGCAACAGATAGCTTTGTAATTAGATGAGGACTGTGACCTAATCTGGGAATCTGCATCAAGAGGTGAGGAATTTGAAAAGCCGAAGGTCTGTGTCTGTCCTTAGTAATAAAGAGCAGAATGACTTAAATATCCCTGTGTTATAATTAAGGAATAAGACACGACAGGGTGCAGTGTATAATGGGACAGCGTGATGACTTGGGTGCACTGTGAGTGACTCATGCACCTGAGAAGTGATGATATCCCATATATGACACAGGCTAGAGTGTATTATTACTGTTACACAATGGAAAAATTAGGAATTGAAACAGTCATAGTGGTCAGTTCAGTAGAAGAGAAAAAATAGTCCCAACTTTGTTAACTGGTTAAAAAACTTAATTAAATAGTTAAACTGTCGCATTTGTATGGCATGTTGTAACTTAATGTGCAATATAGAATAAATTTATTTATTTAAAATTTGGTGACCGGGATAGTCACACTGAGCCGAGGCTCGTTTCTAGGTGCGACTCAGGGAAGGGGGTACAGCATGGGTAATTCACAAACATTTTATAGAACATCACATGGATAAATACACGTAAGGAGTACCACATGGTTAGTTACAGACATGTTATGGAACATCAAATACACTGAATTAATGTAGTGCTAACAGTACAACAATACAAGAGAGACACTGGATGGACGCCAGGTGTCAATGCTAAGTAGTAAATTGGGCATTAGTATTCAGGTAAGTTCTGGTGGAGGGTAGCAATTGCATGAAGGCAGAGTAGAAAGCCTTAGTAAGTGTTTTACTGAAAGGAGGGGGGGGGGAGGAGGAGGAAGAGGAGAGCTGGAATGGAGAGGGACACTGGCTTCAGAGAGTGGGGAGGTACTGGATAGCGCTTGCAGTAGGATGTTAATAAGACTTTGGCTGAGCCTTCCTGTAGTCCATGGAGAAAAGTCCTGTTAGATTGAAATGGTTGCATAATAAGGTAGTAAACTGACCCCCTAGAACCTTGAATGGAGAACAGGTTTATTGGCATGTCGCCATTTGAATATAGTCATTTGTGCAACAGTGCTAACACATCTGAGATGCACTAACTGATACTTTGTGCTTGGGCTGCCTGTTCTCTATTGAGCATCCTAGCCTTCATTGGCCAACAGGATGTAGTACTTGGTGAGGATGGAACTTGTTAGTGCACAAACCTGGGGGAATAATCAGACAAAAACTGGAATAAAACATAGGGGATGCACCAGCACCCCAAAGGAGCTTGCCTCTGTATGCTCGGGGCTAATAGATGGGTGTTACTGGGCGCTGCGGGGAGAGATGGTGATTCAGTTTGCTCCCCATGGGATGTTGTTTGTGTAAGTGCAGGGTCAACAGGCGGCCATTACCAGGCACCATACAGAGAGACGGTGCAGGTTTCAACACAACGGCAAAGCTTGCTCCTACACATGATGTCTCTGCATGCTGGGGCCAACGGACACCATTACCAGGCACTGTGGGGAGTGTGATGCAGATTCCGGCATCACAGCTGTCTTTACTCTCAAATGGCATGTCATCTGTGCATGTACGGGGCCAACCTGCACCATTACCAGGTACTGCGGAGGGAGAGATGGAGGAAGTTCCAGCACCACAGTGGGGCTTGCTCCCCCATGGGATATCATCTGCATGTGCAGGGACAAACGACTTATTATCGGCACTGCAGGGAGGGATGGTACATGATCCAGCACCGTAGGTTACATAGGTTTTTGTACAGAGCTTTCTGAAGATCAAGGTTCATTATAGCTCGCAATACTTTAGGGGTACCTGGAGATGTTTTTACTGATCAAATGTGTGTCTAGTTTGTTTTTAAATTCAACCATGGTTTTACTAGCCACCACTTCAATAGGGAGCTCGTTCCACATCTTGACCACCCTCACAGAGAACCAGTGCTTTCTCTTGCGTGTGCTATACCTTTCACCCTTCAGCTGTAGGGGAGGGCTGCGGTACTACATATCTGATCTCTCAATACCAAACCCAGCTGCTCCCATAAGTGTTCATCTGTTAGGGCCCTATAGATAAGGTACATGTCCCCCTGTAGTCTGCGGAATTCCAATGAGTACAGTCCTAGATTTTTCAGCTGTTGCTCATAATTTTGGCCCTGGACCCCCTTAATTCTTCATGCCATCCTCCTGTGGACTTTCTCCAGGGCATTGATGTCTCCCTTGCCCCCAGGTGCCCAAAACTGGGCACAATACTCCGTGTGGGGGCACACCACTGAGGTAAAATGGGGAAGCAGGACCTCCTTGTTTCTACTCTTAATATGCTTGTGGATGCAGTACTGAATATTGCTGGCCTTTTTAATTACCTGATTGCAGTGTAATTTGAAGTTAAGGTCGCTGCTAACCCTTATACCCAGATTTCTCTCATCTTGAACTGCCCTTAGTATCTTCCCACCCAGTGTGTACTTCAATTGGAGATTGTTTCTCCCGAAGTGCATCACTGTACACTTCTCGAAGTTGAATATTGACTTCTTATCCCAGGCCCATGTTTCTAATTCCCCCAGTGATGATTGCAGTGTCCCTGCGTCCGTATGATTGTTAACTGGATAGCCAATACGTGTATTGTTAGCAAATTTAGAAAGCCAAACATCTGACTGGGAACTCATCGATGAAATGTACAAGTTAAAGAGACAGGGACCCAGCACGGAGCCCTGTGGTACAACACTGGTGATGTCTGCCCACCCGGAAAATTCACCCCTAATACACCGCAGTGGGGCTTGCTCCCTCACGGGATGTTGCCTCTTCATGCATGCGGCCAACAGACAGCCATTACCAGGTGCTTTGCAGAACAGTTGGTGGTACAGAAACTATGGAGCCGACCCATCGGTACAGCGGTAGCGCTACCACTCGTGATACCGGTGACTAGGGTTCGGAAGTGAGCCTGAGTCCACTGGGGCTAGCTGGGGAGAAGCGCATTGAGCCTTCCAGAGGATAGTGTCCTCCTCCGGGGAGGGAAGTCTGTGTGCTCTGCTGCATTACTGCCACCTGGGGGACCACAGGTGGAAGTGTAAGTGGAGCCGTGATGGGTTGGCAGGGTGCCTCCCAACTGGGATGTCAACACACTAGCGTGCAGGCATTCACTCAGTCCCAGCCAGCAAGGCAGCCAGTGAAGGGAAATCACAAAAAGGAAGATCCTTTGACTGCAGCAGGATGATGCAGCATCTCTCCTCGCAGGCCCCACACTGCTTACTTCGCTGCAGCAAGATGGTGCCGCATCTCTCCTCGCAGGCCCTGCACTGCTCACTGCGCTGCAGCAAGATGGTGCCACATTTCTCATCGCAGGCCCTACACTGCTCACTGGGCTGCAGGATAATGCCGTATCTCTCCTCACAAGCCCTACACTGCTCACTGTACTGCAGCAAGATGGTGCCACATCTCTCCTTGCAGACTGCTCACTGTGCTGCAGCAAGATGGTGCCGCATCTCTCTTCACAGCCCCACACTGCTCACTGGGCTGCAGGATGATGCCACATCTCTCCTCGCAGGCCCAGCACTACTCACTGGACTGCAGGATGATGCCGCATCTCTCCTCACAGCCCCACGCTGCTCACTGGGCTGCAGGATGATGCCGCATCTCTCCTTGCAGGCCCCACACTACTCACGGGGCTTGGGCAGGTGATGCCGCATCTCTCCTCGCAGGCCCCACACTGCTCACTGGACAGCAGGATGATACTGCATCTGTCCTCGTAGGCCCCACACTGCTCACTGGACTGCAGCAGGATGATGCTGCATCTCTTCTCGCAGGTCCCACACTGCTCACTGCATTGCAGCAGGATGATGCCACATCACTCCTTGCAGGCCCCCACACTGATCACTGGCTGCAGCAGGATGATGCTGCATCGCTCTTTGCAGGCCCCACACTGCTCACTGGGTTGCAGCAGGATGATGCCGCATCGCTCCTCGCAGGCCCCACACTGCTCATTGGGCTGCAGCCGGATGATGCCTCATCATTCCTCACTGGCCCCACACTGCTCACTGGGCTGCAGCAGGATAATACTGCATCTCTCCTCGCAGGCCCCACACTGCTCACTGGGCTGTAGGATGACGCTGCATCTCTCCTCGCAGACTCCACACTGCTCACTGGGCAGCAGGATGATGCCGCATCTCTCCTCACAGGCCCAACACTACTCACTGGGCTAAAGGATGATCCAGCATCTCTCCTCGCAGGCCGCACACTGCTCACTGCACTGCAGCAAGATGGTGCTGCATCTCTTCTCGCAGGCCCCACAGTGCTCACTGGGTTGCAGTATGATGCTGCATCTCCCCTTGTAGGCCCCATACTACTCACTGGCTGCAGGATGATGCCGCATCTTTCCTTGCAGGCACCACACTGCTCACTAGGCTGCAGCAGGATGATGCAGCTTTTTGTCCTTGCAGGCCCCACACTGCTTAGTGGGCAGCAGGATGATGCCGCATCTCTCCTCTCAGGTCCCACACTGCTCACTGGGCAGCAGGATGATGCTGCATCTCTCCTTGCAGGCACCACACTGCTCACTGCACTGTGGCAGGATGATGCCGCAACTTCGCAGGCCCTCACACTGCTCACTGTGCTGCAGCAGAATGATGCCTCATCTCTCCTCACAAGCACCACACTGCTCACTGGCTGCTGCAGGATGATACTGCATCTCTCCTTGCAGGCCCCACACTGCTCACTAGGCTGCAGCAAGATGATGCCTCATCTCTCCTCGCATGCTGCACACTGTTCACTTGACTGCGGGATGATGTTGCATCTCTCCTTGCAGGCCCCTCACTGGGCAGCAAGATGATGCTGCATGTTTCCTCACAGGCCCCACACTGCTCATTGCATTGCAACAGAATGATGCCGCATCTCTCCTCGCAGGCCCCACATTGCTCACTGCACAGTGACAGGATGATGCATCATCTATTCTTGCAGGCCCCGCACTGCTGACTGAGCAACAGGATGATGCTGCATCTCTCCTCGCAGGTCCCACACTGTTCACTGGGCTGCAGCAGGATGATGCCACATCTCTTCTCGCAGGCCCCACACTGCTCACTGGGCTGCAGGATGATGCTGCATCACTCTTTGCAGGCCCCACACTGCTCACTGGGCTGCAGCAGGATGATGCCGCATTGCTCCTCGCAGGCCACACACTGCTCACTGGGCTGCAGCAGGATGATGCCGCATCGCTCCTCACAGGCCCCACACTACTCACTGGGCTGCAGCAGGATAATACTGCATCTCTCCTCGCAGGCCCCACACTGCTCACTGGGCTGTAGGATGATGCTGCATCTCTCCTCGCAGACTCCACACTGCTCACTGGGCAGCAGGATGATGCCGCATCTCTCCTCACAGGCCCAACACTACTCACTGGGCTGAAGGATGATCCAGCATCTCTCCTCGCAGGCCCCACACTGCTCACTGGGTTGCAGGATGATGCTGCATCTCCGCTCGCAGGCCCCACACTACTCACTGGCTGCAGGATGATGCAGCATCTCTCCTTGCAGGCACCACACTGCTCACTACGCTGTGGCAGGATGATGCAGCATTTCTCCTTGCAGGCCCCGCACTGCTCGGTGGGCAGCAGGATGATGCCGCATCTCTCCTCTCAGGCCCCACACTGCTCACTGGGTTGCAGGATGATGCTGCATCTCCCCTCGCAGGCCCCACACTACTCACTGGCTGCAGGATGATGCCGCATCTCTTCTCTCAGGTCCCACACTGCTCACTGAGCAGCAGGATGATGCTGCATCTCTCCTTGCAGGCACCACACTGCTCACTGCACTGTGACAGGATGATGCTGCAACTTCGCAGGCCCTCACACTGCTCACTGTGCTGCAGCAGAATGATGCCTCATCTTTCCTCACAAGCACCACACTGCTCACTGGACTGCTGCAGGATGATGCTGCATCTCTCCTTGCAGGCCCCACACTGCTCACTAGGCTGCAGCAAGGTGATGCTGCATCTCTCCTTGATGGCCCCACACTGCTCACTGCACTGCTGCAGGATGATGCCACATCTCTCCTCGCGTGTCCCACATGGCTCACTGGGCTGTGGCTGGATGATGCCTCATCTCTCCTCGCATGCTGCACACTGTTCACTTGACTGCGGGATGATGCTGCATCTCTCCTTGCAGGCCCCTCACTGCTCACTGGGCAGCAAGATGATGCTGCATGTTTCCTCGCAGGCTCCACACTGCTCACTGCATTGCAACAGAATGATGCTGCAGCTCTCCTCGCAGGCCCCAATTGCTCACTGCTGGCGACAGGATGATGCTTCATCTATCCTCGCAGGCCCTGCACTGCTGACTGAGCAACAGGATGATGCGCATCTCCTCGCAGGCTCCACACTGCTCACTGGGCTGCAGAATGATGATGCATCTCTCCTCGCAGGCCCCACACTGCTCACTGGGCTGCAGACCAACTGGATGATGCTGCATCTCTCCTCTCAGGCCCCACACTACTCATTGGGCTGCAGTAGGATTATGCCGCATCTCTCCTTGCAAGCCCCTCATTGCTCACTGGGCTGCTGATGGATGATGCCGTATCTCTCCTCGCAGGTCCCACACTGCTTACTGGGCTGCAGCAGGATGATGCTGCATCTCTCCTCGCAGGCCCCACACTCCTCACTGGTCAGCAAGATGATGCCGCATCTCTCTTTGCAGCCCCCACACTACTCACTGCACTGCGGCAGGATGACGCTGCATCTCTCCTCACAGGCCGCACACTGCTCACTGGGCTGCAGGGTGATGCGTCATCTCTCCTTGCAGGCCCCACACTGCTGACCGGGCAACAGGATGATGCTGAATCTCTCCTCGCAGGTCCTACACTGCTCACTGGGCAGCAGGATGATGCCACATCACTCCTTGCAGGCCCCACACTGCTCACTGGGCTGCAGCAGGATGATGCCGCATCGCTCCTCGCAGGCCACACACTGCTCACTGGGCTGCAGCAGGATGATGCCGCATCGCTCCTCGCAGGCCACACACTGCTCACTGGGCTGCAGAAGGATGATGCGGCTTCTCTCCTTGCAGGCCCCACACTGCTCATTAGGCTGCAGCAGGATGATGCCTCATCATTCCTCACAGGCCCCACACTGCTTACTGTGCTGCAGCAGAATGATGCTGCATCTCTCCTCGCAGGCTCCACACTGCTCACTGAGCTGCAGGATGATGCTTCATCTCTCCTCGCAGACTCCACACTGCTCACTGGGCAGCAGGATGATGCCGCATCTCTCCTCACAGGCCCAACACTACTCACTGGGCTGAATTATGATCCAGCATCTCTCCTCGCAGGCCCCACACTGCTCACTGCGCTGCAGCAAGATGGTACTGCATCTCTCCTCGCAGGCCCCACACTGCTCACAGGGTTGCAGCATGATGCTGCATCTCTCCTCGCAGGCCCCACACTACTCACTGGGCTGCAGGATGATCCACATCTCTCCTCACAGAACCCACACTGCTTACTGCACTACAGCAAGATGGTGCCACATCTGTCCTTGCAGGCACCACACTGCTCACTGGGCTGCAGCAGGATGCCGCATCTCTGCTCGCAGGCCCTCACACTGCTCACTGTGCTGCAGCAGAATGATGCCTCATCTCTCCTCACAGGCACCACACTGCTCACTGGACTGCTGCAGGATGATGATGCATCTCTCCTTGCAGGCCCTACACTGCTCACTAGGCTGCATCAAGATGATGCTGCATCTCTTCTTGATGGCACCACACTGCTCACTGCACTGCTGCAGGATGATGCCACATCTCTCCTCGCATGTCCCACATGGCTCACTGGGCTGTCGCAGGATGATGCCTCATCTCTTCTCGCAGGCTGCACACTGTTCACTTGACTGCAGGATGATGCTGCATCTCTCCTTGCAGGCACCTCACTGCTCACTGGGCAGCAAGATGATGCTGCATGTTTCCTCGCAGGCCCCACTCTGCTCACTGCATTGCAACAGAATGATGCTGCATCTCTCCTCGCAGGCCCCACATTGCTCACTGCGCAGCGACAGTATGATGCTGCATCTATCCTCGCAAGCCACACACTTCTGACTGAGCAACAGGGTGATGCCGCATCTTTCCTCGCAGGCCCCACACTGCTCACGGGGCTGCAGGATGATGGTGCATCTCTCCTTGCAGGCCCCACACTGCTCACTGGGCTGCAGACCAACTGGATGATGCTGCATCTCTCCTCGTTGGCCCCACACTACTCATTCAGCTGCAGTAGGATTATGCCGCGCATCTCCTCGCAAGCCCCTCATTGCTCCAGGGGCTGCTGCTGGATGATGCTGCATCTCTCCTTGCAGGCCCCTTGCTGCTTACTGGGCTGCAGCAGGATGATACTGCATCTCTCCTCGCAGGCCCCACACTGCTCACTGGTCAGCAAGACGATACCGCATCTCTCCTTGCAGGCCCCTCACTGCTCACTGGGCAGCAGGATGACGCTGCATGTTTCCTCGCAGGCCCCACACTGCTTACTGCACAGCGACAGGATGATGCTGCATCTATCCTCACAGGCCCCACACTGCTGACTGAGCAACAGGATGATGCCGCATCTCTCCTCGCAGGCCCCACATTGCTCACAGTGCTGCAGGATGATGGTGCATCTCTCCTCACAGGCCCCACACTGCTCACTGGGCTGCAGACCAACTGGATGATGCTGCATCTCTCCTCGTAGGCCCCACACTACTCATTTGGCTGCAGTAGGATTATGCCGCATCTCTCCTCGCAAGCCCCTCATTGCTCACTGGGCTGCTGCTGGATGATGCCGCATCTCTCCTCGCAGGCCCCATGCTGCTTTCTGGGCTGCAGCAGGATGATACTGCATTTCTCCTTGATGACCCCACACTGCTGACTGCACTGCAGCAGAATGATGCCGCATCTCTCCCCCAGGCCCCACACTGTTCACTGGGCTGTGGCAGGATGATGCCGCATCTCTCCTCACAGGCCACACACTGCTCACTTGGTTGCATGATGATGCTGCATCTCTCCTCGTAGGTCCCTCACTTCTCACTGGGCAGCAAGATGATGCCGCATGTCTCCTCACAGGCTCCACACTGCTGACTGCACTGCAACAGAATGATGCTGAATCTCTCCTCGCAGGCCCCACACGGCTCACTGCACTGTGACAGGATGATGCTGCATCTATCCTCGCAGGCCTCGCACTGCTGACTGGGCAACAGGATGGTGCCGCATTTCTCTTTACATGCCCCCACACTGCTCAGTGGGCAGCAGGATGATGCCGCATCTCTCCTTGCAGGCACCACTCTGCTCACTAGGCTGTGGCAGGATGTTGCAGCATTTCTCCTTGCAGGCCCCGCACTGCTCGGTGGGCAGCAGGATGATGCCGCATCTCTCCTCTCAGGCCCTACACTGCTCACTGGGTTGCAGGATGATGCTGCATCTCCCCTCGCAGGCCCCACACTACTCACTGGCTGCAGGATGATGCCGCATCTCTCCTTGCAGGCACCACACTGCTCACTAGGCTGTGGCAGGATGATGCAGCATTTCTCCTTGCAGGCCCCACACTGCTCAGTGGGCAGCAGGATGATGCCGCATCTCTTCTCTCAGGTCCCACACTGCTCACTGGGCAGCAGGATGATGCTGCATCTCTTCTTGCAGGCACCACACTGCTCACTGCACTGTGACAGGATGATGCTGCAACTTCGCAGGCCCTCACACTGCTCACTGTGCTGCAGCAGAATGATGCCTCATCTTTCCTCACAAGCACCACACTGCTCACTGGACTGCTGCAGGATGATGCTGCATCTCTCCTTGCAGGCCCCACACTGCTCACTAGGCTGCAGCAAGATGATGCTGCATCTCTCCTTTGATGGCCCCACACTGCTCACTGCACTGCTGCAGGATGATGCCACATCTCTCCTCGCGTGTCCCACATGGCTCACTGGGCTGTGGCTGGATGATGCCTCATCTCTCCTCGCATGCTGCACACTGTTCACTTGACTGCGGGATGATGCTGCATCTCTCCTTGCAGGCCCCTCACTGGGCAGCAAGATGATGCTGCATGTTTCCTCGCAGGCTCCACACTGCTCACTGCATTGCAACAGAATGATGCTGCAGCTCTCCTCGCAGGCCCCACATTGCTCACTGCACAGCGACAGGATGATGCTTCATCTATCCTCGCAGGCCCTG
Organism: Neoceratodus forsteri; assembly: GCA_016271365.2. NCBI lineage: Eukaryota > Metazoa > Chordata > Ceratodontiformes > Ceratodontidae > Neoceratodus > Neoceratodus forsteri. Next base: position 173,324,133 of record JADMNL010000030.1, read on the forward strand.
CACTGCTGACTGTGCAACAGGATGATGCCGCATCTCTCCTCGCAGGCTCCACACTGCTCACTGGGCTGCAGAATGATGATGCATCTCTCTCCTCGCAGGCCCCACACTGCTCACTGGGCTGCAGACCAACTGGATGATGCTGCATCTCTTCTCTCAGGCCCCACACTTCTCATTGGGCTGCAGTAGGATTATGCCGCATCTCTCCTCGCAAGCCCCTCATTGCTCACTGGGCTGCTGATGGATGATGCCGTATCTCTCCTCGCAGGTCCCACACTGCTTACTGGGCTGCAGCAGGATGATGCTGCATCTCTCCTGCAGCCCCACTGCTCACTGGTCAGCAAGATGATGCGCATCTCTCTTGCAGCCCACACTACTCACTGCACTGCGGCAGGATGGCGCTGCATCTCCTCACAGGCGCACACTGCTCACTGGGCTGCAGGGTGATCGTCATCTCTCCTTGCAGGCCCACACTGCTGACCGGGCAACAGGATGATGCTGAATCTCTCCTTGGGTCCCACTGTTCACTGGGCTGCAGCAGGATGATGCTGCATCTCTTCTCGTAGGCCCCACACTGCTCACTGGGCAGCAGGATGATGCCACATCACTCCTTGCAGGCCCACACTGCTCACTGGGCTGCAGCAGGATGATGCCGCGTCGCTCCTCGCAGGCCACACACTGCTCACTGGGCTGCAGCAGGATGATGCCGCATCCTCCTGCAGGCCACACTGCTCACTGGGCTGCAGAAGGATGATCGGCTTCTCTCTTGCAGGCCCCACACTGCTCATTAGGCTGCAGCAGGATGATGCCTCATCATTCCTCACAGGCCCCACACTGCTTACTGTGCTGCAGCAGGATGATGCTGCATCTCCCTCGCAGGCTCCACTGCTCACTGAGCTGCAGGATGATGCTTCATCTCTCCTCGCAGACTCCACACTGCTCACTGGGCAGCAGGATGATGCCGCATCTCTCCTCACAGGCCCAACACTACTCACTGGGCTGAATTATGATCCAGCATCTCTCCTCGCAGGCCCCACACTGCTCACTGCGCTGCAGCAAGATGGTACTGCATCTCTCCTCGCAGGCCCCACACTGCTCACAGGGTTGCAGCATGATGCTGCATCTCTCCTCGCAGGCCCCACACTACTCACTGGGCTGCAGGATGATCCACATCTCTCCTCACAGAACCCACACTGCTTACTGCACTACAGCAAGATGGTGCCACATCTGTCCTTGCAGGCACCACACTGCTCACTGGGCTGCAGCAGGATGCCGCATCTCTGCTCGCAGGCCCTCACACTGCTCACTGTGCTGCAGCAGAATGATGCCTCATCTCTCCTCACAGGCACCACACTGCTCACTGGACTGCTGCAGGATGATGATGCATCTCTCCTTGCAGGCCCTACACTGCTCACTAGGCTGCATCAAGATGATGCTGCATCTCTTCTTGATGGCACCACACTGCTCACTGCACTGCTGCAGGATGATGCCACATCTCTCCTCGCATGTCCCACATGGCTCACTGGGCTGTCGCAGGATGATGCCTCATCTCTTCTCGCAGGCCGCACACTGTTCACTTGACTGCAGGATGATGCTGCATCTCTTCTTGCAAGCCCCTCACTGCTCACTGGGCAGCAAGATGATGCTGCATGTTTCCTCGCAGGCCCCACTCTGCTTACTGCATTGCAACAGAATGATGCTGCATCTCTCCTCGCAGGCCCCACATTGCTCACTGCACAGCGACAATATGATGCTGCATCTATCCTCGCAAGCCCCACACTTCTGACTGAGCAACAGGGTGATGCCGCATCTTTCCTCGCAGGCCCCACACTGCTCACGGGGCTGCAGGATGATGGTGCATCTCTCCTTGCAGGCCCCACACTGCTCACTGGGCTGCAGACCAACTGGATGATGCTGCATCTCTCGTTGGCCCCACACTACTCATTCAGCTGCAGTAGGATTATGCCGCGCATCTCCTCGCAAGCCCCTCATTGCTCCAGGGGCTGCTGCTGGATGATGTTGCATCTCTCCTTGCAGGCCCCTTGCTGCTTACTGGGCTGCAGCAGGATGATACTGCATCTCTCCTCGCAGGCCCCACACTGCTCACTGGTCAGCAAGACGATGCCGCATCTCTCTTTGCAGCCCCTACACTACTCACTGCACTGTGGCAGGATGATGCCTCATCTCTCCTCACAGGCCGCACACTGTTCACTTGACTGCAGGATGATGCTGCATCTCTCCTTGCAGGCCCCTCACCGCTCATTGGACAGCAAGATGATGCTGCATGTTTCCTGGTAGGCCCCACACTGCTTACTGCATTGCAACAGAATGATGCTGCATCTCTCCTCGCAGGCCCCACATGCTCACTGCAGAGCGACAGGATGATGCTGCATCTATCCTCATGAGCCACACTGCTGACTGAGCAACAGGATGATGCCGCATCTCCTCGCGGGCCCACACTGCTCACGGGGCTGCAGGATGATGGTGCATCTCTCCTTGCAGGCCCCACACTGCTCACTGGGCTGCAGACCAACTGGATGATGCTGCATCTCTCCTCGTAGGCCCCACACTACTCATTGGGCTGCAGTAGGATTATGCCGCATCTCTCCTCGCAAGCCCCTCGTTGCTCCAGGGTCTGCTGCTGGATGATGCCGCATCTCTCCTCGCTGGCCCCTTGCTGCTTACTGGGCTGCAGCAGGATGATACTGCATCTCTCCTCGCAGGCCCCACACTGCTCACTGGTCAGCAAGACGATGCCGCATCTCTCTTTGCAGCCCCCACTCTGCTCACTGCACTGTGGCAGGATGACGGCGCATCTCTCCTCACAGGCCTCACACTGCTCACTGGGCTGCAGGATGATGCCGCATCTCTCCTTTTAGGCTCCACACTGCTAACCGGGCAACAGGATGATGCGAATCTCCTCACAGGTCCCACACTGTTCACTGGGCTGCAGCAGGATGATGCCGCATCTCTTCTGCATGTCCCACACTGTTCACTGGGCTGCAGCAGGATCATACGCATCTCTCCTTGCAGGCCCTGCGTCACTGGGCAGCAGGATGCGCTACATGTTTCCTGCCAGGCCCCACACTGCCTGCACAGCGACAGGATGATGCTGCATCTATCCTCACAGGCCCCACACTGCTGACTGAGCAACAGGATGATGCCGCATCTCTCCTCGCAGGCCCCACATTGCTCACAGTGCTGCAGGATGATGGTGCGTCTCTCCTCACAGGCCCCACACTGCTCACTGGGCTGCAGACCAACTGGATGATGCTGCAGCTCTCCTCGTAGGCCCCACACTACTCATTCGGCTGCAGTAGGATTATGCCGCATCTCTCCTCGCAAGCCCCTCATTGCTCACTGGGCTGCTGCTGGATGATGCCGCATCTCTCCTCGCAGGCCCCACGCTGCTTTCTGGGCTGCAGCAGGATGATACTGCATTTCTCCTGATGACCCTACTGCTGACTGCACTGCAGCAGAATGATGCCGCATCTCTCCCCCAGGCCCCACACTGTTCACTGGGCTGTGGCAGGATGATGCCACATCTCTCCTCACAGGCCACACACTGCTCACTTGGTTGCATGATGATGCTGCATCTCTCCTCGTAGGTCCCTCACTTCTCACTGGGCAGCAAGATGATGCCGCATGTCTCCTCACAGGCTCCACACTGCTGACTGCACTGCAACAGAATGATGCTGAATCTCTCCTCGCAGGCCCCACACGGCTCACTGCACTGTGACAGGATGATGCTGCATCTATCCTCGCAGGCCTCGCACTGCTGACTGGGCAACAGGATGGTGCCGCATTTCTCTTTACATGCCCCCACACTGCTCAGTGGGCAGCAGGATGATGCCGCATCTCTCCTTGCAGGCACCACTCTGCTCACTAGGCTGTGGCAGGATGTTGCTGCATCTCTCCTTGCAGGCCCCTCACCGCTCATTGGACAGCAAGATGATGCTGCATGTTTCCTGGTAGGCCCCACACTGCTTACTGCATTGCAACAGAATGATGCTGCATCTCTCCTCGCAGGCCCCACATGCTCACTGCAGAGCGACAGGATGATGCTGCATCTATCCTCGCAGGCCCCACACTGCTGACTGAGCAACAGGATGATGCCGCATCTCTCCTCGCAGGCCCCACACTGCTCACGGGGCTGCAGGATGATGGTGCATCTCTCCTTGCAGGCCCCACACTGCTCACTGGGCTGCAGACCAACTGGATGATGCTGCATCTCTCCTCGTAGGCCCCACACTACTCATTGGGCTGCAGTAGGATTATGCCGCATCTCTCCTCGCAAGCCCCTCGTTGCTCCAGGGTCTGCTGCTGGATGATGCCGCATCTCTCCTCGCAGGCCCCTTGCTGCTTACTGGGCTGCAGCAGGATGATACTGCATCTCTCCTCGCAGGCCCCACACTGCTCACTGGTCAGCAAGACGATGCCGCATCTCTCTTTGCAGCCCCCACTCTGCTCACTGCACTGTGGCAGGATGCCGCATCTCTCCTCACAGGCCGCACACTGCTCACTGGGCTGCAGGATGATGCCGCATCTCTCCTTTTAGGCTCCACACTGCTAACCGGGCAACAGGATGATGCCGAATCTCTCCTCACAGGTCCCACACTGTTCACTGGGCTGCAGCAGGATGATGCCGCATCTCTTCTCGCATGTCCCACACTGTTCACTGGGCTGCAGCAGGATCATACCGCATCTCTCCTTGCAGGCCCCTTACTGCTCACTGGGCAGCAGGATGACGCTGCATGTTTCCTCGCAGGCCCCACACTGCTTACTGCACAGCGACAGGATGATGCTGCATCTATCCTCACAGGCCCCACACTGCTGACTGAGCAACAGGATGATGCCGCATCTCTCCTCGCAGGCCCCACATTGCTCACAGTGCTGCAGGATGATGGTGCGTCTCTCCTCACAGGCCCCACACTGCTCACTGGGCTGCAGACCAACTGGATGATGCTGCATCTCTCCTCGTAGGCCCCACACTACTCATTCGGCTGCAGTAGGATTATGCCGCATCTCTCCTCGCAAGCCCCTCATTGCTCACTGGGCTGCTGCTGGATGATGCCGCATCTCTCCTCGCAGGCCCCACGCTGCTTTCTGGGCTGCAGCAGGATGATACTGCATTTCTCCTTGATGACCCCACACTGCTGACTGCACTGCAGCAGAATGATGCCGCATCTCTCCCCCAGGCCCCACACTGTTCACTGGGCTGTGGCAGGATGATGCCACATCTCTCCTCACAGGCCACACACTGCTCACTTGGTTGCATGATGATGCTGCATCTCTCCTCGTAGGTCCCTCACTTCTCACTGGGCAGCAAGATGATGCCGCATGTCTCCTCACAGGCTCCACACTGCTGACTGCACTGCAACAGAATGATGCTGAATCTCTCTCGAGGCCCCACACGGCTCACTGCACTGTGACAGGATGATGCTGCATCTATCCTCGCAGGCCTCGCACTGCTGACTGGGCAACAGGATGGTGCCGCATTTCTCTTTACATGCCCCCACACTGCTCACTAGGCTGCAGGATGATGCCGCATTTCTCCTCGCAGGCCCCACACTGCTCACTATGCTGCAGGATGCTGCTGCATCTCTCCTCGCAGGCCCCACACTGCTCATTGGCAGCAGGATGATGCTGCATCTGTCCTCACAGGCCCCACACTGCTCACTGGGTTGCAGGGTGATGTTTTATCTCTCTTCGTAGGCCCCACACTGCTCACTGCACTGCAGCCGGATGATCTGGCATCTCTCTTCACAGGCATCACACTGCTCACTAGGCTGCTGCAGGATGGTGCCGCATCTCTCCTCGATGATCCCACGCGGCTCACTGCACTGCAGGAGGATGATGCGGCATCTCTCCTCGCAGGCCCCACACTGCTCACTGCAGTGTGACAGGATGATGCTGCATCTCTTCTTGCAGGCCCCACACTGCTCACTGGGCAGCAGGATGATCCTGCATCTCTCCTTGCAGCCCCACTGTGCTCACTGGGCTGCAGGATGATGCCGCATCTTTCCTCGCAGACCCCACACTGCTCACTGGGCTGCAGAATGATGCCGCATCTCTCCTTGCAGGCCCCACACTGCACACTGGGCAGCAGGATGATGCTGCATCTCCTCTCACAGGCCCCAGACTGTACACTGGGCAGTAGGATGATGTCACTTCTCTCCTCGCAGACCCCACACTGCTCAGTGGCAGCAGGATAATGTCACATCTCTCCTTGCAGGCCCCACACTGCATGTTGGCAGCAGGATGATGTTGCTTCTCTCCTCGCAGGCCCCACATTGCTCTTTGGGCTGCAGGATGATGCCGCATCTCTCCCCGCAGGCTCCACACTGCTCACTGGGCTGCAGGATGATGTCACATCTCTCCCTGCAGGCCCCACACTGCTCACTGGGCTGCAGGATGATGTCACATCTCTCCTCGCAAGCCCCACACTGCACACTGGGCAGCAGGATGATGTCACATCTCTCCTCGCAGGCTCCACACTGCTCACTGGCAGCAGGATGATGTTGCATCTCTCCCCGCAGGCTCCACACTGCTCACTGGCAGCAGGATGATGTTGCATCTCTCCCCGCAGGCTCCACACTGCTCACTGGGCTGCAGGATGATGTCACTGCTCACTGGGCTGCGGACCAGCATCCAAGCTAAACTCCTCCTGGGCCTGTTGAACCCAGGAGGCTTTGTCACGGGGCAAACTGGCTGGTACTGTAAGGTCAGTTCCAAAGACAGTGGCTGACAGGGCTTGGGGGGAGAAAGGCTGATGGGGGCAAACTGAGAATGTGGGAGAGAAAGCAAAATGAGGATCAAACCCCACCATTGAGAGGACAGTAGGGGGCAGCTTCTGGTTCGGCACCCTGGACCCCATCAGACAGATTGGTGGGATTAGCAAGGGATGGGACTGGAGGAGCCTCAATGGATCAGAGCTTCAAACCCGAGGACACGGTATATGGTAGGTGGCAAAAAATATATAATTTAAAAAATCACTCCTCTTTTAAAATTTTAAAAACATTTTTTTCAAAGTGCAACATTCTGCTTTTCAGGTTGCATATGAAGTCCTCACATGCTTGTCAGGCAGATTCATGATGATAAAAAAAAAAAGTCTTATTGCCGTCTGCTTTAAAAAAAAAAATAATGATTACCGAAAGCCAGAAAAAAAAATATTCCTTGCTAAATCAATACAAAGTTAACTTGTGCAGTGTGTCTAAAAATGATTTGGGGAAAGTCAGTCTGTATTGTGGAAAAGTGCTTTAATTCCATTGATTTTGCAGTTCTAGTATTAGTCAAGAAATGGAGGCATGTGTTCTTTTTTGGATTGGAGTTGTAATCTGTTATGAGTGCAGCACTTGGGTTATCAGCACTTAAAGCTGCCACTGTAAAAATTATGTTTCTGAAGAAAGATTGACCTTATTACAGCTGCATTCTTACTGTAAGATGTCACACAAGGATACAAGTCCTTCAAATTAAAATTGGTTTCCGGGTTTCTAAAGTCAGAATCAGAACGCTGATTCTACTGTTGAGTTAGCTTGCTGCTGGCAGACACTGAATAAAAAGGCCATTCTCCTGCTAGCCCTGACCGTGGGGTACTCCAGTTGAGTATCCCATCTCGTGGACACTTATTGTGTGACCTTGAGCAAGTCACTTTACCTCCCTGAGCTGTTCTTAACCTGCTTTTTGTGGGTTTAGTGGCAGTTTGTATGATTTGACATTTTATTAACAAGAAATTCCTTCTCTTCATTCGATGAGATTCAGAATCACTGTTTTGTGCGTTTAGTCCTGTGGCTGTTAGCTCGCCACCATCTGTAAGATGGGCAGTATGCAGCCAAGGCAAATGGTTAGTAAAATCTGTCTCCTTGAGTGCTATCTGCTGGTTAGTGTCACTAGTCAATGACTGTCCTTGAGTGCCATCTGCTGGTTAGTGTCACTAGTCAGCGACTGTCCTTGAGTGCCATCTGCTGGTTAGTGTCAGTAGTCAGCGACTGTTCTTGCATGCCATCTGCTGGTCAGTGTCAGTAGTCAGCGACTGTCCTTGAGTGCCATCTACTGGTCAGTGTCAGTAGTCAGCGACTGTCCTTGAGTGCCATCTGCTGGTTAGTGTCAGTAGTCAGCGATTGTCCTTGTGTGCCATCTGCTGGTTAGTGTCAGAAGTCAGCGACTGTCCGTGAGTGCCATCTGCTGGTTAGTGTCAGAAGTCAGCGACTGTCCTTGAGTGCCATCTGCTGGTTAGTTTCATTAGTCAGCGACTGTCCTTGAGTGCCACCTGCTGGTTAGTGTCACTAGTCAGTGACTGTCCTTGAGTGCCATCTGCTGGTTAGTGTCACTAGTTAGCAACTGACCTTGAGTGCCATCTGCTGGTTAGTGTAAGTAGTCAGCGACTGTTCTTGAGTGCCATCTGCTGGTTAATGTTAGTAGTCAGCGACTGTCCTCGAGTGCCATCTGCTGGTTAGTGTCACTAGTCATCGACTGTCCTTACTTGCTCTGTTTCTGGTCCATTTAACAAATGGTTTCAGTGGATACGTCACTGTAGCAGCCAACCTCAGCCTGGCTACCAACCAACTTTGTCCTTCACTTCTCTGCTACTTCCCCGTCTTCTAGGGGGTGTCCGCGTACTGCTCACATCTCTCTAGTGAATTCCAGTTAGCAGAGGACAGGGCATCCCCCCGCCCCACACACACCACCACCACAGGTCCCTAAAACATTTGCAGTGTTTTCATCTTTACCACTTTTCCATCTTCTGGCAACCACCTAACCCCGTTGTCCCATTCATAGCCTACTGCTTTCAACCCTTTGCATTTCCCCATGAGGCCCCCCGCCCCTGGGCGCTGGCAGGTACAACTGGCTGTGCAGAGCCTGAGTGTGCTCGGTGTCATTAATTGTGGCTGCAGGGTTTCCTTCCATTAAGCCTACCCCGGGGGAACTGCTACACAAGATCTCCAGTGCATGCACACACACGTAATTGTGCGTCACTCAAAAACTCAGTGCCACTTTGGGCTGCACCTCCACACATAAGTGGGCACAAGTGGCAGTGTTCTCTCAGAGCTAAGCAGCCTCCCACCTCAGAGAGGGAGAGTGCCCCGGCCCTTGCCTTCTGATGGCCTGTGCATATTCTTGAGCCCGGGTCATTGGCGTAGAGAACAGTAGCCTTGCTGCAGTACTCGTGGATCAGCTTTGGCAGGTCCTTCTTATGTGGAAGACAGCAAGCTGTCAGATCAGCAAGGCTCAAGCATGCCAGCATAGTACTACATGCCATTGGGGTTTTCCGTCTTTGATTCCCACAGGCCCCGAGATATTACTCACTAGGGCTTCACAGGAGTAATCATGTTAACTATCCTGATTACTCACTCTAGCTGGGACAGTTCTCTGACTCTGACATAAAGTAGATTCTTTAAGATACAGATTTTGCAGAAGGAAATTCTATGCTGATTACACCAGTAAGTTGTTAGTTGTTTAACCAGGAGTAGCACACTAAGCTGAAAGCTTTTTTACAGGTGCGACCTGGGAGCACAGGGAAGTTAAGTGACTTGCTCAGGGTCACACAGTATGCAAGTGGAAGCTGTGGGATTCAAACCCAGGTCTGGTCTGCTGGATGTCACCAGATTTGCAGCTGAGAGCCTTAAACCACTGCGCTATACTGCCTAAACATGCATGATCTAAATCCTGCTAACACAGGTTTGCTACATAGTGTAAACCCCACTGCACAGTTGTTAGGCTGTTGATAAAGCTCAATCAGTGATGTATAACGACCACCTGCTCTTCGAAGGCCCCTCTTCAGCCATAATTATGATGAAGTGTGCATTCACAAACAGTGGGTAAAACGCTGAGCCAGTGCTACAACAAGCTGCTTGTTTGGTTTATATAGGGACAACACTTGGAGCTTGTTGGGAGCATCCAAAATAGAAAAGCAGCCACCTGCCAAGGCAGTGGTTCATGTTACAGGGAAAATGTGGTCCCTCTGTCTTTTTACTCTGCTTTAGATTTCCCTTTTTCTCTGATCTAATGAGATGTCTCTCTTCCCAGTTTTGAGCCTGCTTTAACATTTTTGCTTTAGATTTGGAATAAAGGCATGCCCTTTTTAATATAGCCCTTACCTTTCCCCCCCCCACACTTTCAATCTTTATTGATTTTGTTAAAATTACCTACATACACAGGACTTAAAACAGTACAAAAATTATATCGCATAAACAATAGAACAATACATCACACAGAACATATTTGATCTTAAACATTAGGGCATAATTCAGTTAATTTAGTGTAATTATCTTTTTAAAATAGAATGGATCCAAGGCACGGGGCATACTCAGTTGGGGCAAATCCACAGCCCCTCCAACACAGTGCTGTGCTGGACCCCTGATACTTAGCTTGAATAGCAGGTGTCCTGAAAGACCTTATATGCATCTTCCAAGCGAATTCTCTCCATCCAAGATGAGTGATCCCTATATATAGTCGAGTTTGGGCCCAAGCCCATGTTTCTTCTGGAATTTGTGTGCCCAAGTCCTTGGACCATGCACAGCATATGAGGGCAGTACTATCCCCTTTCCAGGTCAGAAGTGCCTGGTACAGATATGAAATTACGTGTGAGGTGGGGGCTTTATTCTCTACTGCAGCTTTTAGTGTATCCAGAATCTGGGTGGGTGGGTGGGGGTGATCTCCTCACTTCCCTGAGTAATTAGTAATGTTTTCACATAATCTCTGATTTGAAAATAACGATACCTATCTCTCCAAGAGAGACCATATTTGGCTACCAATTCCTGAAAAGATTTAATCTCTTTTCCTTCCAGGAAACGCTCAATTAAATGTAACCCTTTCTTTTCCCACCCCCGGAATCCAGCATCCCAGCTTGCTGGCCTAAAAGCCTCAATATATGGTACCGACCATAGGAGATATCTCCATCTGCTGAGGGACTTGTCCTCCATCACTTCCCTCCACACTTTAACTGTTATTTTTGTGTAGGGGTTCAGTACCTTCTCTGCAGGGATTTGCTTTCCCTCCCCCAGCAAGACTCTATGTAGATTGCCTTTATCTATCTCTACTAATTCTAATGATTTCCATGTAGCTAGATATCCCCTACTCAGCAGATATAAAGAGGTCCTGAGCTGAGCAGCTTTATAATATACAGTAGCTTAAAATTAGGAAGGGCCAACCCCACCCCCACCCCGGGACCTGCAAGACTGATAGCTTAACCCTCGGTCTCTGCTTACCCCATAAAAAGCGTGAGATTCGTCTATTGAGGGCTCCATGCAGTGAGTCTGGTATCTGAACCAGGAGGGTCTGGGCTAAATATAAGAATCTGAGGAGAACTACCATTTTTATAGTTTGGATTCTCTGTAGTAATGAAATAGGGAGTCCCTGCCAACATTCCAACTCTTTTATTAAATTATCCATCGTTGGGGGAATAATTAAGTTCATACAACTGCCCCGGTTCTATCCCAGTCTGCACCTCCAGATATTTCAGATGTGTCAAGTTCCACTTCAAGGGAAACCGATTTTTAATTTCTTCAGTTGGTTCAGAGTTAAACTGCAAGACCTCTGTTTTACTGGAATTAATTTTATACCCTGCCCTCTGTCCATATTCCTCTAAAATTTCCCGTAGCCTCAGTAATGCTTTGTTTGGGTTTCTCAGGAATACCAACAAATCATCTGTCAACAGGGCCAGTTTATGTTCCTCTTCCCCAATCTCAATCCCTCTCACCTCCCCATCCTGCCTCAGCATATCTGCCAGCAGCTCCAAGTATAGCGCAAAGAGAAAAGGTGACAGGGGACACCCCTGCCTCGTACCTCTCCCAATGGGAAAAGGGGCAGAGGTCATCCCATTAACCTTAACATAAGCTTTGGGTTTATTATAAATACTATTATTTTTTTTTTTGTTCGACTCTATTTTTGCTCCCTACCTTCGGGACATCTCTCAGGCTCCCATGCTCAGCTCCGGAGCTCCACCACCTGTCTGAACCGTCCTCCGATATTCAGGATTCCAGGCTCTCCAGACCCCACGGAGAGGCCCCGGGAACAGCCGACACTGGATGTGTGGCCTTGGGCTACTGATGATTGCCGTTGCCTCACCCGCTGATAGGGGGATTTTTTATGTAATTTTCTCCCCGAAGCTTTGGACGTGCAATGACGTCCAGCTCAGCTGGTGTTCGCTCCCGCATACCCCCGAAAGTCGTCCGCTGCAGCTTCATTCCCCTGCAATTTTATGGCCATGCACTGTACCACCTCCAGCCTCCGTTAGAGGTCGCCAGTGCAGCGGCAGGTGAAATCCCCCCTCCCCGGGGAAGGAGAGCAGTCCGTAGGATGCTCAGTCCTTCCCTGTCCCTGCCAACCCCTGGCAGCCCAGGCTCGTTTCCGAACCCGGGCCGCCGGCGTGTCACAAGGTGTGGCGTCCAGCGCTTCAACCCTCAGTGCCACCGGGCTGGCTTATTATAAATATTATTAATCACTTTTATAAATGCCTCTGAGAATCCAAACTTTTTTAATGTTATACCCAGGAAATTCCAGGCTACACGGTAGAAGGCCTTTTCAGCATCTAAGCTAAGAGTCAGAAGGGGTGACCCTGACCGGGCAGCCTGGACCAAGATATGCAGTGTCCTCCTGATATCCTGGGTCTGACGGCCGGGTACAAATCCCGTCTGATCAAAATTTATAAGAGAGGGACGAACCAACTCCAACCTTCGGGCTAGGATTTTAGTATATATTTTATAATCTATATTGAGGACCGATATCGATCTGTAAGAGGAACACTGGGTTGTGTCCTTTCCTGGTTTTGGCATACTGGAAATAATTGCATAATTCCAGGTGTCTGGGTAATGCTCTCCTAATTGTGCTTCTCTACAGGCAGCCAATCGTGGGCCTGCTATGTCTTTTTTTTAAATTTAAAGAACTCACCAGAGTACCCATCTGGCCCAGAGGCTTTACCTGATTTCAGTTCCCTAACTGCCTGTTCAAACTCGGCTTGGGTAACTGGTGAATCTAACGGAGTACTAGCCTCCAGATTCAGTGTAGGCAATTTTATCCAAGAAAGATAAGCCTCTGTTTGGGTATTTGAGGACAGGGATTCTGATGTGTACAGCTTCTGATACTAAGCTCTGAAGCTGGTTGAAATCTGAACCGGGGAGGAGCGCACTAACCTACCTGACCCATCTTCTTTAATCTGAGAAACCAAAGCCCTCAATTTTTGCTGTCGCATACGATGTGCTAACAGTCTAGTTGCCCTCGGACCCACTTCCCCATATTTCTGACGCAGGCATTGAAGGGCAAATTCTGTTTTAATATCAATCTGCTTTTGGATTTGCTGTTTCAGTTCTAAAATTCTATTCCAGACTGTACTGTCTCCCCCCGCATGTAGTTTCTGCGCCTCTTTTATTTGGACATAAAGTGATGTCATCGTGTCCCTCTGTTGTTTCTTAAAGTAGGCTGAAAAATTGATGACTTCCCCCTCATCACCGTTTTCATTGTGTCCCAAAGGACAGCCCTTGAAATCTCTGGGTCATCATTTTCCTCCCAAAATCTGTCCCAGTCTGCCCTTAGCCATATCAGTAAATTCTTTAAGATTTAAGAAATAATTGATGATTTTCCATAAGGTCTGACCCCTTGTAATTTTCTATTGTAGTTTCGGAGATAGTTGTACATGATCCGAAAGGATCGAAGGGATATGTGTACACTCTAGTATCTGAAATTTGTGTTCCTCTGACAATAAAAAGTAATCTATCCGAGCAAATGACCCATTTGGTAGGGGATAATGTGTGTATTCTCTCTGACCCACATATTCTGTACGCCAGACATCTACCCATTTGGTAGTCCCCAAGAAGCATCTAGTCGCTTACCAGTAGAGGTAGGTTTAAAAGATTTTGACTTAGAAGTGTCAATGTTTTCCCAAATCTGATTAAAATCACCTCCTACCACTAATGCCCCTTTATGGTACTCCGAAATCTTATTGAGCAGGCCTCTCACCATCGGAACTGTGGCCCTTGGGGGAATATACAGTGGTGCTAGGGTTATATAAGAATTTTCTACCTGACTCGAAATAATTACTAGGCAGCCCTCTGGATCCACATACTGGTCCTCCATTCTAAAAAGGGAACCCTTGGGTACTAAAATTGCAGTTCCCCTTCTTCTCCCACTGCTATGTGAAGACGCCACCACCTGTGCAAAGCCGAACCCACCCAGCTTCTTATGTTCGGCCCTGCTCAGGTGCATCTCCTGCAGGAGAACAAAAGAAGGCGACTGCCTTCTCAGGGAGGATAAGACCTTGTAGCGCTTGATAGTGTTGTTTAACCCGTTCACATTATGTGACAATGTTTTTAAAACCCCTTTGTCATCCATTTGTCCCCCAGAGTGAAGTGCCATGTTGAAATGTATTTCCAGTTAACCGATTCTGAGACCCCCCCATTCCCAAACCCCACTCCATAACCCCACCTTGGTCCAATCCATACAAGTATTGAAGCGCCCTTATAACCAACACGGTCAATCCAACATACATATATAACGATAAACAGAAAAGATTGTAACTGTGATTTTACTGCCACGCAGGATGACCCAACAAACTTGATCTCCTCCTCCTCTAGGCATAGACTATATACATTTTGACCTCCACAAATGGGGAACCTCATTAGGCATCCCCTAAATACCCAGGGTAAATCCCCAGGGGTGGAGAGAGTGGAAACCCAGAAGAAGTTCGGCAATCTTACCTCCCGACACCAACACATTTTCCATTTTATGCATCCCAACCTCCAAACGCTCAGTTCTGTTCCTATCCTATAAATGATTAACTGCAGCCCCTATTTCCATTCTTCATTAATTAAACATGATGAGCCGTTTAATGCCCTTTTACATTATTTCAACGATATTCCAACAAACTGCACCCCAGGCTCTCGGCCAGTGGATAAGTGCAAGAGCTTAAACAATTCCCTCTCCTTATTTATCCTGGAACCCCCACCCACTTCTCAAACCATCCTGAGGAGGCTTGGTTAAACTGTTACAAGAGCCGAAGTAGAGGTTGACTAGAAACTCGCTTTAAAATCTTCAAACCCCCACCAGCTTCCATGTGGGCCTTGACAGTAACCCACTGGCAAGAAAATCAAGGAAGGCCCTTGGTGAGGCAGGGCATTACAAGGGGAACCACGAGGAAAGTAATCTAAAACAAACTGATTATCTCTCACAAAATCTCCTCAAGTGTCCATGTCTTCTCCCAACTCTCTCTCTTCTCGTTGATGCTGTGTAAGCTGTTTCAGTAGGCCCTTAATGTCCTTCATGGTGGTTGGGCCGAACCCTGCCCAGAGCGTCTGTTCTTGCTCAAGGAAATTCTCTGCCAGGTGCGTTGTGGTTTGGGGCCCAAGTCTATTTGTTTTGTTAAAGGAAAACTGTCTTAATAATTAATAACCCACCCCTAAAGCTTTACCCTCCAGTTAGGCTTTTCCGATAGAAAAGAAAATGTTTCCCCGCTGTTAACATACTTGATTTTACTTTGCCAAAGTCCGCGATCCCCAAACATGGCGGATGCTGCACGGCTCCCATTTAGTGAGAGAGTACGGTGCCGCACCGCTTGGCTCAATACAAGTGTATTTAGTCGAGTGGTGCAGCTTGTCAAATTCTGATTTGTTTTTGCTGCGGAATTGTTTTATTTCTGACAATAAAATTTCAAATCTAGAACGCGACAGAGCATCCAGCTCCATCTCAGTGTCTCCACTCGCCATACTGGATGGGGATTCTCTCCCTTGATCAGGCTGACTCATCCTGGGCATTCCTGTGGACTGAGCGTTCCTCTTGGCATTTTTGGAGCGAAAACGGTTTTGGTATGCGCTTCTGTTACTATTTTTACTCATATTTCCTGAGAATCCTTGAGTTTGCTGCTGAACGGGCGCCTTTTGTGCCGAGGGTTCAGGGAACTCCTAATTTAGACCTCCATTGTTTCGGTGACATCACCGGAAGTACGTAATATAGTCCTTACCAGATCTTTTATTTGTATTCTCAGCTGTTGTTTGCCACCCCGTCAGGGAGCAGCGGTTGTTGCATGCTAGCTCACCTAGGTTACAAGAAGTTTTTTTTTTTTTTTGATATAATTTTTATGGAAAGTTTCCCATTATAACATAAGTATAGCAATTATAAAATGTCATGAAAATTATAATTAGGTCTTTTAAGGATAAAGGTGTAACCCCTAGGTGGCGCTATCCTAAGGGTTACTACCCCTGCCTGCTTGACTAGTATCAGGTTAAGGGGCCTGGGTAATGAGACGGGTGCCTCCACCCGGAGGTCAGGGTTGTTAGTGGTCAAGCTAACCTGGGTACAGCCCTGCAGGACACTGTAACCCCCCCCTCTTTCCCTTCTAGTGGCCTGAACAATATACAATAATTACTTTCACAATGACCCTTATTCACCAGGCAATTACCCACACTGTTTGCACTTACCACCAGGGCTGGTTCCTCTAGCTTGACCTTGGGGACCCCCTGTAAAACAAGGTTAAGAACAGCAAATAGCAACAGTACAATACTTTTGGCACAAACTGGATCCACAGTCAGGTTAAATGCAAACAAAGTTAAATCTGATTTATTCAGGGGACTTGAACAAGGGAGAGGCGTAATCAGGTTGATTTGCTTAAAAGCTATATTAATCAGACAGTTATGCATGCAGTTCAGAGTCCCTACACAGTCACACACTCTGGGTACCCAGGTAGGAAAATGGTGGGCTAGCCAGGAACATGCAGCTGGTTGGGGCCCTGTGATGGAAGAAAGCAACATGCACAACACACACTATTTGTAATCTGGAGGGCTCAGTTCGTGAAAGGAAAGGCAACAAGACAATCAGATGACAACACTTTTAGATTTAGCCATTGTTGTAGGGAGCTACCCTGATGTGTACTCACGATACCCAATACTGGACACAGGCAGGACGAAATCGAGACTGCAGACTGTTGAGCTGGAGTGCCCAGAGAAGCAGGGCCTACACGAATCACTGAGGCATCATTCCTGTTCAAGGCGTTGAACAGGGGGCTGATCCCCAGGCTGGTCTCTTGTCGATGACTTTCTCTGCGTAGCAGGTATTCTGGCTGGGCCAGTGTAGCACGGCCCAGGCAAACGGAAATGGATACGGATTCAGTCCGTGGAGCTGGATACAGCCTCCAGCAAGCAAAAAACAGTTCAGACACACAGTGGGGAACCAAATTACGATCCACTATAAGCACACAGCACATTTCACATGTGAGGAAATTCCACTGTACCAGGCAAATGGCTCTCCGGTTGCAATTACAGAGTCTCTGCTCAATCCAGGAGTTCAGCGGTAGCTGGAAGTCCTGACAGGCCGATTGCATTCAACAAATCTTCGGTCTTCTTCAGGTTAAAGCCTGGTCACAATTCAGTGGCTTAATTCGCCCTCCAAATTTAGATTCAGTCTGAAAAAAAAAGCACAAGTTCCCTCTCAGAAACAGCAGGCAGGCATGCATGCCACACTCAGGCCTTTCCACAGTTCTCCCGCGTGAATCCACTATGGATTGCTGCTAGAACTATCTCGAGCTGTTACTTCTTCTCTTTCAACTCAGATCTAACTGAAACTGCAAGCAGTGTGGGACTTTCCCCAAGATCCAAAAGGTTTGGTTGGCTGATCTGTCTGTCAGTCACAACAAGGGCTCCCCCTCCAGGTTATTTTAGGCACCAGAAGCCCAAAACTACAATTCCTGCAAGTTTTGGCCCCACCAAGCCCCTGTAGGCAGGCTCCATCTTAGAATCCCAAATGTACTGATTGGCCCATTCTGCAGTCCAGGACCAAGATGATGGAAACAAACAGAACTGCTGCAAAGAAGGCAGGTTTGAACAAACTGCAATATTATTACTACTCTATCAAATGATCAGCAAACAAGTACATCTTCTAACAGAACTCCCTCTCAGATTAATTATGACTGCAATCCAGGCAGCTCTTAAAGAAACAGTACACAGAGGCTATACAGACACTCTCTGGCAATACATTTAAACTGCTAAAACACAGAACACCAGCCTGGCAGTGAGCATTTAGGCAAGCTCAAGGAAGACTTTTTGGGAACCCTCATTTGTAGGGGGGTTACACCCTTCCTTGCCTGGTGAAAACTTGGCATCCGGGTCAAGTCTGTACCATCATGCATCAGTTAACATAAACTTATTTCTTTACTATACATATTCACTACACTTCATGACACTATATCCATAAGGACAATACTTATGCATGTTTCATACAGGTAATACTGATTCCACTATGATTAATGTACCTGTGACATCACAGTACTGATTCATGTTATAACTTCCTGTACATTAAACAATGTAGGAGGGGGCCCTTCCCTATCAGCTAACTTGGGGCTGGATGGGGCAGGGGCACCATACTGAGAAGGAAGAACAGTTAACCTGGAATTGGCCATTAAGCTCAGTTTGGGTAGTGAGCTCTGAGAAATATAAACACCTTTGTGAACCACATTGAGAGGCAAATCCACTGACCTCCCGGGAGAATCATAACTGAAGCGCAATACTGGCTTGACAGCTTGGCCAGTCTTTCTGGGGGGAACAGCCACAGTCTCTGTACTTTCAGCACTAACTTTGGAGCGTTCGTCATTCGTGAGGGGTGCCTCTGCATGGATGGGAATGTCCAAACTGGGAGCACTGTCAGCTCCTTCCTCTGTAGACTCTGTTTCCACAACACTTGGCTCATTTAGAGAAGGTTCTGGCACAGTTAGGCTTTGTGGCACTGAAGGGGGGCTGTCAGCACTCTCATATTGTTGTTCAAGTTCTGGTGTGTCACCAGGGAGACTCAGATCATCAGACCATTCTTTGGGCAATTCACACAGTTTCACAAAACACAGAGTCCGCAACCTCAGATGTGATGCGTTGCACCTCACTTTCAGGGAGCATTGGCTCCAAGGATGAAGCTGGGGGTTTGGGCAGTCCAGAAGGCCCAGCTTCATCCCCACAATTAGTCATAGGGTTACCTCGAAACAGCTGACTTAGTTCATAGGAGGGGTAATAGGCATTGTCACACTCACTATCGTCAGAGGTGAACTGACAGTCACTATCATTCTGGGCCTGCTGCGGGGGGAAACCTTAACTCTGTAACTACTGGGGTAGTTGACTTTGTCTCTTTTTTGCAGCAGCATGGGTCACCAGCCCAGGGGAGGCAATGTCTGCTGGCTCAGCTTCAATAATAACTTGGCCGATAGGCAGCAAGTGGTTACGATGCATGGTCTTGACAGCTTTGGAGTTATTCTCTGGGCGTACCTTGTATACTGGTAGATCATCCAACTTTCCAACTACTACATGAGGAGGATGGTGCCACCTGTCTGCAATTTTGTGCTTGCCATGTAGTCCCAAATTGTGTAACAACACACGGTTTATGGGCCGTAGCTCTTAAACCTTTACTTTCTTGTCGTGCCTCTCTTTGTTGGCGAGATTTATTTTAGCGGCCATTGTCTGGGCCAGTTGATATGCATGGTTCAGTTGAGCTTTAAGTTTCTGTACATACTGCAGGTAATTTTCATCTTGGACCCCATCTGGAGAGACCCCAAAACAGACATCAACTGGTAGGCGGGCCTCCCTCCCAAACATGAGGTGGTAGGGGGAGAACCCAGTAACATCATTTTTGGTGCAATTGTATGCGTGTAACAAGGTGCTGATCTGATGGCTCCACTTATGCTTGTCTTTTGGGTGGAGCGAGCCCAGAATGTCTAGAAGAGTGCGGGTAAACCATTCTGGTTGAGGGTCCCCCTGTGGGTGATAGGGGGTGGTTCTTGATTTCCGCACCCCCCACAGAGAGAGGGAGCATTTCTTTGATTAGCCGACTTTCAAAATCTCTGCCTTGGTAAGAGTGGATCCGCTGGGGCCTGCACAAAGAAATTCTCCACTAGCACCTTGGCCACAGTAGAGGCCTTTTGATCTTTAGTTGGAAAAGCTTGTGCATACCGTGTGAAATGATCTGTAACCATTAACACATTGCCAATATTCCGCTGATCAGGTTCTAAACACAAAAAGTCTATGCAGACCAGTTTCATGAGAGTGCTGGTAGTAATATTGACAAGGGGGGCATCCCTCTGAGGCAGGGCTTTCCTTTGCAGGCAGCGACTGCAGGTCTTTACATGGTGCTCAACATCGGCCCCATCTTGGGCCAGCAGAATCGAGATAGTACCAGGCTGAGAGTTCTGCTAATACCGAGGTGCCCCATGTGATTGTGGAGGGACCTCAGTACCAAATCTTTAAAGGCCGTGGGCAGGACCAATTGCTGCTTGTCTACTCGACCACTGCAATCCGCTGTATCTCTGTATAACAACTGATTGTGTAACTTCAGCCTGGGGCCTTCTTTAAACAATAGGGCAGCTCTCAAGTCAGGGGAACGCAACTGGGGCAAATCTTTCCCGGCACGCAGGGCATCAAGTGCTGGCTGAATCATAGGAACTTGGGATTGAGCCCACTGGATGCTGTCATTGTCAAATTGAGGTAGTGCACTAATATCTAGAGCAGAGAAATGGCAATAGGCAGCTGGCATGCAGGTATCAGGAGGGCCCAAGCAATCTACTAAACAGTCCACTGTGTCCGTAGACATCTGTTCATCTCTATCAAACTTTTGGCACAATGCTCGGATGTCAGGTTCAGACAACCTGACCCAGTCACTCTTGGAGACTGGCCTTCGTGACAGGGTGTCAGCATCAATATGGTTCAGTCCTGGCCTGCATTCAACAGCATAATCATAGGTTGATAAAGCAGAGAGCCACCGGTGCCCAGTGGCATCCAACTTAGCTGAAGTCTGTACATAGGTTAACGGGTTATTGTCGGTCTTCACCAATGTCTTTGCTCTATAGAGGTACTCATGAAACTGGTCCACAATGGCCCATTTTAGGGCAAGGAACTCCAGCTTGTGCATAGGATAGTTTCGTTCTAACAGAGTCAAGCTCCTGCTGGCAAAAGCCACTGGTCTCAAATCATCCTCATGGTCATGATACAGCACAGCTCCTAGGCCCTGCAGACTAGTGTCTGTATGCAGCACATATGGCTTGGTAGGGTCAGCATAGGCGAGGATGGGGGGCATGGGTGAGCTAGTATACGACTTTGTGGAAGGCTGCTTCACATTCAGGTGTCCTGCGGGGCTCAAAAGGTTCACCTGTTCGGAAAGTATACTTTCTCGGGTTCTTTGACAGCCGCTTTCTTGTATTTACGGTTGGTAGAGGGGGGGTAACACTGGGTGAGATTCAGGAGCAGCCAAATCACCTTGGAATAGTCTTTTATGAACCTGCTGTAGTAGCCACAGAACCCCAGGAAACGTTGTAGTTCTTTCCAGTTATGGAGCTGGGGCCAAGTAGTCAGTGACTCGACCTTATTGGGATTGGTCTCTATCCCTTCTGCAGATACTATGTGCCCCACATACTTCACGGAGGTTTGAAAAAACTGGCACCTGTCAATGGACAGCTTGAGGCCGAAGTCTTCCAATCGGTCTAGGACTTTAAACAGTTGGGTCTCTTGCTCCTCTGATGTGTGTCCGAACACAGTGACATCATCTAGGTACACTAGGCATTCCAGCAAGTTCATATCTCCCACCGCACGTTCCATCAGTTGCTGAAAGGTGGCCGGGGCACCAGAAATCCCCTGTGGCATTCTCAGGAATTCGTAGAACCCCAAAAGACAGATGAAAGTGGTTTTCTCATGGTCCTCCGTGGCCATCAGAATCTGGTAATATCCGCTGTGAAGATCCAATATTGAGAACCATTTGCTCCCATTCAAGCAATCCAGGGCATCTTGTATACGGGGCATGGTGTATTGATCTGGGACGGTCCATCGGTTCAGGGGTTCGATAATCAACACACATCCTCACCGACCCATTCTTGTTATGCACAACCACAATGGGAGAGGCATATGGGCTCCTTGATTCCTGTATCATGCCAGTAGCGAGCATTTCCTGCAGGTGTCTCCTCACATCATCTATGTCCGTTGGGGCGAGGCGTTGGGATCTCTCTTGAAATGGCCGGTCATCATGCAGGCGTATATGATGCTCTGCACCCTGGACACACCCCACATCCCATTCTTTTAACGAAAACACGTGGTCTCTCTGGGTGAGTTTCTTGCTAATCCTAGCCTTCCATTCAGCTGGCAGTGGGGAATCACTAAAGTCAAATAAGTCCGGGGTCACTCTCTCCTTTTGGCCAGAGTACTTATTATTGGGTAATACTGCAGTGTCTGCACAGTGTACTGTAGCTAGAGTGCACCCCTCTGTTCACCCAGACCTCCCAATCTGACACATTTCGAATCTGGACCATCACTCGTCGTGCATAGGCATGGGCATGGGCAGGCAAGATGCTGGGTTTAACCAATAATCCTTCTGGCAACTTTCCATCACCTGGTGCATCCAACATTAATATTTTATTCTTTACATTTATCTTTAGGCAGACTTCTCCATGGATTGTGCACTGGGCGTTGGGGGCCAATACCAAGGAGTCGGGTTCCTTTTTCCACACTATCCCCACTGGCTCATCTGGGTCCTCTTCCTTGGGTTTCTGTTGTAAGTCATATGCCCTTTTTACTAAGGCTGGAATTCTTAGGGCCCGTCTAGTCAGTAGCCCTTGTTTCTCATGGTAGGGTTGTGCTAGTCTCCCAAACATGTGGGCGTTTGTTCCAGTTAACAGGGGAACCCCATCATACAGTCCAGCGGGGGGGCACTAGGGCCAGTGTCTCTACTTGCTCCTCTACACCAGTTACAGTTGCAGGAAAAGACAACCAGAGGTGGACATATCCTAGGTAGAGATAAGACTTGTCGCTCAGCCCCCATACATGTAGGCCTTCCAGGGATAGTAATGGCACATCAGATAAGTGTTTGTCATGCCAGTCCTGAAATACAATAGTCACTTGTGACCCACTGTCAAGTACAGCCCGAGTAGGAATACCATTCACAGCCACAGTAGTCTTTATTGAAGAGCCCACTATTTTGGACCAGTCTGGAGGGACAACAGCAGGGGCCTGGACAGACGATTTAGCCACAGAAGGGTTTGCGTTAGGATGGCCGAAGCCTTCACTGTGGTCATTTCGTGCACCCCTTGACCACTGACTCATTTTCCGAAGCTCGCCTTGAAGCCAGTTCACCACTTTCTCTAAGTCCTTCTAAGACCAGCATTCCCTCTTCATATGGCCATCCTTGCCGCAATTGTGACAAATGACAGGCTCTTGGGCATCCTTGGGGAAAACATAGCAGGGGATGCTGGAGCATCGACGGGAGATTGTGATCTGACTTTCTGCTGGTAATGTACCATGTCTCAAAAGTTCCTTTAGGGTGGCAGTCAATTCCTTGAGCTCAGCCAAGAAGCCACCCTCAGTAGAGGATGCCTGAGGGTGCACCCCCACCCTCATAACAGCCACGTCCTGACAGGGGCCAGGGTCTTTGTCAGCAGGGAATACCTCAGCAAACACACCCGGTTGTACTTTTCTGACTTCCTTCAGCAACTCCTCCCCCCACCGTTTAGCCCATGGTGGGACAATCGTAGTGGTCTCCATTTCGGAAGGGCCTTCCGGTGCCATGATCACTTGGGCTGCACTCACCCCATAATTACAATCTCCTTCTTCACCTTCTACCTCCCAGAGTTATTTTATCAAGTCACAGTAGTCAGGTGGGTTACCTCTCCTATCCTGGAGCCTTAACTGGATGATCTGCAGTTTAGAATGCTTGGCATGTTGCAGTATGTGCTCCAGTCTCACACGGTTCAAATCACTCGCGGCTACCCCACCTTTCTGGTAAGCTTTCTGCAGTGCTCTTTCTCGGTGAGTAACACACACAGACAAACTTTCCCCCTTCCATTGTTTGATACCTTGGAATTTCCACATCAAAGTCTCCCCTGACTCGATGCTCCCAAAATTGCCTTCAAGTACAGAGAGGTACTTCTGAGCAGATATATCAGGGTTCGTGGACCTCAAAAATTTAATGGCTTCAAGGGTGGGGCCTCTCAAACTTTCTATGATTCTTTTCCGCTTCTCAGCCTCCACACACTGCCACTTGGATACCAAGGGGGCAATATAGTCGATCTAGGTCTCCCAGTCATCCTTCCCTTGGGGGGGTGGGGAGGGTGCCCGAGAAGATTCTCAGCCTTCGGTAGGAGTCATGACTAATGGCGGGTACAGATATAGGAGCCAGCATTGGCACAGACACAGAAGGCAGGGCAGTAACAGGTGGTGGAGTGGGAGGGGGTGTTTTGGAAGGAACACCCCGAAGTGGCAGGAATAGTTTCTTAAAGTCCTCTACAGTTTTCCTTTCCTCCAGCAACAACTTGGCAAATTTCTCCTCAAAAGTCTCAGATAATGGTGGGAGCTCATCCTTCCCAGGGTCTTTACTGTCTTTTGTTATCACTCTCCAGGCGGCTAGGACCTCTTCTGAGGCAATAGTCTGTGGCACTTTAGAGCTGTCCATGAGGTCACTACGCTCTAGCAAGGCTATGAAAGTTTGGGCGATCAATTCAGCCTGTCGACCCACCACCACAGGGTTTTTTAAACATTCAACTTTGGAGAGTGCTTCCTCTACAGTGTCCTTGCTGGTACCCAGGGGAATATCCAGTATAAGCAGAGCATTTTGGGGGTCGATCTCCCGCTCAGTACACCACCCCACCAACTGGTGTACAGCCATTTCTACTGGGGTAGCCATTAATCTTTAACAATAATTCATAATTTTTGGCCACTAGAAGGCACAAAATCCCAGCGGTGAGCCTCCAAGATGTAACCCCTAGGTGGCGCTATCCCAAGGGCTACTACCCCTGCCTGCTTGGCTAGTAGCAGGTTAAGGGGCCTGGGTAATGAAACAGGCACCTCCACCTGGAAGTCAGGGTTGTTAGTGGTCAAGCTAATCTGGGCACAGCCCTCTGGGACACTGTAACCCCCCTCTTTGCCTTCTAGTGGCCTGAACAATATACAATAATTACTTTCACAATGACCCTTATTCACCAGGCAGTTACCCACACTGTTTGCACTTACCACCAGGGCTGGTTCCTGTAGCTTGACCCTGGGGACCCCCTGTAAAACAAGGTTAAGCACAGCAAATAGCAACAGTACAATACTTTTGGCACAAACTGGAACCACAGTCAGGTTAAATGCAAGCAAAGTTAAATCTGATTTATTCAGGGGACTTGAACAAGGGAGAGGTGTAATCAGGTTGAGTTTCTTAAAAACTATATTAATCAGACAGTTATGCATGCAGTTCAGAGTCCCTACACTGTCACACACTCCGGGTACCCAGGTAGGAAAATGGTGGGCTAGCCAGGAAAGTTGCAGCTGGTTGGGGCCCTGTGATGGAAGAAAGCAACATGCACAACACACACTATTTGTAATCCGGAGCCAGAGGGCTCAGTTCGTGAAAGAAAAGGCAACAAGACAATCAGATGACAACACTTTTAGATTTAGCTGTTGTTGCAGGGAGCTACCCTGATGTGTACTCACGATACCCAATACTGGACACAGGCATAGAAACATAAAAACATAGAATTTGACGGCAGATAAGGACCGCTTGGCCCACCCAGTCTGCCCATTTCCCTACCTACTGGATAAGCTGCAGATCCTAGTTAACCAGCAGCCTACTTCTTCCTACCCCCACCCCCTAGAATTGCCTTATGACTGTCCCATGCATGCTTGAATTCCACCACTGATTTTGACTCCACAACCTCCTCCGGAAGGCCGTTCCATGCATCCACAACCCTGTCTGTGAAAAATACTTCCTTAAATTACCTCCGAACGCCCCCCCATCTTCAAATTGTGCCCTCTTGTTCTTGCACACCTCTTTTTGAAAGATGCTACCCTCTTGGACTTTGTTGATTCTCTTGAGGTACTTGGAACGTTTCTATCATGTCCCCCCTCTCCCTCCTTTCCTCGAGGCTATACATATTAAGCTCCTTTCGTTTCTCTTCATATGTCTTCCAGTGCAGACCCTGCACCATTTTAGTTGCCCTCCTCTGGTCAGCTTCCATCCTTTCTTTGTCTTTGCGGAGATTGGGTCTCCAGAACTGCACACAGTACTCCAGATGGGGTCTCACCAGCTGTCTGTACAAAGGGATAATAACTTCCTGTTTTCTACTGGTGATGCCTCTCCCTATGCATCCCAGTATCCCCCAGCCCTCCTTGCTGCCCTCTCACATTGCTTGCCCACCTTTAGGTCATCTGATATGACTACCCCCAGGTCCCTTTCCATTTTTGTTGTTGTTAGTATCTCACCCCCCATTGTGTACTCTTCCCCTGGGTTTTTGTTTCCCAGGTGCATTACCTTGCACTTCTTAGCATTGAATCTAAGCTGCCATACATTTGACCATTCCTCTAACCTTGCCAAGTCCCTTTTCATCCTTTCCACCCCACCCTGTGCATCAACTCTGTTGCAGATCTTTGTGTCATCTGCAAAGAGACATACTTTTCCTTCCAGTCCTTCTGCAATGTCACTTATAAAGACATTGAAGAGGACCAGTCCTAATACTGAACCCTGCGGTACCCACTAGTAACCCTCCTTTCTTCTGAGTGGACTCCATTTACTATTACTCTCTGTGTCCTATTCTCCAGCCAATTCTTTACCCAGGCTGTCATCTTGGGACCCACTCCCAGGCTGGCTAACTTGTATATTAATCTTTTGTGTGGGACTGTGTCAAATGCCTTGCTAAAGTCTAGGTAGGCCATGTCCACAGCCCCTCCCTGATCTACTACTTTGGTCACCCAATCAAAGAAATCTATCAGATTCTTCTGGCATGACCTTCCTGCTGTGAATCCATGCTGCCTAGGGTCCTGTGTCCCTCTGGCCTCTAGATACTCAACAATGAAATCGAGACTGCAGGCTGTTGAGCTGGAGTGCCCGGAGAAGCAGGGCCCACACGAATCACCAAGGCATCATTCCTGTTCAAGGCGTTGAACAGGGTTCTGATCCCCAGGCTGGTCTTTCGTCAAGTTACTTTCTCTGTGTAGCAGGTATTCTGGCTGGGCCAGTGTAGCAGGGCCCAGGCAAATGGAAGTGAATACGGATTCAGTCCGTGGAGCTGGATACAGCCTCCAGCAAGCAAAACACAGTTCAGACACACAGTGGGGAACCAAATTACGACCCACTATAAGCACACAGCACGTTCACTTGTAAGGAAATTCCACTGTACCAGGCAAATGGCTCTCCGGTTGCAATTACAGAGTCTCTGCACAATCCAGGAGTTCAGAGGTAGCTTTAAGTCCTGACAGGCCTATCGCATTCAGCAAATCTTTGGTCTTCTTCAGGTTAAAGCCTGGTCACAATTCAGTGGCTTAATTCACTCTCGAAATTCGGATTCAGTCCAAAAAAAAAGCACAAGTTCCCTCTCAGGAACAGCAGTCAGGCATGCAGGCCAAACTCAGACCTTTTCACTGTTCTCCCACACAAATCCATTATAAATTGCTGCTCGAACTGTCTCGAGCTGTTACTTCTTCACTTCCCAACTCAGATCTAATTGACACTACAAGCAGTGTGGGACTTTCCCCAAGATCCAAAAGGTTCTGTTGGCTGATCTGTCTGTCGGTCACAACAAGGGCTCCCCCTCCAGGTTATTTTAGGTGCCAAAAGCCCAAAACTACAATTCCTACAAGTTTTGGCCCCACTAAGCCCCTGTAGGCAGACTCCATTTTAGAGTCCCAAATGTACTGATAGGCCCATTCTGCAGTCCAGGACCAAGATGATGGAAACAAACAGAACTGTCCATGTTGCAAAGAAGGCAGGTTTGAACAAACTGCAATATTATTACTACTACTCTCATAAATGATCAGCAAACAAGAACATCTTCTAACAGAGCTGCCTCTCAGATTAAATATGACTGCAATCCAGGCAGCTCTTAAAGAGACAGAACACAGAGGCTATACGGGCACTCTCTGGCAATACATTTAAACTGCTAAAACGCAGAACATGAGCCTGGCAGTGAGCATTTAGGCAAGCTCAAGGAAGACATTTTGGGAACCCTCATTTGTAGGGGGGTTACAAAGGTGAATAGGAAAGCAAAGAGATTTACTTTCATGGTCATGATGCACCCGAGTGAGTAGCTGCATGGGGGAGCTGCTCCACTGAGACAGCAACTAAACACCTTCTTAAATCTCAGCAAGTCACAGTGCTAATCTGCTGTTACCTGCACCAGTGAAGAACCCAATGGAGGGGTAATGACATCAGGAATGGAGTTTGAAGAGTAGAAGGGAGAGCTGTTAGCGACACTGCACTGCCCCCACTATGAGAACGAAGGCAGGGGCTTAAGAGACATAAGCCATATGAGTCTTCTTCCCCAGAAGTACAGCAAAATGACCTATTGTCCATGGAGTGGTTCTTTTGAGAACTAGTCCATATCAAGGACGCAGTCCTGGATCTCACTAGTGACATGAAAATGATCCGGCCAGTGATTGAGGAGCTTACCAGGTAAGTTGGAGACATGGAGGCATGTGTCAGTTCTGTGGAGGACTGGCAAAAAAGACTAGCGTCCAAGGTAGTGGTGCTGAGACGGAAGGTCTGCTGACTAGAGGAACAGCTCAAAGATCAGGAGTGTCACTGCTGTACGAGTAATTTAGTGCTGGTTGGCCTCCCAGAGCAGTCGGAAGGATGGACACCATGCAGTTCACACAAAAACTGGCGCAAAAGATCACCAGTCCATCACCACATGGCCCGTCGTGTATGACAGAGCAGGCTCATTGAGTGCTGCGCCTGCTGCCTCCGGAGGGCAGCCTGCCAAGACCTATCATATTCTGACAACTTAACTACTGAGACAAAGAGCATATATTGTCAAATGTTTGGGAGTTGAAAGAGATCCAGTGGGAAGGCAGAAACTCTTACTCTTCCAGGACCTGAGCCCGCAGATCAGACTCAGAGAAGCAGCTTATCGTGAAATCAGGGCCAAGTTGTATGCTGTGCAAATCACATTCAAGGTCCTATATCCAGCAAAACTGGTGGTTTCCACACAAGAGGGGCAAAAGCAGTTCCAGTTTGCAGAACATGGTAAGGAGGAATTACCCACCATTTTTCCAGATCTGTTTCCAGTGGCCCATCATGGTGGAGGGCCAGGCCCATGAAGAACAGATAACCAGCAAAGTTGCAGCAGGCTTTCTGGGTCTATACTGTGTGAGCATTACTGGAAGAGGAAAACCTGAGAACTGCTGCTGGAGTTTGACCAGGTATGTTTTCTGCTGGGGGATTTCTTTTTGGGAGAGATGATAGCACTGATGATATGGAGGATGGGGTGAGTGCTTTTGACTGTGTTCAATTTGAGGTAATATCAGTGTTCTCAGCAATATACGAAGCCAGCTTGTTTGGAGGGGGCAGTGCATCAGAATACTGGCTCAAAAATCAAAGACTAGCCAGTCACATTAACATTGAACCTGAGGCTTTTATCGCCTCGCGATTTGACAGTCTATCCCTGTGGTTATACTCAGCGAGGATTGAGACATAGCATGGGAATCTGCACCAGATTGGCTGTGCACACCTCCCCTCGCCCAGGTGTGTCCTAGCTCACCCATCCAACAGTAGCAGACCATCAGAGGACACAGGCAGACTATACAGACTCAGGATTCAAGTTCAATTAAAAATACCGGTGTTGATGTTTTATCACTGGCTGGCCAGTAATAAGAAGGGTTACTGGGGGTCCTGGTCTAATTATAGATAGCGCTACGGTAAGTGGGGGAAGGGTGGCAAGCAGTATGGTTGGGACAGTAATGCATAGTGCAAGGCTCTTCCCGCTGAACCATAGGTTAGCCATTAAAGAACTGTGGGAGGACTGAGATGATCAGGAATGCCGAGGTGAGACACACAGGATTCTTTTTCCTTCACAGTTATAAAACTTGCTTTGATTGCTGATAATACAGCTAAAGCTGGGATCTCGGCTGGATCCCACTCCTCGGTAGCTACTGGTCAGTCAACACTTCTATCTCAACAGGAGTCAAGGTCTGTTGAGATTAAGCAGACAGATACTTTATTAGAAGTAGAAGGAGTCTTATTTAGGGTTAAAAAAAGAAAAGAAAGTCAGTGTGTGTTCTGTGCTGGGAAGGGTACTGTATCAACTTACTTTGCTAAACCAGTAGGAGGAAAGAAAGCTTAATTGGGGGTGTGGCTTAGACAATATAAATGCAGGTGACTCAAATTACAACTTCCGGTTGCTAGCTTGTAGAGCAGAAAGCAGCTAACTAAAAGAAACTACCATTTCTTCTAATTTAACACTTCTGTCTCAACAGGAGTCAGGGTCTGTTGAGATTAAGCAGACATATACTTTGTTAGAAGTAGAAGGGGTCTTATTTAGGGTTAAAAAAAGGAAAGAAAGAAAAAATTACTCACCTTAGTAATTGTTTTTCTTCTAATGGAGTCTTGCTATATTATGACTTCTTGCAGTTAGCCACAGCACTTGAACTGCCCGGAGAGGAAGAGTTAACTCCATAATGAATGGAGTTCTCACGCGAGCGCTTTACTGAAAGCTCTATCTGGCTAGTTTCAAACTGAAACTGTCAGATCTTTACGGAGCCAACACTCACTAAAAGTCTGTGTGGAAGTAACTCTACGCTAGCCAAATGGCTACCTACTAGTAACAACAACTAAATAACAACAACAACAACAACAAATATCACCCTGACAAGCACTACTAGACCCCTCCCCAAAGACTCAAGTCCAGGAGGGGCCAACATCTAAATCAATAACAGTAGTACCTAATTTCCCCAATCCTAAAAGAAAAGGGAAAAAAACACCTATAATGGCATGACACAGTGCTTGCACTAATTTGCCCACACCCTACCCAAGTAGAAGTTCTGAGAGGGGCAGGTTGGGGGGGTGGTCATAATATAGCAAGACTCCATTAGAAGAAAAACAATTACTAAGGTGAGTAATTTTTTCTTCAAACAACATGAAGTCTTGCTATATTATGACTTCTTGAAGATTACACAGCAGTACCTCCATGGAGGAGAGCCAGAACCTACTTAGGGAATAGGCTCTGAAGCACGGCTGTGCCAAACCGAGCATCTCTCCTGGCCTGGATATCCAGGGAGTAATGCTTGGTGAAAGTGTGAACTGTTTTCCAGGTTGCAGCTTGACAGATTTCCAAAATAGGAATATCTCTAGCAGCCGCTAGAGATGCAGCTGTACCCCTGGTAGAATGGGCCCTCAATCCTGAGGGGGGTTCTCTACCCAGTTTTTGGTAGCAAAATTGGATACAAGAGACAATCCACCTGGCAATTGTCCTCTTAGTGGCAGGTTTTCCTTTGCCGACCTCACCATAGGTGAGAAAGAGTTGGTGGGATTCGAACCTGTGACCCTTGGTGCGTTCCAGATAATAACTCAATGCCCTCTTAACATCCAAACTGTGCAATCTCCTTTCACCAGAGGAAGAGTGCTCAGTGAAAAATACTGGAAGGGAGATGGATTGGTTAAGATGGAAATCCGAAACCACTTTAGGTAAAAACTTTCTGTTAGTCCTGAGGACTACCTTATCCTATGAAAAGAAATAAAATCATTTTCTACTGAAAGGGCTTGTAACTCACTTATCGTCTAGCAAGTGATGGCCACTAAAATACAGTTTTCCAAGTTAAGAACTTAAGGTCTGCAAGAGCGGGTTCAAAAGGGGTTGCATTAACTGAGCAATGCAACATTAAGGTCCCAGGCAGGGCTGGGTCCCTAAAAGGAGGGTTAGTATGAAGTAACCCCTTAAACAACTTGGAAAACACAGGGTGAGAAGAAAGGAGGAAGGCTTTCCTGCTGAGATAAAAGCAGAGACAGCTGCCAAGTGGACTCTTAAGGTAGCTGGCCTGAGGCCCAAGAATTAAGATGGACCATGTAGTCCAGCAAAGTGGGCAAATCAGCAGATTCTGGGACAATATGCTTATCAGAACACCAGATGGAAAACCTTTTCCACTTGGAATTATAAGTGGCTCTAGTGGAAGGCTTCCTAGAGGCCTTTAAAATATCAAGGACACCTTGAGAAAGGTGTAAATCAGCAAATTCTAACTCTTCAAGAGCAAGCCTTGAGGTTGAGAGTTGAGGTTCGGATACCATACTCTCCCCTGGGCACAGGTCAGCAGATTGTGAATCCTGGGAAGGCACAGGGGAAGGTGGACTGTCAGTGATAGCAGGAGTGGGTACCAGGGTTGCCTGGCCCAGTCTGGTGCAATCAGAATCACTTTGCAAGGTTGGGATCTGATTTTTACTAACACCTTGAAAAGAAGAGGGAAGGGGAAGGCATACAGGAACTTCCCTTCCCAATCCAACAGAAGGGCATCCAGGGGACTGAGCCCATCACTGGGGCCTGCAGCAGAACAGTGGAAGTTGGTGGTTGTCTGGGGCTGCAAAAGATCTATCTGAGGGTGCCCCATCTGGCAAAGACTGTTCTCCACTCGAGGATTCAGGGACCATTCGTGATGGCCCTGAGAAATCCTGCTGAGGGCATCCGCTAGGACATTGTCCTTCCCTGGCAGATGAACTGCTATTAGAGAAGTGTTCAGGAGTAGGCCAGAGACCACAACTTCATTGCCTCGGTGCACAGGGCCGGCGACCGAGTGCCCCCTGCATTGATGTACCACATTGTTGTGGTATTGTCTGTTCTGACCTGGACTACTTTGTTCTGGACAGATGCAGAAAAGCTTGAAGAGCTAAAAGGACAGCTCTGAGTTCCAACAAGTTGATGTGGAGCAGAGATTCCTGAGGGGACCACACTCCCTGTGTGGAGAGGTCGCCAGTGTGCTCCCCACCCCAGGAGGAGGCATCCGTGAGTGAGGGTGAGGGAGTGGGAAATAGGAATGAAGGGGACCCCTGTCTTAAATTGCTCTGATCCTGCCACCACTGAAGAGCTAGGATCAGAGTTCGGGTCACAGGAACCAGTTTGGCAAGGGGGTCCCTCCTTTGGGACCAATAGGCCCTCAAATGAAACTGAATGTCTCTCATCTGGAATCTTGCTCCCTGCACTACAGCTGTGGAGGCAGCCATGTGCCCTAGAAGCTGCAAAAAGTGTCTTGCTGGACGAGAGACCTGCAGGGTGAAAGAGGAGGCCAGGGTGATCAACTTCTCTGCCCTTTCCAAGGGGAGGAAGGCCCTGGCCAGCTTTGTGTTCAATTCCGCACCTATGAAAGTAAGTACCTGGACTGGTTCTAGAACTGACTTTGGTAGGTTTAGCAGGAATCCAAGGGAGGTGAGAAGCTGCTGGGTGACTTGCAGTGGGATTTCACCTGTTCTGGAGACTGTTCAGCAATGAGCCAGTCGTCCAGGTAGGGAAAAACAGCAACCCCTTGCCTTCTTAAATGAGCCACTGCCACGGCTAGACATTTTGTGAATACCCTTGGAGCAGAGGTAAGACCAAAGGGCATTGCCCTGAACTGGTAGTGGCCTGAGGGCAGTTCGAACCTGAGGTACTTTCGATGAGAAGGCCTGATCAAGACATGAAAATAAGCATCCTTGAGGTCCAGGGAGGCTAGCCAGTCCCCTGGCCTCAGAGAGGGCAAAATCATTGCCAAAGTTAACATTTTGAACTTTGGTTTCAAAAGGTGTTTGTTCAAATACCTTAAGTCTAGGATGGGCCATTTCTCCTGTCTTTTTGGTGTAGGAAGTATCTGGAGTACAGACCCTTGCCCTGGTGAAAGGGAGGAACCCTTTCACTGCTTTGCACTTAACAGGGCAGAGACCTCTGCCTCAGGGCAAGGGCCTCTAGGGGCTTGCAGGTGGAAAGTGTCTGGCCCTCATCTTTGGAAAATGTTTGAAGCTGAGAACCAGACCCTGGCTTACCACTTCCAGAACCCATTTGTCCGAGGTTACGGACACCCAGTTCTGACTGAAGCAAGCCAATCTGCCCCCTACTGGTACAGGAGAATCGGCCCTGGGCACCCCATCAGGGTGCCTGCTTGGCAGATGCCTTAGGCTGAGGGGTGGGGGACGGCTTGCCTGCGCCCCGTCTGCCTCTGCCTCTGAAAAAACCCCTCTGAGCATAAGCAGAGGAAGCTTGGGATTGATAAAAAGGCCTGTGGAAAGGCCTGCCCCTACCTCTGGGCGTGTGCCTCTGTGGAGTGGCATGCCGCTCCTTGGCCTGGGCACTTTTATAGGTAGTTCTGTATTCATCCATCTTTTTCATATAGTTCTCTGTCTGCTCCCCAAACAGAGAATTTCCTACCACAGGAAAATCCATAGCTTTTGACTGAGTGTCCTGTGACAGATTAGTGCACCTGAGCCATGCCAACCTACGGAAAGCTACAGAAGTGGCCATGACCCTAGAGGAAACATCATTAACATCAACAGTAGCATGAAATTGAACTTTAGAGGCTTCAATGCCATCAGCAGCCACCTGTTCCAATTCACTAGCCAGCTGGCCATGGGCCTGCTTGGCTAACTGCATAACTGTATCCCATCTAGATTTCTGATATCTAGCTACATAAGCCATATAATTTGCCTGCCTGAGTCCCAAAGAGGCTGCCATATACTGCTTTTTTGCCATGGCATCAGTCTTCCTAGAATCTTTATCAGGAGGATGTGAAGCCAGGGGAATGTTAGCCTTGTCACAGGCTGCAGCCTGTACCACTCCTACAAGACTACACTGCTCAGAAAGGAAGTCTGTATCAGGGCCTGATAAGGCATACCTCCTGTCCATCTTTTTATCGACAGGAGGCAGAGAATTTGGATTTTTTAAAATTTTCATTGTTTGCTTCCTGAATGACTTATGCAAAGGAACAGACAATCTCCTAGACTCTGGAATATCCATCATCTCAACATAATCAGGCTCCTCTTGCTCATCCACAGCCTCTTCTAAGGGAAGCTGGAGGGTTTCAGCAACTTTCTTATAAAAAATAAAATGAGATGGGGACTCAGACAGCATAGGGGGAGATTCCAATGGTCTGTCTGAAGAGATGTCCGGTTCAGTGGGCACATCCAGACCCTCCCAGCCACATACATACTGCTCGTAATCCTCCTCCCCCTCCTGTGGTTCATAAAATTCTTCAACATCATACTCCTGAACCACTGGGACCGGACGAACCAACCTTTTACTAGCTAGTGGTGGTTCGGACGGTCCCTGAGACAGTGACTGGACAATTTGTATGGCTTTTGCTATCTCTGCAGCAGTTGGAGAGGCAATTTTGTACTCCAGACCTGCTGATTTTTTAGACTTTTTTACTGGGGCTGGTTCCTCAGAACCAGCTTTTCTTTGGCCCGAGGAAGTCTCGCCCTGGTCAGAGGGCACTCCCTCTGGTCCAGTGGGCACTGGACCGGGCTGGCCATCCGGGTCAGCGGACTTATTGGCCTCTCGCTCCTGAGCCTGCCCAATCTTTTTTTCCAGGGTGGCTGCAGGAAATTCTTGCAAATCTGGCAGTCTGACTGGAGGTGGTCAAACCCCAGACAATAAACACATGTGGTGTGTGGGTCAGCCTTGGCAAAGGCTTCCCCACAAGCATCACAGTGTTGAAACCCAGTGGGCCCGGTTTTTCTTTTGGGTTTCTCAGACATAATGCCAGCCTAACCAAAACTTGCCCTTTTAATGGCAGTGCCAGGCAAGACACCCTTATCGGTTCCTAACCGTGTCACGGGTATTTGAAAAAACCAAATTAAAAAGTTCGGTTTTTTTAGAACCGATAAGAACCGGGAACCGCACTCTAAATGTCCATACAATACTTTAAAAGCGTCTTTAACCAAACTGATTGGTTCAAACCGAACCGATAAATATATTTTCCACACAGACTAAAAGACCTGTACTTACGGTTTACCAGATAGAGCTTTGAAAAGCAGCGGTAAAATAAATACTTTTCGGTTTATTTAAACCGAGAATTACTTGTTTTAACCGAGAAATGAACCGAGCTGAAGGAGATCTCCGGAGCGACTGTTCAGTGAGGCGGAGTAAAGAATCTGACAGTTTCAGTTTGAAACTAGCCAGATAGAGCTTTCAGTAAAGCGCTCGCGCTGAGAACTCCATTCATTATGGAGTTAACTCTTTCCTCTCCGGGGCAGTTCAAGTGCTGTGGCTAACTGCAAGAAGTCATAATATAGCAAGACTTCATGTTGTTTGAAGTCAGTGTTCTGTGCTGGGAAGGGTACTATATCAACTTACTTTGCTAAACCAGTAGGAGGAGAGAGCTTAATTGGGTGTGTGACTTAGACAATATAAAAGCAGGTGACTCAAATTACAACTTCCTGTTGCTAGCCTTTTTCTTACTAATTGCCTCCATCCACCCACCCACCCAATGCCAGTTCTACTTTTATAGCCACTGTATTTGACTGACAACAGGAACTTCCTGTTTGGCAGTAGTAAGGGAAGGATCATAGTGAAATATTAGTTTGGTCAACCCTAAAGGAAAAAAGTAGCTCACTCTCCCCCCTTAGCTGCTGGCGGTCTGACACTGAGCAAGAAAAAAGAAGGCTACTGAAGTATATAGGAAGTTGCTGTCCCAGAACAGGAATGGTGAGAGTTGTAAGGAGAGGAGAGAGTAAGCATACAGAGAACCAGGAGAGGGGCCACAAAATAAGATATGATAGGAGTGGTGCAGTGCAGTGGCTGTGGGGCGGCAGTGTTCCGGGAGACATTCTGGAGGCTGAGATGCTGCCCTATTTGAAGGCACCTCTCTGGTCTGAGGGAGGAGGTTGTCCGTTTCCAGGCTGACTTGTCTAGGATTTGTGAACCCTTCTCCCCCACCCAGGGACCACCAGGGCCAATGCCACTGCCTCAGAGGTTGCCAAGAAAGAGGAGAGGCTGGACCAGGGTGGGCTCAGGGAGGGAAAAGGTGGTGTAACAGAGTTGCATCCCTCCAGCTGTACCTCTCCACAATTCATACACTCTTCTGGTGGATAGTGGTTCCTCTATGGAGGCACCTGCAGTGGAGACCAAGGAGGATGTTGGGAACCTTCACAAAGGAGAGCCACAGGAGGGTGGCGTGGGACCCCACAGGGGAAGGAAACAACTCTTGGTGGGGAACTCAATCATTAGGGGGGTAGAAGTGGGGGAGGAAGGGGAGAGGGATGTAAGGTGCCTGCCTGGCACCACGGCTTGGAGGGACAGGAAGCGAATACTCAGAATCATGGGAGCAGCTGCACGAGGGAGGGAGCTGGATGTCACTGTTCACCTGGGGACAAATGACCTGGCTAGGAATGGGATCAGAGCAGTGCAAGAGGAGTTTATAGAGTTGGGGAGGGGCCTTAGACAAGTAGCACATACGGTAACCTTCTCGGAGGTGCTGCCTGTCTATGACAAGGGTGATGCTAGTGTACTCCTCACCAGGGAATTCAATGAATGGTTGAAAAACTGCTGTGGAGCTCAGGGTTTTGGCTTCATTGGGGACTAGGGGGCCACCTGGAGGGATTCAGACCTATACTGGTGCGATGGTCTCCATCTGTCCTGGGGGGGGGGACCAGGATCCTAGGTGAGAGGTTTAAATGCTTCATTGACAAGCATTTAAACTAGCCAAGGGGGGAGGTACTGAAAAGGAGCAGGGAAATCCCAGCCTCCGTCCACAAAACATGGTAATTAATGAGGTAAACACCAAGGTAGAGAAGTCAGTAGGGGGCAGGACAGAGGTAAATGTAAAAAAAAGGCAAAGGCAGTAAGGACAGAGATGGGGCTAAAAGGGATAAGGTCGTCAAAAAGTGGAGGGCGATGAGTACCAGTGCCCGTAGTCTGTGTAATAAGCTCCCTGAACTGGTGGCCTTGATGGAAGAGGGTTGCTTGGATATTGTGGCAGTCACAGAAACATGGTACCCAGAGAACCATGACTGGGATGTCAACATACCAGGATACACAATCTACAGGAGGGACAGGGAGGGTAAAAGAGGAGGAGGAGTAGCTCTCTATGTAAAGGAAAGGATCAAAGCAACAGAACTGAAGAGTAAACAGGGAGAAGATGAGGCACTCTGGGTCACCCTGGAGACAGGAAATGGCACCACAATCCGCATGGGGGTTGTATACAGACCCCCAACTCAGGGGGAGGGAGTGGACAAGGAAATGATAGAAGGCATCCTTAGAATGGCAGAGAAAGGGGAGATATTGTTGATGGGGGACCTGAATATGCCAGATGTTAACTGGAGCACCTTTGCTGCAGGCACATCCAAGAGCAGGGTCATTCTTGATGCCCTACAAGGGGCATGCCTCAGACAGCTAGTATTGGAACCCACTCGGGAGGGAGCAATCTTAGACCTCGTACTCTCAAATGGGGACGGAGAAGGAATCTCAAATTTAGAAGTGGGTAGCTATCTGGGAACAAGCGACCACCAAACAGTGTGGTTCACGATAAACACAGCCATACAATCAAGCCATACAAAAGCAAGAGTATTGGACTTTAGGAGGGCTGACTTGGGGAAAATGAGTGAGTGACTCAGAAAACCACTAGCAAATAGGCAAGAAGGAGGGGTGGAGGAACAATGGGAAGTAATCAAAACAGCCATCACAGAGGCAGCAAGCCTTTGTGTAAAGCAAATCAACAAAACACAACGAAGGAAAAAAACACTATGGTTCTCAAAAGAGGTGGCTGGGAAGTTTAAGGAGAAAAGGATAGCATTCAGGAAATATAAGGAAACACAGAAGGAGCAGGACAGAGAACTTTATCAGTTAAAGCAGAAAGAGACAGGGAAGGCAGTGAGAATAGCAAAAGCCCAAACTGAGGAAAGGATAGCCAGCTCTGTTAAGAAGGGGGATAAGACCTTTTATAGGTACATTAGGGAGCGAAAGACCAAAAGAGGGATACTGAGGCTTGATAAAGGGGAGGGAATGTGGGCAGAGGGTGACAGTGAAAAAGCAGGGATACTGAACGAATATTTCTGCTCAGTATTCACAAAGGAAGAGGAGGGGGAGGTACCTAAACCAAACAAGAGAAACACTCTGAAGACAGGGGGTTGATACCAGTCCATTTACAGAAGAAAGGGTTCTGAAAGAACTAATAAAATTGAAGGTGGACAAAGCAATGGAGCCTGATGGGATTCACCTAATAATTCCAAAAGAACTAAGGGTAGAACTAGTAACACCGTTGACTACTCTTTTTAACAAATCATGGAAGGATGGGGTGGTACCTATGGACTGGAGGAGGGTGGATGTGATTCCTCTTCACAAGAGTGGGAGCAGGACAGAGGCAGGAAACTACAGACCAGTTAGTTTGACCTCAGTGGTAGGGAAAATGATGGAATCACTTCTGAAGGAAAGAACTGTTGAGTACTTAGAGACCAGTGGGGCACAGGACCCTAGGCAGCATGGATTCACAATGGGAAGGTCATGTCAGACAAATCTAATAGATTTCTTTGACTGGGTGACCAAAGTAGTTGACCAGGGAGGGGCTGTGGACATGGCCTACCTAGATTTTAGCAAGGCATTTGATACAGTCCCACACAAAAGATTGATACACAAGTTAGCCAGCCTTGGAGTGGGTCCCAAGGTGGTAGCCTGGATAAAAATTTGGCTAGACATCAGGATGCAAAGGGTAGTATCAAACAGAGTCCACAGTGAAGAAAGGAGGGTTACTAGTGAGGGTACCGCAGGGTTCAGTACTGGGACCCGTCCTTTTAATGTCTTTATATGACATTGCAGAGGAACTGGAAGGAAAGTATGTCTCTTTGCAGACGACACAAAGATCTGCAACAGGGTTGATACACAAGATGGAGTGGAAAGGATGAGAAGGGACTTGGCAAGGTTGGAGGAATGGTCAAATGTATGGCAGCTCAGAGTCAATGCAAAGAAGTGCAAGGTAATGCACCTGGGAAATAAAAACTCAGGGGAAGAATACACAATGGGGGTGAGATACTGACAACAGTAAAAATGGAAAGGGGCCTGGGAGTAAGTGTATCAGATGACCTAAAGGTGGGAAAGCAATGTGAGAAGGCAGTAAGGAAGGCTGGGGAGATACTGGGATGCATAGGGAACGGCATCAATAGTAGAAAACAGGAAGTTGTTATCCCTCTGTACAGACAGTTGGTGAGACCCCATCTGGAGTACTGAGTGCAGTTCTGGAGACCCCATCTCCGCAAAGACATAGACGGAGTGGAGGCTGTCCAGAGGAGGGCAACCAAAATGGTGCAGGGTCTGCATCAGAAGACATACAAAGAAAGACTAAAGGAGCTTAATATGTACACCCTTGTGGAAAGAAGGGAGAGAGGGGACATGATAGAAACTTTCAAGTACCTCAAGGGAATCAACAAAGTCCAAGAGGGTAGCATCTTTCAGAAAAAGAGATGTGCAAGAACAAGGGGGCACAATTTGAAAATAGAGGGGGGACGGCTCAGAGGTAATGTGAGGAAGTATTTTTTCATGGAGAGGGTTGTGGATGCAAGGAACAGCCTCCCTGAGGAGGTCGTGAAGTCAAGAACAGTGGTTGAATTCAAGAATTCATGGGACGGACATAAGGCAGTCCTAGTGGGGGGTAGGAGGAAGTAAGCTGTTGGTTAACTAGTGTAACCCCCCTGCAAATGGGGGTTCCCAAAAGACTTCCAGGAGCTTGCTTGAATGCTCCAAGCCTGAATGGTGTTTGGCATTTAAGCCATTTATCAGTGAGTGTTTTTAGAGCCTCTGGTACTGTCTCTTTAAGAGCTGTCTGCTTGCAGACATAATTAGTTTGTATGGGGGGACTGTGTGCTTCTCTGAGTACCACTCGAGCTGCTGCCAATTCACTTCATTTTGCAGTCACTAGGAGTGCAAAGGAACCTATCTGAAAGATGTAACTGTTTGCCAGAAATTATTTAGAGTAATAATGAGAAATTACAGTTGCTTCACCTGCTTTCTTTGCAGTCAGAACTGTGTCTGCTAGTTCCCCATTCTAGTTTTGAACTGCTGAACTGGACCAATCAGTGTGGGGTAAGCTAGCATCTCAAAATGGTGCCTTGGACGTAATCAGAACTTGACTATAATCTGAGCTTCAGCCACAAGAGGATTGTATGGGCAGTGACTCTGGGAGATGTAGTTTAGACTTCAGTGCCTTTTGGACCAACAGCAGCAGTCTATTGTGAGTGACAGCCAACCAGTCAAGAACTGGGAGGAACTCAAGGAAGTGCCCGGTTTTGTCGGTTGGAGTTCAGTTGAGCTTTGGCAGTGAAGAAGGAAGGAGCCCTGTGCTTTTCAGTGTGCAGTTTTAGTCAAAAAGCGTGTAAGAGCCCAAAGTTCCGGTCTGCAGCTTGTGTAACAGCTTGTTAGGACTGAAACTGTCCTCTGAAAAGAATCAAAGGATCTCTGAAGAGTAGAAACCAGGCTCACCCTGTAGAAGACTGGAAGAATTGCTGAAAATTGCACTCGGTCTGTCAGGAACTGAATCTGCTGTGTGTTCTCCCGGGTATTGTGCAGTAATTGCGATCGGGATACAGATGCAGCCTGCCTGGTATAGTACTTTTATATGGATGTGTGAAGAGGTTTGTGTACCTCAAGTGAGCCCTGCTGACATTGAAGGACCCTATCTTATTTGGAGGTCGTGAGTACTAATTCAGGGTTGCTCCCTGTTGAATTGCCATATTAAATCCAAATGGAATTACTGTACTGCTGACTGTTTAATTCTCCTTTCTCTGTGAAAGGGCCCCTACCAGCTGCCACGGTTTGGACTAGCCACTAGGGCTTGGGTACCCAGGACAGTAACTGACAGGGATAGGCCTGTGCACAGAGCCATAGGTAGATTATTAGAGTGATAAGCTAATTAACCTGATTTCCCTCCCCTGTTATATCCCCCTAAATAAATCAGAGCTGCTTGTTTCAGCAAAGTTATACTGCCTGAGTGTATTTGTCTATGTTAAAGTACTGTACTGTGATTGTTGCACTGTATCTCATTTCATAGGAGGTCCCAGTGCCGGAACCAGACCTGGGGTAAGTGTATACTGAGAAGGTAATTCTGATATATTGTGTGGGCCACTAGTGGGAAGAAAGGGCTGCAGTGTCCCAGAGGGCTGTGACCAAGTTAGTTTAACTATTGCAAACCCTGACCTCTGGGTGGAGGCACCCGCCATTGGATCCAGGCCCCTCAACCTGTTAGTGGCAAATCAGGCAGGGCAGTAGCCCCTGGGATAGCGCCATCTAGGGTTACATCTTGGAGGCTCACCGCTGGGATTGTGTGTCCTCTAGTGGCCATATTTTACGAACCACTGTTAAGAAAAAAATGGGTACCCGACAGAAGTGGCTGTGCACGGCTGGTGGAGGGGTGTACTGGGGAGGAGATCACCCCAAATGCTATGCTTATCCTGGACATCCCCT
Source organism: Neoceratodus forsteri (assembly GCA_016271365.2). Taxonomy (NCBI): domain Eukaryota; kingdom Metazoa; phylum Chordata; order Ceratodontiformes; family Ceratodontidae; genus Neoceratodus; species Neoceratodus forsteri. Next base: position 173,366,212 of record JADMNL010000030.1, read on the forward strand.
GGGTATCAATACGGACACTGTGCAGGAGTACTTTCCAAGGTGGAAGGTTTACAAAACCCTGTGGTGGTGGGTCGGCATGCTAATCTGCTCACCCACACTTTCCTGGCCTAGTAGAGTTTAAGGATCCCATAGATAGCTCCAAAGTGCCACAGACCATTACCCCAGAGGAGCCCTCACTGCTTGAGAGTGATAACTAAGGACAGTAAAGACCCGGGGAATCAGCCCCACCACTATCTGAAACTTTTGAGGAGAAATTTGCTGAATGGTTGCTGGGAGAGGGAAAACTGTGGAGGACTTTGAAGAAACTATTCTTGCCACCTGGGGTGTTCTCCCCCAACACCTCTCCTGCTCCAGTGCCCGTAATGGTGGCTGAACCAATGCAGACCCTATTTCTGCACCTGCCATTAGTCACGACTCTTACCAGGTTGAGGATCTTCTGGCACCTCCCCACCCCCAAGGGAGGATGACTGGAGACCTGGATAGACCATGTTGCCCCAAGTGCTAGAATGGCAATGCTCGGAAGGTGAAAAGCAAAGAGGGTTAGTGAGGAGCCCGAGGTCCCGCCCTGGCTACACATCCGAAGCAAACGGGCCAGTAACCCTGAAGCGACTGCACAGGCCTATCTTGAGGCCTTGAGAATGTGTATGGGAGCCCAGATTCTGATGAGGACCTATGGTGGAGAGTAAGAGATGCACAACAGTACCAAGGGAGTTGTTGTCTGTGTATGTATCTCAGCTGGAAAAATTGTTGCAAGAATGCCTCAGAAAAAGGTAGTTTGCCAGGATTGAACTGAACCGAACCAGGCTGGACAGGATCCTTAAGTCTGCCCCTTCTCAGAACTGCTGTTGCTTCAGCTACACCTGGCAGATCGACTGGAATCCCCACCCTCCTATGATGAGTTAATGAGAGAAATTGAGGAGTTGAGAAAAGACGACTCGAGGGACTCTGCACCAGCTGCGGTAACTAATTCGAGGACTGAGGTGACCCATCATGAAGTTCAGGGGCAGAGGCTGGCAGTCAATGAGTGCTCTGACAAGGAAAAGATATGTCACAATGGGGCATAACTGTTGAGAGAGATCCGGGAATTCAAAACAGTCCCTTTATGAAGGCCACGCCTGCAAGTACGGGCCCTGACCTATATCCGACTGCATCTGCTATGGGGTGGGGGGTACCCACCCATGTATCTCCTGCTGATAACAGCTCCGAACTCGATTCTTGACCATGGAAGGGAGAACTGACGAGATGTCTCCAAATGCTTATCACGGCCAGACAGAGATGGCACCAAGGTTTCCAGTTAGTAATACCCCCGCCTGGCTCCCAGTGGCGCCGCCAGCCGCTCAAACTCCAGGAAGTATGTTTTGCTATAATTGTAGGGAAAGATGGGCACGAAAGAGGAAATGCCAGTCCCCAAAAGACACTGACAAAGTTGCATATAGGCTACAAGGAGAGCTGGAGAAGAAATCAGTGGTTAAGAGGTGCACACATGATCCCAGTGAGGGCACCAAAATGCTAATTCCACGTCCCTTTGTGGCAGGCTCAGTTGCCCAGGCCCCCACCACCACCTCCAGACTGGTCCAGAATAGTGGGTCCCTCCATGGAGACCACTGTAAAGGTGAACGGAGTGTCTACAAGAGCTATATTAGACAGTGGCTCCAAGTGACAATTATGTTCCAAGATTGGTATCAGAAGCATTGTCAGACGACCTTGCCAACCATTAGAAGGACTGCATGTATGGGGGTTAAGTGAGAAGCCTACCCTATTCGGGTATATCCGACTTGGCTGTCTTTCCCCACCTCCGTGGCTGGAGTGGCCAGACAAGTGAGACCCTAGCCTTAGTGTGCCCCCCACTGGACTGTATGATGGTGTCCCTTTGTTGATTGGAACAAATGCTCATATGTTGGAAGGCTGGCACAGTTGTGTTATGAAAAACAGGGGTCAAAGACTAGTAGAGCTTTTAAGAGTTCGGCTTTAATTAAGAAGGCCTCATGAGGCACAGAGAGATGCTGAAAAACAGAACCAGAGGAACCGGCGGAATTGTATGGAAGAAGGATCCTGAGTCTCTGATCCTGGCGCCAAATGCCCAGTGTACCCAGAGGGAGAGGTCCCATCAGAAAGGATGTTAAGAATAAAATATTAATGTTGGATGCACCAGGCGATGGAAAATTGCCAGAGGGACTGCTGGTCAAGCCTAGCATTTTGCCCGCTAGGAGCCCATGCTATGCCAGAAGGGTAATGGTCCAAGTTCATAATGCGTCTGAAAGAGACATTCGGAGTAAACAGAGGTTGCATCCTGGCTAATGTGCATTGTGCAGACACTTCAGTGCTACCCAGCAGCAAGAGTTCAAGGAAGAATGACAGAGTAACGCCTGACTTGTTTGATTTCGCGCGACTCCCGCTGCCAGCTGAATGGAAAGTGAAGATCAGTGAGAAGCTTGCCCAGAGAGACCAGGTGTTTTCTTGAACGAATGGGATGTAGGATGCGGCAAGGAGCTGAGCACAATATCCGCTGCATGACTAAAGACCATTTCGTGAGAGGTCTCGACGCCTGGCACCTGCTGACATAGATGATGTGAGACGGCATCTGCAAGAGATGTTAGCTGCTGGTAATACAAGAATCCAGAAGCCCTTATGCTTCCCCATTGTGGTAGTGAGGAAAAGAATGGAACAGTAAGGATGTGTGGATTATCTCCACCTTAAACCGCGGACTATCCCTGATCAGTACACAATGCCCCGCATTCAGGATGCTTGGACTGCCTAACGGGAGCAAGTGGTTCTCTGTGCTGGATCTCCAGTGGGTACTATCAGATCCCGATGGCCCCAGAGGACCGTGAAAAGACAGCCTTTATCTGTCCGCTTGGCTTCTATGAATTCATGAGGATGCCTCAAGGATTTCAGGTGCCCCAGCCACTTTTCAACGATTGATGGAGCGTGCAGTGGGGACATGAACTTACTAGAGTGCCTGGTATACCTAGATGATGTTATTGTGTTTGGCAGCTCACTGGAGGAACATGAGCAGATTATTTAAGGTATTGGACCGACTGGAGGACTTTGGCCTTAAACTGTCCATTGATAAGTGTCAATTTTTCAAACATCAGTAAAGTATGGGGGACACATAGTATCCACCGAGGAATAGAGACCGACCCAAGTAAAGTTGAGGCCTTGACCACCTGGCCACAGCCCAAAAATCTAAAAGAACTGCAAAGATTCCTGGGATTCTGTGGTTATTATCGGCGCCATCAAGGACTATTCAAGAGTGATCCGCCTTTACTTAACTCTTTACCAAGGGTATCCCCAACCCACAAAAAATACTAAAAGTCAGCATCCCTCAAGACTGAAAGAGTGTATTTTCATCCGAGTGAAGTATTTGGGGCCCGCTGGACCCTGATTGTGAGACTGCTTTTCATGAGATCATATATCAACTCACCATGCTCCAGTGCTGGCCTATGCCGATCCAAGAAAACCTACGTCCTGCACACTGATGCTAGCTTGCAAGGGTTGGGGCTGTGTTGTACCAAGAGCACGAGAATGGCCTGAGACCAGTGGCCTTTGCCAGTAGAAGCCTGACCCCATCCGAAAAGAACTATCCTGTACATAAGTTAGAGTTCCTAGCTTTGAAGTGGGCTATTGTTGACCAATTCCATGAGTACTTGTATGGGGCTAAAATACTAGTAAAACTGACAATAATCCTTTGACCTATGTGCAGACCTCAGCTAAGTTGGATGCCACTGGCCATAGGTGGCTTTCTGCATTATCTACATATGACTATGTCTACGAATACCGAGCAGGTCTGAACCACATAGATGCTGATGCTCTCTCCGGAGGCCTGTTCCCAGAATGATTGGGTCCGACTGGCAGAACCTGACATTCGGACACTCTGCCGGAAGTTTGACAGGAGGAACAAATGTCCACGGACGAGTGGACTGCATGGTGGATTGCTTGGGAGCCTCTGAGAATTGCATACCTGCTGCTTATTGCCACTTTTCTGCAATAGACATGGTGCACTGCCTCAGCTGGACAATGACAGTATTCGCGGGCTCAACTCGCGATCCCATGATCAAAGCAGCTTTAGAAGCCCTCTATGCAGGAAAAGATGTGTCCAAATTACGCCTCCACCGATTTGAGAACTGCACTGTTATACAAAGAAGGTCCTAAGTTGAAACTGATCAATAAACTGTTATACAGAGAAACAGTAGACAGAGGGGACAAGTAGACAAACAACAACTAGTGCTGCCCACTGCCTTCGAGACTCAGTATTGAGGTCCTTGCACAACCACATGGGGCACCTTGGTATAGACAGAACACTTGACTTGGTGAGATCCAGATTCTATTGGCCTAAGATGGGGCTGATGTGAGCAACACATTCAACTTGTAGTCGCTATTACAGAGGAAAGCTTTGCCCCAGAGGGCTGCCCCTTGTTAACATAACCACCAGTGCACCCATGGAGCTGGTCTGTATTGATTTTCTAAGTTTGAGTCAGATCAAAGAAATATCAGTAATGTGCTGGTGGTCACTGACCATTTCACAAGATATGCCCAAGCTTTCCCCACCAAAGACCAGAAAGCATCCACTGTAGCCAAAGTACTTGTAGAAAACTTTTTGTTCACTATGGGCTCCACAAAGAATCCATTCTGATCAAGGGAGAGACTTTGAGAGTCGCCTGATCAAAGAGATGCTTTCTCTGTGGGAGTGCAAAGTCCAGAACCACTCCTTACCACCCCAGGGGACCCACAGCCTGAACGTTTCAACAGACTTTGCTAGATATGCTAGGCACCCTGCACCCAAAGGAAGCCTAGATGGAGCCAACAAATTAGCACCTGGTACATGCTTATAACTGCACCAAAAGTGATGCCACTGGATTCTCCCCTACCGCCTGATGTTTGGAAGAGAAGCTCGACTACCAGTAGATGTGTGTTTTGGGGTCTCTCCTGATGGGGTTCAAGCTGACAACTATTTACAGTATGTGCAAAAGTTAAAGGCCCAGCTAACTCATGCGACTCAACTGGCTCAAACCATGGCTGCCAAAAGAAATCTGGCCAACAAAGAAAGGTATGATAAAAGGTGAAAGCACAGGAACTCCAGGAGGAGATCGGGTATTGCTAAGAAATCTGGGACTGCATGGCAAGCACAAGATTGCTGACAGATGGCACCATCTCTCTCACATTGTAGTGGGCAAACTAGATGATCTGCCAGTGTACAAAGTAAGGCCTGAGAATAATTCAAAAGATGTAAAAACAATGCATAGAAATCATTTACTGCCCATTGGACAAATCTTAATTGAGTCTGAGCCCCTAGAAGATGCCCCTCTGGACCAGTGACTAGAGCTGCTGCTAAGAAAAAGTCAAGAAAGTCTGCACCTACAGAAGCAAAGTTAAAGTGTTCCCTCCACAAGTCCCAGTTGAGCATGACTGTCAGTCCATATCGGAAGAAAGTGAGAGTGACTTTGAATACTATCCTTCTTACTAACTGAGTCAATTGTTTCGGGCAATCCCTAGTCAATACTGGAGACAAAGCTGGGCCTTCTGACTGTCTAAGCCCCCAGCTTCATCCCTGGAGCCAATGCTCCCAGAAAGTGAAGTGCAAAGCATCAGATCAGATGAAATGGAATCATTGTGCATGGTTGAACTGTTTGAGCTTTCAGGGAGAAAATGATAGATTGGGGCAGACTGGTGATACACCAACAAGAAGAGTATTTTGAGTGCCCTGACAGTCCACTGCCAGTGTCCGAAAGCTCTCCATGGAGCCAAATGTTGTGGACTCAGAAACTGTAACTCCTGGAGCTGAAAGTGCCCCAAGTTCAGCCTCTCCCCCCATGGAGACTCTGACAAGTGAGGACAATGCTGAAAATGAGGCTCAGAGTGCAGAGACTATAACAGTTCCCCTAGAAAGACTGGTCGAGCTGTAAAGCCTGTGGTGCACCTCAGTTATGATTCACTTGGGAGGCCTGTGGACTTGCCTCTCAATGTTGTCCATAAAGGAGTGTATGTGTCCCCGAGCTCATTGCCCAAACTGAGCATCAGTGCTAACTCCAAGTTACTTGTGTTGCCCTTCTATGGTGCCCTTGCCCCATCCAGCCCCAAGGTAACTGATAGGAAGGCCCTCTCTTCAGGTTTCATGTACAAGAGGTAATAAGTTGAGTTATGGTACAATGTGTATGTAATACTGTGTAAAGAGTGACGTACTGCAATGTTTCAGAAATGTGTTCTTGGTAAAATGATATATTGACTGATGATTACATGTGCGAGCCTAATGCAAAATGTGTGGTTGCAGTTGAAACTTATGGGGGTACTTGCTTGACGCGGACGTCAAGCTTTCCCAGGCCAGGAAGGGTGTAACCCCCCTGCAAATGGGGGTTCCCAAAAGACTTCCAGGAGCTTGCTTGAATGCTCCAAGCCTGAATGGTGTTTGGCATTTAAGCCATTTATCAGTGAGTGTTTTAGAGCCTCTGGTACTGTCTCTTTAAGAGCTGTCTGCTTGCAGACATAATTAGTTTGTATGGGGGACTGTGTGCTTCTCTGAGTACCACTCGAGCTGCTGCAATTCACTTCATTTTGCAGTCACTAGGAGTGCAAAGGGAACCTATCTGAAAGATGTAACTGTTTGCCAGAAATTATTTAGAGTAATAATGAAATTACAGTTTGTCTAACCTGCTTCTTTGCAGTCAGAACTGTGTCTGCTAGTTCCCCATTCTAGTTTTGAACTGCTGAACTGGACCAATCAGTGTGGGGTAAGCTAGCTCTAAAATGGTGCCTTGACGAATCAGAACTTGACTCATAATCTGAGCCAGCCACAAGAGGATTGTATGGGCAGTGACTCTGGGAGATGTAGTTTAGACTTCAGTGCCTTTTTGGACCAACAGCAGCAGTCTATTGTGAGTGACAGCCAATCCAGTCAAGAACTGGGAGGAACTCAAAGGAAGTGCCCGTTTTTGTCGGTTGGAGTTCAGTTGAGCTTTGGCAGTGAAGAAGGAAGGAGCCCTGTGCTTTTTCAGTGTGCAGTTTTAGTCAAAAAACGTGTGTAAGGCCCAGAGTTCCGGTCTGCAGCTTGTGTAACAGCTTGTTAGGACTGAATCCGTCCTGTGAAAAGAATCAAAGGATCTCTGAAGAGTAGAAACCAGGCTCACCCTGTAGAAGACTGGAAGAATTGCTGAAAATTGCACTCGGTCTGTCAGGAACTGAATCTGCTGTGTGTTCTCCCGGTATTGTGCAGTAATTGCGATCGGGATACAGATGCAGCCTGCCTGGTATAGTACTTTCTTTATATGGATGTGTGAAGAGGTTTGTGTACCTCAAGTGAGCCCTGCTGACATTGAAGGACCCTATCTTATTTGGAGGTCGTGAGTACTAATTCAGGGTTGCTCCCTGTTGAATTGCCATATTAAATCCAAATGGAATTACTGTACTGCTGACTGTTTAATTCTCCTTTCTCTGTGTGAAAGGGCCCCTACCAGCTGCCACGGTTTGGACTAGCCACTAGGGCTTGGGTACCCAGGACAGTAACTGATAGGGATAGGCCTGTGCACAGAGCCATAGGTAGATTATTAGAGTGATAAGCTAATTAACCTGATTTCCCCTGTCCTTGTTATATCCCCTAAATAAATCAGAGCTGCTTGTTTCAGCAAAGTTATACTGCCTGAGGTATTTGTCTATGTTAAAGTACTGTACTGTGATTGTTGCACTGTATCTCATTTCACAGGAGGTCCCAGTGCGGAACCAGACCTGGGGTAAGTGTATACTGTGAAGGTAATTCTGATATATTGTGTGGGCCACTAGTGGGAAGAAAGGGGGGTTGCAGTGTCCCAGAGGGCTGTGACCAAGTTAGTTTAACTATTGCAAACCCTGACCTCTGGGTGGAGGCACCCGCCATTGGATCCAGGCCCCTCAACCTGTTAGTGGCAAATCAGGCAGGGGTAGTAGCCCCTGGGATAGCGCCATCTAGGGGTTACACTAGGATCTGCAGCTTATCTGTTAGGTAGGAAAATGGGCAGACTAGGTGGGCCAAGCGGTCCTTATCTGCCGTCAAATTTTGTGTTTCTATGTTTCTATAGTCACGGACCAGGAGGCGAGGAGAGTAGTCACTGGGACTGGGTTTCAGTGGTGAGATCATTATTCTGGGTTTTTAAATGTGTTTTGGTGCAGTTGGGATATTTGTTGCGTGGGGAGAGGAGGGCAGGAGAACAGTTCAGATGCTGACAGGTTGGAGACCAGATCACCAGCTGGAAGAAGTATAGTCTGGAGCAGGCTAGTAGCACACTGCAGATTGCCCCATGGCTAGTGCATGCCCATTTCTTACTGGAACGTAAAATGGGGACAAACAAAAGAGAAAACGAACTGCATCCTGTGGCACTTAAAGAAACTGCAGAGCCACATTGCATACCTGCAGGAGACACATTTGAAATGTGACAAAGTACTGACTTTCAGAATGGAGTGGGCTGAGGTTCTAGTTAGGTCGGTTTATGGTCCCAGCATAGACTCCCCACAGTTTTTCATCAACTTGGCCACCAAGTTGGCCACCTTTACTTACCTCTCCGTTAATCGATGGGGACTGGAATCTGGTGTATCACTCCGACTTAGATAGATCAGGAGTCGTCAACAAAGGTTATGACCAGGGCAGAGGACTTTGAGAAAATTCATGGATAGTCTCGGCTTCATTGACCCCTGCTGGACTCTACCCCAATAGCAAAGCCATCTCATTTTATTCTAAACCCCACAACTCCTTTCCTGAATTGACTTCTTTCTCCTAAGCCAGGAATCCATCCCAGACCTACAGATGTGTGAGATGGAGGCCTTGGGACTGTTGGATCACACCCCAGTCTGCTTAATGCTGAATCTAATTGTGGGGGTGAAGCTGACAGGACATGGAAATTCAACTTCCAGTTGCTGAAGGAAAAATCCTTCTCTGAGAAGGTGAAAACACTGATTCCTCAATTTATTCAAGAAAATATACAGGGATTGCTGGCCCGGTGGCACTGGAGGTTGAGGCACTGGATGCCACACCTCGTGCCATGCCGGTGACCCGGGTTCAGGAATGAGCCTGGGCTGCTGGGGGTCAGCAGGGGTGAGAGAGGATCGAGCATCCGGAGGACTGCTCTCCTCTCTTGGAGAAGAAGGGATTGTCATCCTGCCTGCTGATCGCCCTCTGGTGGGAGCTGGGGGGTGATACAGGCCAGGAGGCATGTAGCCAGCGGGCATGGCATCCAGGTGCCCCCACGTGCATGTGCTTATGCTGGAGGGGGAATGGGGAAAAAAGTGGAAAAGGATTTGCCAGGCTCCTTGATGACCCAGCAACTCTGCACCAGCCCCCTGCAGTCTAGATGTTGGTCTCCGAGGATGGGCGGGGCAGTGGGTAGTTGACGCCCTTCGCTCCAGCCCTGCCATGGGGGGGGCATGGGGGACCTTCTGGGAGGGTCGGGTGTGGGAGTAGCCAGAGCCAGAGAGTGAGCCTCTCCAAGGGAGGGGCCGAAACTGCCTGCCAGCTCCATCAGAAGGAGCATAAATATCTAAATAAATTTTTTTCATGTGTGTGTGTGTATATATATATATATATCGGGCCTGTACAGAGCCTGGACATGGTGTGGGGGAACTGCTAAATGCTACATGAGGGGGGAGATTATCTGAATGGCCACCATCAGAAATAAAGAGAGAAGAGAGCCTATGGCTATAATCCTACTAAAGGAGATGCATGAAACCAGCTGGGTGCCAGCCCGGTGATGCGCAGGGCAGAGGCATTCATGCCTAACCTGCTGCTGCGCCAGAGACCCGGGTTCAGGAATGAACTCAGGTCGCTCAGGGGTTGGTCCGGGGGGGGGGAGGATTGAGTGTCCCAATGGACGTTATCCTCCTTTGGGGAGGGAGGGCAGACTGCTTCATTGCAATACTGCTGCCTAGGTGACCATAGGTGGTGGTGCAAGCCAGAGCAGCAGTTCTGGGTGGGGGATGCTCCCCTATTTCCATGACAGTAGATGTCAGAATGTCCTTCATGCACACATCTGGCTATTGCCTCTGCAGAGCATCCATGGGATGGGAACCAAGCACATGGATAATCCACCAGGGTGGCAGGATACCACTAGAGCTTCGCAGACTTCACACCTGCCTACTGAGTCATGAGGACCACAGAACTAAGCATGGCACCGTAGGGGGCTTGGGGGACCCTCGATGGCCCTGCCACAGGGGGCAGTCTGTGGAGAACTCTGTGGCCACCAGGTAAGTGCCAGAGATGGCAGGGGATGGGGTGGGGAAACCGTGAAGGCTGAAGGGGGAATGCCAGTTGGAATGATCAATGTCTTTGTTTTAATCTTTGTAACTAATTCTGGGTCGCCCCTGAGAAAGGAACCATTGATCTCCGTGGGCCTACCCGATCAACAAAATTCAATAAATAAATAAATGAATACTAGGGTTGCACAACTGCACACTATTAACTGTACTGTGCCCTGCCCATGGTATACTAGGGTGGACCAGCTGCACACTATCAGCTGTACTGTGCCGGGCCCGTGGTATACTAGTGTGACCCAGCTGTACACTATTAACTGTACTATGCCATGCCCATGGTATACTAGGGTGGCCCATCTGCACAGTGTTAACTGTACTGTGTTGAGCCCGTGGTATACTAGGGTGGCCCAGCTGCACACTGTTAACTGTACTGTGCTGAGTCCATGGTATACTAGTGTGGCACAGCTGAACACTGTTAACTGTACTATGCCATGCCCGTGGTATACTAGGGTGGCCCAGCTGCACACTGTTAACTGTACTATGCTGTGGTCATGGTATACTAGTGTGGCACAGCTGAACACTGTTAACTGTACTATGCCATGCCCGTGGTATACTAGGGTGGCCCAGCTGCACACTGTTAACTGTACTATGCTGTGGTCATGGTATACTAGTGTGGCACAGCTGAACACTGTTAACTGTACTATGCTGTGGTCATGGTGTATTAGTGTGTCCCATTTGCACACCATTAACTGTACTACGCCTTGGCTGTGGAATACTGAGGTAGCACAGCTGCACACTACTAACTGTTCTGTGCCATGCCCGTTGTATACTAAGGTAGCATAACTACACTGTCCTTCAAAATGTGTTTATTGTTCTGTATTAAACCCTCAGACAGGATTATACTGGCCTAACCAGGCAGCAAAAGTTCCTGTTACGAAAGGCAAAAGCAACTGTACGTAGCCCACTGGGCAGCAGTAGAGAGCACAACACTCTTTTGTTTAAAAACTAAATTATAGTGTCCTTTCCTGGTTTGGTTATGAATGTAAACATCTAAATCTGGCTACAATGCAGAACTTTTTTCCTAGGGAGGATAGAAGATCTTTGCCAGAGAGTGGCATCAAAGCAACCACTAAAGGAGTCTTGGCGATGAGACAGCCAGTATTTACTAGTGAAAGGGTCTTGAAAAGGCTGGCTGCCCTAAAGATAGATGAGGCCCTGGGACCAGATGAGTTGCATCCAAGGATACTCAGGGAATAAGCAGCGGAAGTGGCTGAACCCCTAGTGGGTCTGTTCAACAGCTCAGTTAGAACTGGGGAAGTTCCAAAGGATTGGAGGGCAGCGGATGTAGTTCCACTTCATGGCGGGGGGGGAAGTACGAGGATCAACCAGGAAACTATAGACCTGTCAGTCTAACCTCTATTGTAGGGAAGCTGATGGAGTCACTGGTCAAGGAGGACCTTGTAGCCTACCTGGAGAACAACGAGCTCCAGGATAGTAAACAGCATGGATTTCTGGCAGGAAGGCATTGTCAGACCAACCTGATAGTTTTCTTTGACTGGGTAATGAAGGAATTAGATAGGAGCCACACTGTGCACTTGCTATACTTTGACTTCAGCAAGGCTTTTAACTCAGTAGCTCACAAATAACTGCTGAAGAAGATGGAGGCCCTGGGTGTAGCTAAAGTTATAGTAAACTGGGTGGGTAACTGGCTAAAAGGGAGGCAGCAGAGGGTTGTGGTCCATGGGGTTAAATCAGAAGATAGGGAAGTTACGGGCGGGATTCCACAGGGATCAGTCCTGGTTCCGGTCCTCTTCAACATGTTCGTCAGTGACATCGGAGAGGGAATTGCGGCAGGTTGTGTCTCTTTGCGGATGACACAAAGCTGTTTGGTAGGGTGGATAATGACAAGGGAATGAGGGAAATGCAGAGACTTACAAAAGCTAGAGGGGTTGTCAGGGGTTTGGCAGTTGAAATTAAACACCAAAAAGTGCAAGGTAATGCACCTAGGTAACAAGAACTCCAAGACAGAGTTCTTGATGGGAGGGGGGAGAGACTTAGCACTGCGGCTGAGGAACGGGATCTGGGAGTTATTAGCAACTCACTTAAGCAATCGAGCCAGTGCAACAAGGCCTAGAGCAAAGCTAATAGGATGCTGGGATGCTTCGGGAAGGGTATTGATAGCAGGAGATAATACTTCCCCTCTATAGATACCTGGTGAGATGTCACCTAGAGTACTGTGCCCAGTTCTGGAGTCCTCACCTCAGAAAGGATAAGAATAGGCTAGAGGCAGTGCAGCACAGAGTAACAAAAATGATTCAGGGCCAGCAGGGAAGATCCTACGAAGAGCACCTCAAGGCACTGAATATGTACACACTGGAGACCAGAAGGGAGAGAGGAGATAAGATTGAGACCTTCAAGTTCCTTAAAGGAATTAGCAGAGTGAACTGCAGGGAACTGTTTAGCCTGAACTCTTAAGTTGTGGTCCCGTGGACATGAGTGGAAAATAACAGGAGGGAGGCTCAGGAGGGACGTGAGGAAGTACTACTTTATGGAAGGGGTAGTGGAACCATGGAACAGTCTGTCGGCTGAGGTGGTAGATGCGAAAACGGGATTCAAGCAGGGCTGGGACAGAATGAAGGGTGTCGTTGTTGCTTGAAGCAACAGAATCAAGGAGGAGGAGAATGGGGGAAGGGCAGGGAGGGTTAGTACCCTGAAGGAGCAGTAGGTTCCAGGGCTTACAGGGAACTCGGGCAGACTAGCTGGACCTCTGGTCTTTTTCTGCCATCATTGTCTATGTTTCAGAATTATTACGGTGGCTTGCTTATTTGTGCTTGTGGCTACACCCCGCTTCCGGCCCCTGCAGCAGTTTGGTGGAATCTGTTGGTACCTACCACACAGGAAAACTGCATCACGCTTACCCACAGAAGTCAATTTTTGGGCCATTTCAGGGGCTTTTGTTCCATGGGTGCAAACTGAATAAGATGACTCAGATGGGACACCAAAACCATGTCTATAAGTTAAAATGTTATTATTATTATTATGGGTTAAGTCATCAGTGAACAGAAACCACTTGAATTATAATTATAGAAATGTATAGCAAACTTCTGGAAAATGTATACCAGCTTTTTAAGATGTAAGCATTCCACTTTGTCATGTTACGAAATATTGCTTGTCTTGTTCTACAAACATGTACCTGTAAAGAGAACAAAACAAAAAGTTAATGAAAAAATTAAACTTGGCTGTATCTCCAGATATCTTCTACAGGTAATCATGAGTTCAAAAAGAATCCATTAAACTTGTATGCCCTGATGCAGTAGCCTAGTAGCAGAGAAAATGTCTAGTCCTGTTTTCTAACCTTGTATGTTAATGAACTCATAATCGGTGAATACATCAGAAATATAAAATAGTTTGGTGCGTCCCTTTCTTTCAACAAAGTAAATAGTACTCTGTATGCAAGACTATGGATATGGGGGAGTATGATCTTATTTCAGTAGAGTTTATTTTATTTTTGCTGCCGTTCCACACCAGTCTTCAGAAAATTATAATCTTAAATTCATGGAAGAGACCCCTGAATCAGTAGAAGGTCAGGAACAAGTGTCAACAACGGTCAGGCTCATCAACGTTGAAAGGTGAACAGAGTTCGATAAGAAACCGTGTCTGTGTAACAGGGTCATTAGTGCTTCAGATAACGTTGGTATTCAAGAGTAATGTGCTCAGATTTTTGACACTAGATGAGTAAAATATAATTTTGATGAGTAAAAGTGCTTTAAACTTGAGAAAACTGCTCCTTTTAAAGTATCTATGGAGCATTTCCAAGTGTTGGGATGAATATCTGTACTGTTCCAAAAAAGAGCATTTCTTAAAATATGGTGAGTAAGTAGGCCAGTACTCACATTATCTGGAGCACTGGGGGGGTCACTAACTGATCGTTTAGCCTTGCTGTGGTTCGTGCCTGTGTAAGTGTGATAACCTATCGATGGGGTGCGTGGATACGCTAGAATAACTGCAGGCTGCAGCTGCGTTGTGAGTGCTGTCAACCACCCAGCAAGTGTGGTTATTCCAGCACGTCCCTGTACACCCTGGAGTGCGTTATTATGTTGATAAAATGGGTAAAAAAAGCCCCCAAAACTCCAAATGTAAGCCATTCTAACTGAATCTGTGAAGTGTCCCATGTGTTGCTACCCTGGAAATGGGCACACATAGGGAAGGTTTTTTTAACTTTCAATACGTTATTGATCAATAATACATTTATACCACCAGTGAGACCACTCTTTCAGTTGTAAGAGTGGTCTCACTTTCACCCTTGCAGCATCAGACCTGTTCTCATACCATAGGAATGTGCATGAGATAGCGGTGGTATTAACATGCGTAATATAACTGCAGGGTCATCATTTGACTGTAATCCACCAATCCGTATAGGATTTCTCATACCCATTTTATACTTTGTGACATGGTGTGGCTGTTTAGATGACTGGTAGTTGCAAGATTAGTTGTGAATAAGTACTAGTAATCTAATTACTTGGATAACCTTTGGAAAAGAGACCAACACTTTAAGTGGACTCCCTGGTTAAACAGTATTTTTTTTTAAACCAATCCATGCTCATGGTTTGCTCAATATTAAAATTATTGAAACTTTTAGCGGTGTGCATAACTGAATATTGAATATTGTGTTTTGTATGGAATAGTTTCAGTTGCAACGTAAAAAATTTGGTAAAGCATAATAAAAATTGATTGTTAAACATTTTAAATATTTATTCATTTAGTTTGATATTCACACACCAGGCTAGCCTTATTTAGGTTAGACACTTATTTATTAAGCGGTTCCTGAGGACGGTTACTGTAACAGTGCAGGTGTGTGAAGATTACAACATAGCGAAACATGGATACAGGATAAAAACACAGTTATAAGAAATATAAATGAAATAACTACGTGGTAAAAGGTTATGAGATCGCTCCGTGCTGAGCTAGAGTTGTATTCCTGCCCGAGTTTAATTCTAGCTCCTATGCATTTTTACATCCTGCTCCACGGATGGAAGGGCTGGACGTGTTTACACAAAACATGATCCACCTATTAGCATCGTAGCTGTTGTCTGATCGATAAAACCAATTGCAATGCAATTTTGTTTTGTCAAACCTAATTAGGCACAGCCACAATTGATTTCTAGCCCCTCTGGCCTGCTGCAATATTGCAATAAAGTCCTGACCTCAGGCAAGGATGCTACCTGGCAGACACTGATAGAAATGGGATTAAGCCTCAGTGTTTGTCTGCTTAGCAAGACATGCTGCAGCATCTGCTTTGCCAAACAGACACATTAGTGTGATACCTTTTGTGGCATACTGTATATCTTGTCAGCTTTCATGATATGACTGAGAAAAGTGACATAACTTTCTATGAAAAGTAACACGTTTTAAAATTGTTAGTGGAAAGACAAATATGTTAAATGACTTATGATTTTAGTAATGTTGTACTGTTTCAAAATCATTTTTTTTTCTCAGATTGGTTTTCTTCCTCCCTTTAACCTTACCAGGGATTTACTCTGGAATTAGAGATATACCGTTTAATCAGGTGTTTACCCTATAATCAGGGATATACCCTGAAATCGGGGATATGCTGTGTTCAGTCTCTATCACCCACCATTGAGACGGGAGTTTTCACCTCTGTTTTCTCCCCAGATCCTTCCCTTCACCCCGTGACGTGAGCGATGTCTCCATCTGCCTCGACATGACATTGTTTCCATGGCAAGAGGCAAGCTCCTTGGCCCAGCCGTAGGGGACACTGTGGCACTAGAACTCGCCACCACCCCTCCCCAACTGTGGCACGCTGCTAATTGGCAGTTTTTTTAGCTCAGCCCGTCCGCAGACACGACAGCCCAACTTCACTCCTGAACACGGGTTACCTGCATGGCAGTGCAGTGCATTGCTGCTGAGCCGTCGGGTCAGCCATGGTTCAGAATCTTGATTCTTATTTTGATTAATGATTCTGTATATTTCGGGTTTCTTGGAGGGCCACCCCACATCCAGGTTATTGGGAGTCAGTACAGTTCTACCTTTCCTCCAGTTGGGAAGGAGAACAGGCATCTGTCTTCTCAGTCAACACCAGTGTCTTTCTGGTCAGCTGGAGTGTGCAGACATTGGGGAGAGGGCCCCCACCTTCTCTAGGAGCCCAGCCCTCTCACTTTCGCAATGTATCCAGTTCCCCTGCTAGTTCCAGGGTGAGACCCCTGAGTGCACACTTGAACCCAGATCTCACAGTGTGGCAGCACACAGTGCTTCTTCTCTGCTGATCTGGTCATGAAATCTTTTTCATTAGCTCAGAGCTGGGATTTGGGGGCTTCCAGTGAAATTACTTTATAGGGGTCCCCAGTCAATCCACGTCACATGGACACTGTTTTACAGTATTCTCCATACAGCCTGTGGCATCTTTATGTGGTTTTCAGGGAAGGCAGCAGTTAGTGCTTAGGGCCCTTCCCGTACCCCATCCACTGATTGTGTATCTGTCTCTTGACTGGCTGGGCTGTACCTTGGCGAGTAATCCCATGACATTATAATGTTTCATCAGATGGTGCTGCCCAGATCAGTGACACTTCTTCTTTAGCAAAACAATAACAAATCAGAACATTTAAAAACTACAGAGGTCGGGCCAGCCTAGTGGTGCTGAGTGTTAAGGCGCTGGACGGCACACCTGGCACCACTCCGGCAACCTGAGTTCAGGAACCAGCTTGGGGCCCCATGGGAAGGGGGAGGGCTGGTAGATGATTGAAGGGCTGCTGGGCTGCTCTCAACTCCCGGACTGAGAAGGCATGTTTCCTCGCTCTTGGTTGACACCCAGTGGAGGCTGTGTGTTAGGGCAGAGGTCTGGGGGGCTGACGTTATGCTGGGAGGATGGAAGGAGGCTGTGGTTATGGGAGCACATGAGTGCCTCCTCGCACATACACCCACTGGCCTGCTACAGCTCCGGGTCTGGGAGGGAGAAAACACTGAAAATTGCTTGTCTCAAACTGGCCCTATAGAGCAGCGGCAAGCTGTCCGCCTGTGACTGTGATGACCTGAGTTCAGGAGTGGACCCAGGCGTCGGCGGGCCGGCCTGAGAGGAGGAGGATTGAGCATCCTAGGGACTGCTTTTCTCCTCCGGGTGGGGGGGGGGAAGGGATCGCTGCTGGCACTTGCCTGACCCCAAGTGAAGGCTGGTGGTTGGAATGCTGGAGCTAACGAAGGGGGAGGGGCAGGCTGATGCTGACATACTCATCATAGTGTCATTGCACGTCCACCACTCCATTGAGGGGGAGGGTAAGAAAGCGGAAAATGGCCGGGCACAGCACAGATTACACTGGTCTCTGCACTGGGTTATGGGACACCTCTCCCACACCAGATCCATGTGTCAGTGGGTGGTGCCCACCGTCGGACCCCTGCCACGGGGGAAGGCTAAACCGTGGACGATGCAGAGCTGAAGGCCCTCACCTGATCCATATCACTGGCAGCATGGTGACCTCGATGACCCCTGCCACAGGGGGCAAGCCGTGGAGGATGTTCGGGTGAGGTAAGTCCCAGAGTGCAAGATGGAAGAGCTGGGGGAGGTCGGTAATGGGTAGACTGTGTGTCGTGGCAGGAGGATAAAATGTCTAACCAAAATAAAGAAAATTGTATGTCTCTCCATTGCGGTGTGAGACAGCCCCCCAGTGCTGCCGGACTCTGCTCCATGTTGATCCCTGCCAGTGTGATGGTGGGGGAGTGGCTAATGGGATTGGGAGCTTCCGGGTATGGGCCCGAAGAAAGGATTAGGTAGCAACAGAGAGCAAACAGCTCTATGAAAAAAAAAAAATAATTATCGAGATCAGCTGTCTGTGGCTAGGGAGTCCTCATGAGCTGTGGCCCCAGCAACTTAAAATGCGTTGAAGTGCACACACCATAACTCTCCAAAGTGTCACTAGTTCAAACTGCAGACTTTAAAAACCAAAAAAGAACAGGGCACATGCCACAGGTCAGTGGAGAAAAATGTTTTATTTTGAGCTGCCGTCAAAGGTGCAGAACTGAGAGCTGGCCCATCGGTGCAGTGGTAGCAAAGCCACTTGTGATGCTGGTGACCCGAGTTTTGGAAAAAGCTCTGGTCATTAGTGTCCAGACAGGAGGAGGAGGAGGAGGACTGAGCATTCCAGGGGATGTTCTCCTCCTCCGGGGTGGGTGAGTTGCCGTCCTTTCTGAAATACTGCCACCTGTGTGACCACAGGTGGTAGTGCAGTTAAGGGCACTGGGAGAGGGAGGGAGGGTCACAGGCCGGGGGTTCAGTGCAGCAGCATGCAATAGCGTGCACATGCACGTTGGACCTCCCATGTGCGCCTGCATCCCTGGGGCTGGGAGAAACACAGGAAAGACCCTACTGCCAAGACAGACGATGGCCCTGGTGGTTTGAAGACAGACTGACTCAGAAGCCCTCAGGTGCCAGCCTGGCAAGAATCATTCTGGTAGAAGGGAGACCCTTTCTCCTCCCCTGGTGGGGTCTGTTACAGGCGTGGCATAGAGGTAGGAAGCTGAAGGGGTTCAGGGCACCTTGGTTACCCTCAGGGAAAGCAGTGGCGCTGAAGGGGACTGCATAAACAGAGGGAATTAAAAAAAAAAGTGCAGAGCTGTATCACCTAGCACAGGAGACTTCATCAGGGATGGGGTTAGTCGGTTCAAACGTTTATTTTATACCAGTACTCATTAAACATTTTAAAGTGACAAGTGCTGCATGTAACATAAAAAACAAAATGGAAAGTGCAATTGGTGCTGAATGGAGAATAATAATATAAATACTTACAAATGCTCCCAACAGCTGCAGAGCTCTCTGGTGTCTAAAATGGCTATGTAAAAATTACTCATGATACGTAAAGGAGCTGGTTTTGTGTATTACTGAGAGCTGGGCCCAGTCTCACTGGTGTCACACAATCTGTGTTTGATTTTGGTGTTCATGATCTCTGTGGCGATTTTCATTATTACTCCATTAAGCTGACTGTAAGACATCTCCTACAGGTTCTAAAGCCAGTCTTCTGAGTCTGAGAAAATGGCCTGAGCTTGCAGGAATGAGGAATTTGCAATCAATGATCCTCCATTAATAGGTTCAGCGAGAGACTGGGTTTTGATGAAAAGCCACTCATTGTAAAGGTAATAGCTGTCCTGTGCTGTAATTACACTAACATCCCTCATTCTTCTCCTTTTTTAAGGGTCTGAAGCCAATGGACCATAACGGCCTTGCCGATCCATATGTCAAACTACACTTGCTTCCTGGAGCCAGCAAGGTGAGTCCTCTCACTAAAACTTTTCTGTTTCTTCTCTTTCTCTTCACCTTGTTTTATGCCCAGAGGGGGCTGCTCTGCCCCCTATTTGTCGAAGCATATTTACCGCATAGGTCTCTCCATGCTTTGGCCCTGAAAGTAGTACGAGTGTTTGAGATGCCTTAGGATTGTATGGGGTAAATATGGCACTGGGGAGCAGGGTACACTGCCGTGACATCTGCATCCTCTGTTTACTGGGATCTGCAGTGCAGCGAGGAGACTACAGAGGTGTGATGCAGGATCTAAGGTGGCATATGTCTGACGCGCCAGCTGGGAAACACATGACAGACGTTCTTTCCTCCACTTTTAAAAGGGCACGCTCCACCCCTGTGGGGCTGATATCAAGCATTTATAACTAGAAACACAGTTGGGTAGCATGTAAGATACAGAATAGGGTTCCATGTTGTAGGTTTAAAAACACGTATTTTTGAGCCAGCTCCATGGTGCTGGGCATTGGGGACTGCTGTGGCTCACTGGTGACCAATGTTTGTACCCCAGGCCTGGGACGTCAGGAGTGTATGCACAGACACTGTCCAGGGAGGGTTTGACGCAGTTGGTAATGGTTTCTAAAGACACATGTGACATTAGTGACCAGACATCATGTGTACCACCAAAGGATGCCGCAGTGTCTGGATGCATCGGAGGAGGGTGGTAAGTGGGGCCAGGAGAACACAGGAAAGTTGTTCATCTCAGTGCATCAGATGATGCCCACCTGATTCCCACTCATGTCACCAGACCCCACTTCCTGCTCTAGCTCCAGCCCCCCCCCCCCCGCCTGTCTCCCCAGCCTTCAGAAGCGCTTCTCCCTCTGTGGTGCTCATGGCCAGGTACCAGAAGGGGCCACCCTGTAGGGATAAACTGGAAACGTAGGGGAAACAGACTACTCTGAGCCATGTGCGCAGAACGCTATGACTGATCTCCTGCTTCATGCTGTGCCCTGCTTACACAAAGTTAGGAGTGATTCTGTGGGCCTACATGATGCAGTGTACTTGTGAGGTATGACTTCAGACCTGTAGCTTAAAGCAGCAGACACATGAGGTACTGCTCCAGACCTATAGCTTAAAGCAACAGACACGTGAGGCACACCTCCAGACCTGCAGCTGAAAGCAACAGACACGTAAGGCATGGCTCCAGACCTGTGGCTTAAAGAAACAAACACATGAGGTACAGCTCCGGACCTGTAACTTAAAATAACAGACATGTGAGGTATGGCTCCGGACCTGTAACTTAAAGCAACAGACATGTGAGGTACGGCTCTGGACTGGTAGTTTAAAGCAACAGTCATGTGAGGTATGGCTCCAGACGTGTAGCTTAAAGCAGCAGACATGTAAGGTACTGCTCCAGACCTATAGCTTAAAGCAACAGACACATTAGGTATAGCTCTGGACCTGTAACTTAAAGTAACAGACATGTGAGGTATGGCTCCGGACCTATAGCTTAAAGCAACTGACACATGAGGTATGGCTCTGGACTGGTAGCTAAAAGCAACAGTCATGTTAGGTACGCTCCGGACCGGTACCTCAGAGTAACAGACACATAAGGTAGAGCTTTCAGACCTGTAGCTTAAAGCAACAGACATGTAAGGTACGTCTCTGCATGTGTAGCTTAAAGCAACTGACACATAAGGTACGTCTCTGAACTTGTACTTTAAAGCAACAGACAGCAAGGCAGATTTTATTTTTATGGTGCCCAATCCCGGAGGCTCTGGGTGCCTAACAATGAAAAACAAGGATTCAAGTTACAATCAATTAAAACTCATTAAAATAGTTAAGATAACAATAAAATAGGCTGGCCTGGAGGCGCTGAGGGTGGAGGCACTAGATGCCAAACCTTGCACCACGCCGGCGACCCGGATTCGGAGACAGACTCGAGCCACTGGGGGTCAGCAGGGGAGGGAAGAGATTGAGCATCCGGAGGACTGCTTGCTTCTCCCAGAGAGGGATCTGTGGATGTGTCGCTCAAGGGCAGCCTCTGGTGGTAGTCGGGGCACACCAACGCAGGAGTGCTCACGCAAGTAGGGGCGTAGCTGCGGCGGGCATTGGCACTCCTTGCCTAGATGCCATTGTACAACCAAGCTCTGAGGGGCAGGAACAACCAAGGTAGAAAAAACCCAGCCACTTGGGAGGTGAAAGCAGAGCGAGTAGGCTGAGTCCACATGCCACCGTTTCGGATCCTGGCTTGATTCTTCGTGGTCTTGCCTCCCCTGCTCGGGGTCATTGGGGGGCCAGCACCCGATTCCTTGGCCAGGTAAAGAGCACGTGGGGTGTAGAGGCAACATGCCTGGAGTGCCCTAGCTGGAGATATGCCCAAGTGACCAGCGACTGGGGAGAGAAAGAGTTTGGGGAAAAAAAAGATAACAAAACAGACATAGTAATTAAAACTAAAACTAACAGACACATGAGGTACGGCTCCAGACCTGTAGCTTTAAGCAACAAACACATAAGGCACAACTCTGGACATGTAGCTTAAAGCAACAGACACGTGAGGTACGGCTCTGGAGCTATAGCTTAAAGCAACAGACACGTGAGGTAGGGCTTCAGATTTATAGCTTAAAACAACAGGCACGTGAGGTACGGTTCTAAACCTGTAGCTTAAAGCAAGAGACACATTAGGTATGTCCCTGGACCTGTAACTCAAATCAGCAGACACATGTGGTACAGCTCTGGACCTGTAGCTTGAGCGGGGTCATAAGGGTAGAAGATGGGAAGGGGGTAGGCGTTAAAACCTTAATTTTACATTTCCCTCCTTTTGTGGTTTTGTCACCCTAATGTATGTAATTTTTTGCAATTACATATATCTATATTTATAAAATGGGTAGTAAAAAGACTACTCTTTATGCTGATGACCTGGTGTTACTAACCAGTTCCCAGGACAGCAAAATCATTAACTCACAATTAAAAGGCTGATTTCCACCAAATACAGTTTTGGCTTTTGTTGAATAAATTAGTCCATAATGTTAGGTAAATACAGTACTGGCTATGGGCTTTGGCTCTCAGGCCAAAATCAGCACTTGTTCTGAACCCCTGGATATTAGTAGTGTTGATGGATCCTCTGTAATGATTGCTGACTGTTTCAAATATCTGGGAGTCTCGCTTGGTCCTCAGCTAAATCTTTCACTGCATATCTGCAATGTATGCAAGACAGTAAATTATAAGTTGGGCCTGGCTTATAGGGGCAGACACATCCTCACACCAGCAGGGCATCTTGCCCTTGCTAGGGGAGTGCTCCTTGCCACCCTGAGTTATGGGCTCCTTACTTTCACAAATACTGCTGAGTACACTTTATCTATGTGGGATGTACCCTAGAACAGTGTATGTTGGTTTGCCCTCTGTGCTGGTCATCTTACACATCACTGTGAACTCTATAATAAATTAGTGTAACCCCCCTGCAAATGGGGGTTCCCAAAAGACTTCCAGGAGCTTGCTTGAATGCTCCAAGCCTGAATGGTGTTTGGCGTTTAAGCCATTTATCAGTGAGTGTTTTTAGAACCTCTGGTACTGTCTCTTTAAGAGCTGTCTGCTTGAAGACATAATTAGTTTGTATGGGGGACTGTGTGTTTCTTTGATTGACTACCACTCGAGCTGCTGCCAATTCACTCCATTTTGCAGTCACTAGGAGTGCAAAGGGAACCTATCTGAAAGATGTAACTGTTTGCCAGAAACCATTTAGAGTAATAATGAAATTACAGTTTGTCTAACCTGCTTTCTTTGCAGTCAGAACTGTGTCTGCCTAGTTCCCCATTCTGGTTTTGAACTGCTGAACTGGACCAATCAGTGTGGGGTAAGCTAGCTCTAAAATGGTGCTTGACGAATCAGAACTTGGACTCATAATCTGAGCCAGCCACAAGAGGATTGTATGGGCAGTGACTCTGGGAGATGTAGTTTAGACTTCGGCGACTTTTTGGACCAACAGCAGCAGTCTATTGTGAGTGACAGCCAATCCAGTCAAGAACTGGGAGGAACTCAAAGGAAGTGCCCGGTTTTGTCTGTTGGAGTTTCAGTTTAGCTCTGGCAGTGAAGGGGAAAGGAACCCTGTGCTCCTTCAGTGCACAGTTTTAGTCAAAAAACATGTGTAAGGTCCAGAGTTCCGGTCTGCAGCTTGTGTAACTGCTTGTTAGGACTGAATCCGTCCTGTGAAGAGAATCAAAGGATATCTGAAGAGTAGAAACCAGGCTCACCCTGTAGAAGACTGGAGAAATTGCCAAATTGCACTCGGTCTGTCAGGACTTGAATCTGCTGTGTGTTCTCCCGGGTATTGTGCAGTAATTGCGATCGGGATAGAGAAGCAGCCTGCCTGTTTGCCATATAAATGTGTGAGGAGTCTTGTGGAGCTCAAGAGTAGCCCTGCTGACACTGAAGGACCCTATCTTGTTTGGAGGTCGTGAGTACTAATTCAGGGTCGCTCCCTGTTTAATTGCCACATTGAATCCAAATGGAATCAGTACTGCTGACTGTTTAAACTAATTTTTCTGTTCTCTGTGGGAAAGGGCCCCTACCAGCTGCCACGGTTTGGACTAGCCACTAGGGCTTGGGTACCCAGGGACAGTAACTGGTAGGGATAGGCCTGTGCACAGAGCCATAGGTAGATGAGTAGAGTGATAAGCTAATTAACCTGATTTCCCCCTGTCCTTGTTATATCCCCCTAAATAAATCAGAGCTGCTTGTTTCAGCAAAGTTATACTGCCTGAGGTAATTGTCTATGTTAAAGTACTGTACTGTGATTGTTGCACTGTATCTTATTTCACAGGAGGTCCCAGTGCCGAATCAGTCCTGGGGTAAGTGTATACTGTAAAGGTAATTCTGATGTATTGTGTGGGCCACTAGTGGGAAGAAAGGGCGGTTGCAGTGTCCCAGAGGGCTGTGACCAAGTTAGTTTAACTATTGCAAACCCTGACCTCTGGGTGGAGGCACCCGCCATTGGATCCAGGCCCCTCAACCTGTTAGTGGCAAATCAGGCAGGGGTAGTAGCCCCTGGGATAGCGCCATCTAGGGGTTACATTAGAATGGTTGCCTCCAGGGAATTATCATACTTTTGCCCTGAGTTGCTTTATTGATAAAGCTGCCAGAAATGCCACGCCTCCTGTCTTAGCGGAATAATTAAGGATTGTAAACTCAACTTACCCCTCAGATCTAATGATTCATCTTTGTTTCAAAATCCTGCACAGCTATGGGGGACAAGGCCTTTGCTGTCTGTGCCCCTAGATTATGGAACTCCCTCCCAGTGTCTGCTCACAGTGCTACCTCCCACAACATTTTATAAGGTCCTTATGTGATCACCTGAACTCTATAGGTGCTTTTACATTATTACTTACTTGGAGTCATGCTGTCTTAATCGGCTTCCTCCACTTTGATCGCACTGTCAGCCTCATCTCTCTACAAGTTGTGGCTATGCAGTGTTCCTGGTGGCCTTCCCGTGTTTTGGGGGCATTTCCAGTGGAGGAGTTTGTGAATGGAAGTGGCACCAGTGCAGGTGAAGCAGCATTTCTACACGCTTGCAGAAAAACGCTGCTTCACCTGTACTGTGCACTGGTCCGTGTTCCTAACACACCAGGGAATGCTCCGGGCCACAACGCAGTGCAGTGGAGCAGCTTGCAATGCTCTGGAAGCTCTTTACACCACAGGATATGCACCGGTGCAGCTCATGTGCACTGCTGGCACCAGTACTGATCTGGTAGTGTAAACGCCCCGTAACTTGTCCTGCTGTCTCCACCCTCCAATGATTGGTGGGCTTCACTGCTTATCCTAGTCTGTCCAGGTCCATGCTTATGTGTAATTGTGCCATATGTATATGCTGTTTAAATTGCTGCAATCTTTTATCTGTTGTTACTTTACCAATATGCCGCTGTATTTTCACTATTAAAGTTTGCCTTTCCTGTATATCTTCTGTAACCTCCCGGGTTGTACCTGGAAATAGGCATATATTTGTCTAGTGCGCTTACCGGGTCAATCCACTACACTTCTTTTGTGGTAATACCTTTTTTTTATACTAACTGAAGAATTTTAACACAAGCTTTTGAGACCTCTTGGTTTCCTCCTTTATCAGGTGCAGAGAAAACCAGATGAAGAGACCTGAGAGCTCTCGAACGCTTGTGTAAAAATTCTTCAGTTAGGCTAATAGAAAGGTATTATTATGACAAAAGTGTACTGGATTTTCCGAGACTGATATGGGACCACTGACCTGCTACCTGGTCAATAAAAGCTAAATGAATAAATAAACTCTACCATTGATGCAAACACATCAGTTCCCCAACGACTGCACGCCTGCATCTTTTTCATGTGTTTTTTCCTCTATACAGTATATATATATATATTAATTTGGTACCCATTGTGTAACATACTTCAGGGTATGCAGTCGCTGCCTGATATATGCGCTTCTCAGGTGGTTGAAGGCACTCGAGTTCCCTGTGCCTCACAACACCTCTGAGGTGTGCATTTAGCAGAAAGCAGCTGCACATCCCATTGCTTGGTATAATCTACATGTATATTGTTTAGTGCTGTGCCAGGTGGCATGCTGGCAGCCCATAGAGCTGACACCTAGAAGGTCAGGGTTCGCATATGATCACCAAAACCGCACACTGGAGCTGGTTGGGGAAGGGAGCATGTCACGGAGGTAAGGCATACTGCTCCTGGGGAAGGAGTGGATTGGTCACTCAGTGTTCATACACCTGCTCTGTGGCCAACTGAGGTGCAGCATCAGTGTCGGTTGTGAAGGCGGCTGCTTACTCACCCTCCCAGCTGTAGCAGGAGTGCCACTGTGGCGACTCTGATGTTCAGTTACCGTAGTAAGCATGGCACTGGTAAAGAGAGGGCACCAGTAAGAAATTCCCAGCAGGAATCGGCAGATTCCAGTTAAGGACACGTACATCGAAACATGAGGCTCTTCCTTCAGATTTCATTCTCACCCAGTGCTACTGAGGAGCCAAAGTCATGATATCCTGATTGTGACATTACAGTCATTTCCACAGCAACAGCTTATGATGTCACGTGCAGATGATATGGCGTCAGCATGTGCATAGACAGCGTCAGGACAAACAGCTGTAAAGGACAAGGGTTATATTTTCAGACACATATCCATATTAAAGCAGCAGTATTTCCTAGAAAAAAAACATTTCATCATATAGTTTTTCTTTGTAATAATGTCTTTCTAAAAAAAAAATCAATATATACATTTTTTCTTTTCATTGTCTTTCATTCTTTAACTGAGATACTGAGTTTTAAAGTTTTTAAAAAGTACTTACTGGCCACGCCCACTATGAATAAATTAAAGGACAAGTAAACACAATGTCCTGGAATTCAAAACTGTGTAAATGGAAAAAATTAGCGCTGTAGTTTAGAGTCTTACCTACATGATAATGTGCTGTGTGTGGCTCAGAAAGTGGATTTGATATTAATTTGGTACCCAACCTTTTCACACATGCACAGTGAGGGCTTTGGATCAGTAATGCAATGTTACTGTAACAGTTTAAGTATATTTATAATGTCCCCATTCGTAGTGAATGATCGCTCTGGAGTACTGTCGCTCCCAAGACGTCATCGCATAATGATGTCGCGGCCATTTTGGGCATGTACTCAAGTGCGGTGTTTGCATTAAAGTCTTGTTGTTTTTTTTTTAAATAAATTTTAAAGCTGGCAAAAATGTATTAAATCCATTTTCTGAGCCAAACTCAATACATTATTCTGTAAGTAAGAGTCAAACATACAGAGTTATGTTTTTTGCATTTACGGATTTTTAATTCGATTATTTACCCTGTTGAGGTGTTCGTTAAGCATCTTGGTATGGCGCTGTGTTGGTTAGCATCATAAGTGTCTGCTGGTACCATTCTGTTATATCCACAGTATAAATCCAGCACGTGAAGTCAAAAAGTAACCTCACGGGAAGGGATTTTTAAATGATAGCGGTGGCCATCTTTAATGGCTTTTGTCATTCTAAAAATAAGTAAGATAAGATGTTTTAAAAACATCTGAGAGAAATAAAAGTATAGTGAAGACTATTATTTCATTTGATACTGATAGGCATATGAGCATACCAGCCCATTTTCATATGTGCCCTGTTTACAATAAATACAAACACTGAATGCAGAATACACAATACAACAATATTTCATTTATTTATTTTTTGTTTACCGAGTAGGTGCGCTAGACAGTAAAATTGCCTATTTTCAGACACGACCCGGGAGGTTACAGAGAAAGTGACAGAAGTCACATGATGACAACACAAAATACAATTAGCAAGAGGAAATGTTACAAGACAGAGCATTAACAGTGTTACGGCTGTGCCATTGTAATACAGTACAGAGCAAGACAACAGTATAGACCTTAGTTAACTTGACACAGTTACAAATCAAAGCATATCAGAAATTTATTATTTCTTAAAAAAAAAACAGCTATGTAAGCCGGCCTGGTGGCACTGAGGCGCTGGTTGTTGCACCGCGCACACCAGCAACCCATGTTCGTAAAACGAGCGCGGGTTGTCAGGGGTCGGCGGGAAGGGGATGGATTGAGCATCCAATGGACTGCTCTCCATTTCCTGGGCGTGGGCAAGACACGGTCAGTGCTCGTCTGACCCCAGGCAGAGGCTGGGGGTTGATGCAGCACTGCCGTAAGCAAGGGATGCGGACGCTCGGCAGATGCTTGGTGGGAATACATGTGGGAGCACATGGGTGCCCGCTGCTGGCATCACTGCACGGTGAGCGCCAAAAGGGGAGAAATTCTAGGAGGAAAAGACCCTGGTGGCTGGTCGTGGCAGCTTTTTTTTTTTTTTTTTTCAAATTCAAGTTTATTAACAACAAGCAGGTACATCATGTTTATACAATCAGTTTAAATCCATTCATGTCTCATTTTAGGAAACAGTTATTCTCTTGGTCTGTACATTTTGTCTCATTAGTTTTAATCTGTCAAAAGTTACTATTTTATCTTTATCTATAGCAGCCAAAGTTCTCTCTTTATTACAATTCTAATGAATTCATCTTCACCTCTTTTAAAATTACATCAATTCGTAGCCCACTCCTCCCGCTCCAGTCCCCCCACCCATCCAGAGACCACCCCTATGGAAGGTGACCACTCCGTCTCTATTATAGGACAGAACAAGGGTTACTCATTACTTTTATTATTGGAGGTTTGCCAAATCTCTCATCTAGTCCACCTTCTCAAATAAACAGCAATTCTGTTGTTAATTTTGTAAGTGAGTTCCTCCAGCTCAGATATGGTGGCCACTACCTTTATCCAATCTTGTTTAGCAGGAGAGTTAGGGTTTAGTCATCTTTTCATGATGGCCTTGTGTGTCGCTGTTATCAAGATGGACCAGAGATATAATGAGTCAGCATCTCTTAGCTCTTTAGGGGGTTGTCCCAGTATCATTGAGGACCACCCCAACAGTGTCTGTAAAGAGAATATGACTTCAAGCGCCCCAGTGATCTCCCCCCAAAAGGTCTGAAGACCTCTACCAGACCAGAAAATGTGTAGGTGGCCCACCTGTAATGTTCCACAGCCCCTCCAGCATCATGCTGTATTGTTTCGGTTTCTTTTACTGATTATTCGAGGGGTTAGGAAATATTGGACTTGATTCGCCAGGAGAATTCCTGCCAGTAAGGGGATTGGGTTGTTTTTTTGGCCATATAGAAGGTGTGGTCCCAGTTAAGTTCCACCGGGTCATGGGGAATTTCTTCCCTCCATTTTGTTTTTATTTTAATAAGTGGGTCCCCTTTCAGTGTAGACAGAGCTTTATATAAGGATGAAATCATTCCTCTTTGCTTACTAGCTCTGCTGCTTTCCTGAATGGCCGAGAGGATCGGTTGGGCTCTCACTGAATCAGTGTATTTTTTCTGTATTCTAGAGATGTAGTCTCTGGCCTGTAGGTAGCTAAAATGGTCTGAATTTTGTAGGCCATATTTATTTTTAAGAGACCCGAAGTCTAGCAATGTATCACCTTGCCAGAACTGGGACAGGTATCTCAGACCTTTCCTCTCCCATGTGTGGAAGTTGCAGTCTAAGTGTCTCGGCTGAAAGTCTGGGTCCCATGCCAGTCTTTTTAAGGGCCACATGGAGTCTTTTAATTTATATTTCTGCCATATTCTGTGGACGGATCGAGTTGTGTCTGTAATCGAGGTTAGGCCCGGGAGTGGACATCTATGTATGTTGGTGGTCAGCAGTCTGGTTTCTAGTGGGAGTGACCCCTCTCCTCTTTCATCATCTCTTTCCATAATCTGCCAGCCTGAGGAGGCATTGGGATTGGACCACATTATGGCATTTTTTAGTTGTGCCGCTAAAAAGTAGTCCTCAAGATCCGGGAGAGACTGTCCTCCTTTGTCTCGGTGGGTTTGTAAAATTTTTAGGTTTATTCGAGGCCTCTTAGAATTCCAAATGAATTTAGTAAACAATTTGTTCCATGTTTGAAAGGTCGATTTGTGTATATATAGTGGCAAGCATTGGAACAGGTATAGGAACCTGGGAAGCACATTCATTCTCAGTGTGTATCTTGGAGTATATTGGGAAATTTATCAAGGCCCATCTTTCAAAATCTTTTTTCAGGTTGGTTATTAAAGGTGTATAGTTCGCCGCAAAGAGTTGAGAGTATTGCTTTGTGATATAGGCCCCTAGATATTTCATTTTATGCGCCTTCCAATTTAGGGGAAGAAGAAAACGTATCTCCGCAGTGGGTTTATAAAAGAAGGTGAGCACTTCGGTTTTATTTTTATTTAGGGAATATCCTGCGTGTCTACCGAATTCCGTCAGAATTGCCCAGACTTGTTTTATAGATTGATGGGGATGGGTGAGGCTTAACAGCACATCGTCTGCGTATAATGATATTTTTTTATGCAGATCTCCCACTGTCACTCCCTTTACCTCTTCCGCTCTCTGCACAGCTTCGGCCAGTGGTTGAATGTAGAGGGCAAACAATAGTGGGGATAGGGGACAACCCTGGCGTGTACCTCTGCCCAGGTTAAATCTCTCTGATATTCTGCCATTCACTCGGACGTAGGCCTGAGGTCTAGTATAAAGTGTCTGAATAACATTTATGAAGGGTGGAGGAAAACCTCTGTGCTCCAAGACCGCAAATAGGAAGCTCCAGGAAACTTTATCAAAGGCATTTTCAGCGTCTAAGCTCATCAGGCATGCCGGAGTGCCAGATCTTTGAATAATATCTATTAGATTTACCACTGACCAGACACTGTCGGGAGCCTGACAGCCAGTGATAAAGCCCGTCTGGTCTATATGTATTAATTCAGGTAATATAGGGTTCAGCCTGGAGGCTATTATGGCTGTGAAAATTTTATAATCTTTGTTTAGCAGGGATATGGGGCGGTAAGATTCACAAAGTGTAGGATCCTTCCCCTCCTTATGTATGACAGAAATGGTGGCGTATTTCCATGAGGGAGGAATAGGGTTGGCCTCAGCCCAAATGCTAGTGAATACTTCCAGAAGGACAGAGGAGATCTCTGGCTCGAAAGTTTTATAAAATTCTGCACCAAATACATCTGGTCCTGGGCATTTTGCTGTTTTTAAATTCTTTATTGTGTGTTTGATCTCTTGTTGTGTGATGGGTCTGGTTAAGGCTTTCGCCGCATCCTGGGACAAGAGGGGAAGGGGCAGGGAGTCTCAAGTATTTCTTTTTCTCCTGGGGCGAAGATTCATCTTGGGGTGAATATAGCTTAGTGCAGTAGGTCACAAAAGCCTCCGCGATTTGCGTGGTTTGGGTAATTTTCTGATTGCTATCGGGGGAAATTATTTTAGTGATCGTTGCCCTAGCTGCATATTGCCTAAGTCTATAGGCTAATAATTTAGTCCCTCTAGGGCCTCCTTCATAATATTTTTTGTTTCTTTTTTTTATACGTCATCTTTATTGATACAAGCACTTTCCATACAGATCCAGAGAAGAAAAACATATACCAATGTAATGTCCACAGTAATGAGTAAGAGAACCATTACCTGAGCATGGCCCACTACCAACACAGGGGCCAATCCCAGTGGATCTTAAAATCTTATAACATTATTGTTAGGATTTAATGAGTTACATAAACAGGTATCCAGCAATATTACTACTGCTTTATCCAGAATAATAAAAAAGAAAAAACATGGTATAAACTACGTCTTCCCATCAGATAGTATAAGGTCAACATACTCTCAAGGGAGGGTTAGGAAGGGGGGAGAAGGGGGAAAAGGGAGGAAAAAGGAAAAAATAAACTAAGCTAGAAATCTATACCAAAGCTTCAAAAAAAACTCACTCTGATAGGGGAACAGAGTGGTGGGGGATAAAGGCAGAAAGCGAAGGGGGAACACCAAAGACCTGAATTCCCTTAATAAGGACTTTATTGTATATAATGACTTCATTCTCTTCTCTATATATATATATATATATATATATATAATTATAATAGGTTCTCAGTGCATTGAATTAATAATCAATAACCATTGCACTTACCAACAGAATTCCACCCAAGGCGAAGGGGGGGAGGAGAAGGAGGGGAGGAGGACAGCCAATTCCCCAGTCCCTCTTTCATCAGAAATCCACTAACCAAGTAGCTCCCATCTAGTCCACCTATTTACAAATTGTGGGGTCCTCAGAGCTAGGGAGAAAGTTATTCTCTCATATGTTTTAATATTGTTTACTAATTCCTTCCATTCCATCTCAGTGGGCGGCAGGGGGGAAAGCCATCTCCTAGAAATCGCCTTACATGCAGCTGCAACCAAAATGTTCCATAGGTATTTAGCTTCCTGACCTCTTATCCCCAAAGGGTACAGGCCCAAAATAACATGTTCTGGTCCCAATGGGGTCGTAATATTAAATATTTCCTGGAGTCGCCTAAGTATGTTACTCCAATACTGGTTGAGCAAAGGGCACTGCCAGAAAATATGGGCCTGTGATGCTGGGGAGGCACCACGTTCTCGCCAGCAAGAGGGCGAAGTCTTTGGGTTCCACTTAGCCACCTGTTCAGGTACACGAAAGTACCTACTTCTGAGCTTCCACAAAAATTCATGCCATCCCAGAGACGAGAAGGAGCGCCAGGTATTTTTAATAGATTGCAGCCACCTCTTTGTGTTTAGCCTTATTTCAAGTTCCTTCTCCCACTTCACCTTAATATACTTTGTTGAATGATTTAAGTCAGTGATATAATTCCTATAAAGTATAGAAATTGCCTTCCCCCCACCCCCCAAATTCCCTCAAACACTACTGGTTGTGAGATCTCCCCGGGGGTCTTGGAGGACTCACGTAGGTGTTTCATTATGTAATCTCTAATCTGGTAGTAGAAGAGGAGGTCTCCTTGTGTCCAACTAAACTTATACACAGCCTCTTCAAAGGTTAGAATATGGTCTCCTTTTAAAAATTGCCAAGGGGCCCAGCACCCTCATTTCTCTTGACGTCTGTACCAGGGGTCTCTATGGGCCAACATATGAGATGTGCTTTGCGACCAGCACTGGTATTTCCAGAGGTAGGCCCTTGTGGCACCCCGCCCACATCCCCATCTGCATCCCTCCAAAGCTGCCCCAGTACCAAAAAACAGTGGGGGAGAATTATTTGTTATTGCAACTTGCGCAAATATCTGGGACAACAAAGGGGGGGAGCAGGGAGCAGGGAGCAGCCAAGTCAATTGTCTTCCAACTGGACTGATAAGTGGGATGTAACAATAAAAGGGCCACCCTCATCTGGGCTGCTACCCAGTACCCCTCCAGGCAAGGTACTCCATAGCCCCCCCACTTAGGAAGAAAGAGAGTTTGTCTTCTAATTCTGGGGCGTTTGCCTGACCATATAAATTTTAGCAGAATCCTCTGCCAAACATCCAATCTTTCCTTTGTGACTGTACAAGGTACACACTGGAACAAAAATAAGAATCTGGGGAGCAGGTTCATCTTAGCTGTCTGTATTCTTGAATGGAATGGGAGAGGGAGCACAGACCACCTTTCTATGTCTGCTTGTATTTGCTTTACTAAAGGGGGAAAGTTCAAATCATAAAGTTGGGAATTGTTGGAGGACAAGTTTATCCCTAAATATTTCATAGTGAGGAGGTCCCATTTCAGGGGGTAACCCTCTCTAAGAGTTTGAGATGGGGTGTAATTAAAGGTAATGGCCTCCGTTTTATGGGTATTTGGGGTGTAGCCAGAAAGTTCCAAAAATTCGTTTAGATGTCGAAATAAGTAAGGGACAGAGGACTCCGGCTCCGTGATATATAGCAGAATATCGTCTGCATATAAGTTTATGTTCTTCCCCCCTTATATTAACCCCTTTTATATCTGAGTTCCCTCTAATAACCTGTGCTAGAGGCTCCAGGTATAAGGCGAAGAGAATAGGTGACATGGGACACCCCTGTCGTGTACCCCTGCACAATGTAAAGGAAGAGGAGACTTGACCATTAGCCCTAATAAAACCCTTTGGTGTGTTGTATATTTTAAAGATAGCATCAATGACTAGACCGGGAAAGCTAAATTTGTCCAAAACTGCCCGAAGGAAGGGCCAAGAGACTTTATCAAAAGCCTTTTCGGCATCGAGGCTTAAGAAAATGGAGGGTGTTTGGGTGAGGTTTACATGGTCAATTAAATGGGCAGTCCTACGAAGGTTGTCCTGAGCCTGTCGGTTGGGGATAAAACCCGACTGATCAGGGTTGATCAACTGAGTTATAAATTTCTGCATATGCCGGGCAAGAATTGACATGTAGATTTTATAATCGGAGTTTAGGATGGAAATAGGACGATATGAGGGGCAGAGTGTCGGGTTTTTCCCCGGCTTGGGGATTACTGATATAATGGCCTGCTCCCATGAGGCTGGAGGGGTTTCCTCAGTCTGCATTATCGTGTTGTATACCTTGAGTAACAGGGGTAACACCTGTCACTTAAAATGTTTGTAAAACTCCCCGGGAAGTCTGTCCGTGCCCGGGTACTTTGAGGACTTCAGTTTAGAGACTTCAGTACGAAGCTCCAGGTCTGAGATAGGAGCTATCAGGCCCGTTTTAGCCTGCTGGGACAAAGAAGGGAGGGAAATCTGTCTCTGATATTCTGTTATATTATTCTCCTGTGGGGGGGGGCGCAGCATACAGAGAAGTGTAAAAGTCTCTAAAGGCTTCTACTATTTCAGAGGTCTGGTGTGTCTTGCGTTTGGTAATAGGGTGTATTAAAGTTGGTATCACTGCTCTCGCTCTCTGGGATCGCAAGCGGGCCGCCAGTAGGCGAGTAGCCCTTGGGCTGCCCTCATAACATTTTTGTTTAAGAAACATGGCCTTTTGTTCCACCTGATAGTCCAATAGATTATTTAGTTCAACTTCCAAGTTTGCCCAGCTTTTTATAAGTCACTGTCTCATATTTAATTTTGAGCTGTGATTCACAGGACTCAGTCTCCCCTTTCAGCCTTAATTTTTGGGTCTCTCGCTGCTTTTTCATAAAAGCCGAGATGGAAATAAATTTACCCCTTACTATAGCCTTAATAGTATCCCAGAGAAGTGGAGTCGGTGTCTCCGGAGTCCCATTGTTGGCTACAGCCTGCTTTATTGTTTCTACAATTGCCCCCTTCACCTCAGGATCCTGAAGCAAGGACATATCAAGTCTCCAGAAAGTTCATCTAAAAAAATCTCCCAGGTGAAGCTGGCAAAACACAGGAGCGTGGTCCAACAATGCCCTATCTCCAATCCAGCTATCTTTTATCTGCCCAACATGTTCTGTTGGAAGTAGGATGTAGTCCAGACGAGAATGTGACAGGTGGGGTGCAGAGAAAAAGGTATAGTTTCTCTGCCTGGCGTTGGTGGTGCGCCACACGTCAGCATAACCTAACTCCCCCACAGCCTTTTTCATACACCCTTGATTACTCCGTGGGACCACAGAGGAAGAGTCCAACATCGGGTTTAAAACTAAATTTAGATCACCACCAATAATCATCTCCCCCTCCGCCCACTCCTGTAATCTTAGAAAGATTCGGTAGTAGACTTGAAAGTCTGAACCGGGTGGCACATAAATGGATGCCAATGTTAGAGTTTGCCCCAGAAACCATCCCTTTAAAAAGGCGAAACATCCATCCCCGTCCACCAGTTTATCTATTCGCTCAAAGGGCGTCCTAGCTGGAACCAGGACCACCACCCCCCTTCGCCTTCCCCTCCCATATGCAGCACAGGCCGTGGCACAAAAACAAATTTCCCCAGTTTTTCGTGCTCTGTTACAGAAAGATGCGTCTCCTGTAAAAACAAAAAATCAGCGCCAGTCCTTCTAAGAAAGGACAGGATTTTGCTGCACTTTACAGGGTTAGTCAGCCCATTTACATTGAATGAACAGAAAGTCGTAGATTTGGCAGCCATTCTAATAAATCATAGGACTCTTCCTCTGCCATAATCCCCGCACTATCTATCCCACTCTCCCTTTCTATCAGCACCCCACACCGTCTGCGTAAATTCCCCCTTTTTACTCACTCAAATCGAACTTTCAGTGTATAAATTATTAATGAAAGAGACAAAAGCAGACACCCTAGCTACTTAAAGGGGAAGGCAAGAGTCAATAAAGGAGGAAAAAAAAGAAATGGGGGGGAGGGATATTATATCGTGGTAGAAGACAGTAGTTTCTTGCAGTTATATTAACCTATCAAC
The DNA here is from genome assembly GCA_016271365.2 of Neoceratodus forsteri. Lineage (NCBI taxonomy): Eukaryota > Metazoa > Chordata > Ceratodontiformes > Ceratodontidae > Neoceratodus > Neoceratodus forsteri. The sequence continues at coordinate 173,402,281 of JADMNL010000030.1, forward strand.
TGTAGTCAACAAACCGAAAATATGAACAATGTTTTAGATAGTTATGACTTCCAAGGTAGGGGATCCAAAACCTAGGATCCCTTGCCCTAACCTCTGAAATAAGCTGATGGAGTCGGGCAGAGAGGTAGGGGTTGAAGAGCGAGAATGCCCTGCGTTAACAGAGCCTCTTCAACAAAACTGCTCACAAGAAGTGGTTTTTGTGAGTGACTCACACCACCACGGATTCACTCGGGTCGAGTTAACTTCTGAAACCAAAAGAATAAACTCAAGACTTGACCCCAGAGCACCCCAGGAATGTTGAAAATCTAACATCTCTAATATTCTAATAGTTTGAAAAGATCCCTTTCCTTTTAACAACATGCTATCAAGAAGGTTTAATCATAAATCACAAATTTGCTATTCTGTGGGGGTATCCCTTTAGCGCTCCGCGTCCAGCCCCTCCACATCAACTGAAAGGAGTAGGCCTTGAATAACCACGGAGCAGCTTCCTTGCTCGAGAGGTATTTCCCAATTATGGTAGCTCAAGCCCCAGACTCAGAATCCATCCAGGCCCCCCCGCTTCCCAAGCACATTTTGCCAGACAATACAGTCATCCCAGAGTGTCTCAAGAAACACCGCAGCTCAGAGATGGTAGTCCCAAAGTCCGCTCTTCGGTCATCCTCAAGTGTCAGCCGAGGCAGGGCCACTCGTTTTCCACAGACGTTCCCCTCACTGTAGCAGTTCTAAGGCTTCTTTCGCTTTCCTCGAGGGCCCTAGCCTCCCCCGCCCATATGTCATCTGGGGAATCGAAAGCGCTGGGAATCTAATCTTCTGCAGTTGATCTGCATCCATTGAGGGAATGGAGAGTCCTTTTTTCTGCAGATCCTCCAAAGCCTGTCCTGGAGTGAGATATAGCTGGGGGCCCTCCTCCCAGAACACTCGGAGCTTCGCTGGAAACAGGATTTGGAAATTGATGCCCTTTGCTCTCAAAGCTTTTAAAATTGGCACATATAGCTGCCTCTCTTGCTGGACTTCTGGGGCATAATCGTGGTCAAGAGAAATCTTCGATGTCAGGTAGGACAAATCTTTTTTGCTCCAGGCCCTCCGAAGGATATCTTCCTTAGTTTTAAAACTGCTCAACTTGAATATTATAGAATTGGGGTGGGCTGCTTCCCCTGTTGGCTTCTGGCCTAGCGAGCGATGAGCTCTCTCAATATTAAGGACGTAATTGGGAGGCAAGTCCAGCACATCTTTTAGCAAATTTTCCAGAAATGCTGTCATGGGAGGCTCTTCAGCCCCTTCAGGAAGACCATATAGTCTAAGATTGCTGCATCTAGATCTCCCCTCAAGGTCAATACATTTACTCTGCAGAGCTTGCGCATGTTGAAACAGGGCCTCTATTGCTGTGCCAAGATGTGTATCATTTTCCTCCATTACTTTAATTTTATCCTCTGCAACGCTGACCTTGGCATCTGTGTTGGAGATTTGCTGAGCCAGTGCTTGAAATTCCCTCCTAGACACAGCTCGAGAGTCTTGAATTTTCCTCAGAATATTTTCATATCTGGTGCGTGATAGTAGGTCCGCCTCGGCCTCCGTGTCATAACTTGAGCCCCTCGTGCTGCTACGAGAGCGGCTTCTACTGCGATCAAAACTAATCGGAGGCATTTCTTCTCCACCAAACTCCTTCCTCGGGGTTCTGTTTGTTGCGGGTGGTCCCCGGTCTCTTTTATGATCTTCTTTTGCCATTTTCACTTATTAGAACAGTTCAGGAATAGGGAATATTTATCCCTGGGGCGCAGAGGATCTCCCTTAAGCTGCTGTCTGCTCCGTAGTGGAACCGGAAGTCCATAATATTTTTGTTTCAAATAAAATAAGGCTTTCTCTATTTCTAGTTTTTGTAGTTTCTGTAGTTGGTTCTTACTTTCGGTTAGTTTCTTGTCCCTTTCCGAGTCCCATCTAATTTTCTGAGCTCCTTCCCACTCTTTAATCTGGGAAGTAAGTTCCTGTTGTTTCTGTCTCATCATCTTTTTCTTATGGGTGGCTATAGCTATCAGTTTGCCTCTGATAGTTGTCTTGAGCGTGTCCCACAAGATCTGAGGGGAAATTCCAGGTGTGTTGTTGTCCTCTAAGGATCTTTTAACGTGTTGTCTAAGTTCCTTAATAATCTCTTTGTCTTGGAGAAGGGAGATATTCAACCTCCAGAGGGTTTTTCTTTTAGGTAACCCCAGGTCTGTTTCCAGGAAAAGTGGTCTGTGGTCTGATAAGACAGTGGTCCCCACCCACATGGATAAGAAGCAGAAGAGGTCCCTTGAGAACGTAAAGAACATGTCTAATCTTGAGTAGATGTGGAACCTCGGAGAGTAGCATGTGAATTCCTTACTGTTAGGGTATCTCTGTCTCCATATATCCACTATACCCAATTGTTGCATTAACAGTTTGAATGCTTTAACCCTATTGAGCTCTGGCCTGGATATTTGAGATGTGGTATCCATCTCTCTGTTTAAGATTATGTTCCAGTCTCCGCCCATTACCAAAATACCTCTGGCCTTCTCAGCAGTTTGTTGCAGCAGGGCCATGTAGAATGAGACCGGGGACCCCGGAGGGATATATACATTAACTAGGGTGCCCAGTTGGTCTTGGACCGTCCCTACTACAATGAGGTATCTTGTACCGGGGTCCTCGGTCACCTCCCGTACCTGAAAGGGCAGTGTGGCCGGAAGGAGTATTGCCACCCCCCTCTTCCTGCCTCCAGCAAGGGAGGAGTGAAACATCTGGGGGAATGCACACTGCATTTCAATGTTTGGGCTTCTTCGGGGGTTAGGTGTGTCTCCTGTAGGAAGACTATTTCACATCTTTGGGTAGTCAAGAACCTTTGTAATCGTTTCCTTTTAACAGGACTTGAGCATCCATTTATGTTAAAGGAGACTACTTTTGATAGGTGGCTAGCCATTTATAAATCCTCTTATTTTGGCTGCTAGTTTCCGAAACATTGTGCTTTTACAGTAACATGACTGAACCTCATGTGTGCCTTGTAGTAATTTAAACAATGTAACTTCATAACAATTCAACTCTCTTTCTATATCTAACACTGGTTTTACTAAATAACTAAACAGTTGCTCTGGCCTCATCCAATTTCGAGCCTTAAGCAAGGTAAGTGAACTAATCTTCATAGCTGAGAAACCTCGAAGCCATGAATTCTGATATTCTTTGTAAGGACTTCCAATGTGTAGCTGAGTGGTGGTCTTCAGTGGAGGAACAAGTGTCCTTACTGGACATGTAGGGGAGCTCTGTAGTGCAATGAGGACTCCCTTTGGCCTCAAGAGATAGTCTCTGGTATGGCCATCCTCCTGTTTGTCACAGTTCTTGTGTAGCAGTATTTAAGGCATTGCCCCCCTCTCCCCAAACAATTTTTTCCTTTTTTAAGTTGAGAATCACCCTCAACCTGGGAGGTGGGCCGGTTAAGGCCAGGCTTGGGTCCTTTGCAGCCTCTCCAGCCCACTCTGAGTTTCGTCGCACTCCCCACTTCACCCATGTCTCCTCAGTACCCCCCCACCTCCCACGACCTCCTCGTGCATCCTTTGATGTAGTCAAGGCTCTCCGTATCCCAGTCCTCGGGCGTGGCCTCAACCACTCCGCTGTGTCCCTAAGTGAGAGGGATGTGGAGTAGTCTGAGGGAAGAGGGAGCCCCGCGGAGCAAGATTCCTGAATTGACAGTCCTCCTGCAGGTGGTCCCCCCTCCCTCTGTCCCCTCACCTCCCTCCTCCCCATCCCCTCTCCGCCTCACCTTCCCTTCCTACAGTGAAGGGAACAGCAGCCCTCCTCTTCTTCTCCCTCCTCTCTCTGTAGGGTGCATCGATTATCCCGGGTACTTGGTTTTGCCTGCTGTAGACTGGCCGCCAGCAGCCCAGCTTTCGCTTGCCGTGAGTTCCCTTAAATATGTCTGGAAAGGCTCCTTGAAGGTGGCCCTGGCTGCAGCCACTCACTCTCCTCACGGGTAGCTCCGCCTCTCCCCCTCATGGAAGGAAGGAGCTAAACAGCGCCGCTTGAAATGGAAAGCCTCTCAATAGGAGGCTGAAATCTTTCGTCGGGTTCAGGCGGTTGCTCTCTTCTCCCCCCCCCATCGATGAAGTGTCTCGACCCATGGATTACTCAGTCTGGGGGTTCCCTCTATAGCTGGGTCCTCGGTGCCCCCATATATCAGCTGCCAGATCGCCCCAGTACTGGGGTCACCGAAGAAGACCCAGCACGCCTGCACGAAATGAGCAACGATGTTCCTCTGGGTACCCCCCATCAGAGGTAGCTGCGTTCCCGTCTTCTAGCTGTGGCGTCTGTGTCCTTCCAGTTCACTGCCAAAGGCAGTCAGGAGTTCACTTTCCTGTTGCTGCATGTTTATGTGGGGTGAGCTGTACCCTGCCGCCATGGAGCCAGCCAATTCCACCCGCCTCCAGCTGTCAGGTCTCGGGCAGACATTGTAGAGACCTCAGTGGCTCAGGGGACCGCCGGGCAGAGCGGCGATGCAGTCCTAGGTCTATGAGAGCCACCAGGCGCCCTCTGCTCCACCGGGCCGTCATCTCGCTCCCAGCAGTAAGTCTCTCTCCTCTCCTTGACAGGAACCCGGGCGAGCGCAGTCGGGCCTATCCAGGTGCCCCATCCCTCCCCCGGTTCCCTCAAGGTGGTAATCTCCTTCCATCTCACCGGACAGCCAGCGTCTCTATCTCCTATCCCCCCCCGGTCGCCCTGAACGGGCACAGCAGGCTTCGCGAAAGGCACCTATAACTTCAGGTTCTGATTCTTCTGCTGGCATTCCCCCTCCCTCCCCCATATCAAGACTCAGGGAGACACTCCAATTTACAGATTATGCAGGTGAAATATAGCATTGACAGCTGTAATGTCAGTGGAACAGTTCTCTGTTGCCCCAGTGTCTTGGACTTTTAGTGAAAATAACTTCTTTAAGGGTGCTTTTAGCAGTAGGCCTTGAATTTCCCCGCGGTCCTCCCCCTCCCCACCAAATCGACGGAGCCCTGTGGAGAGTCTTTGTTTTCAGGTTTATAAATTAACCAAAACAGTTTATATCTGGCAGTGGTAAGACATTCATCCTTCTGTTCTCACATGTTCATATAACTGGGTTGTTCATACTCATTGCAGATCCAGCTAATTTTACCAGTAGCGGGTTACCGGGACTCGGGAAGTCGTCGTGGGAGTCATCTGAGCGGGACCGAGACATGGCAGTGGGTTTACTAGTGCTTCGGGATGCCATCAGCTCATTTGGGGTTCCGGTTTCCCTCGTCGATTATTTCTGTAGTTGGGGAGGATCCACAATCGTCCTCCAGCCGATCTGTCTCTTGTAGGTGTTTCGCTCCTCTGTTCACCGTGGTTGGGTCTCCATATATCTGGATCATCGTTACAATGTCAGCGCGAAGGGTTGTCTGTGGGATTCATTGTGAAGTCCCTTTCTTTGTTTTGCCCTTCTGTGCGATTGTCCAGAGGAGAGGAGATCTCTTTCTGATTTTTCTTTTACCATTGGGGGTGTGGAGATACCGTGGCCTTCAAGGAAGGGTGCCGCTGCCAAGAGGTCTTTAAAGACTTTGCTGCCTTGTGGGGTGTTGATCTTAATTCTGGCTGGATGTAAGACCTGCGCTTTGAGGCCTTTAGCCCTCAGCTGTTTGATTGTAGGCCAAAGGGTTCTATGGGCCTCCTGTACCTCCGAGGTGTGGTCATTGTCAAATGCTATCCTGTGGCCTTTAAAGGTAAGGGTGTTTTGTTGCCAGGCTCTTCTGAGCAAGTCTTCTTTTCTTTTAAAGGAAGTTAGTCGGACAATGAAGGACCGGGGCCTCGCGTCTGGATTTCTTGGGCGTGGGGCCAAGGATTGATGTGCTCGATCTATTTCAAGGTCTAGCTTCTCCGGTAGCTTGAGCGTTTCTCTAAGGAGGGTTTGGACAAAGTTGATGGTATCGGTAGCTTTCTCTTCGAGTCCCTCTGGTACCCTGTAGATTCGGATGTTCTGTCTTCTGCTCCTTCCTTCTAAGTCGTCGATCCGGCAGTTGAGTTCCCGGTCCCTGGCCAAGAGATAGAGAATGAGGCAGTCTTGTCTGTCTGTCTGTTCCACTGCCTGCGTGAGCCCAATTCTAGTTGTTCCGTTTTGTGGTCAATCTGGTTCAGGTCCGAACGCAAATCTGTGAGTGTGTGATCTATTTTGGCCACAATACGTGCTGTTTGCTTGATCATTTCTACGATGTCTTCCTGCAGAGAATCGTGTTGTGGTGAGGCCTGTTGTGGCTCGGGCTGCGTCTCTCGAGTCTCCGGGAGAGCATCGATGTCGGCTTGCAGCATTTCCCTAAGCTTCCGCATTGGGGTTCCCGGAGGCTTCCCTGGTTTATTTCTTTTTTGTTTGGCCGGAGATGCCATTTCTAGAGTGGCAATTAAATAGGATTGTTGTTGGTGGGGAAGAGGAGCTCCAAGTTTAAGGCACCATTTCAGACGGTGACGTCACCGGAAGTCGGTCGTGGCAGCTTGATGGCTGTCCCCCCGATGCTGATCCTCTAGAGGTAACACCCTGACCTAACTCCATCCTGGCAGGTGAGTAGGAGGCTCCCTGCAGCGCCACCACAGGGGGTAAGCTGTGGGAGGTGCAAAGGGTGAGGGCCTGAAGGAGGAAAAGCACGGGGGATGGCAGCCAGATGAAGAGCTGACCAGGGCCGGGGAAGGAAAGAGATAACAAAAAAAACAAGTCTGTGATGACTTTTTTGCTGCTTTAAAAAAGAAAAGAGTGACTTGAAATACAAATTAATTTGGAATGCTGAGTAACTGGGGTCTGGGTGCCAGCTAGGATGTTTTTACTGCAGAGGAGCCTCTCATAAAAATAACAAAATTAAAAAGATTTGAAATTTGAAACCTGTGTCCTGGTCTTTGATCTTTTTTTCCAGCACTGGATTACATGGTAGTGGTATAAGGACGCACGCATGCTCGCGCGCGCACACACACACACACACACACACACACACACGCACTCTCACTCTTTTTGATGAAATATCCAGGGGTATGAGTGCATAACTTGCTAATGCAAAGTAATAAAAAGATTATCACCAGCTGCTATGTTTTCCAGTACACAGCAATGCAGTGCGGTCAGAAAAAGAGCACTCCTTCATCTGAACAGGTAGAGTTATTGACTTGCTAATGACTAATGGCAAGAATCTGACATGTTTCACTGCACGTCCAAGTAAAATCTTTCTGAACTATATTCATTTGATAAAAAGTTCAATTTAAAAAAATGTATATAGTCCACAGAGAGATACTGTTAAAGTGCAGCAGCATGCTTAAAACAGTCAGCATTTTGAAGGATTATTTTACAGTAGGTGATAGATTCATTTCTTGTGCACATGGTGATTAAACAAAGCATGCAAAACATGCAATGTATACTATATATATAATAAATGATTGGCAACTGAATTGCAAGGCTAAAATCCCATTGAGGGATGGTTTGTAGATGTCCCCAGAACCTTGAAATCACATTTACCAGTCTTGTAATGTTACAGTTGAACTGTTTTAGTTTTGTACACTGTGGAAGGGTTTAACTCTCTCATAGATTAAGGAGTTTCTTTCTCTGCTTAGTACAGTTGCAGGACCTGATCAAGAAATCAGTGAAAAGCTGTTTAAACAAGCTTAGAGAGATTGTTTAGCTGCATTTGATAGTGAGTTCCAGCTTGGGGCTGCAGTAGGTGAAAGAATGCAGTTACCCTTGTTTGATTTGCCTCGAACATTTAGTACTGGGTGGTCATGGGGCTGAGGTCCTGGGGGAGTTTTTCCTGGCCCAGTGGTACAGGAGGTTGCTGAGGAGTACTCGATGCCCATTGGATCGGGTTTACCCATTAAACGAGTTCAGCAGGTCACAGTGGTGGGGTTCCTGGGCTGCATCAGCATCAACAACACATTTGGCAAGAGAATTAAGTATGGGGTCAGACCTGGTTAGGTTTCCTTTTTAATTTTGGCTCCATGCATGTGGTCAGCGTAGTCTAGAGTAAGTACGGCTAGGTGCATGTCCAGTCTCATTTGGCCCTGGGGGCTGAAGTGTTTTTAATTTTTGAAGAGGAAGCCTAGGCTTCACATTATCCAACAAATCTCTATCAGTGACCTTGGAACTGTGATATCTTTATGAGGGAGATGCTTTGCTATTTACATTTGATTTTTATTTGCCCATAAGTGTTTCTGCGCCCCCTACTGGCTGACCATGGACTAGAGCTGGCTTTGGCACAGAAGGCAGCTGCTAACCATGGCAGGCAAAGCAATACTGAAGCCACAGTAGCCCCAGTGAGTTGAGTGAGGGAGGCAAAGGTAGAAAACTTGAGGACAAGAGTTAGTGTTTGTCCCCTAAAAAATATGGATTCATTCGGAAAAACTTTTTAAAGGAGTGGTGGACTGAAATTGGGCCAAGAATTTGACCCTACCTTTTTTTCACTATAGAAGACTCCAGGCACCTTCCAATTTTATTTGGTGGCACAATTTTCTGATTCCACCAAAATTTGAGTATTTTATAAGTGTTTCAATTGAGTTTTTTCCTCAAGAAAAAAGATGGCCACCACATTTTGCATAGAAATAACATTGCGGGGGCAGAGAGCCAGCTTCTGGATAGGATGCTTTTGAATGAGCTCCTGCACAGCAACTTCTTTATTTCATAATTAAATTGATTATACATTAAGCTACACTTCTTTGAGAGCTAGCTTTGATCTCCTGAGAATCAGAGGAACCGGAGGATACCATATATCACCATGGGACGACAGAAAAATCAGTTTTCTGGCCAACCTAAGCCTACTGTATCAGTGCCAGTTCAGGATGGAGGTAATAGTGGCCAGGCAAGAAGTTCTCAATCTACTCCTATCTCAACTCCTCCATGGCAAACCATTCTGGAGACCCTCAAGGCTATGGACACTAAAATAGAAAAGACACTGTCAAAATTAGAGATGCATGATGCAGCTCTGATAGAGCTCCACTCTACGGTGTCAGAGGCCAAGAAACATAGTCTTATTATCCAAACTACAATGGCAGCTGTTACAAAAGAAAATTCGGCCATGAGGAACAGACTTGGGAGCCTGGAGAACAAGTTGCGGGCTTGTAACTTGCGCCTGGTTGGCATCCTGGAAGGTGCGGAGGGCACTAACTTGTTAAAATTTCTAAAGGAGATTGTATGGGAGAACCAGTTGAACTCACAGCAGAAGATGTGCTGCTCTCTATATATCCCAGACATAACCCACAATGACACCGAACTTTATTACCCATACTTATATTAGCAGCCAAAAAGGCAATAACTCGACATTGGCACTCTTTGGTAGTTCCATCTGTTCATGAATGGAGGGGATCAGTTGCTGACATTTATTATATGGAGTCATTGACTACTGAAATTCACAATAAGTGGACACAATTCGATCAATATTGGAGACCCTGGATAATATACTATTCCAAAAATGGCCCTGATTTTGTTCCTTAAAGCAGGTCCTTGGGTTATGGAGAGGATAGGAGGAGTGAAGGAAAGTGAGGTCTTATTAAAAGGAGGGAAGTGTAGGCCAAACTTCTTAGTATCGGCCATGGTCCAGGAAACGACATTGTTTTTATAATTTAGGGAAGCACTAGGTCACTTTAATTACTATTAAGGCATGGACTATAGGATGTAACATAGGTGATGATAAAGGTAGAATGTAATTATTTTTCTGATTTGTATGTGAAAACCTTGCTCGGTTTTGGATACTTATGATTGTTTATGATTGTTTATGTTATGCCCACGTCAAATTTATCTGTATATCTCACCACATCTTAATAAAAAGATAATTTAAAAAAAAAATTCTAAAGGACTGGCTTGCTACTAATCTGGAAATGCCGGAGGACTTCGACTGGGCTCAACTGTGGGGGGGCCTACCGAGTTACTCCATGTGTGCAACCTTCCAGTATCGATTTGCCTCAGACTGTCCTCCTGCGTACTTCAGGGCGGGAAATCCGGGATCTGTTGCTGTCAGCCGCGAGGTCAGCTTACCCCTTCATGAGTCAGGATCAAGATATTAAGATCTTCCCTGATTTATCATTTCAAACCAGGGCCCAGAGCAAGCAATTCAGTGTGGTCCGGCAATGCCTTAGGTCCTTGGGCATTGTCCACTCATTTCTACCTGCTAGACTTCACATCACTTACGGAGGGAAATCGTGGCAGTTTTCCGACCCCAGGGATGTGAGTCAGTGGATGGAACTCACCGAAGCGGAATTTGCAGCCAAATCCAGAATCGATCATGAAGAAGCCGACTCGGATGAAAATGAAGGCTGAGCGACTGGTTTTATTCTAACCGCAAGTTCTATTTACTTTTTTGAGTCCTCCTGTACTAATTTGCTGGGTATATGTTAAGATCTGTCTGGTAACGTAACCTGGGGGTATGAGGGGAAAGTTGGCTATCATAATATTTAATCTGTTATATCGGGGGCCATGTTATATAACGGCACAGGAATAGGATTCCTGATTGTTTTTGGACTTTGGGACATTCACATTATCCATTTTTGGAGCATTCAATAAGTTTATATAATTCCTATACGATACCTGTCTTTTTCCCCGGATATATGCCAACATTTGTTATATATAGGAGATGAAGTGTTTCTTGTTGATTTATATTATTAGAATCTGTTAGCTTGCTGTTATATATATATATATATATATATATATATATATATATATATATATATATTAATTGCTGTGTTAGATGGGGAACCTCTCAGAAGCCTAATTATCTCTGATTGTTACTTTTTTGTAAGAAAGGGTTATAGCACTCTGGTTAGTGCATTAAGTTTTTTCCTTTACTTCTCCCTAGAGGATATTACTCATGCCATTGAACTGGCTGGCATTAATGGGCACTTTGAATATGGACACTATATAGATTTATATGAATTCCCACATCTCCTACTGTACCAGAGTGCAGGGCATTGGTTTAATTATTTTCTCCCTTTAACTTGTATGGGTTTGTAACCTCTAATAATTGTATAGTTCCTGCATGAGATTTTGTATACTGTAGTTATTTTCTGAAATGACAATAAACAGAAAGTACACACAAAAAAAAATAACATCGTAGGCCTGGCAAGGGTTAGGATCAAAAAAATAAAAAAATATCATGGTGTGCAGTATAGGAGGTACCAAGACAAGTACATTTGACAGGTATGATACATTTCTTACTTGTAACTGAAACTAGCTTTTTTGCAAAACCGTGTTTCATTGCACTGCTCCTTTAATCAAGCTTTTCCAAAACTTTCTATAACGCATACTTGACTTCCAGTTACAATGGAAAGAATAAATTTGGAAGGTAACCTGCAGAGTTTCCGCTTTCCTATGGAGAATACTGCAATTTACAAATTCTCAGACGGGTCTTGTATCACAGACCCTTTATGGTGAGAAAGGACGATTCGTCTTATGGCCAAATAAGGGGACATGAGAATTTATGTACTACCTGTGCAGAGACTCATGTCGCCTTTACCTGTGTAGAGCCACATGTCACACTTTACATATGCAGAGCCATGCGTCGCACTTTACCTGTGAAAAGCCACACGCTGCACTTTATATGTGCAGAACCTCACGTCGCACTTTACTTGTGCAGAGCCACACGTCACACTTTACCTGTGTAGAGCCTCACATCGCACTTTACCTGTGCAGAGCCTCATGTCACACTTTACCTATGCAGAGCAACACATCGCAGTAAACACATCGCCCGTTACCTGTGCTGAGTCACATGTTACACTTTACCTGTGGAGAGCCACACGTCGCACTTTACCTGTGCAGAGTCTCACGTTGCACTTTACCTGTGCAGAGTCTCGCGTCATACTTTACCTGTGCAGAACTACACATTGCACCTTACCTGTGCAGAGCCACACGTTGTACCTTACCTGTGTAGAGCCAGACATCACACTTTACCTGTATAGAGCCAGATGTTGCACTTTACCTGTGTAGAGCCAGATGTCGCACTTTGCTTGTGCAGAGCCTCACATCACACTTTACCTGCGCAAAGCCTCATGTCACACTTTACCTGTGTAGAGTCACATGTCACACTTTACCTGTGCAGAGCCAGGTGCCACACTGTACCTGTACATAGCCACACATCACAGCATACCTGTATAGAGCCACATGTCGCACTTTACCTGTGCAGAGCCTCATATCGTACTTTACCTGTGTAAAGCCACATGTCGCACTTTACTGGTGCAGAGTGACACATTGCACTTTACCTGTGCAGAGCCTCACATCGTACTTTAGCTGCGCAGAGCCACACGTTGCACCTTACCTGTGCAGACCCTCGTGTCACACTTTGCTTGTACAGAGCCGCACACGTCAAACCTTGCCTGTGTAGAGCTGCACATGGCACTGGTAATATGGAAGTGGCTCCAGATTTTGTCTCTGAGGGCCCTGTTCTCAATCGCAAAGGGTGGCTTGTCCCATTACATCCCCAATCTTTTGTGTTGTGCACAATCATTTTCATTAGTCGTGACAGCATTGCAGTGCAAATCTGCTTTCCAGCTGTCAGCTAGTAATTGCTTTCCCTTTTTATATTTGAAATTTTGATTGAAAAATTTCTCAATAATCTAGAAAGACAGCAGACAGAATGAAGAGAAACAAAGAAAAAAAAAGCAAGACCATACTTCAGACATATGCTATCCCTCAGCAGTAAAAGCCTCCCCTCTGGGTACAATATTCTGTTTCTAAGTATTTCATTGCAATAAACAAGAAGAAAATTAAGATTGTGAAATATGCAATAGACTGATATGTTAGAAATTAGAATAAGGTATTTTGTAGGTGAATGAAATTTTAGCTATTGTGGTTTTAATGCATATATTATAATAATATAAGCGTTAAGTGTTATGTGTCTGTGTTTTTTCTTACTTTCTTTCCTTTTTATGCTGATGTGGCTATGTGTATGTATTTGATAATACTGTATGTATTGTTGATGACTATAATAGTCTAACAATAAATTTGAAAATGAAATATTCCATTTTTATCATAGCAATACTTAAAATTTAAATGACTAGCCCTTGAGGTTCCTGACCATCACATAGAAATCACAAATAGCAGAGAGAAACATTGGGGGTGCATGTATTAAATAATGCATAGTGAGAAATAGTACAATTGTGCCATCTGAGTAACTACATAATATAAAATGTTGAACCTAAAGCTGAAATATAAAAAAATAAATATATTTAAAAAAGTGCTATACTTGGAATACACCACAGTGTAATACCTCCTCTGGGTACAGAGGCATCATCCTTGGACATCTGCTTGAAAACCCATTTTTGCCACCTTGTGCAAACTTTCTCTGGAGAATGCTGCAAAGCAAACATGATTTTCTTCATGCTATAGATGCCGAGTATGCTCTCACCCAATTCCTGTATGGGGGGATGGGGGCTGTAGCCAGTTGCTGAGTGTAAGCCCCCGTCCCTGCGTCTAGGGTTATGATGGTAGATGTTCATGGGGAGGCGGCGTGTACGAAACAAAAGGAACAGCATACGTGGTTGGCCTGATTACCAGACCTGCTGAAACCGGGTTGCCCCATGCTTCCATGTGCGGAGCTGGGTGACAGGAGAAATAAAGACTGTGGGTCTTACCTGCCTGGCCTTGTCAACTTCACCTCTCTTTCTTTCTTTCATTTTTGGTAACTGGGGAAAAGCAACTGGGTCACATGACCCTTTTACAGGTTTGACCCGGTGAGGGTTGAAAAACACTCAGTACATTAATACAAAAACTTACGTACAGAGTAAAAAACAGACAAGAATACATACACATTAATTTGGAGGTGCTAATAATAAATAGGTACTAAGGCATTTACACAAAGCAGAGACATTACACAATCAAAACAGGCTAAACAACAGACTCTAAATATACCAACAAATAATCATGTACAGTTACATACTGACCTAACACTGAGTACACTTTTCAGTGATTTTCTGAACTGATATAAATTATGAGCATTGTGCAAATCATCTGATGAATCATTCCAGATTTTTATAGCAATTTGTTTAAAGGATTTTTGACAGTTTTACAAGTTGAGGCAGTTAAGAGAATTGAATTTTGGGAATGCAAAGTTCTAGTTGATGTCCTCAGAGAAAAAAAAATATGCATAGGATTAAATTCAGTACTTTGAATTGATTTAAAGACAAAACAAGCCCTTTGCAAAATATCTCTGTGTTCAAGTGATAACCACCCCCAATCTACTTTACATATTACAGTGGTGTTCCCTGGGCTTGGCCTGCAGGGCAAATCTACATATAGTATTAAACAAAATGTATCTTTGAAGTTCAGTTTTCTCTGAAGCAGTACCCCAAACTAGGCTTCCATAGTCCAGTATGGGTGTTGGGCTGTGGCTATAGTCTTTCTGGCATCATCCGTAAGGTAATCCCTCACAACATTAAGGGCTCCAATTTTCTGACCTAGTTGTTTGGTTACATTATCTACGTGAGTTTGAAAACTAAGATTACTGTCCAGGGTAACTCCCAAATATTTAAAATCCAAGACAATATCTAATATTGTGCCATCATCTGCTATTATTTTAAAAGCTTTCTGTAACTTCTTGGCCTTTGTAAACAGTTTTAACCAGGCAGGCCTCTCGCTGTCTCCCTCAGTGGTCCTCCTGTTTCTTCGGTCTGGGGACAAAGCAGGCATGGCACCCCATACCCCTTTGTTGTCATCCTGGAACACACACTAGCAGCCGGGCTGTGGAGGCAAAGTTCTTGTTAGCAGCAAAACTGTTCATCCAAATGAAAGAAGTGAACACCAGAACTGCAGGAACAGGGGGATCCCATTTAATGAACAGTCAATCAGAACAAAGAACAGTCACTCCATGGAGCAGTAATATACAAAAGATGGTTGGGATTGAGAGGTTACATCAGAAGCTAGTTGGGTGCTCTGGACCATGAAGGTTACATCAGAAGCTTGACTCCAGACAGCTACAACTCAGGCTAGGTAGCCACAGTCCAACACAGGCAGCATGAGATCATGGCCGAATCAAGCCTTGAGCTGCAGGCAAAACAGTTCTCTTTTTTCCTCTCATATCTCTCTCTCTCTCTCTCTCTCTCTCTCTCTCCCTATCTCTCCCTATCTCTCTGTCTCAGGTTAGGGGGCACAGACCTCCTGAGGGATGGCCGACCTAGCCCACAGCCACCCTCATAATCAGGCTTTTCTAAGAACATGGGCACAGGCAGGCGACTTCACCCCAGGCAGCATGGGTGAACATCCCCACCTGGATTCTGACCCAGAAATGGGCAGTTTTTACTCTGCAGTCTTGAAACTTGGGGCAGTAAGGGACCGGGGCTGTGCCAAGACCCCGGATCCCACTGTAGCTCCTCACTTCACAAACTCTCCACATCCCTGTTAGTGCGTGCCGGGACCAGGGGCTATGCCCAGACCCTTGGATCCCACTGTACCCCTCACCTCACAGGCTCCACGGTTCCTCCTCTGTCCTTCTCTACTTCCCTAAGGTGGACAGCTTCTCCTCCTCCTGATCTCTCCATGGCAACAATTCTTCTTTGGGGGTCCCGCTCAGTAATGTTCCTCTGGGCTGAATGCAGCTCAGCCCACCCCCTGCTGCAGATCCAACAGCAGCCTCTCCTTTTTCCTCCAGGAGTGCAGCTGTCCTCTGTCATCCAGGGGTACAGATCTCCAGTCTGGCCCCAGCAGTGGGTCTCCAAATGAGATGGCTGCTGCCACCTCACTTTGCCCACTGAGACTGAGACTGCCAAAGGAAAAAAAAACTGAGTCTCAGTGGCCGAGTGGGCAGTCGCCCCCACTCATTCCTCTCTCCACCTCTCTAGCTAGATCTTTCTCCCACCTTATATCTCCTATTTGCTCCTGCTCCCCAGCTGGCGCCAAAACTACCCCCCCCCCCAGAAAAAAAAAGTAATGGAGCCACAGCTCCTTTAAATTTTCCTCAAGGCAGCTGTGCATGCCCTGAGATACATGGACTGCCACAGGCTATTTACAAACTGCGGCCCCAGTAGCTTGGCCCCCCCCCCCTGACCAAAACCACCCCTAGATGCCCGGGAGGTACAAAAACATCCTGCCACTCGTCTCAGCCCGCCCATCCAAAATGGGGACAAGCATCAGAGTTCAGTGGCTGGAGCCATGAGGTAGCAAAGGGCCGCAAGGAGTGAATCCCACCCAGAACCACCAACGCAAGAAATGCCATGGAGAGATAGGGATCTGCAGCTCCTAAAAGGTAAGCCCATTTGGAGGACTTACACTAGTAATGCAGTATGCAGGGAATCACTCACCTCCCATAGGACCTTCTGAATCTGCTGACAGCATCCCTGCGAGGACAAACAGGGACAAAAAATAAGGTATGTGTTCCTATTGCCTCCTCACAGCCTCTTCAACAGGAGACCAGTCCACTAGTACCAGTTTTGACTGATATAAGAACCAGAAATGTCACTTTCTCAGAAACTCATGCCATGTGGGGGACACCGTGGTTCTGTGCATAATCTGCCAATAGGAGTCTTAGTACTTCGCCTGGACAGGGAAACCCATTTCCTCCAGCTCCCACTTTCTTTGCACTGAAGAAGAAAGGTCCGACACCTCCTTCAAATGGAACTTGTAACATTTAAAAGTCTCTCCTTTGTGTAAGCCACCATGTAGAAGAGGGAAAAACAAGCTAGAGTTACTAAGATCTGCAGGAGACAGGATTAACTGTCCCTGATTTTGTGTACAGAGTCTCACACCTTCAAATACCGAAACTGCTCCACTTGCCTCAAGGGAAAATTCTGGCATAGTTCTGGGAATAGGAGGGCCATGTCTTCTAATAAAGGTGCATGGTGCTGAAATGCCCACCCCCTCCCAACTACAAAATCCAGGATCCATCTAGGCAACAGTGATCTGAAATCCCTGGAGAACCAGCAGTGAGCCCAGAAAATAATTTTCAGGCAGAACTGAGTTCCAAACACCAAGCACTGCATGTATGACACCCAGGACCACACAAATCCCCGCTGGAGAACCTGGATATCAAGCTAGTTATTGAATGGAATTGTTCTTAGTGATAGTGGCTTCAGTGCATTCCGCTTTATGACTTTCCAGTTGGCTTGTTGTCCTGGATTCACACCGAGCAAAATATACCCGATCTAGTCCATTCCACAGCATACCACCAGATCCAGAACTGGCAGCTCACCCTTTCTTTTCAGAGCTTCCAACAGAGTCCAGTGTATCCGTGGCCTCTTATTGACCCAAACAAAGTTAGATGCCATTTTCTCCTTGTAATTCACTTATCTGTAGGCTTCAGCTTCCAAAGTCCTTCCTCTCTGAACTATTTAAAAGGTAGTGGCCTGACTGCTAACCTGCCTCTCTGCGGTGGAACCATATCACTCCCATCCACTTCCGACTTGACTAGCTCCCTGTCTAATGTCACATACACTATAAAAGTGCCCAGCTTGTTATCAAACATCTTCATGGCTTTGACCCTCCATAGCTTTTGGACTGTGTCACTGCCCACTCTCCATGCTGGCCCTCTCCATTCCTCCAACTCTCAAGTTCTTTCTATCCTGTAGCTGGCCCGGTGGCGCTGAGGGTTGAGGTGCAGGACGCCACACCACACTGGCGATCCGGGTTCGGGAGCGAGCTCGGGACGCCGGGGGTCAGAAGGGGGGAGGGCGAGGACTCAGACTGAGCAGCTGGCAGGCAGCTCTCCTTTCCTGGGGAGGGTGTAAGGGTCTGGTACAGATATGGCGACTCCTGGTGGTGACCAGGGGAAGTAGCTCACTAGGCTCAGGTAAGGGGGTGGGGCTTGGAGCTGTGGCAAGATGTCCTGCAGGTGGGTGCGGGAGCGTGCCCTGCGTTGGAAGTCATTGCATGCTGCACTCCTTGGGAGAAAAGGGATGGTACAAGTAGAAACTCCCCCTTCCCATTGGTAGATGAATGCGGGTCTAGGGGCAGCAGGCACCATGTCTAATTCCGGGTTCCAGGATGTCCCCCAGGTTCTCCTCTCACCTAGTTCTGCCCACCAGATACTCTAGAAAGAGTGCCGGTAAGGTCGTGGCAGTCCTTGCCTCGGGGGACTTAGATCCGGGGGTTTAGGGGGGACATGGTAGCAGTGGATAGTGCCCCACTTAGGGTGACGTCCAGACTTCAGGAGGATGGTAAAAAGTCTGCCCACTGAATGACTCAGCTGGAGAGAGTCTAACGGGTAAGGGTGTAGAAACAGACAGTTAAAAAAAAAAAAAGTTCTTTCCATCCCTGATATTTCCCTCTTGGCCATTTGTGGGTGATCCCTCAACATCCCTGCTCCTATTATCTACAACAGTCTCCTCCTTTTTTTCTGTAAATACTCTTTATTCTTCAAATGCCACCTTCTTAAAGCTGGCCTGATGGCGGTGAGAGTTGAGACGCTAGACGCCACACCAGTGACCCGGGTTCAAGAACGAGTCCGGGGGGGCCAGGAGATGGATTGAGCAGCTGTAAGGCAGTTCTCCCCTCCCGGGTGGGGACCCAGCTGTGCCCGCTGCAAGGCTGCACCCGGATGGGGACCCGGAGATAGTGCAGTCAAGGGCGACTAGAGAAGGGAAGGTACCATGGGTTGCTGCATGTGCATGCCTGCACACATGTGCGTGGGCAACTGCAGCAAGGGGCGGGGAGAAAATTAGTAGAAATGGAGCCGGTCAGCTCTATGACGGCCCCACAGCACCCGCGCCGGCCCCCCGGAGTCTAGATGTTGGTCTCTGGGAGAGAGAGAAAGTCGATGTCCTTCACCTCTGCCCTGCCATGGTGGGGGGCAATCCTTGGGGATTGCCAGGAGTGTTGGGGGTGGGAAACGTGGAAGTTCCTGGGACTGAGCCCCTCCGAGGTGGGGGGCCAGAGCTGCCTACCCGCTCCACCATGTACCTCCGTCTCCAAAGTAGGTGGGAAGTGGCGAAGGGGGTCAAACAGCTAGATAAAAAAAAAAAACTTCTTGTGGACACTTTATTTGAATGAGCATTAGTTGGTGGTTAAACATGCATTCTGGGCTGGCCCATTGGCACTGCTGTAGAGCGCCTATGACATGCGATGCAGAGAGCCTGAGTTATCAGATACCAGCCAGGGGCTGGAGGGGGGATCGAGCATCCCACTGGATGCTCTCTTCCTCTGGTTAGGAAAGGTCACTGTCTTTGTTATAG
This sequence comes from Neoceratodus forsteri, assembly GCA_016271365.2. Classification (NCBI taxonomy): domain Eukaryota; kingdom Metazoa; phylum Chordata; order Ceratodontiformes; family Ceratodontidae; genus Neoceratodus; species Neoceratodus forsteri. The sequence goes on from JADMNL010000030.1 coordinate 173,421,391, forward strand.
TGCAGCCACCTGGGTGACCACAGGTGGTAGCGCAGTGGTGGGATGGTGGAGTGGACGTATATCAGGCCTGTAGCAGGCACACAGACATGCACACCCCTGCACTGAGCCTCTAGTGTGCAGACATCCCAGAGTCTGGGCCGGACCACCAGCAGAGTGGCAAGATGTCCGTATGCGACACTGACTTCTCGGGGGGGGGGTGGATGAGTGCGTATGGTGTACCAGCGGTCCCTGGTGGAGGCCAGGGGATCCTCAACGACCAGCGCCTAACTTTGTGTGGGAGGCGGGACAGACATTGGGCTCACATCATTGCACATCCCGCCTCCAGGGATTCCAGCATTCACAAAATTCTGGCCCCAGCCATGATGCCCTGCTCAGCCTCTGTCTCCGTTGTCCCTGTTGCCCAGTGGGGGGGGGATCCCCGCTCCAATGGCCCCACCCTGGGGTGTAAGCCAGGGCTCATTTCCATGTGATTGTTGGGGGGGGGGATGCCTTCCCAGTGGCCCCACCAAGGGGGATAGGCCTGGGCATGGTGGGGATGGTGTGCTGGGCAGGAATGGATTTCAATAGGGACCAGGCAAAAAAAAAAAAAAAAGACATCCTAGAGTCTGAGAGAAAAATGAAGAAACATGGCCCCAGCATCACCAGCAGCTGATGACATTCCCAGTATATCCCCATCCCACACTGCTCCTGCCACACTATCTGATAAATAAATAGCACTAAGGAGCCAGCCCGGTGGTGCAGAGGGTTGAGGCGCTGGGCGCCACACCTCACAGCACGCCGGCGACCCAGAGTCGGGAGCGAGCTCGGTTTGCCGGGGGCCGGCCAAGGCAGAGAGGATTAAACATCTGGAGGACAGCTCTCCTCTCCTGGGAGGGTTGGAGGGGGATAAGAGCTGCTGCAGCACTGGCTCCTGGTGGTGGCTGGGGGTGTTGCGCAGTGGCATAGAGCTTTGGGATGGTAGGGCAGGCGGGACATGCAGCGTGTGGGTGCACGTGTTCTTCGGCGTTCTAGACATCATTGCATGCCCTCAGCAACAACAAGAAAGGAAAGGAATCCTCCGGGCGCATGAGGCCTCGGGTTACCAGCGCCGCACTGGATGCACCAGGATTCTCCCTTCCAACCCGGCTCACCAGGAACTCCCCAGTGTGTGTGGGGTAAGTACCCACTGGGTTAGAGACCTGGGTTGCATGTAGGAAGGAGGTCGAGAAAGAGAGCTGCAGCTGGTGGGTCACTGAAGGCTGAAGGGGGACCATAGGTACACCCCCCCCCCACCGAGGAGGTGAGTATAAATGAAATAAATTTAAAAAAAAATAGCACTAAGGCATTGCCTACTCCTCCCACCCCAATCTTGGGGTAGAGCCACAACTAGATGGAAGTGACACTTGGGGTCAGGAGGTGATGGAGGTCCAATACTGTGGATTTTCCCAAAGGAGAGCTGCACTAAAGGATTGAAGGGGCATACATAGTAAGTTAAAAAAAAAGTATTCCCATTTTGTTCTTGTCGGATTTAGGCAGAGACTGCACTTAGCACACCCCAGTATGCTTATTATTATTCCTGTTCTAGTTTTATCATCTCCTAGCAATTTTCTGCAACTCGACTAGGTGATGGGCATGCCAGTACTTAGTGCAGATATCAGGAATAAAAATGTGTTAAAAGCGTATGCTAGTGCAGTTATTTTTTCATGGCCAACAGCCAGGGAAGCTGCACTGAATATTTAGGGCCCCCGGCGTTCCCTTGTATTTCTGTCAGTTCAATATTCAGTGCTCCCCTGTGTGCCTGCATATTAGTTATATCAATCCTGTTACAGATTAATCACCTCAGGGACATAGTTTCCTGTCCACCTGGTAGTGGCATAGCACGCAGCAGAAACAAAGTTTCCTAACTGCGCTTGTTAGCGCAGGTAGTTTAACTGTCTATCAGCAGCTGGTGTATCTGGGCTACGTGTATGGTAGTGCACCCCAGCACGCACAATATCTGTATCATTCCAGCATATTATTCCATGCACTGCAGTGGGCATATTGGTTCTGTTACTGTAGTCATAGTTTAATCATCTCCAGGCAATTCACTGTTAAACTTTAAAGTGCTCATTTCTGGATGAGAAAAGTGCTCACTTCCAAAAATCTTTTTGAAGTGTCATATTGTGCAGTGTTAACAATTGGTTTTGACAGAATGCATTATTGGGACAAAAATGCGTGGTCAGCAAATTATCTCAGTGTTAACACAATGTTGTTTAACTTGCACAAAAGCGAAATCTTCGATTTGGCACAATTTTGCAGAACTGAGGTAGTTCTAGTAGGCATTGCCTGCTCAGACCAACTGCTTTTGGTGTTTGGTTTCCCACTTTAAATTAAGCTTTGATCGTCATACCCCCTCTGCCCCACTCCTGTCCACTACCAAAAAACAACCTAGTCGTGGATGTCATTCTTTCACTTTGATGTACGCAGAGGCAACCTGCCCAGTATTGTGGAAGGTAGAGGTGCCATGCCACCATCCTGGGTTTTGGTGTGGATCTGGGTTGCTGGGGTTTGGCCGGGGAGGCTAGGATAAACAGTCCAAAGGACTGCTCTCCTCTCCTCTCCTCCCCTGGGGAGGGGGAGGGATAAGTTATCTGGTGCAAGCCTGGTCCTTAGCAATGGCTGGGGGCATGGCAGCCAGGAACCATCACATTGGGGAAAGGAGGACTGGCAGCCGCTGTCCTGTGCACGGGAGTGTGCACAGGGCCATCTCAGGTTGCACTGCATGCCCAGTCTTCCAGGGAGAAAACCAGGAGCAGAAAAAAGCCTGTTCTTCTGTGGCTAGATGATTCCAACCACGCACAGGCCCCACCTCTTATGAGCACCCAGGCTACGCAGTGGATGGGCAGCCATAAACATTGGCGGAAAGTCGGGGCTGGGGTAGCTGACATGAAGGGAGGGCCGACTGGACAGGAGGATAAAGAAATTAATTTAAAAAAGTACCCAGAGGCCCTGAAAGGGTAGTTTATAAGATACAATGTGACATCCTCAGCTGTGAGAACGTTATGCTGTTGGTGATCAAGTTGGCACCCGGTGACCGCAAAAAGCAATACTCTCCCTTTCGATATTTAAATTTAAATAGCATGTCAGTTCCCTTTATTCTAATTCTATGAATCCCAAACAGGTTTTCTGTCAACTTGCTGTCTGTACAGATGGGAACATTTGAGCTAAGAACGCACATATAGTTAGCGTTGAAGGACCGCCGCAATTCATCAGTGAATTAGAATGACATTTGCATATGAAAAGCACTCGACGACTTGATAACATCAATAATGTTTAGATGCAACTCCTTGTCAGACCTGCCATCTCATATTTATTGACTGATTTCTACTGCTGAGCTGGCCAGCTCTTTAGCATATGTTTGTGGTTCCCCATTTTTACATTAGTAGGGCTGCTAGTATCAGTTGGAAATATGCCTTTATGGCTCAGAATTACAAAAAATCCAGAGAGGAACGAGTTTAGCATCACAATGCTATGGGGGATATGGGGACCTTATTTGGATCTTATCAGCTATTAAAATAAGAGCCCCCACAGGGTAAGTAGACATATTATTACCTAAGACTCAGGCATATCTTGAGGCAGCATACATCATTAATGGGGGTTGGGGGGAAGAATTGTTCCTGTGCCCCCATTCTGGCTCACTATTGAGGGGATTGCAGGCATACCTGCCTGTAGTTCTCCTGAGACACTGAGTTTATCACATGACTGACTGGTTTATTTTCTACATGTTGCAGATGACAACGTATTTTAACCCTCTTAAGACACAGGTGCACTCCTACAGCACATTAGCAGCAGTGTCTTGTTGTCATGGGCTGTATGCCATGTTTTCTATACTCTACCACATGGATCCTTGCTCATGTTAGGTTCGGGGGGGGGAGAGTGTGAGTATTATGGTATGATGCACCTGGTTTACTACATTTTCTACTTGTGGTGCCCTGGGGCCGTACTTTGCCCTTCGTTGTTAGCTGACGTTCCCTTATACCTCTGGGGTTAGCTGACATTCCCTTAGAGCTCTGGGGTCAGCTGGCGTCCTTTTATACCTCCAGGGTTAGCTGACGTTCCCTTACACCTCCGGGGTCAGCTGACGTTCCCTTATACCTCCAGGGTCAGCTGACATTCCCTTACCCCTCTGGGGTCAGCTGATGTTCCCTTACCCATCTGGGGTTAGCTGACATTCCCTTACCCCTCCGGGGTCAGCTAACGTTCCCTTACCCTTCCGGGGTTAGTTGACATTCCCTTACTCCTGGGGTCAGTTGACATTCTCTTACCCCTCTGGGGTCAGATGACATTTCCTTACTCCTTGTGACAGGGTGATCCCTGTCTGGGGTGGATGCCCATGTGTGAGGTATCCGAACCCCCCCCCCAATTCCTTTCCCTCTTTGTTTCTGTGGGATGGCCACTCATGCTGGGAATGAAAATGAAATACGCTTGCTGTATGCTTGTCTATTTTAGGGTGTCAAATTTAACGATGCAATGGAAATAAGAAAAAAGATATGATGAGTTCCAAGGTTTGGCAGGAGACGGGAGAAGAGGAGCGTGCCCTTGTTCTCCCGTTCCCCTTGCAAATCCCAGTGGAACCCTCATGGACTTACTATCTTAGTAAAACTATCTTTTGAGATGAAACCAAATGGAAACATAAACCCCCTTAACCAAGAAAAGAGGAGTTGAGTCTAGGCTAGAAAAGATAACATGTATGAACATGTATGTCTTTACTGTTTGATGGGGAACTCCTGAGAATAAGAGGTTTATACTGGTTTTAGCAAAAAGGGATGGATCACCTAACGGTGATGTCATCCATGAAAAGTATAAAAACCCACCACTTGGAGTAACAAAGATAGATAGAATCAATTGAATACTGACTACCAAGTGAGGAAGATCTCAGAAGTGTGTGCTTGTTTCCACATTGTTCTGTTTGCAAAGACTGAAGCTAAGCCTCAGAAATTTTCAAAATTAGAAAGTTTGCTGGATACTGGACATTGAATAACCTTTTGTTTTCTGTATATGTATTATTTTTATTTTTTTATTTTCTCATTTGAATAAAATGACGCACTTTTGCGTTTTTATATACCTGACTACTGGTTTGTTGTGTCTGTTTTATCCCACACATTCACAGTGGTGATAGCAGTGGGATCTGACTGGAAGTCCAAGGTAAAGGGGGATTCCAGTTAGCTGGTACCAGCCCTGGTGCCCAGGATAATCAGCAGAGGTGCATGGCAGTGGAGTCTGGCGAGACGAGGACGAAGTCTGCTGGATTTGAGGAGATGGACAAGGAACTGCAGAGTAGTCAAGGCAGACTGGAAGTACAGGACGACGCCTGGGTGGTGGAGACCCTGATGAGGATGATCCCTTTCATGAGTGGGCAATGGCTGGAGGCAGACCGACTCTGCAGAGAGGCAGAACACCAGTGCCAGGTGTTACTCAAGAGGTCCCAGCTGGAGAATTTGGAAAAGGAATCAGAGGAGGATTATTCTTGGGGTCAGCTGGAAGAGGAGTCCATATCTGAGCAGGATTTTACTTTGTTGCCCTGTTTCCCAGATGTTACCTGTTGGAGGACAGAGATGCCAACATGGAACTTGAAAGTGAGACCCAAGGTAAGACTGTGACTGGTGATATTGTACTGAGGTTGAAGATCACAATCAAGCCAGAAGAAGCCTATGTAGAGGCTGAAGGGACTTTGTCAAGTTCTGTACCATCTGTAGCTAGTAACAGTGGTCAAAGCAATATTGACGGGGTAAACTGCAGGCTGAGGATGATGCAGTGATAGAACTGTTACAGTATGCAAAAGTCAGAGAGGGTATTCAGATTAAACGTGGTGTAGGGCTTAAGCAAGCTTGGTGGTATGGATTGAAAACACCGGTTGCTCACCTGTAACAGTAGCTCTTACTTCAAGAGGGCTCTTGCAGTAGGTAATTACATATAGGACTGACGCCGGCAGGCAGCAGGACCCCACGGAAAAATTTCTAGCTAGCAGTCCCTGGCGAGGGACTGCCCCCACGTCAGGTGACCTGTGTCAGGAGACGTCTGTATAAAGGGCAGTCCCGGACGCCCGCCTTCCAGTTCTTTCCCACCATTAGCTCGTGCAGCCCCTCGCGGAAAAGTTTGTGGTTTGTCAGCCTCACTTTCTGTTATGACAACTACAACAAGACCCTCCCGGGTCAAGTCAGAGGCCACTCCACAAAAGGAGTAGCTGCCTCTGCAGCTTGTTTCAAGAATGTGTCTGCAGCAGACATCTGCGCTACCGCCACCTGGACTTCCGTCCATACCTTTATGAAACACTACAGTTTGGATGTTGCCTCTCGCCATAGAGCAGGCTTCAGGCTGGCTGTTTTGCAAGGCCTCTTTCTTGAGACTTGCACATCCAGAACTACCTTTTGGAGTAGTTTTCCTCCTCCCAGTGCCTCTCTTTGTTCCAGACTGCTTGGGATTCAGTCCTATATGTAATTACCTACTGCAAGAGCCCTCTCGAAGTAAGATAGTACAGTTATGTAAGAACTTACCGTAACAGTAGATCTTCGAGAGAGGCTCTTGAAGTAGGTAATACCTTCCTTCCCTCCAACCCCCTAGGCTTTTTCAGCTCCTTTTCCATTGAGGGAAATATCCGCTCCTCTCTCGTCCGGCCTCTTTTGGCCTGTGGCGGGAAAGAACTGGAAGGCGGGCGTCCGGGACCGCCCCTTTATACCGACGTCTCCTGACGCTGGTCACCTGACGTGGGGGCGGTCCCTCGCCAGGGACTGCTAGCTAGAAATTTTTCCGTGGGGTCCTGCCACCTGCCAGCGTCAGTCCTATATGTAATTACCTACTGCAAGAGCCTCTCTTGAAGATCTACTGTTATGGTAAGTTCTCACATAACTGTACTTTCTAGGAGTGGTATATGATGTTCATCCACACTTTCTGGCAGTTGCCTTTTCCTTTAAAAATCGCCGGAAATGTCTTCAAGCTGGCTTATCCCACCCACCCAGGTGGTAACTCCCATGGCTCCGCCCCATGATGCCAGATCTTGCCCGCTGGTAACAGAGTTTGAGCGCCGAAGCTGGGGAGGTCGGATGGATTTGTGTGGTGAACATCATATACCACTCCTAGAACTACTGTTACAGGTGAGTAACCTGTGTTTCTAGGGACGTGGATAGATATTCTATCCACACTGTTTGGGAGACTCCTAGCACTTCTCCAGGAGGAGGGAGGCAAGGTGCACACCCCCTATTTCGGGAACAGAGATTGGAGAACTGAGGCCTCAAAACCAGCATCCTGGCGTGACCTGAGGTCAGTGTGGTAATGGGAAATGAAGGTGTGTGCTGACTTCCGGGTAGCAGCCCTGCAGATTTTTTGAATAGGGATGTCCATAGAAGCAGTCACCGATGCAGCAGTATGGCAGTGGAATGAGTACTTAGCCCTACAGGAGGCTCCCTACCCACCAATCTATAGCAGAGATAAATGCAGGATGTGATCCACCTGCCAATCATCTGCTTGGCTGCAGGTCTGCCAGGTGCAGCTTCAGTGTAGGTGACAAACAGCTTGCAAACCTCTCCTCAAACTCCAACCTTGTGCTCTTTATAGTAAGCGAGTGCTCGCCTCAGGTCCAAAATATGGATCCTGTGTTCGGCCTCCGAGGTGTGACTTGGGAAGAACACATGCAGAGTCATCACCTGATTCAGGTGAAACTCCCAACACAACCTTCAGGAGGAACTTCGGGTTAGGGCACAGGACAACCTTATCCCTGTGGAAGACCTGGTAAGAAGACTGCACCAAGAGTGTCTGGAGCTCACTGATCCTTCTGGCTGACGTGATAGCCACCAGGAAGGCGGTCTTGCATGACAGGTGAGACATGTCTCACCTGTGCATCCATTCGAATGTCTTATTTATTTATTTACTTTTGCTAACCAGGTAAGCACACTAGACAACAAGTGCCTATTTTCAGGTGTGACCCAGGAGGTTACAGAGTACATAAAAAAAACAGATATAGAGTACAGAGTCAGGGTAACTGGCCCACATACAGGTGGGAGGAAACAACAAACTGTACAAATGGCTGTACGAAGATACAGCTGGTAGTATGTCAACGGGATACATAACTGCAATGTGAGGTAGAATATAAACAGGTGCATCGTCACAGAGAGTTGGCAGTATGTCAACAAGAATACATAGCTGTATTGAGAGATAGAAATGTAACAGGTAACATCAAGGAAGAGAATACAACAAAGAAAATAAAAGTATGGCATGTAAATTGGTATGCCCAGAGGGCCTATCCTAAATACAGTGATCAACTATTTAGTACAGCAAGAAACAAGTTGGTGGTGGTTCACGCACTGGAGGGGAAATGTGGTCAAGGCCTTTGAAAAAGCGCCAGACCACTTTCTCCTGTGCCACTGATTGCTGACCAGCCCGCGCCCGGTAAGCAGAGATGGCTGCCAGGTATACCTTGAGGGTCGACGTCCGAAGTTCCCCTTGGGAGAGTGACCACAGATAATCCAAAATGCTAGCCACCAGACAAGACGAAGGGTTCAACCCTTTGCCTTGACACCAAATGGAGAATCTTTTCCATTTGAAGGCATAGCATTTTCTGGTCGATTCCTTTCTAGATGCCTCAACTACAGTGAGGACATCTTCGGAGAGACCCAAAGCCTGGAACTCTAGCCACTCAGAAACCAAGCTGTCAGGTGCAGGGATTGAAGGTCCAGGTGCAGTACCTTCCCTTGACTGATTGAGAGCAGGTTCAGATGTATGGGAAGACGTCTCGGGAGCCTTTTGCTGAGGCTGAAGAGACTGAGGTACCAAAACTGGCGGGGCCAGTCTGGAGCCACCAGGATCACCTGTGCCTTGTCCCTCCTGACCTAGAGAAGCACCTTGTGGATCAAGGGAAGTGGAGGGAAGGCGTAGAAGAGGCCTGGGGTCCAAGGCCTCGAGAAGGCATCCCCCTGCAACATTCCCTGCCTCAGCTTTGTGTTCTCCCTGGAGGCGAACGCGTCCACCTGAGGGGTGCCCTACCAGGAGAACAGGCTTTGAACTACCTCCAGATGGAGGGACCACTCGTGAGATGCCTCACCCACCCGTCTGAGGGCATCTGCTAGCTGATTGGAGCCTCCTACCACATGGATGGCTAGGAGATCTGCCTCCAGACTGCGCATGAGAGTCCAAATGCAGAGGGCTTCCTTGCACAGAGGCAGGGAGTGCATTCCGCCTTGTTTGTTGAGGTAGTACATGGTCATGGTGTTGGTCTGGACTTAGACCACTTGACCCTGAACAAACAGAGCAAAGGCAGTCGGCATCAGCCAGTCTGCTAGGAGCCCCAGCAGGTTGATTTGGCATTGGGAATCCTGAGGGGTCCAGAGCCCGTGGACTCTGTGTTCCCACAGATGGGCACCCCATCCTGTGGGAGAAGCATCAGTCATCAGGACGACTGTCGGTTCGGGGCGGACAAATGGGATCCCTTCCTGCAGATGTTCTGGGACCAGCCACCACTGGAAGGTGTCCCACATCCCGTGGGTCACAGTGACCAGCTGTTCGAAGTGATCTTTGCACTGAGACCACTGGCTGGTCAGCTCCCGTTGAAGGGAGCGCATATGCCATCGGGCCCAATGGACCACGCTGGTGCAGGCCGCCATGTAACACAGAAGGCACAGGAAGTCCTGGGCAGGGCGCAAGTGCCCAACCAGAAATGATCGGGCAAAGCAGGAGGGAACCTCCTCTCTGTCCGCCGGGAGCTGAGCTCTGGCTTGGCATGAGTCGAACTCTGCCCTGATGAAGCTGATCACCTATGAGGGCATGAGTTCCGACTTGGCCTCATTGACCAGGAGGCCAGGGTTGATGCAGGTCTGGGGGGCCAGATCCCTGGACTGCTCCACCTGCTGCCTGGAGGGACCTGCAATCAGCCAGTTGTCCAGGTAGGGGTACACTCAGACCCCTCGGCACCTCAGGTAAGCTGCAGCCACTGCTTTGCATTTAGTGAAGACCCTGGGGGTGGAGGAGAGGTTGAAGGGTATGGCTTGGAACTCGTAAAGGGTTCCCTCTGCTCAGAAGTGGAGGAAACTTCAGTGGGACGAACGGATCAGGACGTGAAAGAATGCGGCCTGAAGATCCAGGGGGCAAAACCACATGTTTTGCTCCAGAGATGGTATGATCTTGGACAGAGTTGCCATCCTGAAAGTGCAGGACCGGAGGAGTTTGTTCAGTTCGTGCAGGTCTAGAATGCGGCCCCAGCCCCCCATCTGCTTTGGCATCAGGAAGTACCTGGAGACAAACCCTGGGTGTTCCGGATGATCCACCACCCTGACCCCAACCTCCTTGTGGAGGGGCTGGACTATGTCATCTCGAAGAGTCAACCGAGTGTCTTCGGATACCAAGTCCTCCAGTGGGGCGCGGGCTCGGCTTGGAGGGTACTGCTTGAATTCCAGAGGCAGACCCTGACCTACCACTTCCAGAACCCACCTGTCCATGGTAACAGCAGACCAGGAGGAAAGGAAGTGGCGGAGCTGGCCTCCCACAGGAGGACCCAGGGGAGGCATGGTGGGCACAAGGGTGGCAACCCCCATCCTGTCACTGGGCAGGTTTGGAAGAGGAGGATCCAGCTGAAGGTCCACCGAGTCTCTTCCCTCTAGACTTTTGGACCACCGAGGCCACGGACTTGGCCTGAGGTCGCCAGGACTGAGCCTGCTGGCCAGCCTGATGCTGGGCTGTTTTAGCCACAGGAGTGGAGGACCAAAAGGGCGTGTGCTTCTGCTGTTTAGAGCCCTTGGGGTACTTCTGGGCAGATGCCACAGAGTCCAGGGTGGTACTGGACTTCTCAGTGCACTGGAGTTGACCCTTCACACTGGGTCCAAAGAGGTCAGTGCCCAAAATGGGAACATCCACCAGCTTGTGCTGGGTATCTGCCGTGAAAGTTGAGATCCCCAGCCAAGCCCTACGGTGCATGGCAACCGCGGCTGCCACCAAGCGGGCATAAGAATCACCAATATCCAGAGCCATCTGGAGTTGTTGTTTAGCCATTGCCCTACCCTAGTCTCGGACCTGTTTGACTATGGTCCGCAGGAAGGTGAGGAATCACTTCATCCAGGGAGCCTAATAGGGTGTGAGAGAAATGTGCCATCAAGACGGCTGAGCTCGCTTGACGGAAGCCTAGCAAAGAGACAGCATAGACCTTCTTAGCCGAACGGTCCAGTTTCTTGGACTTTTTGTCCGGCAGTCTATTGATGTCCCTGATATTGCCCAAGCGCCGAAACGTGGAGTCAGCCACCAACCCCTCAGCCGAGGGATGCTCCGTGAACCATGAAAGGGAGCTGCTGGGCACCGCATATTTGTGGGCCATCCAGGCCATGGGTACATGGCAAGAGGCAGGGTGCTGCCAGAGCTCCAGGGCAGGGCCAACGATGGCCTTGGCCACTGGGAAAGCCTCCATCAGAAAATCCCTTTATCCAGAATTTCTGTAAGGGGATAGTGAGCCCGCTTTTGAACTGGCTGTAGTTTCATCCCCATGAACTCGGAGAGGAGACTGAGAATGCCCATGAACGAAGTGAGGCTTTCGTTTGTGGAAAGATCCCCGAGCAACGCTGTACCCAATGGACGGGAGTGTAAGGAGGAGTCCGAGGAATCTGCATAAAGTGGGTGACAACCCGGATCATTTTCAACCCGTCATGGGTGGTCAGGCGTCAGAGTGATCGACAGCCGATGGGGAAGCCCCTTAACCGGCCGGGACTCCTTGGTCAGAGCCCTGGTCATCAGCTGCTTGGGTGGCGGCTCCACCACTGTCGGTGGAGAAGCCTGCTTCGGCCAAGCCCACAGGGTCTGAACCAGCTCTGCTGGGGGAGGAATGGTGACAACTGGCCCCGTTGGGGGAGTCGGTATCGGCCTTTTGGGCGACAGCCAGGTAATGACCGGGGTGGTAGCTGTTGTCAGCTTTGGCCTGGACAGAATTAACTGTTGCCACAGGAGGTCTCGTAGTGTCGACACAACTTGCGCCAAAGCCTCTCCTCACCCGAGGCGGATGAAGAAGAGCAGCGGCAGCGCTGCTTCCCATGGTGTCGAGAGCAAGACCGCTGACATCAGCGGGACCTGCTCGACCCTGAGGAGAAGGATGACCAAGATCTGGACCTCGGCCACTGGGGTACCAACGGGGGGCCTCAGAGGGAGCCGGGAGTTCAGCAGCTTCTCCTGGTCTGGGATAGAGACCAGCTGGGCTGACCTGTCTGTGGTCACCGGAAGGACCAGGGTCCTAAAAAGAGAGTTGTTGGCATCTTCTGACAACAACCGGCCGACCGGCTCAAGAAAAATATCGGCTGCATTGTCGACCGGCGTCTCAGCTGACTGGCCTGACGTGGTTTCGACCGTAGTCAAAACCGAAGATTCCAGAGAGTGGGAACATTCTCAGTCCAAGGATCAACGATGATGAGTCTTCTCTTTTTCCTGCTTGGACTCCCTCTTGCAGGAGCTGCGCGACTTGGTGGGCCCTTGCCCTTTGGTAGGAAGGGACTGTCACAGCTCCTTAAAGGAGGCTGAATAAGTGGAGTCCAACTGGAGCAGAACAAATGTCGAGGTGGAAGAGGACTGCACAGCGGCCTGGGCTGCCTCCTCCTCGAAGACTGTGAATTGTTCCAATTACTCGGCGGACCCCGCGGTCATGGAGACCACCCAACGGGCATCCTTAGATTTGACTGGTGGATATCATTTCTCCGGGCGGCCCGGCTTCAGGCGGGGGGAGCACGGTCATCATGGACTGATGGATGAAACGTCCGACAAAAATCACGGCCCTGCAGATTGTAATCGTGGCCCAGACAGTAGACAAATGTGGAGTGGGGGTCGGTGCGAGACAACTTCTGTCTGCATGGGCACTGGCGAAATCCGGTCGAGGATTTGTCCTCCATTGCAGTCATGATCGAAAGTCAAGATAAACATGAAACTTGAATGAGTTTTAGTTTAAGTTTTGGAAGAAAATCTGAATATTTAAGTGCCAGGGCCTACTCAGCGTGGGAATGGTAAGGAGGGAACCTGCTTCTTCCAGCAGAAAGGAAGATCCGGCGTCATGGGGTGGAGCCATGGGAGTTACCATCCAGGTGGGTGGGAGGGGCCAGCTTGAAGATATTTCTGGCAGATCTTAAAGGGAAGGCAACTGCCAGACAGTGTGGATAGAACATCATATCCACATCCCTAGAACAGGGCGTTCTGTACCACAATTATTTATTTATTTATGATTTTGATATCTGTGTCGGTGCACTGATCCCAGGGACCATTTTTTAGGCATGACTTGGGCCACGTACAATGGCACAGGAGTAACCATAAGCCAGGTACGTTGAACAGTTGAGCAATTCAACAATGGAACAAGAGAAAAATACACGGTTCAAATACAGGTAGTAAATATAAATAGAGCATACAAATACATGTAGTAAATCCATACAGCAAGACTAGGTGCAAGTTTCCATAGCAGTCAAATAGGCAAAATATAATAAGAGTAGGTTAGACTTGCAAGGTAAGTGCAGGTGGAGAAAAACCCCAGGACCGGGGAGAGGTAACCATAAGTACAGAAGAACGGGGGGGGTGGAGGTGCCGGGAGGGATTGGAGAAGTAAACACAAAGGGACAGATGGAACTAGGAAAACTCTGTGATGTTAGAGAGGAAAGGAGGGGGACTACCTGGCAAAGTAATGGCAACAGGATTCAGCCAGGATCCAGTCCTTGAGGCAGGATTTGAACAGGCGGTGGGCGTCCAGGGAGCGGAGCTCAGCAGGTAGCCTATTCCACAGTGAGGGGGCTGCAGCCGACAAGGTGACATGAGGCCCAACCCCCCTACAAAAAGAGTGGATGCCCAGCTAGTGGTGCCTGAGGCATACAGGCAACAGGTGATGAAGGTTACACACTCCAGTACCTGTGGGCATCTGAGCCATTGTAGTGTATTGGCTCGATTAACCCTGTAATATTACTGGCCTGGTATGTACCGATGGGTGGCAGCCTATATTAGGACCTGTCCAGTGTGCAACCAGAGAGAGGTTCCTGCAGGGAATAGTAGACATCCATTCAGCAGAGGTATTAATACATAGTGTATGGAGAGAAAGTCCCAAAGGGAAGGGGTCATTAAGGAAAATGAATGGTGTCCCTGGAATAGGGGAAAACTCCTGCCCAGGTCACATGGTACCAGATGGTAAAAAGATTGCAGAAATGACCACTATATTTAAATGAAATATTTATTAAGGCAAACCCTGTGTAGAAAACCTCAGGGAATTGAATGGTATAAGTTGATGTTAGCACATCAGGATTCAGATGCCATTTTGAATTATAGGGTCCCTGAGGCAGAGCTTCTAGTGTGGGTGGGTGGAAGCTCCAACCCTTTCAGGGTTCTGGTGGGGTGATTGCCCTCTTGTGCAGGGGTGTGTGTGTGACAGGGTGAGCCCTGTCTGTCGTGGATGCCCATGTGTGAAGTATCCGAACCCCCCCCCCCAAATTCCTTTCACTCTTTGTTTTTGTGGGACGGCCGCTCACGCTGGGAATGAAAATGAAATATGTTTGCTGCATGCTTGTCTATTTTAGGGTGTCACATTTAACGATGTAATGAAAAGAAAAAGATATGATGAGTTCCAAGGGTTGGCAGGAGAAGGGAGAAGAGGAGGAGTGCACCTTCGTTCTCCCATTCCCCTTGCAAAACCCAGTGGAACCCTCATGGACTTACTATCTTATTAAAACAATCTTCTGAGATTAAACAAAATGGAAACATAAAACCCCCTTAACCAGGAAAAGAGAAGTTGAGTCTAGGCTAGAAAAGATAACATGTATGAACATGTATGTCTTTACTGTTTGATGGGGAACTCCTGAGAATAAGAGGTTTATACTGGTTTTAGCAAAAAGGGGTGGATCACCTGATGGTGATGTCATTCATGAAAGGTATAAAAACCCCACTACTTGGAGTAACAAAGATAGATAGGGGAATTGGTCGAATACTGACTGACTACCAAGTGAGGAGGACCTCAGTGGTGTGTGCTTGTTTCCACACTGTTCTTTTTGCAAAGGCTGAAGCTAAGCCTCAGGAATTTTCAATATTAGAAAGTCTGCTGGATACTGGACATTGAATAACCTTTTGCTTTCTGTATGTTTATTTTTATTTTTTTATTTGAATAATTTAATGCACGTTTGCATTTTTATGCACCTGACTGCTGATTTGTTGTGTCTGTTTTATCCCACACCTTCACACTCCTGTGGGGTCAGTTGACGTTCTTTTATCCCTCCGGGTTCATCTGATGTTCTCTTACCCCTCTGGGGTCAGCTGACATTCCCTTACCCTTCCCGGGTTAGCTAACGTTCTCCTTACCCCTGGGGTAAGCTGACATTCCTTTACCCCTCTGGGGCAGCTGACATTCCCTTCCCCTCTAGGGGCAGCTGACGTTCCCTTACCCCTCCAGGTGTTCTCTCTCTGTTCCCTGCACGATGGGTTTTCCCCACCTCATGGAGGCCTGATCCCATGGGGCTGTCACTCATCCTCATAATTGAGGACATCTGCATTTCCAATGTATTATTTCTTCAGTCCTGAAGAGAGCCATTGAAATGCCTCTTAAGCCTTGCAAGTACTGTGTTCTGATTCTTCTTTACCCAGTTAGTGGAGAGGGCTGTTTATTACTGTTTTATGTGTCTTGTTCTGCTGTTAAACATTTTAGGTATATATCTATTTGTAAATGGTGCATATAGGTTTAACATCTGGTTTTCTCAGATTGCACTATATTGATGGCTGGGGCTTCTTTTTATTACTCACTATGGTATGACAATTCTGGAGCCACAGGGACTGGGGAGAGTAATTACTGCGGCCTGTGGGTGTACCTTTACCCGTAATGGCTGCTCCATTGACTAATACAGAACATACAGTCCTATATTCACAAAATATAAAAAGGCTTAACAACCCTGTGAAAAGGTATAGGGCCCCATATTCAGAGTCAGCCGACTGCTTGTGCACACGGGGGTGCTGTGTGAAAAAATAGGGCTGGACGGCTCTGGCGCTATATTCAACCAGATCGTGCAATCCAAACTGACTGTGTTATGTGTCTGAATGTTGGGCCATGGTAACATGGTGCACGGCCAGTGGTCACCATGTGGTGTGCTGTGCTACCAGAGCACAGGGCAGAAGGGGTAAAACACAACACACACTGGTTAATACCACGGCCTCTATGGGCGGTATTCAGCAAACATGCAGATGAGCCCATTGGGCTTCACAGTGCTAAAGACCATTTGCGTACCCATTATGGAGCTCATCTGCATGTCATTTCGTCGGCTGAGGCGCCAGGCAGGTCACCAGCCCCAATCCCCTCCTATGTAAAATTAAAAAAGTCATCCCTGGCAGTCCAGCAGTCCCTCCCCAGCCCCAATCCCCTCACATGTAAATAACAGACATCCCTGGTGTTCCAGCAGTCCCTTCCTAGCCCTGATCCCCTCACATGTAAAGGAAAGACATCCCTGGTGGTTCAGCAGTTCCTTCCCTAGCTCTGATCCCCTCACATGTAGAAAAACAGACATCCCTGGTGGTCCAGTGGTCCCTCCCTAGCCCCGATCCCCTCACATGTAAATAATAGACATCCCTGGTGGTCCAGCAGTCCCTTCCTAGCCCCGTTCCCCTCACATGTAAATTATAGACATCTCTGGTGGTCCAGCAGTCCCTTCCTAGCCCCGATCCCCTCACATGTAAATAACAGACACCTCTGGTGGTCCAGCTGTTGTACAGTCATGTGTAACATGCGCGCCCTGAGAGCTCAGTCTGTGGCTGCCTGTGGTTGTGAGTGGAGGGCTGTTCTGGTTGCTGGCTCTTGGAGTGGGGATGAGGGGGACAGTACCTGCTAGGGTGGGGTGTGTGTGGGAGTCTACTAGATCATTAGGGACTGCTAGATGTAGTGTACGGGCAGGTTGGGGAGGGGGGGCCACTAGACCACCAGTGATGCTTGTCTTTTCAGCTGTGTGAGGATCAGTCCTTGGGAGGAAGCACTAGACCACCTGGGCATACTTGTTTTTTACTCACTATGGGGATCGTGCCTAGGGAGGGACTGCTAGCCTCTAGGCTTACTTATTTTGTTATCTCTGTGGGGATCACAGCTAGGGAAGGACCGCTGGACCACCAGGGATGCCTGTTTTTTTACATGTGAGAGGACTGGGGCTAGGGAGGGACCGCTGGACCACCAGGGATGTCTGTTTTTCTACACATGAGTGGATTGTGGCTAGGGAGGGACCGCTAGCCACCAGAGCTTACTTTTTTGTTATTTCTGTGGGGCTAGGGAGGCACCGCGGGACTACCAGGGATGTCTGGTTTTCGACATGTGAGGGGATCTGGGCTAGGGAGGGACCGCTGGACCACCAGGGATGTCTGTTTTTCTACATATGAGGGGATTGTAACTAGGGAGGGACCTCTAGCCACCAGAGCTTACTTTTTTGTTATCTCTGTGGGGATCAGGACTAGGGAGGGACTGCTGGATCACCAGGGATGCCATCCCTAGATGGTGCATTGCCGTGGTGCGGGCAGCCACCCACTCTGCATACCATTAAGGGCTGGGTTTCAGAAACGTAAAACTGTGCTTCTGAAAACTCTCAATATTATGCTGTGCCACATATGCATGAAGGCTCCCTCATTTGCACATGCACAGCATGATATTGTGTGCGATGATGCAGTCGGGGATTTGTGACACATAGGTGGCCTATGAATATGGGCACACCCCCAACAGCCAGCACTATCCCAGGTTAGTGCAGCGCAAACCTGGTTTGTGCCATGCTAACTTTTTGAAACTGAGATCCATAGAGTATGAGCAGCTAGTCAGAAATTTAAACCCTCGTTCATTCTCCTGCAGGAAATACAAACCCACATTTATTCTCTCCTGCAGGAAATACAAACCCACATTCATTCTCCTGCAGGAAATGTAAACCCACGTTCATTCTCCTGCAGGAAATATGAACCCACTTTTATTGTCATGCAGGAAACGTAGACCCGCGTTCATTCTCCTACAGGAAATGTAAACCCATGTTTCATTCTCCTGCAGGAAATGTAAACCCACATTCAAACACCATGAAGTCTTGCTATATTATAACAATAGCAGTCAGCCACTGCAGCTGAACTGCCCCGGAGAGGAAGGAGTTAACTCCAGAAGATCTGGAGTTCTACAGCGCGAGGGCGCTGTGCCCAAAGCTCTATCTGGCAGTTTCAAATGAAACTGTCAGATTCTTTACTCCGCTTCACTGAACAGTCGCTCCGGAGATCAGCTCCTTCAGCTCGGTTCATTCTCGGTTTAAGAGTAGTTTTGTTCATTTGAACGGCAAAAGTCATTATTTTACCGCATTTGGTTCTAAAGCTCTATCTGGTAAACTGTAAGTACAAAATTCAAGTCTGTGTGGAAATTAATTATCGGTTCGGTTTGAACCGATCGCTGGTTTTTTCTGTCTTTTAAAACTGTACTGTGGGTTTTAGAGTGCGGTTCCCTGTTCTTATCGGTTCTAAAAACCAGAAATTATTACGTTTTTCAAATACCGTGACACGGTTAGAACCGATAAGGGTGTCTTGCCTGCACTGCCATCAAAAGGGCAAGTTTTTGGTTAGGCTGGCATTATGTCTGAGAAACCCAAAAGAAAAACCGGGCCCACTGGGTTTCAACACTGTGATGTCTGTGGGGACGCCTTTGCCAAGGCTGACCCACACACCACTTGTGTCTATTGTCTGGGGGCTGACCACCTCCTGTCAGACTGCCAGGTGTGTAAAAATTTCCCTGCAGCCACCCTGGAGAAGAGATTGGGCCGGCTCAGGGAACGAGAGGCCAAGAAGTCCGCTGACCCGGATGGCCAGCCCGGTTCAGTACCCACTGGACCAGAGGAGTGCCTCTGACCAGGCGAGACTTCCTCGGGCAAAGAAGACTGTCAGAGGAACCAGTCCCAAGTAAAAGACAAAGAAATCAGGAGGTTTGGAGTCCAGAATTGTGTCTCCAACTGCTGCAGAGATAGCTAAAGCCATTCAGATTGTCCAGTCACTGTCTCAGGGATCTGTAGAACCACCAACAGTTGGTAAAAGGTTGGTTCGTCAGTCCCAGTGGTTCAGGATTTTGAAGTTGAGGATTTTATGAACCACAGGAGGGAGGAGGAATTTGATCAATATATGTGTGGCTGGGAGGGTCTGGACGTGCCATCAAACGGGCATTTCTCCAGACAGACCTTTTAGAATCTCCCTATTCTGTCTGAGTCCTCTTCTTTCTTTATTTTTACAAAAGGTTGCAGAAACCCTCCAGCTTCCTTTAGAGGAGGCTGTGGATGAGCAAGAGGAGCCTGATTATGTGGAAATGATGGATATTCCAGAGTCTAGGAGGTTGTCTATTCCTTTGCATAAGTCATTTAGGAAGCAAACAACAAAGATTTTAAAAATCCTCATTCTGTCCCTCCTGTAGATAAAAAAATGGACAGAAGGTATACTTTGTCAGGCTCGGATACAGACTTCCTTATTGAGCAGTGTAGTCATGTAGGTGTGGTAAGCTGCAGCCTGTGACAAGGCTAATATTCCTCTGGCCTCACATCCTCCTGATAAGGATTCTAGGAAGATTGATGCCATGGCGAAGAAACAGTATATGGCAGCTTCTTTGGGACTCAGGCAGGCAAATTATATGGCTTATGTGGCTAGATATCAAAAATCTAGGTGGGACACAGTATTGCAGTTAGCCAAGCAGGCCCATGGCCAGCTGGCTAGTGAGTTGGAACAGGTGGCTGCTGATGGCATTGAAGCCTCTAAAGTTCAATTTCATACTGCTGTTGATGTTAATGATGTTTCCTCTAGGGTCATGGCACTTCTGTAGCTTCCGTGAGGTTGGCATGGCTCAGATGCACTAATCTGTCCCAAGATACTCAGTCAAAGGCTATGGATTTTCCTGTAGTGGGAAATTCTCTGTTTGGGAGCAAACAGAAAATTATATGAAAAGATGGATGAATACAGAACTACCTACAAAAGTGCCCAGGCTAAGGAGAAGCATGCCATGCCACAAAGGCATGCTCCCAGAGGTAGGGGCAGACCCTTTCCAGGCCTTTTACCAATTTCAAGCCTCCTCTGCTGTCTAGCAGAGGGTTTCTTCAGAGGCAGGGTAGGCGTGGCGCTAGTGGGCCGTCTCCTCCCCTCAGCCTAAGGTTGCTGCTAGCAGGCACCCTGATGGGGTGCCCAGGGCCGATTCTCCTGTACCAGTGGGGGCAGGTTGGCCTATTTCAGCCAGAGCTGGCTGTCCCTAACTCGGACAGATGGGTTCTGGAGGTAATAGGCCAGGGTCTGGTTCTCAGCTTCAAATATTTTCCAAAGATGAGAGCCAGGCATTTCCCACCTGCAAGTCCTTCAGAAGCCCTTGCTTTGGAAGCAGAGGTTTCTTCTCTTCTGGTCTGCAAAGCAGTGGAAAGGGTTCCTCCTTGCCATCAGGGCAAGGGGCTTTATTCAAGATACTTTCTTACCCCAAAAAAGACAGGAGAATGGCAGCCCATTCTGGATTTAAGATACTTGAACAAGCATCTGTTGAAACCAAAGTTCAAATGTTAACCCTGGCAATGATATTGCCTTCCCTAAAACCAGGGACTGACTGCTTCCCTGGACCTCAAGGATGCCTATTTTCATGTTCTGATCAGGCCTTCCCACCGAAAGTACTCAGGTTCGAACTGCCCTCAGGCCACTACCAGTTCAGGCAATGCCCTTCGGCCTTACCTCTGCGCCAAGGGTATTCACAAAATGTCTCGCTGTAGTAGTGGCTCATTTAAGAAGGCAAGGGGTTGCTGTGTTTCCCTACCTGGACGACTGGCTCATTGTGGGTCAGTCTCCAGGTCAGGTGAAATCCACTTACAAGTCACCCAGCAGCTTCTCACTTCTCTGGGATTTCTGCTAAACTTACAAAGTCAGTTCTGGAACCAGTTCAGGCCCTAACTTTCATAGGCGCAGAATTGAACTCAAGGTTGCAGGGCCTTTCTTCCCTCGGAAAGGGTGGACAGACTCATCGCCCTGGCATCCTCCTTTACCCTCGGGTCTCTCGACCAGCAAGGCATTTCCTGCAACTCCTCGGACACATGGCTGCTTCCACAGCTGTTGTGCAGGGAGCAAGATTCCAGATGAGGGACATCAGTTCCATTTGAGGGCCTATTGGTCTCAGAGGAAGGACCCCTTACCAAATTGGTCCCAGTTACTCAATCCCTGATCCTGGCCCACACTGGTGGCAGGATCAAAGCAATCTGAAACAAGGGGTTCCTTCATTCCCATTTCTCCCTCCCTCACCCTCACCACGGATGCCTCCCTGTTAGGGTGGGGGGTCACCCATGACCTTACCACTCAGGGAGTGTGGTCTCCTCAGGAATCTCTGCTCCACATCAATCTTCTGGAACTCAGAGCTGTCTTTTAGCTCTTCGGATCTTTTCAGATTCTGTCCAGAACAAAGTGGTTCAAGTCAGGACAGACAATACCACCACAATGTGGTACATCAACAAACAAGGGCACTCGGTCTTCAGCCTTGTGCACGAAGCAATGAAGTTGTGGTCTCTGGCTTATTCCCTGAACACCTCCCTGATAGCGGTTCATCTCCCAGGGAGGGACAATGTGCTGGCGGACGCCCTCAGCAGAATTTCTCAGGGCCATCACGAATGGGCTCTGAATCCACAAGTACTGGGTCCGTTTTGCCAGTTGGGGCACACCTCAGATAGATCTTTTCGCGCCTCAGACAACCACCAACTTCCTCTTTTTTGCTGCAGGCCTCCAGTACTGGGCTCAGTCCCTCTGGATGCCTTTCTGTTGGATTGGAAAGGGAAGTTCCTGTATGCTTTCCCCCCCTTTCCTCTCCTTTTCAGGGTACTAGTGAAAATCAGATCTCAACCTTGCAGAGTGATTCTGATTGCCCCAGATTGGGCCAGACAGCCCTGGTACCTCTGCTCCTGTCCCTGGCAGTCCACCCTGCCCTGAGCCTGCCCAGAGTTCACGACTTACTGGCCTGTGCACAGGGGGAGTGTGGTATCCGGACCTCAAGTCCCTCCACCTCAAGGCTTGGCTCTTGAGGAGCTAGAATTGCTGATTTACACCTTTCTCAAGGTGTTATGGATATTTTAAAGGCTTCAAGGAAGCCTTCCACTAGAGCCACTTATAATTCTAAGTGGAAGAGGTTTTCCATCTGGTGCTCTGAGAGGCAGATTACCCCAGAATCTGCTGATCTTCCCATTCTTTTGGACTATTTGGTCCATCTGAATTCCTTAGGCCTTAGACCAGCTACCTGAAGGTTCATCTGGCAGCTGTCTCTGCTTTTGTGTCAGCAGGAAGCCTGCCTCCTTTCTTCTCACCCTGTGTTCTCCAAGTTTTTAAAGGTTACTTCACACTAACCCTCCCTTCGGGAACCAGCTCCCGCCTGGGACCTGAATATTTGCATTGCTCAGTTAATGCAACCTCCTTTTGAGCCTCTGTCTTCAGCAGAACTCAAGTATTTAACTTGGAAAACCGTTTTTCTAGTAGCTATCACCTCTGCCAGACGCATAAGTGAGTTACAGGCCCTGTCAGTGGAAGAAGATTTTATCTCTTCCACAGAGATAAGGTAGTCCTTAGGACTAATAGAAAGTTTTTGCCTAAGGTGGTTTCTGATTTCCACCTGAATCAATCTATCTCCTCCCAGTATTTTTCACTGAGCATTCTTCCTCAGGTGAGAGGAGACTGCACAGCTTGGATGTCAAAAGGGCATTAAGTTACTATCTAGAGCGCACTAGAGGTCATAGGTTCGAATTCCTCCAACTGTTTCTTACCTATGGCGAGGTTGGCAAAGGAAACCTGCCACTAAAGAGAACAATTGCAAGGTGGATTGTCTCTTGTATCCAATGTTTATCAGAAACTGGTAGAGTACCCCTCAGGATTGAGGCCCACTCCACCAGGGTACAGCTGCGTCTCTAGCGGCTGCTAGAGACATTCCTATTCTGGAGATTTGTCAAGCTGCTACCTGGAAGACAGTTCACACCTTTACTAAGCATTATTCCTGGATATCCAGTCCAGGAGAGATGCTCGGTTTGGCACAGCTGTGCTTCAGAGCCTATTTCCTAAGTAGGTTCTGACCTCCTCCATGGAGGTACTGCTGTGTAATCTGCTATTGTTATAATATAGCAAGACTTCATGGTGTTTGAAGAAAAATTACTCACCTTAGTAATTGCTTTTCTTCTCATGGAGTCTTGCTATATTATAACCACCCTCCTCCTGCCCCTCTCAGAACTCCTACTTGGGTAGAGGTGGCAAATTGGTGCAAGCACTGTGTCATGCCATTTTAGTTTTCCCTAACCCTGTTTTCCTTTGGGTTAGGGATCTAGAGTGTTCTTTTAGGTTATTTTTTTATTGCCCCTTCTTGGACTTGAGTCTTGGGGAAGGGGGTTCATATGTGCTTGTCAAGGGTGGTAAAGCAACCATAATACCATCAATCTTTGTTATTATGGTTCTGGGTGTTCTTTGTTGTTTATATTGTTGTTATTACTACTAGTAGGTAGCCATAGGCTAGTGTAGTTTTCCACACAGACTTTTCCGTCCTTTGATGTTTTTCGTAAAAGATCTGACAGTTTCATTTGAAACTGCCAGATAGAGCTTTGGGCACAGCGCCCTCGCGCTGTAGAACTCCAGATCTTCTGGAGTTAACTCCTTCCTCTCCGGGGCAGTTCAGCTGCAGTGGCTGACTGCTATTGTTATAATATAGCAAGACTCCATGAGAAGAAAAGCAATTACTAAGGTGAGTAATTTTTTCTTCATTCTCCTGCAGGAAATTTAAACTTGCGTTCTTTCTCCTACAGGAAATGCACTGATCAGAGGCAGAGCTTAAAAACTGGAGACTTTTGGGTGGCATCTAGTTACAGAGAGGGGAGACATAGAGGAACAACAGTTCTTATCCTTAGGACATCCCTGTTTCACTTAGGGCTTCATACAGGGACTCTCAGGGGAGATTGGCTTTGGATTCAGGGACCTATTTGGGTAGGGAGATAACGCTGGTTAGTTTCTATCTCCTACCAGGTATAAAGTTTCCTACCTTTACTTCCCTACTTAACATTTTACAGCACCAAAGAGGGGATTACTTATAGGGGGAGATTATAATATGGTTTTAGATATACTGGACACCAAGAAACTCATCCCACAAATCTTGGCTGAGAATGAAGGAGAGGAAATAAGCCCAGGAACCCAGTGGGACACTTTGAAGGTGGTATTTAGGGGGGAATTAATTAAATATGCCTCACACTACAAGAAAAAAAAGGCAGCAGCACTGAAACTGCTGCAGTCCCAACTTAAAGACCTTCAGGAACAACACCAAAAAGGGGACCAAGCAGTCTACCCTCTCCCTGAAGCCACAAAGCAGCGAGTTCAACACTTGCTTGACCTAAAAACAGAGCCAAGTGCTTCAATTTATCAAGCAATGCTACTATGAGGGGGGACCGCGAGCTACACGTATTTTGGCACATCGTCTTAGACACAAAATTGCTCAATCCTCTGTCACACAAATCCATTTGCTGACCCTGGGCAAGTGCACGGATGACCCAATAGAAATCAGGGAAGCTTTTCAGGCCTTCTGCTCCTCTCTTTACATGCCAGAGGCAGAGACAGACAAAGAAACAGATGATAAATTTCTTAGAACATTACGACCTCCGAAAATTTCAGAAATGCATAAGAATATTTTAGAGGGCCCGATTACAGCAGCTGAGGTAGAAGAGGCTGTCTAGAACCTTAAATCAGGGAAAAACCCGTGGCCCGATGGGGTACACCGGGTAATTTTATAAGGCCTTCAGAACCCAGTTGCAATTCATGCTGCTAAAAGCCTGCAGGGAGGTAAGTGATGGAGCTCCCATACCAAATTCATGGTGGTATGGCATCATAGCCAGTATACCCAAGCCCGGGAAAGACAGCCAACGTTGCTCATTCTGCCGACCTATATATTGGTCCTAAATATGGACTACAAAATATATACCAAGATCCTGGCATCTAGGCTGGAGAAGGTGTTGCCACAGATCATTAATACGGACCAGTGCAGCTTTGTGTCAACTAGACAAACGCAGGACAACATAAAAAGGACACTACATGTCCTGCACCATGCCGCTCGGTTGGGGGCCCCCTTTCCTACTAATGAGTCTGGATGCTGAGAAGGCCTTCAACCGAGTGGCATGGCCATTCCTGATGACAGCGCCGGAAACCCTGGGCTTCACAAACAAATTTCTTGAAAGATAATAAAGGGAATGTACGACAGGCCAGTGGCCTATGTAAGGGTTAATGGAGCGATAGCTGCCCCAATCCAGCTGCTAAGAGGAACAAGACAAGGGTACCCGTTAAGCCCCTTGCTATTGCAATTTACTTAGAGCCCCTGGCGCAGGCAGTAAGACAGCAGGAGGAAATAAGAGGCCTGAGAACGGAGGGGGAAACACGTAAGACAGCTTTGTACATAGACGACCTCCTGGCGTACCTAACGGCCCCAGAGACTTCCCTGCCTCCGCTGTGGCAGCTTTTAGAGACATTTGGAAAAGTGGCAGGTTACAAAATGAATTTAAATAAGACAGAGGTGCTAAGAATAAATTACACTTCCTCAGAACAAACATGTAGCAGAGTCCCTTTCAAATGGAATCTTGAGCATTTAAAATATTTAGGGGCACATTTGACTAAAGAGTCTACGAAGCTTTACAAATATAATTATGAACCCCTCCTTCATTCTCTAAGCAAAGATATGGAGAGGTGGAAATCCTTACTCCTCCCATTCGTACAGAACGTAGAAGCGGCGAGGATGAACCTGCTGCCAGGAGTGTTATACCTAGCTCAAACTCTACCTATCAATCTACCTAGACAATTTTTTATGGAAATAAAAAAGTATCACGATACCTATGGAATAATAAGCATCCCAGGGTCAGATTTGCCACTTTACAATTACCAAAACAACAGGGAGGATTAGCATTGCCCGACTTTGGCAGTTATCATTTGGCTGCTCAAATAAGGGTGATTTTCTTATGGCTACACCAATCTTACTTTGCAAAATGGAGAGAACTAGAGGTCAGGGCAGAAGATCTTGCCAACCGATTTCAAATACTGTTAGCATTCCCTAGACCCCAAGAATAGATAGTATTACAACCAATCTGTAGACAGCAAATACTCTTACATGCTGGAACATGCTCCTTGACCTCAAACAATTTAAACTCATGAAACCCCTACTCATTTCCCCATGTAAAAATAGATTGTTTCCTCCAGCCATACTAGATTCTGGATTTAGAAGATGGGAAAAACAGGGAATTATTATAGTATGGCACATCTCAAGAAAGAGGATACCAAGCGAGTTTGAGGACTTTAAGAGCAGGTATGATCTAACTTCACAGGATAAATTCCGTTACTTACACGCTATTAACTTCACTAAAACATTCTCTCAGGAATCTTTACAACAACATTTTAATTCAGCTGTGGTAGATTTAATTAGGAGAGCTCTTGAAAGGAATGTGCCCCTGGAACATACACTATCCCAACTATATAAGGCACTTGTGGCATTACAAGAGAACTCCATACAATACATTAAACAGAACTGGAAAACAGATTTAAGTACTGCAATACTAGATATAGACTGGGAGAGGCACATCCGCGCCTTGCAATTGGTAACTGCATCGCCACACTGGAGAGAGTTTAATTAGAAAGTAATGCAGTACTTTAGAACACCAGCCATACAGGTTAAGTACCTTCCAGAATTGGGAGACGCCTGCTGGAGGAAATGTGGGGCTTCACCATCCACACACCAGGCATGTATTTTGGTCATGCCCAATCCTTTGACCCTTTTTTGATGCCTTACAAGATGCCTTAACAGAAATCTATTCAACCCCAGTTTGTATTACAAAGAAATGTCTTCTTTTCACACAACTACCAGAAGAAATGAGAGATCCAAATACCAGGGCAATGCTACATATAGGCATCTTAATAGCAAAAAAAATGATCACATGACATTGACTAACAGAAGTTATACCTACAATAAAAGAACGGCAGGACCTGATGAATGAGGTTTACAATATGGAAAGATCACAGCCTGGATCTGCCATACTAAAGAACACTTTGAATTGGTATGGAGAAAATGGGTAATATATATAATGAAATATAGACCAACTTTTGTACCCTAGAGGAGAAAATGGGGAGGGTAACAAATAAGTTGTGGTGAGATTGAGACATAATAGGAAAGAGAAATTGTAATCTGTATGGAACTTCTCAGTAAGAGTAAACATAAGCCTGTTAAGACCTTGATACTTGTTATAATTGTACCATCATTCCCATGAACTTTATGTGAACTTGGAAAGATCTGACCTATGTTTGTCTGTATGTTAACTGTTTGCGTATGTATATATTTCTACAACAGGGGTGAACTGATATGCTATGAAGTAAATGGTGTTATTTTCACAGCCATTGTATAACCACTGTGATGACATCACCACTGTGGATTTATTTCCTGATAAACCCACAGTGTCTACATCACCAGCAAATATACAACAATGGTGATGTCACCAGAGTGAGACCATCTACACTGCAGCCTGCATTTAATAGCTTCCCAGTTTCTCTTTCTCACTGAATCCTGCAACTAATTTAATTAGCATTGTAAAAGACAATCACCTGTGTCTCATAGTTATTCTGACAATCCTAGCCCATTACTGTGCTACTGTAATCTTCAAATCAGCCTCCTTCATAAACCAGTTTCTCTTTCTGAGTGCTGACTGCAACAGTTTCTCTGTCTCAGTGAAGCCAGCAACTTACTGAATAAACAGTCTGTTTCTCACTCCTAGCTGCAGGTAACACAATTATTATTGCAAATCACATGCACCTGTTTCTCATAGTGTCTAACAGTCTCAGCCCATTCAGAAACACTTACACACACTCAGACCACACACAAACAGTGCTGTCAGTATAGCCTAGAGTTTAGAGTAACAAGCAATAAACAAACTTCCTACATCCAGCAGCCCAGTCCAGTGTTTGATTCTCACAACTTCCATTTCAATACTATGTGGCTCTAAACAAATCACTTAACTGCCCAGTGCTCCCAGGTTCCCCCCTAAAAACTTACCCAGTTACCAAAATAAAAAAAAACAGAGTAAACGGGGAGAAAACAAAGACAAAAAATGTTCCCAATGGATAGTAGCCCTATTGTATAAATCGCACACATGATGTGCGACTTGTGGAATATGCCAAACATTTGCACTCGTGCAGAGTGAATTGCAATAATATCACTTGTGCCTTTGGCACTCGTGATATTATCACAGTTCACTCTGCACTCATGCAAATATTTTCCATATTCCACATTTACCCATCATGTATCCCATATATATATATATATATATATAGTAATTTAAATAAAGAGTTAAAAAAAAGAAATACTGGACACCACGATCTCTAACCCCCTAAGGAATGTGGAGCCCAGAAAAAAGAATGACTGCTTCTCAGGGACAATAACTGGGTTGATACATGGCACATTTTGCACCCAACCACAAGGGGCTATATCCATTATTATTATCCTCACCAGTTATATGCATGAATAGACCTACTACACATCTCCAGAACCTAGAGGGGGCTCCTGCAAACCTTCAGCAAACTATCTGGTTACCGTCTGTATACCACTAAGATGGAAACTCTGTTCTTCCATTTCTCCTACTCTCAGCCACTCCGGGACTGCTTTCCCTGTAAATTGGATTTGCTGAAACTTAAATATCTAGGACTATATGTGGCACACACTCCTGCCGCAGCCCAGCAGGACAGCTATACCCCCATTCACTCGTGCCATGTTTCAGGATCTGCAACACTGGTGAACCCTGCTGCTCTCTTCGTCTCATTGAATAGAAGTGATATGCTTGGTCACCCTCTCCAGGACCCTCTACCTCTTTCAAAATATTCCTCTGGCTCTACCCTTGCAGCTTGGGAGAACCTGGAATAAGAAGATTTCCAGGTTTATATGGTCTGGTCAAAGGTTGCAAATTAAACCGCAGCAGGTACCCCTACCTAAAAGCTTGGGGTTGGCACTTCCGTGGCTCCAGTACTGTTTCTGGGCCACACACCTGCACTTTCTACTGTTCTGCCACCTGGGTGGACATCACGCTGCATGGCTGGACATGTAACGCACCATGATTCCCAACCATTTTCTTTTTTTTTTAATATAGATTTTTATCTGCTTTTTTTCCTGTTTTCTCCCATTGCAGGCGTGCTTGCGTGTGGAGGCATGCCACCCTAAGGCGCTCTCCTCCTGCACTGCTGCCCCTTCCTGCCCTATGCCCACTGGACCTCCAACGGTGGGCCAGACTTCTGAGGGGTGGCAGGCCACCCTGGAGAGAGAGCTTCCTTTCGGCTGCTCAATTCTGCCCCTGCCCCGAGCTGGCTCTCCGATGACCCTGAGGTCATTCCTAAACACGGGTCGCCAGCGTGGCATGAGGTAAGGTGGCCAGCGTCTCCACCCTCAGCACCACTGGGCTGGCCCAACCCACACTTTCAGCAGACCCTGTACCACCAAGTAGTGTCTCCAGATCATGTACGTCACCTCGGGCCAGTACCAGTGCAAGCCATGGCAACTCATTGGAAAAGCACTCAATTTAATACCCTTTTTCTCCCTGCTATGCCCAGTAGCATGCTTGGAAGATTTTGCTTCCCACTGCCTTGATAATGGGTATCGAAACTGGGAGCGATTTTCCCTGCAGTATATCCTTCAGCTCTTCTCAGGACCAGAATGTGCACCCTTTTAGACCATATAGACCCAATATAGTCTCAGATAAAGATACTTCTGTTGGTGCCTACAGATAAAGCACATTATCTCATCTCTTCCACTGGGTGCCAGGACCCCGGACCTGCATCCCCCCCCCCCCATAAAGTACTGTATCTACTTTACGAAAGCAAGAGCCTGACTGCACATGACTTGCAGCTTATCAAGCCTTCCAAGCCACAGCTGGATTGACTTCCATGGATGTTGCTTTGAAGTGGGAAGAGAAGCTGTCCATTCCAATTGATATGGAGACCTGGACTAGGGCCTACCAGGCATCGGACCGGGTTTCAAGCTCTCTCTCATATGGCGTGAAGGTACATGG
The DNA here is from genome assembly GCA_016271365.2 of Neoceratodus forsteri. NCBI lineage: Eukaryota > Metazoa > Chordata > Ceratodontiformes > Ceratodontidae > Neoceratodus > Neoceratodus forsteri. The sequence goes on from JADMNL010000030.1 coordinate 173,451,411, forward strand.
AAGCAGCTGACCAGGTTTTTAGTGGACCCCCAGTAATTACTGCCCACTACCTCCCTACCCACCCATCTGATTCTTGGAGGGTCTGTGGTGAACCAACGGCGACACACACCCATTTTTTGTGGGCTTGCCCACTCCTGCAACTCTTTGTCTGCTCATTGGAACAGGAGCTGGGGGACATGTCTGGCAGATCTGTCCCTTTAACAGCATCCCTTATTCTCCTCCTGCAATACCCTCGAGACCTGAGAGACTCGAATGCTGCCGTCTTGTAGAGATCCTGATAACAGCAGCCAGAGAAGCCATAATGCAGTGATGGCTTACTTCCACCATCCCAACTATGACTTCCTGGAGGAAACTGGTCTCTTGGATGTGCACCATGGAGAGAATTACACACTGTCTTAAAGAGTACTAGTTTAGGTGCTTTTATCATACCCTATGGGTAGCTTGCTTACCCAGGACTTTGTCAGTCCACTTTGCAGGATTTCTCTTTGTTTTTGCAGGGGAAGGGATCATAAATTGTGCTCGTCTTCCTGATCCATTCCCCTTCCTGTTTACTATTCAAGAGTTCTCCCCCTCTGTACCGCTCCTGCATTGCCACATTTTGTGAGGTATCAGTTTGTAGGGTGTGGGGGTGTGCTGCATTGATTTCGATGAAAGTTGAGTTTCAGTGGTGCTTTTTTTTTTTTGCATTATCTATTTTTACTCCTCCACTGTGTCTTGAGCGGCCTCTCCTTTGGGCCACCAGGGACTGAGCCCACCTCCCCAGGAACCTGTCACCAACTCCCCACCTCATATTTCAGCCGGTCCCAGTATAACCCGATGTATCCCTTTGTTGGACGGGTTCTGTCCTTCCAGAGAGGAAGTGCCTTACGGCTTACCTTCTTGGCCCTCGGTGCTGCTGAGGTTGGTCTCTGCTGTCCAGGGGCTCTGTGGTGGCAAGGGTCTGGGCGGCCGTCATCCAGTCGCTTTGAGATGTCATTTTTTCTCTCTTTTCTTGGCCCAATTGTAGCTCCACTCCGTAGTGCTCCTGGTCTCTACCAGGGGCTGATACAGAGTGAGGCAAGCTCCCCAACCCACCCCAGGAGAGGAGAGCAGTCCTCTGGATGCTCCATCCTCTCCTTCCCATGCCAACCCCCAGCGCCCCAAGTCCGTTCCAGAACCCGTGTTGCTGGCATGGTGTGAGGTGTGGCACCTAGTGCCTCAACCCTCAGCGCCATTGGGCCGGCCTCAGTGGTGCTTTTTAATATTTTAGAGGGTCATGTTTTGATATTTACAAGTTGCACAGTTCATAGTGTCTAAGCTCTGACAGTGGTTGCAGATCAAGAGATCCCTGTGTTACTTACTGTGATGCTGTGAATGCTAACAACCTGGGGGGGGGGACCTCAGTGATCTCACCCTATTTTACATCCCTCCTCTCCCCCCAGCATAGATTATGTAAGGCAGAAGTGGCAGGATGACTTTCAGATCCCTGTAACATCTAAGCAGTGAGATATTTATGCAGCCCTCTTACACAACCCTACTTCTTTCCATACATGGAAAGAGTTCAGCTGGAAAATGGTAATATGCTTTACTAGGGATATGGATATTGTTCACTTACCAACACATTTGATTGGAACATCTTTAAGCAAAGATTCTCCCACCAGCTAGATGGTATATCTCTCGGCACCACCTGTGATGCCAGATCTTTCTTTCTGCTGGAAGAGTTTGGTCTCCTCCTTTGCAGCTCCTTGCATTCTTGGGCTTAATAAGTGCATCATTGGAAAACTTGATTATTTTCTTCAACATTTCGATTTCTGTATATTCCTCGGTACTTCTCCTAGCAGACGATTGGATGATGGATCATGAGGAAGCAAAGCCAGCTCCCAGGTTCAAACAGTGTGTCACGTGCTGGCAGAAGATGTCGTGGATGGACCCACACGTCATGCCTTTACTGCCTAGGGACAGCACATGATGTCAAGGTTTGTGGGTGTCAGACGATGCCACCATCTTCTCTCGAAGACTGAAAAGTTCGACTTCTCAGCTGGCCAGCCAACCAAGACCAAAAATGGAAGTCTAAAGGTGGTCGCAAGCCACCTCTGCTGCAGCGGGATTTGCAGCCCAACTTGCAGCCATGGAAGAGGTGGTGGTGAAGGACACAGCAGGCACCTCGTATGCCTTGGCACTGCTTCTGACTGGGTCCAGTGTCGGAATATCCTTCACAGGGGAGTTTTGAGAAATGTGTTGGGCCCGCCAGACCTTCTGAGAGAGCCCTGCCTGCATGGTAAGAAACATAAGAAAAACCGCTGTCAGTCGTGAGACCAGGAGAGATCAAGCTTCTCCTGTTCACTTGACTGCTGAAAGCTAATAAAGTGCTCAGCTTTGGCCAAGTCACATTTGGTCGAGGGGCAGGTCGCTGGTTCCACAGACCACAGTACCCCCATTGGATATCCTGAACATCAGTGGATCAAGTGATCAAGATTTTTCTCAAGTCTGTTGACCAGTTGTTGAAAGAGCAAATGATGAATTAATCTCCTGATGAATTAATCTCCAAGCCACCAGTTCTCCCACTCCTCACTCAGAAGGACGTGAAGCGGTCAGTGTCCCCCACCATGACCACTCAGGATCAGCCTCCATTGGCAGTTGTGCAGTTGAAAGGAGTTGACGATGAGTCAATCTCCAAGACCTCAGTTCTTCCAGTCCTCACCCAGGAGGATGTGGAGTGGTCTGTGTCCCTGGCCGTTACCACTTGGGATTAGCCTCCACCAGAGGGCATGCAGTAAAAACCAGTGTCCATCATTTACACAACACCTTCAGCTGCTTCTCCTCGACATCGGTCGCTGGGTCAGTGTTTGAGATCGCGACTGAGGCTCTCCTTGAGTTCTCAGTCATGCTCAACCGAGAGGTGTCGCAGTTGATGCTCCTTATCCTCCTCATCTTCGGATGACTAGAGGCTCCACTGGCATATGCTGTGGAACTGCGAGGAGTTCCACTGGCAGCAATGGGCCTTGGGGTGGGGTAAGGCTATACTCTAGCCCCTGTGGTTGAATGGCTGGTGCCGGTCAAACCCATGCTGGTCCTTCTGAGATGACTGTCGCCGACATCTGTCTCACCACCCTTGCAGGTGGAACCGCTTCCACAGCAGCCCTTATAGGGAGCACCTTCTAAGGACTCCCATACTGCATGCAGCTTGCTAGATCAGTCATCTGTGGAAATCATCCACGTGGATGACTCCATGGTGGTTCATGGCAGGAAATAATCAAGGGCCATCTTAAGGTCCTTGGATGACTGCAATGGGTCCTCTGTGTGGTCCTCTGTGCAATTATCGGGGACACATACTTTTGACCGGGAGTCAGTTGAGGAACTGACTACTGACCACCGGCCAGTGTGTTTTGGGGCTCTCCTCCAATGCATGTCAGAGTTCATGAATGTTCCTTTGGAGCCAGTTCAAAAAAGGGCTAAATACTCTAAATACTCTTTTACTGACATCCTGGATAAGGACAGATCCCCAGGGGTTGTCTTTCCCATAGCTGATGCCATTATGGAATCAGCTCTGGAGCTTTGGCATCATCCAGAATCCTGCCTGGCACCCTCAGCCTGCATAGTCAGCTAATATGCGGTTCCTACCGGTTCTCTGTCCAGGTTCTCTGACCACCACTCAGTTGAGAGTCTGGTCTGTGACTCAGTCTTCCAGAAATCCAGAAATACTGGGGAGATGGGCAAGTCCCCCTGATAAGGAGTTAAAAAAGCTCGACCATGCAGCTAAGAAGGTTTATGCCACATCCTCTCTTGGTCTCTGTCTGGTGAGTTTGGCCCTAATGATGGCTCAGTTTCGTCACTCCCTGCTGAGAGTGCTGGATACTGTCCTCACTTACCTGCCTGCTGATAAGCAGTTCACGGTAAGAGTCATCAGGCACCAAGGTCAAGTGCTGGCCAAACACTAGCTCCAGACAGCCTTGGACAATGGCAGTTCCTGTGTCTGCACCATGGCAGCAGCCGTCGTGATGCATCACAGAGCCTGGTTGAGGATCTCCACCTTCACAGCAGACACTCAGCACAAGTTTGTCGATGTCCCTTTCCTAAGCACCGACCTCTTTGGTCCGGGGCCGATGGGCATCTAACTAGGATTGAGAAGTCTGATGCCACCCTAGATTCCATAGCTTTGTCCCAAAAGGACCCAAAACATCAGAAGTAAAAGAAGAATGCTTTTCAGTTTGGGCCCTTTCAGCCATAGTAGTCTTGGCAGCAGTAGCCCCAGGAAGGGCAGTTTCAAGCCTGGTGCCCCGACACCAAGTTCTCTAGCCAGTGGCTCAAAAGAGATGGGGCTGGGGAAGTGGTGCCCTTCCCATCACCATGGCTGGTGCCCCTCCAATGCTGCCTATTAATGGGTTGGGGGGTGTCCACCTCCCGACAGTCCAGTTCCTGACTCAGCTTCTGAGTTGGGGGGGGTTGGTTTTGCCACTTCTGGCCTCTCTGCTCCATCGTTACCATGGTCAAGTGGGTTCTTTAGCTGGTCAGCAGAGGGTTGCCTCTTGACTTTGAGGCTCTCCTATCTAATCCATCCCATGCTCCGAGGGAGTTCTCGGTGTCGCAGGAGACGATATCCATCCTCAGGGATGACATTGCTCAGCTCCTTGCCAAAGGAGCAACATCCCATGTCCCAGACACCCTTGCATGTCAGGGGTATGTGTCCAGGTACTTCCTGGTCTTGCAACAAATGGAGGGCTGGCACCCCATACTAGATCTACATAATGTGAATCAATCCTGGATGGTCATGCTGAACTAGACCATAACCATTTCTGAAGCATGGCATGTGGTTCTGCTCCCTGGACATCCAGGACATGTTCTTCCACATTCCAGTCCAGTACCTCTGGATCCATGGAGAAGGGGTGCTCTTATCAGTTCCAGATCATGCTGTTTTGTTTCTTTCTCTGTGCCCAGGGTTTTCAAGTGCATGGCAGTGGTGGCAGCCTTCCTGCAGCACAGGGGCCTCAGAGTTAAAGTGCTGTGGACTCCTTGTTACCATTTTTGCCTGAGTTATGTGATTTTTTATGCTATTCAGCTTTGTTAGCTTCCTTGTGCCTCCCAGCTTGTGTGTTTTTCAGGGTTTATCCCTATCTGGATGACTGGCTGATAGCCAGGGCATCCAAAGAGGCTGTGGAGCATTCCAGGAATCTGTCCCTCCAGACCTGCAGTTATTTGGGCCTCTTGATCAACCTGGCCAAGTTCAAACGGATCCTCTCACAGGTGGTTCATTTAATCAGGGAAAAGCTGAACTCACCAAGGGCCGAGTCCTACCTGCTTGTGGATCAGGCACTGGATCTTACCTCCCTTGACCGGTCATTTCAGGTTGGGCACTCGTGCCTTGCCTGGGACTTCCTGAAGCTGCTGGGGTACATGGCAGCCTGCATCAATGTGGTCTGGTTGGCTTGCTGGTGGATTCAGCACCCGCAGTGAGAGTTGGTCTGTCAGTGGTCCCAGCGCCTAGGTCACTTGGACCAGCCAGTCACAGAGACCCAGACAATGTGGGATGCCATCCATTGGTGGCTAATCCCCAAACATCTGGAGGAAGGATCCCATTTGTCCACCCAGAACCAACCGTCACTCTCATGATGGATGCATCTCTGGTGGGGGGGGGGGGCACATCTGGGAGACCACATGGTCCACAGGTTCTGGTCATCCAGGTAGTCCCGTCACCACATCAACCTACTGGAGCTCCATGTAGTGCAGTCAGCGCTAATGGAATTTGCTCCTCCAATCTGGGGTGAGGTGGTGCAAGTCCAGACAGATGTCTACAACCATGTTCTACCTGAACAGGCAGGGTAGCATGCACCCTCTTCATTTGTGTCGGGAGGCCCTCCACATCCAGGCCCTCGTGAGCAGCCTGGTTGCAGATCTCCTGGTGATTCATGTTGCAGGTACAGTCAGCTGGCAGACACTCTTAGCCGGGTGTGTGAGACGTCACACGAGTGGTCCCTGCATCAGGAGGTGTACAGCCACCTGTTCTCCCTGTGGGGCACACCTCTGGTAGACCTGTTTGCCTTCTGGGAGAACATAAAACTGAGGCTGTTCTGCACGCCCCCCCAAGTCTATGATGCTGGTAAGGGGCGCCTTCGTGATGCCCTGGACTCCAGGCTTCTTGTATGCCTTTCCACCATTTCCCCTGATCCACAAAGTGGTGGTCAAGGTTTGGAAGGACAAGGTGTGGACGAGTCTAGTAGCTCTGGACTGGCCTCACCAGTTCTGGTACCTGGGTTTCCTCAGTCTCAGCAGCAGGCCGCCATAGTGGTTACCTCGTTGCCTGAATTTGCTAACTCCACAACTGGGGAAGGTCTTACACCCAGACCTTCAGTCTCTGCACCTCACAGCCTGGCTCGTGAGTGGCTAGAGTTTCAGGCTCTGGATGTTTCAGAGAATATGCTCCATGTTGTGGAGGTCTCTCAAAAAGAGTCGACTCCCCAGTGCTATGCTTTTATTTATTTTTTATTTTTGTGCCACCTTCCGTTTCTCTTCGTTGGCCTCTCCTTCAGGCCATCTATGGTCTTTCCTCCCCATTCACTTGTGCCCCTGCCCATTGCCTCCATCCACCACCTCAGATGGCAGCCACCCTTGGGGTAACCCGGTGTAACCCTTCACTGGATGGGTTCTCTGCCTCCGCGGAGAAAGGCACCGGTGGGGGCATCCAGTGCAACTTCTTGGCCCCTTGGGTGCTGCTGAGGTAATCTCTGGCCTGACCAGGGCACTTAGTGGTAGCAGGGGGACCAGATGTCCATCATCCGGTTAAGCAGAGGAGAATGTTTCCTCTTTTCTCCCAGGGGCGTGACGTGCCATGATGTCTAGGTGCACGCCGACGTCCGCGATGCCTCCTTAGTCAGTTGGTCAGCATGCTTGCTATACCCCCGCTCTCCACCGGGAGTCAGCAGGTGCCGGACTGCATCCCCACCCTCCCTCCTGGAGAAGGCGAGGAGTCGTCAGACGCTCATCCTTCTCCCCCCACTAGCCCTTTAGTGACCCGGATCCATTCCTGAACCCAGGTCACTGGTGTTGCACACTGAAATTTAACCGCTTCACTGACGTGCCGGCTGTGCTATGCTTTTAAATGGAAATGTTTTTCCATTTGGTGTCTGGGCAAGGAGCTTGATCCCCTTGCTTGCCCTGTGGCTAGTATCCTAGAGTACCTCTGGTCCCTCTATCAGCTGCGACTGTGATCAGTGACCCTAAAGGTGCACCTGGCCGCCATTTCTGCATAATGGGCATGGGCCGGCAGGCTGACGGAGGTGCAGGAGAAGGTAGCTGGGCACTTTTTTAAAGGACTTGACCACTTGTCTCTGTTGGTGCACGAACCTCTGTCACCTTGCGACTGTTTGCTGGTTCTGGCAGTGCTCTTGGACAAGTTTTTTGAGCCTATACACAGGTGTGACATGTCTCACCTGTCGTGGAAGACAGCCTCCTTTGTGGCTACCACATCAGCCAGAAGGATTAGTGAGCCCCAGGCACACTCGATGGAGCCTCTGTACCTGATCTTCCACAGGGACAAGGTAACCCTTTGCCTCCACCCTAAGTTCCTCCTGAAGGTTGTCTCAGAGTTCCCTCTTAATCAGGTGATAAACCTTCCAGTCTTCACAAATCCATCTTTGGAGGCCAACCGCAGGCTCCAAACTTTGGAACTGCGGCAGGTGCTCTCCTGTTATGTGGAGCACACGACTGGAGTTTTTTTTGGGTGGGGGAGGAGCTCTTTGTGACATATGCTGAAGCAGCACCTGGCAGACTGGCAGCTAAGAGGACGATTGGCAGGTGGATTACGTCCTGCATAGACCTCTGCTGTAGGTTGGGTAGTAGCGTGCCTCCTGTTTGGTTCAGGGCTCATTCTACCAGACATACTGCTGCCTCAGTGGCTGCTTTCAGGGACGTCCCCATCCAAGAGATCTGCAGGGTTGCCACCAAGAAGTCAGCACACACCTTCATCTCCTGTTACAGCATTGACTTAGAGTCTTGCCAGACATCTTGCCAGGATGCTGCATTTGGAACCTGGTGTCTCCCGTCAGTGTTTGCCACAGCTGCTGCCTGCTCGAGGTCCACGGAGGTCATGAGGGCTGCCGAACAGTCCCTGTCACCCACCCCACCCTGAAAACATACAGTCAGCAGCTGCCTGCTCGAGGTCCACGGAGGTCTTGAGGGCTACTGAACAGTCGCTCCCCCCCCCCCCGAAAACATACACTTAGCTGCTGCCAGCTCGAGGTCCACGGAGGTTGTGAGGGCTGCTGAACAGTCGCTCCCCTCCCCGAAACATACACTCAGCTGCTGCCTGCTTGAGGTCCACGGAGGTCGTAGGGCTGCTGAACAATCGCATCCCCGAAACATACACTCGCTGCTGCCTACCCGAGGTCCACGGAGGTCGTGAGGGCTGCTGAGCAGTTGCCTCCAAAACATACACCTCAGCGGTTGCCTGCTCGACGTCCACGCGGGTCGTGGAGGGGCTGCTGAACAGCCGCTTTCTCCCACCCCCGAAAACATACACTCAGGTACGGCATCTGAAAGAATGCAGTGCCCCGCTGCATCCCAAAGCGAAAGTCATCGGACAAACTTAGTTTGGCACCTTTTTTTTTTCAAATTCATACTGCCAGCATTTGTATTTGTGTCATCGTGCAAGCGGAGATAGATTTATTTCTTGCTCTTTCCCTATTGAACTAATATACTGCCTGTGATTGCCAGGATAATTCAGAGCCTAATGAAATCCTACTGCCTTTAAATCACTTAATTTAATACTGTTTAGTGGCCCAGAGTTTGAGTTAGCCAGTTCCTTTTGTTAACTATAGAGCTAGATTAATTTCTGTTGAACCAATATGCTGCCTGTAATTGCTAGAATAATTCAGAGCCTAAAGAATTGCTACTGTCTTTAACTCATTTAAATTAATACTGTTTAGTGACCTGGAGTTGAGTTAGCCAGCTTGTACACAAAAGTCAAGTCTTTTGTTAACTATAGAGCTCAAAGGATAATTTATTTGTGCTCCTTTAAGTATTCTGTGAGGAAATCTGCTAAATTGCCCCTGCCACCACCCTTGGTAGACACTCCACTTTATAGGATTGCCTGAGGTCGTGTGAACCAATCAGCCTGCTTTTCCACCTGCAAGCTATACCAATTCACCACTAGAGGCATCTCTGTCTGCTCATCTCCTCCTGCAGGAGTCTTTCCCTATACTTCCTCCTTCCCCACCTTCCTATTCTTTGAAATGTCTTTGCTACGATTGACTCCGCTACTCCTGGTGCTGTCTTTCCGCTACTCCTCTTGCCCAGAACATCTCCCTTCCTATATCCACGACAAAAGCCAATCTGCCTGTCAGCTCTCCCCTGTTGTACTCTCCACAAACCAGTTAAGACTCCTTCGACTCAGCAACCCTTATGCTCAGATACCATCGTCCCCCCTCGATGCGGCCACATTCCTTCCTCCTTTCCCTGCAATATGCAGCAGCAGCCACTGCCCCGGACACACCCAGTGATCTCCTCTCGGCCATCTTCTCCCACCCTTAAGGATACCCAGGACCCCAAACTCCTCCCCGCTCTCTCCCTCACTGGTCTCCCCTCGCATATTTACCTTCCCCATCCCAACATGGTCAAACACACAGGGGTCCATCCTACGCAAATCCCACTATCTCCCACTATCTCAGAAAGTTAGCCTGGAACTCTCTCCTCAGATCCCTCCTCCTTCTCCCCTTATGTCTGGCAGTATACACCCTAACCCAGGCCCGCTTGCAACCTCTGCACCTGGACAAAACCAGGCACCTGGCCTACTCATTGCCACCATCAATGTCTGCAGCCTGTTGAAAAAATGGGATACCTTCCAGGGATGGGTCCTTCAACATCACCCCGACATCATCGCCATGGGTGAAACCTGTCTCTCCCCTCTCATTTCAGACTCCTCTATAACCCTCTTCAGGTACAACCACTACAGAGCTGACCGGCAGGGTAAAGGGGGGGGGGTGGTGGCTGTGCAGTTTACATTAAGGACACACTACCTGGTCAATTACTCCCACCCCCTCCACTGGTCCCTGGACCCCAAGCCCTCACACTCAAAATTGCTCTAGGACACTCCCAAACCCCTCTTCTCATCACGGCGGTCACATTCCCCCCAGGAATTAGAACGCTGCCTTCCACTCTGTCTTGTCCTACCTCGCCACCCTCCCATCAAATAATGAATTAATAGCACTAGGGGACTTCAATATCAACTGGTTGGCTAAGAAAACCACCCCACTCATCAGTGCTGCAACTGCACAAGACCTTACCCAAGCAGTCCACTCCCCTACATGCCTGAACCTACGCACTGGGTTCTCCTTCCTACTGGATCTGTTCTTCACCAACCACCCCCACAAGAACACTAGCACCACCATACTCCCTAACGCACTTAGTGACCACTCCCCATCCTCTGCTCCTGGTCATGCAAAGCCCCTAAAAACCCCCCTAAAACAGTACAACAACGTAGACTTGGACCCGGTAAACTTGCCCTCCTAAAATCACACCTCTGCTCATGGGACTGGTCCCTCTTAATGAATACCCTAGATCCTGATCAAGTCCTCGACTTCTTTGTTCTTACCTTCAATGCTATCTGTGACTCCTTTGCCCCACTTACTAAAAGGGTGGTCAAAGACAACCCTGTACCTTGGATCAGTAGCCAACTACAGGCCCTGATGCGAACCTGAGACTCGCTATGGCACCTCTCCAACGAGACCTGCCAGCCATCCGACCAGCAAAGGTACAGAGAGGCCCGGAACAAATGCACATGGGGGCTTCACCAAGCAAAAACTGAATACTACAAAGCCACCCTAACTACAATCTGGGGCTCAGGGCGGAAGTTCTGGAATAATATTGAAAACATCTATGGCAAGAACCATAACCCCCCCAGTCTGATAGAGGTCGACGGATGCCTGACCACGGATTCCACCCATATTGCTTCAGCCTTTAATCACACCTTCTCTAATCTCAGCCATGTCCTCCTTCCCAACTTCTTTGACCACCCACCTGCTCCCCTATGACCCCTTCAGCAGCCCTTCCCTTCCACCTTCGTTATGTCACCCCCACGTCGGCCTAGCCTTATCTAGAAAAGGCCCTAAGCCACTCCTACTACAGTAGTGACTCTCTGGACCCAAGACTCCTCCGGCTCACTCTTGATGAGGTACTCCATCCCCTCACCCACATTCTCAACTGCTTACTCTGCCAAGGGAAAGTCCCATTCCAGTGGAAATCTGCCTCTCATCACCCCCATATTTAAAAGCGGTGACCGTACTGCCACAAACAACTATCTCCCCATCTCTATCCTCCTCCCCATCGAAAGCGCGTGAACATATTGTCTGTGAACAACTCACTGAACACCCTAACAAACATGACCTGTTCTGTAAACAGCAGCATGGCTTTCGCAAAGAGCACAGTATCGCAACAGCCCTCCTGGAATTTACCACACACGTACACTCCGCCTTAGACAGAGGTCACATCTCAGGTGCAATCTTTGTTGACCTCTCTAAGGCATTTGACACTGTCAACCACTCTCTCTTACGTAACACACTCTCCAACATCAGCTTCTCCCAGGACGCCCTCGGCTGATTTATGGACTACCTGTCGGATCGCTACCAACAGGTCAAAATTAGCACCGCCCTCTCTAGCAGACTACCAGTATGTTCTGGTGTCCCCAAGGAGTCCATCCTCAGTCCTGTACTCTTCAGCCTCTTCTTTAACTCCCTCCCTTCGTCCTGCTCTGGCAATCTACTGTTGTATGCGGATTATGCCGTTCTTTTTTCCTCCAATCCGGTCCCTACCCTACTACACAATTCCCTCCAGTCCTCCTTCTCTGCCGAAATATGGTTCTCCACACAGCATCTTACACTAAATTACAAGAGAACAAAAGTCATGTACTTCTCTCATCAGCTGAACTCCCAGAAGGCACTCTGCCCTCAAATCCTTACCTCCAGTGGCACCCCCCCAGAGGAAGTGGAAACCTTCAAATACCTGTGCATAACCCTGGATCCTGCCCTAAACTTCCACCAGCACATCCATCTCCTATCCACCGCCCTCAGTGTCAGCCTTGGAATCCTCTATCGCCTCAAACACTGTCTTACCCTGGAAGCTCTTCGGCTCACTGTCTCCTCCTCTGTCCTGTCCGTGCTTGACTGTGGCATACTTATTTATGGATCTGGTAACACATTGGCCCTAGGGAGACTCTGGCTCTCCCTGAACAAAGTCTGCCGTCTTGTCCTTGGCTGTGATTGCGTCACACACACTTGCTCTCTATACACCAACACTAACTGGCTGAATCTTGATAGTAGAATAGAGTTCCTCACATGCCTTATGGCCAAAAAGATCGCCCTGGGTCACGCTTCTGCTGGCCTGTCCCCTATTATCCAGCTGGCTCTTACTCATAGAACCACCCATAGCTCGGGCAAACTTCTTTTCTCGGTTCCCAGGTGTCGAACCTCCCAACTCCAAAGATCTTTCAGCCACAGGTCCCCCTCCTTGCTGAACTTCCTTCCCAGTACACTTGCCAACGTAACCAGAATTGGCCCCTTCAAAAGCTTACTCAGAGACCATCTCCAGTCCTCCACCCCATGCATCTGTCATTAACCTCCCAACCCCTCCCTGGCAATGGCCCTGGCCTGCACTCCTCCCTCTCCTCCCACTCTCTTGCTTCCACCTACTCAGCTCTTTCTGAGCCTTTCATTCTAAACTGACTTAATCTAGTCCTACTATTTCTCCTCTGGGTATGATTGTTAGCCAGTTACATTATTCGCTGTAACAAGTCTGTCTGAATTATGTTTTACTGTTGTATTGTCCAACTAAATGTGACGTGGAGCCTTTGTAAACGAGTCTTTGACTCAAAGGCACTTTCCGAATAAGCAATAAATAAATAGGCTGGAGAACTGCTGGAAATCAGCCAATGTGTGGATAAGTAAACCATAGCCACTCCCCTAGAAAAATAGGTTACTCAGCTGTAACTGTAGTTCTAGTTCTGGAAGGTGGCACACAGATCCCTGTTTCATCTTGCAGGCTCTGATGTCATGGGGTGGTGCCAAGGGATATACCTCCCAGTTTGTGGGAGGAGCTTTGCTCAAAGAGATTCCAGTGAAACAACTCTTAAGGGAGACCTGCCAGTGTATGGATGTGAGCCACATACCACTCCTAGAACTATGGTTACAGGTGAGTAACTTATTTTTTCCGTCCTTGCACAAACAGAAACACAGTAGCTTCCATGGAGGGCAGTACACGCCCACATCTGTCAGCCGCACCCCTTGCTGCAACCTTTTTGAGATTAGTTGTTAGCATTGAGGGAAATATTTGATGGCTGCTTTTGTACTGCAGGGTAATGCCTTATTATTATGGGTATACCTAAGGGATATAGGAATGCATCCACCAGGAAATTTATTTTATTTTTATTTATTAATTTTGCATAAAACCCTTTAGGCAGAGCCTATTTTCAAAGGGTTTAGAGTCAGCTACAACAGAAGACAGCAAGTACAAGAGAATTGCAAGCATACTGTACAACTCAATACAATACAGTACAGTACAGTGCAATACAATACAATACGGTACAGTACAGTACAATGCAATACAATACAAAACGGTAAGATTACATTTTAGCAACAGTAAACACTTATGGGCACAGGTAAGCAACAGTTATACAGTTAGTGCTACCACAGTATTAAATCAATACATGGGTGTCATGAGATAACATAACATATCACGTAAGGCGCCGCTTAGTGAATAGACAAGGTAGTCAGCGGCAGCAGCTGCAAGATCCAGGCAGGGTGAGGAAGGAGAAGAGCTGGAATTTAAACAGGTATGAAATGCAGTCAGTTTTGAGTGAAGGAGGCAGGTCATTCCATAGCTTAGCAGAATGGTATGAGAAGTTAGCTTGGCCTAGGGAGGTTTTTCTTTGGGGGAGCAGCAGAGTATGCTGCTCCACACCCCTGGCCCACGTAGCAGCACATGGCCTGTAGACCAGGGGACAGTAGGCCTCGTAGAGCTTTTCTGCCAGTGACCAGGGTGTGATAGCGCAGCCTAGAGTCCAGGCTGAGCCAATTCAGGTTGCTATATAATATAGCACACAGGTGTGGGTGTCATGTTTTTGGCCGATCGTGAAGCAGCAGGCTCTGTTAAGAAGACCCCTGCCTCTGGATAGCACACACTCACTCGCAGAGCCGTAGACCACAATCCCCATTGTCAGTTATGCTGGCAGTGAAACACTGTACCAGGAGTTCCTTAATCTCTGGTAGGAAATTGTTCCTATACCTGTAGAGTAGCCCTAGCCTGGAGTTGGCAGCCTTAACTAAAAGGTCAACATGAGCAGCAAAGTATAGTGCAGTGTCAAGGGTAAAGGTAAGCCCAAGGTGGTTAAAGTTTTCACTTCCTCAAGGGGAGTGACAGAAGAAGATGTAATGGTTAAAGCCAGGGAGGAGGAGGACTTGTTCCGGGTGGCAGAGACCATACATTTAGTTTTCTTGGTGTTAATTATGAGTAAGGTGGTGAAGAACCTTTCCTGGAAAGCATCAAAGTCAGACTGAAGCCTCCGCTGCAGTTCCTCCAGATGCTTGTCGCTAGAGAAAATGACTCTGTCATCAGTATAAAATAATACATTTGTGTACCTGCAGACAGCAGGTAATTGATTGTGAATAAGCAGAAGAGAAGGGGCTCAAGGATCGACCCCTGAAGAACAGCTACCATGACAGGTCAAATGTCAGAGAATACATTGTGACATTTTACCGCTTAATTTCTACCAGCCAGACAACCTTTAAACCAGCTGACCGCATCATATGAAAGGCCCAGGTTAAATAGTTTCTGGCAAAGGAGGGCATGGTTTACAAGGTCGAAAGGCTTGGTGAGGTCCATGTATATGGACCCGGACATTTCTGCCCTATCCAGGGCACAGTGCAGTGAGTCTGTGAACTCCAGGAGTGCTGTCATGGTCTGTAGTTTTTCCTAAACCCATGTTGTTCATTACCCAGAAGCTCATGATGAGTCAAGTATTGAGTGAGCTGATCATTCACTATCCTCTCTAAGGTTTTGATAGGGGGTATAGAATGGAGATAGGGAAGTAATTAAAGGGTAGGTCATTATTACCCCCTTTGAGTACCGATGTCACGTGTCTGTTTAATTACTACCAAGAAAGCCATCACTAGGAACTGGCTGTCCTCTAACCCACCTACTCTGTGTCTGTGGTGGGAGTTGATGAACGATATATACAGGATGGAAAAATAAACAGTCAGAATCAGACTATTTCTAAATTTGAGATTATGTGGAGGAAACGGGTGGTATACATTATGTCGCACACTGATGACTTTCTTCCTTAAATTGTTTTGAGAAAACAACGGGGCTAATGGCGTCTGGTGGGGATAATATGCATGAACCTACTTGGAATTCATGCTACAGACTAATTAATCTGTCCGTATTTTCTTCTACTCCACTGCTGAGCTACTATGTGTACACTGTCGCAAGAACTACGCTGCAGCCCTGCTGTGTTACTCTGCAGTGTGTTTGTCTGAATAGCTGTGCAAAACTGGAATAAATAAACTGCTTAAAATAGCCAATCTCAGTAATGTTCGGGGTTCTGACTCATGGTCAGCTGATACAGGGTTTACTCTGCTGATGCAGAGGGCAGTGTACTGATGCAGAGGGCAGTATACTGATGCTCAGGTCACTATACTGATCAGAGGGCAATGCAGCGACTACCATACTGATGCAGAATTCACTATACCGGTACAGATTACAAATTGTAGTGAGAAAGAAATAATTTGACCCACTAGGAACTGAACCCCAGTCCCCCAAATACCATCGTGATGCTCTGACCACTGTGTACAGCCTCCAATGGTTGGACTTGGGGTTCCCGGACACTCCCAGGTTCAACCATGTGAGTCTGTAGCTTAAAATGTCTGAAAAATCCAGGTACAACCATGTGAGTCTGTAGCTTAAAATGTCTGAAAACCCCAGGTCCAACAATGTGAGTCTGTAGCTTGGTGGTTAGAGCACCGGGGTGGTATTCCAGGGGCCTGGGTTCAGTTTGCAGTAGGTCACATTATTTCTTTCTCACTATAATTTGTGATTTAAATTGCTCAGCAATGGCTAATACTGCACCAGAAAACACTAATTGTTACACAGATACAGACCCCACTCTACTGATACAGAGTTCACTATACTGATGCAGAGTCCATTATACTGATCAGGCAGTATTATACTGATGCAGAGGTTACTAAACTAATGCAGAGTTCGCTACTGATGCAGTGTTCACTATTCTGATGCACAGGTCACTATACTGATTGTAGGGCACGATACTGATGGAAAGTTCACTGTATTAATACAGAGATCACCATACTGATGTGGAATTCACTGTGCTGATGTAGAGTTCACTACAGTGATGTACAGGTCACTATACTGATACAGAGTTTACAATTCTGATGTAAACCGACTTGCTATAGATTTGTGTTCAATAAGGATCCAGTCACCCACCCCAGTTGTGGGGTCAATTGCAGTTTCACGCTTACTTCTCTGGCCAGCACAGCTGCCTTCGCAGCCACTGCCATTTTAGCTTCCTGGTTGGCTGTGATGGATAGCTCTGTGGATGCTCAGGCTTGCCGCTGCAGCTGCCTTGACAGCCAGTGCAGTTTCATGGGGTTCCATGTGATAAGAACGATGGCAAAATAGCGTTCTACAAATCAGCGAGTGCATATCACTGACTTCAATAACGGTGATGTGCACTACACCGAATCCAATAACAGCGACGCTCCAAAACCTTCTCTGTCGGCGCAAAATACACTAACATTTTATGTGGGGGACTCAGCCCTCCACACCCCCATTGTTTTTATAATCAGCTCTGGGGGGGGCCTGACACTGGGGTAAAGGAAACAGTTTGGGGGGGGGGTCACATTAAGGAGGCCAGAGGAGGTTAAGGCACACATTCGAGAGGTCAGGGAACACAAAAAAAACGTAAGTCCCTAAACATTGAAACAAAACAGAATTCCCACCCACCTAGCTCCAAACCATGGTCCTCCTGCACCAGTGGCAGTCACTCCTACCATTAAACCAAGTGGCCATCTGGGAACTGCCTGGCCAAACATCCCTTCATATACCCATTCACAATACCTCCATAACACATTTGTGCTACTTTTCCTATCACTGTTTTGGTACCATCACAGTCACTCTCACCACATGTCGGTATCTTTTCACACTCACTCTTTTGACAGGTGGTCAAGTTGAGTCGCTCAATTTGACTTGCCCATATCACAGGTTACCTTTTCATGGTTGGTTGGGATGGGGTTACCACAGATGCTTAATTCTGCCACTGCAGGTGCTTTCACAACCATTGCAGCTTCATGGTTGGCTCAGATGGGGTGCACCACGGATACTTAATCTTGCCACCACAGGTGCTTTTGCAGCCAGTGTAACCTCAGAATTGACTGAAATGGGGTGTCCCAATGAATGCTTGGTGGTTTACTCCCTCTGTCTGCAAAAGTTAGTCTCCTTGCCTATGCATTGAGCCTAGCCCCAGAGTAGGAAACTTTAGTCCACACTCGTACCTAGGTCTCCCCTGGGAGTAATCAACATGTAGAAGGTTTTTTTCGTGCATACCCTCATGAAAACCACGTGGTCTCTGTAAAATGTATTGATGATCTGCATATTAAGTAAATACAATCAGGTCTATGTATCACGAAGGGAGGATCAGAGCAGGCTTTGTGGACCCTTGGTCTTTTTCTGCCTGTAAAGCGTTTCTCTGTTTCTATTAAGGCAGTTCGTCTTTGTTTGTTCCACTCACAGGCTAACAAACTGAGGACAAAGACACTGCGAAACACTCTGAACCCAACTTGGAATGAGACTTTAACATATTATGGAATCACTGATGAAGATATGGTACGGAAGACGCTAAGGTAAGCTTGAAAATCTGTTATCATTACGTTATTGACTGGCGCGTGGCATAACATTGGGGGTGCACAGACGCCATTCCCAGTAACTGTGGCTGGTTCCCCTGGCAAAAGCTTTGTTCCTACGGAGTCCTAGTGCCTCTAGTCCAGACCCACAAGTGGTAATCAACAGTGAAGATATTCTGAAAGATGAGCAATTACAGTAAGTATGTAACTTTCATTTAGTTCCCTGTATACATTTCCCTAGCATACGTAGTTACGATTAAACAAACAGTATCCGTCCAAATGCATTAAATAAAAGATGGTTAAATCCATTATACTCAGAAATAAATCCATTGAAGGGGTTTCCCTTCATTATTATTATTTCCTTGTATAGCACATTTACCCATCATTTATTTTATACATATATATAAATATATGCATATATATTCTTTACAGAAAACTGTGTTAATGCACCAGTTATTGTAACTTAAAGCACCAGTTATTGTAACCTAACGCTCAAAACTAGGGAAATGTGGCATTAGGGTTCCCTAATGTTCCCACCACCCAAGAAGCAAAAGGAAAAAAAAAATTGGGGTTTTGGGTTTCTGGAGTCCTGGCGAATCAGTGGTGGGGTCTTCCTTGGGGGTTGTCAACCTTAATGCCCACTCCAATGCATGAGCAAAGGTTACACATGATCTCCTTTCTTCATGCAGGAACCACAGAGTGAGGGGTGAGCATTAGGATTGACAACACCCAAGGAAGACCCCACCACTGATTCGCCAAGACTCCAGAGGCTCCAAACACCCCAAACCCTACTGTTTTTTCCTTTTGCTTTTTGGGGGGGGGCATTAGGTTGGGAAACCTTAATGCCACATTTGCCTACTTTTGTGGCATTAAATTACCCTAACTGGTGCATTAATGTTTTTTTTTTTTTTTCAGAGAATGTCTTTCTTTCTTTAGATAGTATAATAGAATCCTCCGGGCCCTGCGTTCCCATTCCGCCATAGGTGCATATATGTTGAAATCGAAATTGTATGAGAAACCG
Organism: Neoceratodus forsteri; assembly: GCA_016271365.2. Taxonomy (NCBI): domain Eukaryota; kingdom Metazoa; phylum Chordata; order Ceratodontiformes; family Ceratodontidae; genus Neoceratodus; species Neoceratodus forsteri. The sequence goes on from JADMNL010000030.1 coordinate 173,470,302, forward strand.
AGAAATACAACTTGCAAATTGAAAAATAAGATTGCAAAAATTTTAATTTTATGGTTGTTTTTTTTTTGCACCGTGATACACAAAAAAGCAAAGTGCTCAATCGAGTAGGTATTAAATGAATACTTGCCGTGCTGACATCTAATTAATATCATGTAACTGTTTTTTGGTGCCTCAAAACAAAAGTACGTGAAATGACAAGGTGGAATACAAAAAATGAAAAGTGAATCGCTGATTGAAACATAAAACTGCGCAATCAAATTTTATTTCACGATTATTTTCGGTTTTTTTTTTTTTTAACGAGGACACTGTGCAATCCGATTTTATTTTGTACTTTTTTTTTTACTAAGAACACCACACACTCCAATTTTATTTTGTGCCTTTCTTTGTGCTGAGAACACCAACCAATCAGATTTTATTTTGTGCTTTTTTCTTTTTGCTACTGAGAACATTACACAATCAAATTTAATTTCACGCTTCTTTTTTGGGTACCGAGAACACCACACAGTCAGATTTTATTTCACACTTCTCTTTTTTTTTTTTGACTGAGAACACCACACAGTCAGATTTCATTTTGCGCTTCTGTTTTTGGTATTGAGAACACCACGCAATCAAATTTGTTTTTGTGCTTCTTTTTTTATTACCAAGAACACCAACCAGTAAGATTTTATTTTGTGCCTTTTTTTTTTTTTACAGAGAACACCACACAATGAGATTTAATTTCATTCTTCTCTTTTTGGTACCGAGAGCCCCCACTCAATCAAATTTTATTTTGCCCTTCTTTGTTAAAATTTGAAAGAGAGCAAGAAACGTGAATCATGGATTGAAAAATTAAGCTGCGCAATCGTAGGGGTTAGGGTTAGCGTTAGGGATAGGGTTATGGTTACGGTTAGCAAATTGAAAAATAAGACTGCACAATTACTGTAAATCTTAATTCAAGATTCTTTGTACCATGATAAAACAAGTTGACTGCACGATCAAATCGATCAGAAATGAATACTTGCAGTGCTCACAAATATTTTATATCACACAGCTTTTCTTGTTTCATCAACCCCCCAGAAAAGTAATTTTTTTTACCAAGAATACCACACAATCAGATTTTATTTTGAGCTTCTTTTTTTGGTACTGAGAACACCAACCAATCAGATTTTATTTTGTGCTTTGTTTTTAAAATATGAAAGAGAGTAAGAAACGTGAGTCGCACAATGAAAAATAAAGCCAGGACATTAGGCTTAGAGTTAGGGTTAGGGTTAGGGGTTAGGGTTAGCATTAGGGTTAGGGTTATGGTCAGCGACTTGAAAAGTAAGACCCCACAATTAAATCTAATTTTGCATTTCTTTTGTTTGTACCATGATAACAAAAAAGTTAAATCCCAATATGAAAAAAATTAAAATTTTTAAACACGAATGCTACATTTTTTTTATCAAATTAAGAAGACTAGGTGCCAGATATTCAAAACTTTTCCCCGGGCCAAAGACGTTTGCGCAGGTTTAGCGCAGGTTTGCTATATTCAAAAGGCCAAATAGTGCGCGCAAACTGCATTAGTGTTGGGCAAAATCATAATGTATGCAAGGGGCAAACTGAGGGTGTGTGTACATGAATACAGGCACAATGCTATATTCAGCAACTAGCTTTATGTGACATTTTGGCTTTGTGCAACCCTAACAAATAAATATGACACATAGACAAAGCCAGACATAGAGGAAACATGCTGCTCACTGATGGCATCACAATGATGCCATCATCTGCCACCAGTCCCAGCCATGCCAGGCAGTAAGTAGTGACCGTGCCACCAGTGAACAGCATGGCAGTGTGGCCATACAGCATACACCTGCGGACCACTCTTCTGTGGACACCAACAGATGCCAGCACACACATGCAGCACTGTGGGCATGAGGGGTGTTGAGGGGAGAGTGTATGGGTGGCCAGGCTGTGCCACAGACCAGGTGTGGCCACAAGGCTGGGACACATCATGCAGTGCACATGAGCCAGTATTGGGAATACCCCAACACCAGTGTGCCTTTCTGATAATATTTGCCCCCTCCCCGCCACATATCGCACAGCTGTACAACTGCCACAGCACACAAAGCCGGACATGTATATGTCACTGTGAGCATCCCATGCCAGAGGTGCAGCATCTGTGGGTCACAACAGCGTAACAGTAATGTCCACTGTCAGTAAACACCTGCATGTTGGGCCTGTCACTGTATATAGTGCAGTCATCAGCACTGCCCTACACACCATAGGCAGTGCTGTGTCCACACACTACTGGCCCCTTTGCTACTGTAGTGTCTGCTGTGTACTGTAGCATGACCTACAGTGTGACAGTTGCATGCAACACCACCACCATCTGTACCTATGCTGTGTTGTCCCCTGGGGTACAATATTCTATGCTATGCTGTACTGTTTACATGTAGCCTACAGTTATTGTCATGCACTGCCAAACTGACCCACAGGTGGAGCTGCGGTCGGACCTGGCCAGCCCCTGTACTTCCAGACTGACCTACAGATGGAGCTGTGGGACCGTGCAGTAACACTGGGCAAACTGCATGCAAATCAGGACATAATGAGATGCTAATCTGGATGGATGTTTGCCCAGAGGCTACCTAAGTAGGCTCATTTGCATGTTACTTTTGAATATGGCAAAGTTTAGCACTGGGCAAACGTGTTTGCACCGGGGCTAACAGTTTAGCCCTGCGCTAAACCCACGCAAACGTGTTAGCGCTGCACAAACAGTTTGGGGAATATTATACAGTTTAAACACTGTACTTTCACATGTGCTGCTGCCTGCAGCTGTAGTGGGTCCACATGTTTGCTGGCACATACATTGGCCAAATAGTTCACCTCTACCTACCTTCACGTCGCTGTGCACTGTGTTGCTGTTGTGGTTTGCACTTCCTGGTTGCTATATTCATAACTGTCTCATTCCAGGGCTAAGTTTGCCCTGCACTCCCTGCCCTGGGCTATTACTTTTGAATATAGCTTGTTTTGTGCTCCGGGCTAAGTTTGCCCTCCAGGCAGTGTTAATTTAGCCCCGGGGCAAAGTTTTGAATATCTGGCCCTAGGTCTTCTCAATCACCCCATTACAAATACCTTAGATCCATGGTGTTTATTTCGCTAACAGCAACTGTAATCAATATTTTCATCGATGCTTTGTTACAGAAGCGAGAAACAAGATGGCGGCTCTCGTGGAATGAAAAAAAAATGTTGATTTCACAAAGTCGTCACAGCACAAACTCAAAAGCATATGTGCGACATCCAGTATTTCATTTTGCACTAAAACGTTAACTCTAAAACTGTACTGTGCATGCTCAGAATGGAAAACACAAAAATGTTAAGCCTTGTAGCTCTGCAGCCATTTAATATTTTCTCACCAGGCCTATGAAAAGCACTACCTTAGGACATGACACATGTCCCCTGTAATGTTGGGGGGAAAATCCATTCCATGCGGGCTATAGGTGGGAGCAAAAAAAAAAACATGTTAAGTACAGGATAAAAGCTAGCCTCCTACAGGAAAATGACATATGCATATCTCAGAAACCGCACAAGCTGTCATTACAAAATGTTCCACAGATCAATACCTTGCCTCCCAGACAACACTGCAAAATGTTGACTCATTTTGTCAAATGGTGCCAAAGTTATTAATGTGCAAAGTCAGGGGTTAACATTGAACACCCTACTCAACTCTGACAATAGTGGCACTACACTACAGTATAGGTGAGAAAAACAAGCATTTGTCAATGCCTAATGTTGCTTGCTTCTATGTGCTGTTTAGGTATTTGGAAGTCATTGGAGTGCAAATATTGAAAATTCGTGAACTTACGAGCATGCGTAGGAACTGTGCAACGCATGCTCGCAAAACAGTCATTTTTAGGAATTTTTTCACCAAATTTTCAACATAGCCATTTTAAGACCTCTGCTCATAAACAGTGTCACTGTGATTTTCTTAATGTGTCCCATACATTGAGTTCGCACACCGACTGCGCCATTGTGTGCTATATGGACGGAAGCACGTTTTGGGCAAGATGTGAAAAATGACAGCTGCACTGCTCATAAGGAGGTGTGGTAAAATGGCAATGTTGAAAATCTGGAGTGAAAATATTGAAAATTTGCAAACTTACAAGCGTGTATAGGAACTGCGCAACGCACACTCTTAAAACAGTCATTTTTAGGAATTTTTTCACCAAATTTTCAACACAGCCATTTTAAGACCTCTGCTCATGAACAGTGTCACTGTGATTTTCTTAATGTGTCCCATACATTGAGTTCGCACACCAACTGCGCCATTCTGCGCTACATGGGTGGAAACACGTTTTGGGCAGGATGAGAAAAATGACAGCTGTACTGCTCATAAGGAGGTGTGGTGAAATGGCAATGTTGAAAATCTGGGTGAAAATATTGAAAATTAAGCAAACTTGCGGCGTGCGTGGGAACTGCGCGGCATGATAAAACAGTCATTTTGAATTTTTCACCAAATTTTTGTATAGGCTTTTGAGAGCCCGTTATGAACACTGGCAGTGTCGTTTCATTAATTAGTCCCGAAGGTGATTTCGGCACAGTGACCGCTGTAAATCACCCTTCGGCCCGATTAATGCCATGACAGTGCAACACTTCATGAGGAGGGGTCCCAAAAACCCCATGTTGAAAACGTGTGGCCAAAATTCCCAGAAATGCCTGAGATATGCAACAAAGTTGAAAAAGTCCTATCTATCCCATTATACAGCTTACCAGCATTTTCTCAGTTCCCGGCCGGCTTTGAAGAGTGCAGACGTGTTCCCGGTCCACCGATCATCTTCGCGCCAAGCTCCGGAGGTAAGTATGGGGTGAGGAGGCGAGGGCAGGGTGCAGTGGGTGGGTGCGGGGTTGTGGGAGGGGGCAGGGAGACTACGAGGGACCTTTTTATTCACAGTTTTTTTTTTTTTTAAGAAGACGACAACATGCTTTGCCACGCTGGGTGGGTTCTACGTGGCAGCAGGAAAAGCTGTTTGGGGGGAAGTGGAGCCGATGGGGGATTGGGCACCCCCGATGGCCAAAACAAGATTTGCCACACTGGGGTGGGCTCCCAGCGTGGCACTGGGAAAGCTTTTGGGGGGGCATGCAGCCTTGGAGCCGCCGGGGGATTGGGCACCACCCGTCGCCTATAACAGTTGTTGCCACACTGGGGTGGGCTCCCAGCGTGGCACTGGGGGTGCAGTGTGTGCGTGGGAGCACATCAGCACCTAATATGCGTGTTGCACGTGTGTGTGGGGGTGGGGAGAGCTCAGCTCATCAGCGGGAGCTCTCCCTTTCAACTGTATGCCACTGCATTTTGAGCTGTCACAGACAGCCGCAGCACTCATTGGGGAACTGGGGCCGCGCCTGCAAACACACTGACTGCATTGGAAGAGGGGCTGACACACCTCCGAAAACTCAGATGATGGCACTATGTTTCTTGCACATGCGTGGAAGCAACATAAAAATCAGTAAAAATGCCGTCATCTGATTGGATGAAATGCACTGTATTACCACAGATTATCCCACAACGACTGCATGCCTGCATATCTTTCTATTTTTCACCCCAAAAATCTATTTTAGCCAATTTATAGGACAATTAATCCACTACAAGGCGTGCAGTCATGCTCTGAAATATAGAATACCTTGGGTGGTTGAATCACAATCGACTTAAACATGCCTCTAACACACACACCAAGGCAAGCATATATCAGAGCACGGCTGTACATCCTGTAGATAATTATCTGTCATATATTGTCATATATCATTGGCAAGCTTTTAAACTAGTAAAGGGGGATAGGCACTGATAAGCAGCAGGAAAATCCCAGCCTCTCCCTACAAAACAGGGTACTAAATGAGAAAAATACCGAGGTAGAAAGGTCAGTGAGGGATGCTGCAAAAGAAGGTAAAGCCATCAAAAAATGGAGAGCAATGAGTACCAATGCCCGTAGTCTGAGTAACAAGTTTCCTGAATTAGTGGCCTTGATGGAGGAGGAACATCTGGATATTGTGGCAGTCACAGAAACATGGTACACACAAAACCATGACTGGGACATAAACATACCAGGATACACTATCTACAGGAGAGACAGGGAGGGTAAAAGAGGAGGAGGAGTAGCTCTTTACATAAGGGAAGGAATCAAAGCAATAGAACAAAAGGAAAACAAGGAGGAGAAGAAGCACTGTGGGTAAATTTGGAGACCGGCAATGGCACCACAATCCGTACAGGGGTTGTGTACAGACCCCCTTCTCAGGGAGGAAATGAACAAGGAAATGATAGAAAGTGTACTTAGAATGGCAGAAAAGGGAGATATTGCTGATGGGTGATCTTGAATATGCCAGATGTTAACTGGAGTGCAGTTGCAGCAGCCACTTGAAGAGTGGGGTTATTCTAGATGCCCTACAGAGGCATGCCTTAGACAACTGGTATTGGAGCCCACTCGAGAGGGAGCAATCTTAGACCTGGTTCTCTCAAATGGAGATGAAGAGAGGATCACAGATGTAGAAGTGGGTAGCCATCTGGGAACTAGCGACCATCGAACAGTATGGTTCACAATAAACACATCAATAGAGTCAAGCCATATGTAACCCCTCACCCCTGCCTTTTTACTAAAACAACAGGTGGCATGCTGTTGGGTTGGCAGCAATACCTGGTGGGGACCTGGGTTCGGGGAGGATGAGGTTACCCGGCACAAGGGACCTAGGTTTGGCTACTCTGCACAGGGGCACCCAAGTAAATCCAACTACAGGAAGCAATAACTGTAATGTCCAGAACCAGGATTGGGATTTTTCAGTGTGGCTTTTATTCATAACTAGCTGAACATAACAAAGCATAGATGGACCCCCAAGGGGCTACGTTTACTGTAAATACAGATTAGAGACTACAAGGCGGTCCACTTAAGAATGAACCCATTTCTACTGTTTTCTGGCTCTGGACCGACCAGGCACTCAGCCCGGACTTACGTCGCTTTTAGATGCCCACAACCCGACTGGCCAGCTCCCTCCCGGCCACTTGACTACGGTCCATTTAAAGATGAACCCAAATTTTACTTGTTGTGGCTCCCCACACCACTTAGAGTCTGCGACTCCTAGAGAGATTTGTTTTCTTACTTCCTTCGGACTCCCATCAAACAAGGAGAATATTTTCCCAAGCTGTGGCTCCCCACACCACTTAGAGTCTGTGACTCCTAGAGAGATTTTCCAATTTGCGACCCACGTCTGGGTACCTACCTCATCACTGGCCAGGCGCATGAGGCAAGTAGCAATCACAGTAGAAATCCGTAGAGGTGGACCTGGTCACTAAAGATGGGGGGTGTTCCCACCTCCAACTCCCACAGCCCATACCCGGCCATTTCTCTGGACAAACAGAAACTTAAACTTTGAAATGTAGATTAAACAGTGGATGACCTGTAGCACCTCTCTACAACATTACTTGAAATCCATTCAGACTTTAAATTTTAAACTACTCCATTTGTTTGTCCTAGTACAATAGGCCTCCCAAATAGTAGTTCACATCCCAGCTTTTCTTCACATTTTCCAAACTGAAGAAACATATTGTTTGCCCTCTCAAAAAGAGCACAACACTCACCTTTTCGTTGCAGGTGCTGCACAGGCGAAGTACCACTTCTTTCACTTGTATCAGACCAGAACAGAAACTGTAAAAAGGCAGCTTTCTTCTGTAGTGGAAATTATGGGATTGCCTCTGGAATCCACAGAGGGACACTTTGCTCCCCCCCCCGGAGGGAGGGGGGCACTGAGACCTGGAACAGCGGTCTCCACCACTTAACTGGACACTGTTCTTCTCTTTTCAAAAGGTAAACAAAAGACACTTCCTTCTTCTTCAAAACAAAACAGAAGACTCATTTTGAAAACTCCCAAGGTTCTATCTCACTCCCTGTGCAGCAGATTCCAATGTGGCTTATGCAGCTGCGAAAGTTCTATGGTGATGTCATCTCTCAGTCTCTGCTGTGACTGAGAACAGAGTGAGACAGTGTGAAACCCATTTAACTGGAGTTTCACAAGCTGCCTTCCCTGCCTACCACTAGGTCTTACTGGGATTCTAGTAACCCCGGGTAACAAGGGGGTTACACATACAAAGGCAAAAGTACTGGACTTTAGGAGGGCTGACTTTGCCAAAATGGGTGAGTGCCTAAGGAATGCACTAGCAAATGGGCAGGAAGCAGGGGTGGAGGAACAATGGAGAATAATAAAAACTGCCATCACAGAGGTAACAAGCCTTGTGTGAAGCAAATAAACGAACGATGTAAGAAACCACTATGGTTCTCAAAGGAAGTGGCAGTGAAGGTTCAAGAGAAAAAGAAAGCATTCAGGAAGTACAAGGAATCACAGAAGGAGCAGGACAGAGAACTGTATCAGTTAAAGCAAAAGGAAGCTGGGAAGGCAGTCAGAACAGCAAAGGCCCAAACCGAGGAAAAGATAGCCAACTCAGTTAAGAAGGGGGATAAAACCTTTTATAGGTACATTAGGGAGCGAAGAAAGACCCAAGGGAGGGATAGTGAGGCTTAATAAAGGGGAGGGAGAATGGGCAGAGGGTGACTGTGAAAAGGCAGAGATACTAAACAAATATTTTTGCTCAGTATTTACAAAGGAAGAGGGGAAGGTACCTAAAACAAACAGTAGAAACACTCTGGTTACAGAAGTTGATACCAGCCCATTTACAGAAGAAAGGGTTCTGAAAGAACTCTTAAAACTGAAGGTGGACAAAGCAATGGGGCCTGATGGGATTCATCCCAGAATTCTAAAAGAACTAAGGGTAGAACTAGTGACACCACTGACTACCCTCTTTAACAAATCATGGGAGGATGGGTGGTACCCGAGGACTGGAGGAGGGCAGATGTAATTCCCCTTCACAAAAGTGGGAGCAAGGCAGAAGCAGGAAACTACAGACCTGTTAGTTTAACCTCAGTGGTTGGGAAAATGATGGAATCACTTCTGAAGGAAAGAATTGTTGAGTATCTAGAGGCCAGAGGGGCACAGGACCCAAGGCAGCATGGATTCACAGCGGGAAGGTCATGCCAGACAAATCTGATAGATTTCTTTGACTGGGTGACCAAAGTAGTAGATCAGGGAGGGGCTGTGGACATGGCCTACCTAGACTTTAGCAAGGAATTTGACACAGTCCCACACAAAATATTAATATACAAGTTAGCCAGCCTGGGAGGGTCCCAAGATGACAGCCTGGGTAAAGAATTGGCTGGAGAATAGGACACAGAGAGTAATAGTAAATGGAGTCCATTCTGAAGAAAGGGGTTACTAATTGGGGTACAGCAGGGTTCAGTATTAGGACCGGTCCTCTTCAATGTCTTTATAAGCGACATTGCAGAGGGACTGGAAGGAAAAGTATGTCTCTTTGCAGATGACACAAGATCTGCAACAGAGTTGATGCACAAGGTGGGGTGGAAAGGATAAGAAGGGACTTGGCAAGGTTAGAGGAATGGTCAAATGTATGGCAGCTTAGATTCAATGCTAAGAAGTGCAAGGTAATGCACCTGGGAAACAAAAACCCAGGGGAAGAGTACACAATGGGGGGTGAGATACTAACAACAACAAAAATGGAAAGGGACCTGGGGGTGGTCATATCGGATGACCTAACGGTGGGCAAGCAATGTGAGAGGGCAGCAAGGAGGGCTGGGGTGATACTGGGATGCATAGGGAGAGGCATCACCAGTAGAAAACAGGAAGTTGTTATCCCTCTGTACAGACAGCTGGTGAGACCCCATCTGGAGTACTGCGTGCAGTTCTGGAGACCAGTCTCCATAAAGACATAGACAGGATGGAAGCTGTCCAGAGGAGCAACTAAAATGGTGCAGGGTCTGCACCGGAAGACATATGAAGAGAGACTTAAGGAGCTTAATATGTATAGCCTCGAGGAAAGGAGGGAGAGGGGGACATGATGAAACTTTCAAGTACCTCAAGGGAATCAAAGTCCAAGAGGTAGCATCTTTCAAAAAGAAGGTGTGCAAGAACAAGGGGCACAATTTGAAGATGGAAGCTCAGAGGTAATTTAAGGCAGTATTTTTTCACAGAGAGGTTGTGGATGCATGGAGCGGCCTTCCGAGGAGGTTGTGGAGTCAAAAACTGGTGGAATTCAAGCATGCATGGGACAGTCATAAGGCAATTCTAGGGGATGGGGGTAGGAAGAAGTAGGCTGCTGGTTAACTAGGATCTGCAGCTTATCCATTAGGTAGGGAAATGGGCAGGCTGGGTGGGCCAAGCGATCCTTATCTGCCGTCAAATTCTATGTTTCTATATATATACTGTATATATTTAGAAAATGGTACAAATAAATTCACAATCCTGATTAGCTGATACAGCCTCCTAGCTGGGCATTTATTTCTTAATAGATGCCCAGCTAAAAGTAAGTACCAGCCCAAGTGCCACCTCACCACATACCCTTATACAGGATTGCTCAGCCTAGTTTCTCATTATCTAACAGCACCCGGTGAAATTTCAAATCCCTGCCATGTTTTTTCTGTCGCTGCGTTAGCGAACGCTACTGATCTTCCCTTGTCAATCTTCACCATTCATTACTTCCTGGGTGAAAGCCGGAGGCGCGCACCGTCACGGGAGCTTTTTTTTTTTTTTTTTTAAAAAGTTTGCACTAACGGCACCGCCCTCGAGAGTGACGTCATGTGCGCGAGGGGCGGCTGTTAGTAGCGACCGACTCCTCCTCCAACTCAGTTCTGTTTCTCCCGCCGTCGAGGCAGCACCTACTAGCGCGGAGCATCTTTTTCCCACTGCGTAGTTTGGCCCGACTCCTCTACTTATCGCACTCAACGCCATTCCGGTAAGACTGTTCCTTTTTCTATCATACGGCGTCGGGTGTGTTTTTCCTACTGTGTTTTTTCCTTAATAGTTTCGCGTGATGTCCGGTTCTGGAGCTAAGCGCTTTTTGAAGACGGGCCCCGCCTCTATGCGTCGGTGCTGCTGTGGCCGGCATTTCTCCATCTCGGACCAGCATGACTTTTGTCTTCGTTGCCTGGGACCCAACCATGACATGGATTCGTGCGATGCCTGTTTCTCCATGGACACGGTGTCTCAGTCAGCGTTCAAGCTTCGGCAAAGCCCGCCGACCTTAGGAGGGGCGGCGTCGGCTCAAGGACTCTCAGGTAAGGTCTCGGGCCTTCCCGGGTCCCTCCCGGGCCTATCTGTCCGAGGAGGAGGGTCTCCTCGTTTTTCTTGCGAGGAGAGGCCCTTCTGCAGTGTCGAGGCGTCGTAGTCCCTCCTGGGGCAGCGATGCCAACACCGCCTCAGCAGTCACCTCGGGTGCAGGCTCCCCCGTGTCGAGCCCTCGGCTCTTGGGCCTAGCACAGGTGGACCCTCGGCGCGCCTTTTGGCGCTGTTTTCGGATCCGCACGTTCGCGGTGCCGGTGATCAACAGCGCCCGTTCAGCACCATTTGGATCGGCGCCATTCGGCGGCGCGGTGATCAGAAGCGGCGCCATTGGCGGTGCCGCTTGCGACATGGCGCCCGATGGTCATCAGCGGCACTGTCAGCGGTGCCGCCTGCCCTCCAGCGCCCGCTGGCGGCGCCGTGAGCTAATCTTGCCTCCTCGGCGGCGCGGGTCAGTTCCGGCACGGGGCGGTGCCGTTGTCCTTCGGCACCGTGGGGGTTGGTCGGGGCCTGGCTGCTGCCAGCGTTAGAAGCGGCGGCGCGCCCCGTTAGTACGGAGACCATTTGCGGCGCCGTGGCCTCTGAGGACCCTGGGGTGGCCAGCATTGAGATCCTGCTGGTCGTCTTCCTCGGAGGGCGATGACTCAGGCGTGGACCCATCCTGGCACCCCCACTCTTGGGGTCTGGGTCCCCTGTGGCTAGAGGTACCAGGGCGGGGCCCCTCCTCTGTCCCCCTTCCGTCGTCTCCTGAGGGCTCCCGGCTGGGGGTGGCCTGGGGTCCCAGGGGCAGGCGTGGGGGCGACGGAGGGCTCCCCTCTGGAGGGCGGTGACAGCTACCCCCAGGGTGCTGCTGCCCCTCTGGGGGCGAGACGCTGCTGTCGGGAGGAGGGCCCTCTCAGAGTCTGAGGGTTGAGGGCAGAGGGTCTGGCTCTCGGTCTTCTTGGCCACCTCGGGGTGGTGGCCAGGAGCCTGAGTGCAGAACCCGCCCCTCCCTCCGGCTCTGGGGTGCCCTCCGGGCGTTCTTGCGGACTGCCCTTCTGGATCCATGCAGTCGGCGTGCGTCACAGGGAGGTTCTCCCCTGGGCTCTTCCAGGCTCCGCTTCCCAGAGTTCTGTCCTGCGGCCTGGTCTGTTGTCGGGATCCCTCCAGCTAGGGGCTCCGTTCCCCGATTCCAGAGCCCTGGCAGAGAGCTGTTGCATCCTCAGAGGTGCCCTCCCTATTTCTCTGCCTTCACCACCCCGCTCCCAGGCCATGTCGGTCCCTCTGGTCCGTTATCCTGGGAGCAGTTCAAGGGTTCAGCCTTCCCCTCATATATTAGATACATGCATGGCGGGTCTTTCGACTCTCCCACCGCTGCAAGAGTCCTCTGGACATTCCAGCTCCCATCATCCTCATCTCCCTCCTCTGAGGAAGGAACCCACTCATCTTTCCTCCGATGCTGATTTCACGGAATATCAGCGTTTCCTTTCGAGGATGGTGAGGGATCTTGATTTCCTATGTTCGGAGAGACAATACCGAATGGGAGCGCGAGAATTCCTTGGTGAATTCAGTGCCCAGCATTGGTGGTACCTTCCTAGCCTATCCCTTCCAGAGGCGTCTATCGTCCTGGCAGTCCCAGCCGCTTCTTCTCCAGCCCGGCTGACTGTCAGCGTAGGTATTGTGCACCCTCGAGTCTCTAGGTACCTTCCCAACCCCCTCTGGTTTGGTCTACCTAGACACTCCTTCCAGGCGCCGCAGCCTGGCGCACGACCGCCCACCGGATCCAGACTCTCTCCAGTTCGACCGTTGGGGGCGAAGAGTGTTCTCTTCTTCTCGTGCGGTTGCCTGTATTGCATCTCATCAGGCTCACCACGCTGCCTACAACCGGCATTTGTGGTCGATGATGTCCCAGCTGTTGGCATCAATGCCTGACATGGAGCAAACCAGACAAGCCGTTGCCCTCTCCACGGTAGGCCTGGAGCTGGCAAGACACCAAGCAAGGGCATCTTACGACGCCAATGAGGTGGCTTCCAGGCTTTCGGGGACAGCGATCTGCATCAGGCAGACGGCATGGCTTCGTCTCTCTAGGTTGTCACCCCTGGCCCGGCGTAGGGTGATTCGCTCCGCCTTCCAAGGGACCCGTCTTTTCTCCTCTAGAGCTAGGAGACTTTGCAGGGGCTCCTCCGTCTCCTCGTCCTCGGGAGGCACCTCCTAGCTCTTCTCCCACTTAGGCTTTCTGAATAAGCCAGGGTCTTCTCCTTCTGTTTCTCACCAACAGGAGGCTGGGGTCTTGTTCCCTCAGGGTATTTACCTCTTCCCGAAGAGGAGCTTATACTCACCCAGGAAGTAATGAATGGTGAAGATTGACAAGGAAGATATGAAAATGCATCTACCGTAATTCTTGATCTTCTTGTATCTTCACCATTCATTACTCACCCACCCACCATCCCTTAGTGGCCTCCTCCTGTGGCTTCTCCACCTCCCGTCTCCTTCCTCTCTCTGAAAAAAAAAAATAATATTAAAAAAAAAAAAAAAAGTAGGAAAATTACTCCAGTTCCCCCCAAAAAAATTTTTTTATATCTATATCCTTAAAGGGGGATCCTTATTTCTCCAGAAAAATTATTTACTCTAAGATTCTTGGGCCTTTTTCCTGGAATTGCGATATGGTGATCAGGCTGCACAACTATCTCTTGCCATACCTTCTGGCAGATACTTCTGGGGTTTTAGCCTGACTCTGGCTATACAGTTTTGATCCTGCAATTCCCTGCTACCAGCTGTTAAGCCCTAGAATCTCAAACCCCCCTTTATTCTTGCCTTGCAGAGCAGAGGAACGGGTACGACTATTTTTCTTTAAAAAAAAAAAAAAGAAAAACTGAGGGAACTCTCTCGACTGCTATAAGGCAATCTCTAATTAAGGTCATGCTCCTAAGCCGACAGGCTATGCTCTGTGGTAAAAAAAAATGGAAAAACAAGGGCAAGAAAATCCTTCTTGTAATATTTTGATGATTGCTTTTCCCTTCTAGTGTCCTCCTGGACAGTTTTACAGAGCAGCAGTGCTGACCATGACCAATCTTCAGCAGCCTAAGCCTCTGGCCTGCCTTGGCAAGTCCGGCTGAGTTCCATTTCTATACCTATAAACCGCCTGAAAGGCTAGATTTTCCATTTCTAAACCCTTGAGCAGCTCTCACATGCCTGGGATTTATCCTTCCCTCCTCGGGTGTCCTCTAGTTAAAGGCCTTTCCTCGGCCAGGAGCCCGAAGTGGGGATCAAGGACCCTGGCATGTTGAAGATGAGGACTATGCCCTCCTGAGTCTGTCTAGCGGGATCGGTGAACCTTCTCTTCAGCTCGATCACCGGGGATTCTTGCTTCCCTGTTAATCGAGCCTTAAGCTATCAGCTAACTATGCTCGTTAGGCATTCTGGTCCCTTCAACATCCCATCTTTCTCTTCTCTTCTTCTTCTTCTTTCTTCCTTATTATCTTCCTTCTCTCTCCTCCTAGAGTCGCCCAGGTAAGGAGGCCCCGCGGTCCCTAGGTTAGGGATACTCTTATCTCCTCTGTCCTTCCTCCATCGGCTTATTCCTTTTTCAGTTCATTCTTCCTTACTTTGCTATCCCTTGGCTATCTTGCCTCGCTATCTCTATCTCAATGCTTTCACTTTTTGCCTCTCCGGCTCACAGAACTGAGTTGGAGGAGGAGTCAGTCGCTACTAACGGCCGCCCCTCGCGCATGACACGTGACGTCACTCTCGAGGGTGGTGCCGTTAGTGCAAACTTTTAAAAAAAAAAGCTCCCGTGACGGATGCGCGCCTCCGGCTTACACCCAGGAAGTAATGAATGGTGAAGATACAAGAGAAGATCAAGAATTACGGTAGGTACGTAATTTTCATTTCTCTCCCCCCCCAGCTCAGTGAGGAAGAAAAAAGAAAGCCCACAGTCTGGATATTTCTCAGTCGGGAAGAGTGATAACATACCAATTTTACATAGCCGTGTTCTTCTACAACAGCACCACTTTCCCCGACCATGCTCTTGAACTACCGAACTGAATGAAAATTAAACCGGGCATCAGTCCATATGGTTTCAAGCTGGAAAGCCCGTTATCAAAACGGCACAAGTACCACAATGTACCCACACTTAAAGCTGCTGCTTAATGTTAAAAATATAAATAATGTACCTTGGGACTACCCCTTGTCATTGCAGATGCACTTTTCTGTTAGACTCACGCAAGGTCAGTCGCACACTCAATAGACACTTCTTCCGATGGCTAATGAATAATAAAAAAAAAGTCTTGCTGAAAGCAGACAGACGATGTCCACAGACTGCTAGGCTAAATCTTTTCTGCACACTTCTTTTAGAGGGAAGTGTGTGTGTGTGTGTATGTGGGGGGGGTCAGTACATTACAACAGCTCTGTGGGGAGGAGCAACAACAAAAGGAAGAACAGCCTTTAAACATATGCACTACTTTTTAAATTAAAACAAAAATTATACTACTTTTATTCATTTTTAAACTTGTTTTCTCTCTTATTTTACAACTTAATTCTAATTCACTAAGATGCCCATTTTCTAAACGTAATAATACCCTCCAGGGTGGGCATTATTGGGAAATACCGGACCTTCCAGGGGCTATAAGGCCCTCTGCCTGCGGCGTCAGGCCTCATTATGCCCCTGGGCAGTCTGCTGTTTCCCAATAATGCCCACCTCGTCGGGTATTATTGCTTACACACATATATATATATATATATATATATATATATATATATATATATATCCTTTTAAAACTTCATTAATGTACCAGTTAGGGTAACTTAATGCCACAAAAGTAGAGGATCATTAGGGATTCTAACCGTAATTCCCCATCCTCACCCCCCAAGCAGCAAAAGGAAAAAAACATCAGGGTTTTGGGTCTCTGGAGTCTTGGCAAATCAGTGGTGGGATCTTGCTTGGGGTTGGGTACCATAATACTCCCCTTCCCCCCAAGACCGTAGCCTCCAGTCCAAAGCACAAGGTACAGGTACAAGCCAGTGCCTCATAGTAATACACTCTTCTAAGGTGGAGAAGTATGTCTTCCCACATGTTGCCAACACAGTTGCTTCCTTCACACAGGGCCCTGCGGGCTCTGTGTGAAAAAAGGACATCATATGTGATGTTGTTTGCTCAGGAAAAGGGAAGGGCATTAGGATTGAGAACCCCAAGGAAGACCCTATCACTGATTCGCTAATACTCCAGAGACCCAAAACCCTAATGTTTTTTTCCTTTTTCTGCTTGGAGGGGTGGGGAGTTAGGGTTGAAATCCCTAATGCCACATTTCCCCACTTTTGTGGTGTTATTACCCTAACTCGTGCATCTCTCTCTATATATATATATATATATATATATATATATATATGAAAAGAAATAGGGAATTTGTTTAACCATATAAGGAACACTGAGCCGAAACTTGTTTCCAGGTGCGACCTGAGAGCACAGGGAAGTTAAGTGAGTTGCTCAGGTTCACACAGTAGGCAAGTGGAGGCTGTGGGATTCAAACCCAGGTCTCCAAGTTTGCGACCCAGTGCCCTAGACCATAGCACTATACTGCCTCCTTAGATACATATATATATATATATATATATATATATATATACACACACACACACACACACACACACACACACATATGTAACAGAGTTGTGCTTTGATATATGCATGCCTTGGTGTGTGTTGTAAATTATAGTTCTCTGGTGTCTAGTGGTGTTTCCCACCCTTCAGTCACTGACTCTGTATTTATAGAATGTTTCCCTAGTGTCTATTCTGCTGGGAGGCTGCCCTTCCCCCCCGATTCTTTTTAGTTTTTTATTTTTGTATTATTTAGTTATTTGTAAATTTCGTAAAGAAACTTACAATAAAACAGCACAGAAGGACATAAAAATGAATTAGCAATACTGTGACAGTAATAAAACAATATGTCCTATCATTTGATACAGCATAGTGGGAAGTAACAATACAAATTTATATACTAGGAAATTACATTTTCCCTAGGCTAATCACAGCTAAGAGCTATCCCGGGATACCAATGAAAAATATTATAATAACAGTACCCACTATCACGGCACGGCAATAAGCCGATAAGTATCTCAACTTTATCTCGACTATAAACAAAACCACCCACGAGATCTAACCTCAGAAGTGAACCCAGTAACATTAACAATTCGTATAGATTCAGTGAGCAGTATGAGGCATAGTCTGTAAACCAAACAGTAGGAGAAAAAAAAAACAGTAAACCATAAGACTGCCCTCTAAAGTAAGCTCTCCTTGTGTCCATAATAGTGATAGCACTTCTAATTAGCAGAGTCTTAATAAAGTCCCATAGCTTAGAGTAGGTCGGAAGCCCATAATGAAAGGCACTGTGTGCGCCAAAAAAATTAAATAGTCATAAAAAAAGAAATCGAGCCCCAACATCAAGGCACCAAATATGGGAAATTAAACCAGGCTTCAGTTGGGCCAGCCCATCAGCGCAGCGGTTGGCTTTCCACTTGTGATGCCGGTGACCCGGGGTTCAGGGACGGATCCGGGTTGCCAGAGTGCCGGCTGGGGGGAGGATTGTGTCCAGTGCATGACGGACTCCTGGCGGAGGCCGGGGGTACAGCAGCAACCGACACCAGCTAGAGTCAGGGGGCGGGGCGGACACTGGCCATCATTGCATGTCCCCTCCCCCTTAAGAGGACAGAAAACTCCTCCCGACGCCTAGATGACGTCTGCTTCTGCTTCTATGGCCTCAGGCCGACTCCTCGACGTATCCCAATGTCTGCATAGTGCCGCCGCGGCCCTGCCCTGAGGGGGGAGCAAATTGGGGGGCTTCAAGGAGGCTGGCTGATCTGGGGCGAAGTGAGGGGTCCGTAACCAGACCGAGAATACCGGTGCGACGGGGGCAAAAAAGACTAAATATGAAAAAAAAAAAAACAGGCTTCAGTTAACCATAATACCAATGTAGTAAGTGTGGGCACAACCTCCAATGCCAGGACAGGGCACAATAAATCAGAAGACTGTTCAAGTCCACAGAAATAGGGCAGCTGCACAGGTACTCACAGAACGGTGCCCATGGGCCCAACACCACAATCACTCTGCTCCTTCATCCTCCTCCTGCGGTGCCATCCATATCTGCTTCTGTTTGTTCCAGCAACTTGGCAGCATCAGCAGGCTCACTGAACATGTGTTGGCTGACGCTTTAGACTGGGTAGGTTGTTTTGCCTTTTTTGACTACATTTGTAGTAATTTACTAGCAAAGCATATGACAGCTGGCTTACAAAGATGCAAGCACTTTATGTAAAAAGCATTTTGTTTAGCACTTATATGTAACCTGATGTTTTTATACATTATGAAATAAATAAGGTTACAGTGCGTTTCTTTGTGCCTGTGTAACCAGGGTTCGGTGGGGTTGTTGTTATTATGTAGCGCCCGGTGCCTCCATTTTATAACCCAATACCTGGTTAGCCTAGGTTCAGGGAGAAAACATTCGCTTGGCATCAGGGCTAGGTTTGAACTTCTGGACAGGGGCACCCAAGTAATTCCGGACTCAAGAAGCAAGAACTGAGAATGTCCAAACCAGGAGTGGGATTCTAAAGTGGGGCTTTTATTCTCTTCAACACAAGAATACAAAGCAAGATGCCCCCACTCCCCTCCCCCCCCCACAGGGCTACACACACTAGTTATGCAGATCTATAGAGGTCAGAACACATCTGTCAGAACACATCTTCTTCATCATCACAACAACCCTCAGGTTTTGAACACACTGGGCTCTCGTGCCCGAACTGGTATTCTCTCTCTCTTGGATTCCCTGGCATGGCATTCAGCCAGCCCTAGTACACATTTCCATATGGCATGGATCTTCTGTTGGTGGCTCCCTCAACCACCCGTGAGCACTTCCTAGCTCTAAAGGGAAAAAACACACATTCTTAATCCCACGTCTGGGTACTTTCTGCAAACACTGGCCATGTGCCTGGGAGAAAGCTATAGGTACCCTAGGTGAATCCGTAGAGGTAAATCTGGTTACTCCAGATGGGGGGTCTCCCACTTCTTGTCCCCAAATCCATACCCGGCCATTCATTTGGAGTCAACACCTTTCCTTTGAACTCTCTGTTTGTAGAACGCTGTCTCGAAATATATATCACATTTAACATTCTGCTTTCTAGGTAACTGGTGTCCTGACTTGCAACGTTCCTTAAGTGGCTATGTCCACCCCTGTAGACCCCCACTGATTAGATGCATTTCAAGCCATACACATAACTTGAAGTATTGTACTTCGCTGTCCTTTCCTGACCACATGGTAGCAGATACTTTACACAGCTGTCTCGGTGAAAACATAGGCTCTCTGGCAGAGCTGACTCACCATGGCTCGCAGGTGCCCCAAGGCTTCTCTCACAGGAAAAACACACTTGGTACCTCAGTACAAATCTTCTCATCAGGCAGCTTTCCTTCTTCCAGCAGGGCCATGGGATTGCCCCTGAAAAGCTGCTCTTGTTCCCCCCATCCCTGTCAGGGATGGGGCACTGGAATAAACTGGGGAACAGTCTCAACCACTTCCATAAGTTTTCTTCTGTGTCCTTCTCTAGAGTGAGAACGCACACCCTCCTTCTGTGGTAGCTCTATTACAGAGCTAGGCTCTGAGCGGCTGCCAACTGCAGCACATCTCCTCCCTCCACTGAGTCTCCCACTAGACTACTTTGAAAACTCCAACGTTCTAACCTAACTCCCAGCTGCAACATTCTGCTGTGGCTTATGCTGCTGCGAGAATTCTATACGATGTCATCCCTCCAGCTCAGCTGAGAGTGAGGCAGTGTGAAACCCATTTAACTGGTGTCTCACACGCTGCCTTTCCCTGCCTGCCACTAGATCTAAATGGGATTCTGGTAACCCCAGGTGACAGGGTTACACCTGCATGTGTGAATTATATTTAGCTGCATACTAACCTACTCATAATTTGCTCACCAAAAAACTTTATACTGCTTTTGATCACTGAACATGTAGGTATGCCCATTCCAAGAGACCTTGAGTCTTGCAAGGAAAAGCAACTGGTGCTGGATCTTCTGCTCTTGAAGATAAGTGTGCACCCAGTTTGAAGGCCTTCCGCCTCTGCCTCGTGGCAAAAGAAAGGTCTGGAAACATGGAGACATCAGAGTCTTGATATTTAAGTTGTCACCTCCGTTTAGCTAAGTTAAGTATATGATCCCGGACTCCAACCCCGTTATACACCACCAAGAAAGTCCTAGGCCCTGTACTTCCTATCAAGGCCCTCCAGGGGTAACTCGAGAGGCTCTTTCTCTTCCTCCATCAATCCCAGAAGTTGCTGTAAAAAAGTTTGTGCAAAGCTCAAAGGGGTGTCATCCTCCTCTTGCTCAGGGAGCCCAGTAATATGAACGTTCTGTTCCCTGGCTTGGTTTTCAACCTGTTGAAGTCACATCTTCAGTAAAGAATTTTCTTTTATTAGTTTAAGTGCAGCTTCGTAGGATTTGCCGGCAGAGCTTCCATGAGTTACATCACCTGTTCAATAATAGCAATCCTCATCTCAAGGGAGCTAACCCTGGGGGTTAGGGTATCCAACTTTTTGTCCATGTCTTGCACAATCCTGACCAGCTGGATAAGAGTTAAGTGAATTGTAGCAAGCAAGATCTCTTCATTACCAACACTACCAGTACTTGAGGCTCCATCATGCTGAGAAGGCCGACCGACCTGTGGCTGAGACGATTTGGGTTTAAAGAAGTCCATGGAGGTCGGTTTATTTTTTGATTTGCTCATTTTCACTCCCACTGCACTATTCACCCATCTGTTAAGCAGTACCAAAGCTGAATTCAATTCCACAATGATTTAAAGTCACTTAAGGGTTCGAATTTTACGGAGCTCTACAAAGATGCGTCTGCTCTATTCAGCTGCTAAGTCATGCCCCCCCTTTAAGTTTTTTTTATAGTGGAGAGACTCTCCGACTGGGAGAGCAGAGCCTCCAGCTCATCCCTTTCCTCCTCCTACAGCTGCTGCAGAGTGACAGAAGACAAGAATTCCCATAGGGCCTTGTCATCTTCCTCTCACCAAGAGTTTGCATAAAGATTGGTATAATAAGATGCAAAGGTATGGGAGATGTCTGCGGTGTTAGTGTAGATGGTATCTGCTCTGTAGTTTTCATTTATTTATTCATTAAAATGTTTCAACAAGAGGGCACACTGAACAACAAATTGCTCTCCTCATGTTGTGACCTGGGGGGGGGGTTACACGAGGATAAGAAAACAGAGATTATACATTTAATGGATGGAAGAACAATTACATTGTGTTTGAGCAAGCAGATAAAATTATGCAGCAGCAGGATGCGGTACAGGCAGTACAGTTTGTAAAAATACATCAAGGAGTCCACAGGAAGGATACAGCATGACAGGCGGTACAAAGTATGTAAACAGAACAATCATAGTTCTAATGATATACCAAGTGCCCCTTCAAGGTAGTACACAAGTGCTATAGTAGGAGTGCAGAGGGGAGTAGGTAATAAGCACTGAAGAGACGAAAGAGGAAGAGCAGGAGGGAAGGTGAGGGTAGGCAGCCAACATCACTTACCCCTTCAGGATGATAAGGAACCCTGCAAGTGGAGCTGGGGCTGAAAAAAAGGGGGGAATGCTACATAACCCTGGACCCCCCTTCAGGATGCTGTGAACCCTGCAAAGCGGTAGGGAATTAGTAGGCAGGAACTAAGAATAAAGGTAATTAAGGATCCCCTTCAGAATGCTGTGAACCCTGCAAGGGGGTAGGGAGTTGGTAGGCAGGGACTGAAAATAAAGGCAATTAAGGAGGGTTAAAGCAAGAGCAGCTGGGAGAGAGGAAATTGTGGAGGGCAGTGCTAAGGGAATAGGAGAAGGAAGAAGAGTGGCGAATTTGAGGGGGGAGGGAGTTCCCGATTTTGGGGAAGTGATGGGCAACGCTAGTCTGACCAATGAGGGTGGAACAGCGTGGGACCACCAAAGTGCACATGTCACTAGATCTGAGGGAATGGGAGGGTGGAGGAGGATTGGAGAGAGAGAGGAGGAGAGGTAGGGAGGGAGTTCTTCAAGCCAGAATTTGGAGGTTAGCTTGGCACAGTGGGAGAGGCACCTGGTAGATAATGAAGGGAAGGCAAGGGAGCGATAGAGTTCACCGAGATGTGTATGAGAGGGAGAGTAAAGGGCAAAGCGGCAGGAGTTAAAAAGAGTGTCCAGTTTGGTCAGGGAAGATTTGGGAGCAGGGCACCAGGCTTGGGGCACAGTTTCTTCAGGATGGCGTAAGTATGCACAGAGAAGTTGAGGTGTTGGTCCAACCAAACACCAAGATATCTAAATGAGGATGTGTTGTCAATGGTTGTCCCGTCGAGGGCATGGAAGGAGGGCAGGTTAGTGAGTCTTGAGAGTCTCTGCTTGACGCCAAAGGTAATAGAGACTGTCTTCTTGGCATTGAGGAAGAGCTGCTGGAAGGCAAACCAGAGCTGAACTTGGCTGAAATCATGCTGTAGGCTGGTTTCCACAGCAGCAGGGTTTTTACCAGAACTGTACAAGACAGTATCATTGGCGCACATATGGATGGAGGAGGTGGAACAGGCTGTGGGAAAGTCACCTAGGAAGATAGAGAAAAGCAAGGGACCGAACACTGAGCCCTGTGGGACTCCAGTCTTGATAGGGAGAGGAGGGGAGATGGAGTTGGAGATTTTTATTGATTGGGTCCTGCCAGTGAGGTAGGATTTAAACCAGTTTGTAGCAGACAAGGCAAGGCCTGCTGTGGAGAGGGAGTCAAGAAGCAGAGTATGGGAGACAGTGTCGAAAGCTTTGGCTAGGTCGACAAAGATAGCTGAGGTGATCAGGCCATCGTCCATCCCAGTAAGGATGGAATCGGTGAGCCTGAGGAGGGAGGTGGTTGTCAAGTGCTTCTTCCGAAAACCAGATTGGAACAGGGTGAAGAAGGAGGAATTAGTGAGGAAAGGGAAAGTTGGGAGAAAACCAGGTGTTTCTGGAGTTTAGCAAGGGTAGGAAGGAAAGAGATGGGGTGGACAGGGCACTTCCTTTGGGGAGAGGAAGTACAACAGCATGTTTCCAGGATGTGGGAACTTGAGCAGATGTAAAGGAGAGATTAAAGATTAAAGAGACAGGATAAGCAATAGCAGGAGCAGAGAGGTAGAGAGGTTTAGTATCAAGATCGTCTGGAGAGGACCCTTTAGAGGGGTTAAGAGAGAGGAGAGTGCCTAAAGCTTCATCTGGGGAGATGGAGAAGGAGAAAGGGGGAGAGGCAGATGAGGGATGCGGTGGTGGGCTTGAAGTGGGAGCTGGTGGGGGAGGAAGGGAGCATAGGAGGGACGAGGCACAAGAGGTATAGTAGGCGTTAAATTAATTGGCCACCAAGGAAGGGTCAGATACCAAGGAATTGTTTATTTTAAGAACGGGGGTGGGACAGAGGAGAGAATAGGGCATGGACCACCCTCCAGAATTTGGATTGGGAGTTTATGTTTGTGAGGAATGAGGATTTGAAATATTCGGACTTTGCCAGTGTGGTAGCTTTAGTACAAGAGTTGCATAGCATTCTGTATGTAGCATAGTCACTGTGGTGTCTGGTAGATTTGTGTTTTTTCCATGCCCAGTCACGCTTCCTGAAGTAGGCCAGTAATTCCAGGGTGATCCAGAGGAGGTGTATCCCACGGACTCTGGTCCTCTTGAAGGGAGCAAATGCGTTCCAGGGGCTTGGTTGACAGAAGCAGAGGAGAGAGGGGCCCAGTCTGTAGAAACAAGTTCAAATTTGAATAGGGTAAGATCTAAGGATTTGAAGGAGCGAAGCTGGATGATTTTAGGAGGGGGTTTAGGGCGATGGACCTTGCAAACCATGAAAATAGGGTTCTGGTTGCTAAGGGTGTCGGGGAGGATACCTGACATGATTATGCAGTGCAGATGAGTAGTGAGTGCCCAGTCAAGCAGGGTATGATTCTGCATTTTATGATTTGGGTGTGTGGGCTCAAGTATAAGTTGGGTGAGGTTTAGTGCAGCAACGTCGGTCCATAGCTTAGTCAGTGTGGGAGACAGACAATTTAGATTCAGGTCTCCCAGTGTGAACAGTTCTCCAGATTGCAAGATAGAGGAGAAGGAGGATAAGAGCTCCGCCGCAACCGAGAGGCTTGGATGGCAGTAGATACCAGCTACAAAAATAGGACTGTGTAAGGAAGAGTAATGTGGGTGACAAGGGCCTCATATGAAGCTGGGACAGAGGAAGATAGGATCGTTGTAAATTGCAATGGGGACAGGATATACATGGCCACTCCTCCACACCGACCTGACCAGTCTTGTCTGACGAGGGAATAACCAGAGATGGCAGTGGCATTGTCCAGGATCCTTTTTTTGAGCCAGGTCTCAGTTATAATTAAAATGTCTGGGGGTGTGATATCATGAGAGTTTGGATGAGGTCAAATTTAGGTAACAGGTTGCAGATGTTTAAGTGAAGAAGTTTCAACCCATTGGGGATAATCATAGGGACTGTGGAGTTAGATGTAATGGAGTTGGGGGGAACAGCTGAGGGGAGAGAAAAGGGAGGACCAAGGTTGGGATGGATGTTCCCAGATGAGAGAAGGAGGAGGGCAAGGATGAAGTAGTGTAATTTAGGACTTTTATACTAAAAGTGGGAAATTTGGGAGGATAAGGAAGAGAAGGGGATAGGAGATAAGGAGATGAGGATAGGCAAAGTGATTTGGAAGAGAAAAAAGAGAAGCAAGAGGGAAAAGGGAAAAGTAGGACCATATTTCGAAAGGGGCAGTGGGGGTGATTGCAAGGATGAAGGAGGTAGCAGGGAGCGGCAGAGGGATGGATGTTACAGTCAGTATGATAGGGAAAGGGGAGATGAAGGTCAGTACCAAGAAGGAGGGAAGAAAGAAGTAGAGGTTTTATCATTTTTTGAGGGAGGAGATGGGGTACATTCAGTATGAGACTATTTTTAACTTAGATTAACTTGGAGGGATCAGACAAAGTAGGCAAAATGCCCATTTAATTGTTTCCCACTCATAGTGGGGTTACCTCAGCTTCCTAGTATTCAAGAGATATTCATCTAGCCTTGTTTTAAACTGATCAAATGTAGATGCCTCAATAGTATGTTTAGGTAAAGTGTTCCATATTCTGAAAGTGCGTATGTTATAAAATGCAGGTGTTTAACTGTATGAAAATTAGGAACGTGAATTTGTATATTATGTGACCTAAGGTTAACCTTCTTATCAATTATATGAAAACCACATTGCTCCATTAGGGAGGGGTCTTTATTGATTTTGTATAATAGTAACAAATCATCCCTAATTCTTCTAGTTTCCAAAGAATATAGGTTAAGTATCTTTAACCTTTCATTCTAATCACAATTTTTTAACCCATGTGCTGATTTAGTTACCCTCTTCTGAATTATTTCTAATAAGTTAATATCTCTTTGGAGATAAGGACTCCAGACTGGGGTGCCATAATCAAGATGTGGCAAAACATATGTTTTGTATAATTTCATAATACTTAATCTATCTCTAGATATAAATGCTCTTCTTATAGAATGAATTATTTGATTACATTTCAGAAAAAGTTTTTTAGCATGTGTTTTGTAAGATAAATTGATATCCATCCATACACCAAGATATTTCTCACATGTGCTAGCCTTAAGTTCTTTGTTGTTCAGAAAATATTGATATTTAGGGTTACTGTTACCAAATTGTAACACAGAACATTTATCTTCATTGAATTTCATATTGTTTTCCACTCCTCATTGTTCTACAGATTGAAGATCTTTACATAATTGTTGATATTGAGAAAATGAGGAAACATCCCCACCTGTTTTTGTATCATCCGCAATTTAGTTATGGCACTGCCAAGCCCTTTACCCATATCTCTTACATATAAACTAAACAGCACTGGACCCAGTACTGATCCCTGAGGAACTCCACTAGTAACATTTCCATCCTTGGAAAATACTGAATTAATTCTTACTTTTTGTTTCCTGTCAGTTAACCAGTTTTTTTTATCAATCTCAGGATGTAACCATTTAGTCCTAAGTTATGTAATTTAGAAATAAGTTTTGTCATGGTGGACCAAAACAAGAGCCTTTTCTAGATCTAGATAAATTACATCTGTTGGTACTCCTTTATCTAGTTGACTACTAACAAAATTATAGAAGGAAATCAAATTTGTATTACACGAGAGACCTTTCTTGAAACCATGCTGTATAAGATCTTCATAATCAATCATATTCTTGATTCTTTCAAGCAGTTTACAGCAGACCGAAGCAAGACTAATTGGTCTATAGTTAAGTACACAGGCTCTGTTACCCTTTTTATGAATGGGAACAATTATAGCACTTAACCAATCAGATGGAATATCACCAGTCTTAAGAGATTTATTAAATAGCGTGGTTAAAGGCTGAACTACAGCATTAGCAATTTTTTTCCAGACAATAGAGCTTATATTGTCAGGTCCTGATGACACTGATGTGCATAATTTATATAGTTCGTTAAGTACTGTTTCTTGATTCAAATTTATTTCCACTGACTTATCAATGCAAGGTTTAGGTGTTATCGAATTTGTTTGGTGAAATACTGAAGTAAAAAATGAATTAAAGGCATTGGCAATATCCATATTGTTTGACATTGTCTCACCATCAACTGTTATTGTATTGATTTTATTATTTGACTGCTTATTTTTATTAACATAAGCTTAAAAGGCTTTACAGTCTTTGGAGCTAGCCAGTTTACGCTCCAACTGAATTTTTTCCCTTTTAATTAATGCTTTAAGTAACCTTTGTTAGGTCATATATCTGAGTTTATTTATTGAGGAGGGATTTAGTTTATATTTCCTAAAGGCTCTATGTTTCTTACTTATTTGTGTTTTAATAATCTTAGAAAACCGAAGTGGGATATCACCCTTACTACTGAATTTTTTTACGTCTAGGGATATGCAAGGTCATTGCCTCCTGTATCTTGTTTATTTGTATAATCCACATTTGGTTTACTGTTAAACCTTTAAGAAAAGATCTCCAATCTGTATTACCAAGGTCATTGGTTAGTTTTGACCAATCAACTTTCTTAAAGTCAGGTAGGGCTGTAGAGCCATGAATTTTAGGTTTAAAGAGGTTTAGTGTACATTCAATAGTTTTACGATCACTAGACCCCAGATGAGCACACACATCAATATTGCAAATATGCTCCTTGCAATAAGTGATAACTAAATCCAGGATGGAACACAAGGGAGGGGAGGACCTCGGCACCCAACTAGGGATCTGAGGTTCGAGCAGACTCGATAGACCGTAAGGCCTAATCTGCTGGCAAATAGTATGTTAGTATGTTGTTACCACTAGTTGGATTCCGGAGTAGTTGATCACAGCCATGTGAAATTAGTGCATCTAACAATGTCTGTTCGAATGTGGTTGTCCCTTTTAACACATCCCAAGATATACCTGGAGCATTAAATTCACCAAGAATTATAGTGTTGCCTAAGTTACAAATATTATTGATTTCATTTATTAACTCATAGTTATAACACTGATAACTATTAGGGGGTCTATAACAAATACCTAATCTTATTTTTGGTAGGTGAGTGAAAATTAGATCTATCCATAAGGATTCAGTTAACTTATTAGATTTATTAAATATTTCTATTTCCTGACATTGTATATTCTCGGAGATGTAACAACAGACCTCCCTTCTTCCCAGTTCTATTTTTATAGAATAACCGAAATCCTGGTATGTTGTTGGACCACTCGCTAGAATCATCCCACTATGCTTCAGTAACACATACTATATCCACATTAAGTTCTTTAATAAGAGTTTTAAGTTCAGCAAGTTTAATCTGATTAGGACTTCGAGCATTAATTCCCTAAACCTTAAGTTTCGTTTTTACATCCTCATGATGGTTGTTTGTCCTGGGACCCTTGTCAGTCAGTTTAAAGATTTACAAATAATGCTTTCAAAAACCCTACCTAATTTGTATGCACCTTGTTTACTTAAGTGCAAACCATCCCAGCAGTATAATGACCTATTATCAAAGAATGTCTCCCAGATACAGAAGGGAGAGCAGTGAGGGCAATGGAGGAGGACAGAGTATAGAGCAGTTCCCTTTAAGGGGGAGGACTGTACCCAGTAGCAAGTAGGGGGGAGCGTGTGCGCGGAGCCAGAGTCTATTTAATAGAGGTCGGGGCCAGGGTGAGCGGGTGGGACAAATGATAAATTGTGCAGTTAGCAAGTTGTGCGAGTCAAACTAGAGAGGTCGCAGTTTTAAAAATCCTAGTTCCAGTTCCTTTGTGCTCGGATAGGTTGATGCAGTTTCTATGCTTAACAACTGTCTCTCTGAGATCAAAGACTGGATGAGCACTAGCTGGCTGAGACTGAATCTGGGCAAGACTGAAGTGTTGATAGTGAACCCGGGTCGTCCAGGGGCAGGTTTGGGGGCTGGGCAAGTGTCAGGCCTATGGCTTGATAGTGTTCAGCTCACTACCTCAGACCGGTGCGTAACCTGGGCGTTATTTTTGACGACCGCCTGACCCTGAAATTTTACCATCTGAGAAATATCGCTCGGGTGAAACACCTGGTTCCTCCGGATGACCTTCCAACATTGGTCCGTGCCTTCATTACCACCCGTCTTGACTACTGCAGTGCCCTCTACCTAGGGCTTTCTGGGGTTGATATCCGCCACTTGCAGCTAGTGCAGAATGCTGTGGCCAGGTTATTGACTGGTACGTCAAAGACCAGTCATATTACACCTGTGCTGCGCAGACTGTACTGGCTGCCCGGTTCAGTGGTGGATCATCTATAAGGTTGGCTTGCTAACCTTCAAAGCCCTACATGAACAGGGACCCGACTGCCTGAAACATCTCCTGACTCCCTACTCTCTGTCTTCGTCCTCTCCAATCCACTGATGAGGGACTGCTAAATATTCCCAGGGTTCATTTAAAAACCTGTGGCGCTCATGTGTGTTCCTTTGCAGCACCAACCCTGTGGAATTCTCTACCTCGTCGATTAAGAGAATGCCTGACCATCAACAGCTTTAAATCTGTGCTAAAAACATATTAGTTCACTCTAGCCTTCCCAGACTACTTTTAATCATCTTTGTATTTATTGTTTTAATGAAAGTTTTAAATGTGTTTGTGTATTTAAAATGTGCAGCACCTTGGCTTTGGAAAGGCGCCATAAAAATAAAGTTTTACTTTACTTTTTACTTTACTTTTAGAAAAGCAGCACAGAAACCGTGGAGGAAAGGTGAGCCAATCAGAAGAGAGCAAGGATGGGACCTGGCCAAAGAGAAGCTGAGTCCAGGCTAAGGCTGCCAACTGTGGTTCAGGCTTGGGGAGCGGGCTTCCATGGTGGTCTGAGGCCGTACCTGAGTCTGGGTGGGCAGGCAGATTGAAGTTCGTGGCCGGCTCGGTTCAGTGCTGGTCCATTTTTATCAGAAGTGCCCACTCAGGGATAATGTCCTGGAAGAAAGGGAGGAGAGATTTAGGTGAAGTTAGAGCAGACAGGACCAGAGGCTGAAACAGGGGTGGTACTCAGTGTGGAATAAAAGGGAAGGGAGTGGCGTGAGAAAAGGAGGAGGGGGAAGAGAAAAAGCAGTTTAGGAGCTGCCAGAGGGGAAATGCAAGTGGGGGTGGGGGGGTGCTAGGACAATGGCATCAGGAATACAGCTAAACAAAAGACAGGAGAGTTAGAACTGAATGTGAGGCGATAGGGAACAGGAGAGAGAGAGAGGGGGAGGGAGGGAGAAGTAATTTTAGGAGGAGCCGAGAAACGCTTGTTGTTGCGGGAGCTTCGACTTTCAGTGTGGAGAAGGAGTTGAGAGGAAAAACAAGCAGAAGAACATTTACATAGGTTGTAAAATTGCACAAAAGAGCTAGCACTTTACACAGGCCTGACAACAGAATTGCTCTAGGCTATGGCAGAAGTAAAATCTAACATCAAACAGTATTACTTATTACAAATTATGCAGTTAAGCAAGCTGTAGAGTCAAACTTTAATTGTGCCCTCAACTAGGCTTGTGAGCACAATTTGCAAAGTCACTGCCCACTAGAAGCAAGGGTCTCTGCTCTATGACAATGCGAAGTAAGTGTTGTTTGAAAAAGGAGACTCTTTCCTTACTATTATCAGGGGCATAGATGTTAAGCAGGATGCATGGTGTTACCCTGTAGGAAACCTGGATATTCTCAAATCTACCCTCCTTGTCCTCCATGACTTGTTCTACTACCAGTGGGGTATCTTTCCATACAAGTATGGCAACCCGTCTCCTATACTGATGAGCTACATATGTGGAAGAGTAGCCCGATTCCACCTAGCTTCTCTTAAGCTAGCAATGTTCAGGCTGGGAGAGATGAGCCTCCTGTAAAAAGGCAATGGTAGCTTTAAGTCTACCTAGTTCTTGTAAAATGCGTGCTCTTTTAATGTAGGAGTGAAGTCCTTTAATGTTATATGTTACTAGATTTAAGTCAGCCATAACTTCAGCTGAGTTCCCCTCCTGAGGTCCCTGACTGAGGCACACCACTTCAGAACCATATACAAAACAGGAAACCATTCACAACCATAAACTATTTACGAAGAGCATTCTCAAATTAACTAAGTTAGTTCCAAAGATAAAAGTTATTGTTCTTGAAACTACTCCCAGTCAGCCATCCCTGGGTCCACAGGGAATTTGTCTGGAAGGGCTTGACTTCAGGGTGAGACATACCTGTCCCATCCGAGGTGGCCTGTGATGTGGAACCTGAGGATGTGTAGGCTGGATGACAGTGGCCTTCACCTTGGTGGATTGTACTGTGTAGACAGTGTGCCGTCTGTGTATCTGCAGGTGGTTGCCCTTTAGCACAGATAATACCATCATCATAGAATAACCAACCTTCCTGCCCCCCCCCCCATGATCTGGAAATTGTTGTGTTTCGAACCTCCCTTAATGGAGATGGTCTTTCCCCGGTCCTCTCTCCATGACTCCATTAGTAAATGTCGTCCCTGTGTTCAGGACTCCAGGGCTATAGTCTCTGGGCCACGCTTCTTCCCCGTTTACTTTTCTTCCACTCATGTCCCCTATTGCACTTTTTGCCCCCCAAAAAGGGTGAAGCATCACAGTCTCCTCAGAAGGGGCAGCAGGGAAACTATTGATTTGAATTGGTCCTAAAAGAGTCATACTGTGCAAATAGATACCTGCAGACCTCATTTTTTGGTACTTCATTTTTATTAGTTTACTGCATTACATGTACAGCATATAATCCCAATAGGTAGACTTGAGATATAATGCAAATAACAACATTACATGTCATTAAGGAATTTTTACAGTAACAACAAATAGCCCCTATACTAAGTTACATCACTGGGGGGTTATCAATAATTATATTAATTAATACCTTGTAAACTGTGTACAAAAAGGCTTAATGCAGCCATGAGCGGGAGATTAACCAAACCATCTTTTAAAATTATATGATCCCTTGTCATAGAGATAGATACAGCTCCCCCAAACATCGGTGTAGAAATACAAAAGAAACAAAATCAGCTTTCAGTTTTGAAACTCTTGCAACCTTTATACCATTAATTAAAACTATTTTCTAAGGTGCAGAAGCTTATTTAAAGTCCCAGTAAATTCAGACCTTACTCTGCAGGCTTTCGATCACTCTCTACATTTGTGGACCTACTAAAACACAATAAATGTAGTCCAGTTGGGAGCAAGTAGCTCCTCTCTGACGATCCCAACACAGTAAAATTAAATTAGCAAGTCTACGGTTTAGAGGAGGGCACATCGAAAAGTCAGGAGGCTTTTTACCCAATGGACACAGGTAGTTCAATGCGATAACATTTAATGAGTGTTACCCTAGAAAACGTGTAATCCTGACTGTCCTCGTTATCGCTATCCACCTCCGAATTTTTGGCATCAAATTCCCTCTGTACCCAATTGGTGAATTTTGTGGCTTCATCTGGCTCTGAAAATTGAAACGTTTTATCACCGTAGAAGACTCGGAGACTAGCTGGTAGCAGAAGCACATGTTGGATCCCCAACTGTCTTGAGACGAGCCCTCGTGGTGTCATATGTTTTCCTCCTCTGTCAGGTTGCAAAACTCAGGTCAGGGAATATGTGTATTTTATTCCCCTCCCAGTCCAACGTTCCAGATTTCTTGGCATTGTCAATTATGGTATCCTTCTCTCCGATTGAACCCAACACCACC
Organism: Neoceratodus forsteri; assembly: GCA_016271365.2. Classification (NCBI taxonomy): domain Eukaryota; kingdom Metazoa; phylum Chordata; order Ceratodontiformes; family Ceratodontidae; genus Neoceratodus; species Neoceratodus forsteri. The sequence continues at coordinate 173,502,571 of JADMNL010000030.1, forward strand.
AGGAAGGTGCACGTCATCATCAGGCCCCTCGTTGTCCAACTCCTAGAGCCTCGTGGAGTTATCCGATATGCCTTGACAATGGTGAATGCTGTTGGTATCTGGAGGAGATCTTTCAGGAAACCATTCAAAAAGCCCTGAGGATCCTCGGCCTCTGCATGCTCAGGTGTGTCCAGTATCCTAATGTTGGTAGCTCGAGATTCTCCAGCCAGCGGCGCAGCAGGCCATTATCCTTTTCCAGGCTGCTGTGGCAGACATTGCGGCTGAAGCAGAGTGCGCTATTGCGTTGGTGTCTTCCGACAGTTGCCCCACTGTGTCCATAGTTTTAAATTGGTTGGAGAAATCTTCCATCCGGCTGTCCAACTTTTGAATTGCCTTCAGAAGAGCTGCATTGGATGGTTGTGGTGCTTCTTCCAATGCTGCAGGAATTGGGTCTTTATTCTGCCCAGGATGAGTGTCTTTTGGGCGTGTGCTGGTGCCTCCAGACGTCACTTTATTCAGTTGGCCCACTCTCCTTGACTTCTCGATCTAAAAGCCACAAATAAGGTACCAAACCGCTCAGCTCAATGAGATATGTCGAAATATGTAGCTGGTTAATAGGCAGGAACATTTTTTTCTTTATATTTATTTATTTAAGTCTAGGATTACAAAGTACCTTTGAGCCAAGGCTCTCTTACAAAGGTTCCACATCAGTAGGCACAGACAATACAGGATGTGAAGTTACCGAATAAAACAATAATGACACTGGTGGTTACAAAAAATTAGTTATAGGTACAAGTACAGGATACACTAGGAGGTGTATTAAAACATGGGAGATGGGAGAAGAGAGGATGATGATGGGACAGAGTATAGCAGCCTAGATGGCCTTGTCAAGACAGAGCAGCGGTGAGTACATAAATTGGGCATGGGGAAAAAAAAAGTATAGACGTGCTAGGAGTCGGGTAAGCATGGGCAGTGGAGGGTAAGGGCAGCAGTGAAAAAGAGAATTGCTCAGCTAGGGCAGTCACAGGTGCTAGGTGCAACAAGGGAGTGATGGAGCTTCTTCTTGAAGGCGCCCAGAGTTGGTGAGGCAGAGATGTCACTGGTAAGATTGTTGATCCAGCTCGGGGCCCTGTATGCAAATGACCTTTGAGCCTGGGTTGTACAACAATGAGGGATTTGCACTAATTGAGGTTTTGAGCTTCTGGTGTTGCAGTTGCTGACTCTGGTCTTGAGAAGGGAGCAAACCCCTGGGGGAGGGCATTCCCCATCATTATTTTCTTGACTGTGATGCAGGTTTGATACTTTACTCGGTTGTTGAGTTGCAGCCATCCAGTTTGAGAGTAGAGGTCACAGGTATGGGTGAGACGGTGGGATCCGGTGATGAGACTACGTACTTTATTTAGGGAAGTAGCAACACGTTTGAGTGTGGAGGCAGTGGCAGAGCCATAAACAAGGAGTCCATAGTCAATAACACTCACAATGGAGCTTTGAATGGCAACAGACAGTGCTTCAGGGGTTAGATGTTTTTGGTGACGGAATAGTAGGCCCAGCCTGGTATTTGCTGTCTTAGCAACATTATTGATACGGGCAGCATAGGAGAGTTTGGAGTCAAGGGTGATGCCAAGATATTTGAAGGTATCGACTTGATCAAGGGTGACTCCTTGTTTGGTATTCATGGTGAGACGATACTGTTTATTTTTGTTTCGTGAGCTACTGAAAAGCATGGCCTTAGTTTTTTTCTGGCTTAGCATCAGTTTGTGCTGCAAGAACCAGTTTTCTACGGATGTAAAACCCTGTTGGAGATTTCCTTGCAGTTTTTCTGGATCATGATGGGAGGTAAGAATAACCGCATCGTCTGCATAGAGTATAATTTGTTCTGGACAGGAGTCCAGCAGTGTGTTCAGGAATAGGCTGAAGAGGAGGGGGCCCAGAATTGACCCTTGTGGAACACCAGAGAGGACAGGTCTGGCATCAGAGAGTGTTTCAGCTATTTTTACTCTTTGGGACCTGTTGTCTAGGTAGCTGTTGAACCAGTCAACTGAATCGGGTGAGAGCCCAGCCTTTCTTAGTTGGACAAGCAGGAGACAGTGGTTGACGGTATCAAAGACCTTAGATAGATCGATGAAAGCAGCCCCTGTCATTTTACCGTTGTCCAATGAGTGGTGAATGGCTCCGGTGAATTCGAGTAGTGCTGTGGAAGTACTGTGACCCTTTCTAAAACCATGTTGCTGCTTGCACAGGATGTTTTGTATGTCTAGGAATTTGATAAGCTGGTCAGCCACAATACGTTCTAGGGCCTTGGAGAGTCGCGGTAGGATGGAGATTGGATGAAAATTTTCACGGGCAGTTTTGACACCGCTTTTGTGTATAGGTGTTACAGTGGCCAATTTCCATTTGTCCGGGAACTGACTGAGGCTAAGGGAGAGGTTAAAAATCTTAATCAGAGGCCTGAGGACTTCTTCCAGGGTGAGGGATAAAAGTTTGAGGTCGAGTGAGTCACTGCTGGATCGGGACTTGGTAATAGCTTTAGTAACATAGCTGCGGACCTGGTACATCTTGATTGATTTAAAGCGAAAGAGAGGGCAGTGAGTGGGGCAGAGGAAATTGGGGGCATTGGAAGTGTCATCCTCTCTGAAAAAATCAGTGGGAAGTACAGAACTAAGGTCAGTGAAAGCAGCATTAAGCGTGTCAGCAATGATTTTCTGATCTAGTGTGGTAACACCATCAATGCAGAGCATGGATGGGGGGGATTTAGACTGCTTCCCAGTGACTTCTTTAATGTTGTTCCGGAAGTCTCTTCCGTTTCCCCAGGAAGTTGTGCGAGCGCTCTTGAAATAGGCAGATTTTGTTTGTCGGATGGCTTTGGTGCAGTCATTTCGAGCATGTTTATAGTTACAGATGTCTGTTTGCCTCCCAGAGTTTCTAGCTAATTCCCAAAGATGATTCCTTGATTTTAGATGCCTTAGGAGGTCTCCTGAGAGCCAGGGGTTACAGAGGGCTTTTATTTTACGCTTTCTAAGAGGTGCGAATTTGTTGCAGGCTCCATTAAAGGTTTTGATAAAGTGGTCCAGGGCGGTGTTTACATCAGTTGCAGTGAAGATTGGTGACCAGTCCAGTTAAAGGAGGTGGGGTTTGAGATGAGTTAGATGGCCATGGGGCAAGACTAAGCTGGTTATGGTTTCCGGGGCAGTTTGCTGAATTTATTGGACCAGGTGCAGCTGACAGGGGAGTAATCACTGATTACGTCAGGGAGGACGGTGGTGTCGGAGATCCAGGTAGGATGGCTTTTAAGGATCCAGTCCAGAAGGGTGCTGGTGCCCATTTTATAGTTCTTCCTGGTAGGGGAGTCAACCATTTGGGTGAGATTTGCCACTGCTATAGAATCCCTATGCACCGCTACCTCTGCAGCAGGCCAATTTATATTAAAATCCCCAAGAAGGATGGACTCAGTGGGAGAGACCTGACAAAGTCCAGGGCTGCGTTTAGGCCACAACCTTGCTCTTTAGGGGGAATGTGGAGTGTGACAACTGTAAGGGCTTTGTTGTGGGCACCAAGGAGGATTTTGATAGGAAGAATCTGTGCCGCACTGGTTTTGAGAACAGTGCCAACGTGGTGACCCATGATTGTATCCTTTAGGTATAATGAGCAGCCTCCACCTCTTTTAGTTATCCGGACAAGCCAAAAAACATTGTACCCTGGGAGGGTGATAGCATGGTCTGGGACAGATGGAGAAAGCCATGTTTCAGCAATACCTAGGATGTCTGGACAGTGCTGGCTAGCAGAGGTCTGAAGGGCATCAATTTTGTGCAGGAGACTACAAATGTTTAGCGACATGATATTGAGTGCACCTGTGTGCTTTTTCAGGTTTGGTCCCTTGGTAGGGGTTGGGCCAGGACTAGGGTGAACGTTGCTGGATAACAGCAGAAGAAGAAGCATAAGCTTCATGGTACACAGGCGAAGTTCCCTAATCATGCGCTGCGCGCTTTGTGCCTGGCGGGCGTGGTTCATTGATGTGTGTCAAGGGTGAAAGCATGGGTAAAGGTAAGAGCAGTGTGAGTGGAGGGGAACCAAACCCATAGGTGGGAGAGGGTAGTTCCAAAGGGGAAGGCTGGTCCCAGGGCAGGAAACTAGGTTCTTGATGTAGGGTACCTAGGTGTTTATACCAAGGAGCGAGTAGGAAGCTGTTTGGAAGGGAGGGGAAGCAGGCAGTGGGAGAGTGTAGTAGAGGAAAGAGGGGAATAAGAAAGAGGAGAAGGGAGAGCAGAGTATGAGTAGGGTGCATGATTAGCAGTCAGAGGATGGCAATGGAAGGATGGCGCAATGAAATGGTGAGGTGATAAAAGAAAGGCAGAAATGGCAGGTGAGTAGGAAAAGTGCAGAGGGTGCACTGCAGAAGGTAAACACTGAACACAGTGGGACTGAGATGTCAGGAGTGAGGGATTGGGTGGGCATTAGGGGAGGATGAGAGATGGGGAGGGATAGGCAAAGGCACTCAATAGACAATAAGAAGAGGGGAGGAGCAAGAAAGGGGCGTGGAGAAGGTCTATTTAATAAGGGTTGGGGGCGGTGAAATTTCAGCCGCTACCACTAGCAGTCAATGGGCTCAGCAGCCCCGGGTCAGGAAGGCTTCAGCAGACCAATGTCTGCACAGGAAAAAACACAGGGTCCAATTAGGGCGCACTGCAGTGAGCGACGGCCAATGGCAGCAGCCCACAGCAGCCCCGGTGAGTCCAAGGGCCTTACCCGGCTTTTGATGATCTCAGGGTGGCCAGGAGGTATGCAGTTCGTCGGCTGGGAGTGCCGAGCCACGGCTGGTCCAGTGGAGGGCTCGTAGCCCGAGAGTATCAGGCAGTTCTGGAGAAGAGAGAGAAATAGGGAGGTTAGCAGTGGGAGGCAGCAGGGACAAAGGGAGGTGACGAGGGGCTGAAATCGGGAGGTGGAGAGCTAGGTGCAGGAGCGGCGGACACAGGGAGATTGCGGGCAGGGCAGCAGCAGGAGGCGGTTATTCACAATGACAAAGCTGTGACCTGGCGCTGCGGGGGAGGTGACAAATTACAAGTTAGACACAGGGAAAAATAGCAGGCTTTACAGGGAGAAAAGCAGGCTTATGGGGGGAGAGAGAGAGAGAGCATAGGCTTTTGAGGGAGAGAAAGCAGGCTTTAGAGGGGGATGTAGGTGGTGGAAGGGGGTGATTCAAGACCCGAGTGCCACAGGAGAGAGGAAAAAAAAAAGAGACATTCAGGAAATTACACACAGTTCACAGGAGCACAGCAATATCTTAGAAAAGAAAAACACAGAGCAGGAGAGGGCTGTAATTACTTTAACAATCGGTGCAGAAAAAGAGCTGCCACACAAATAATTTTATCAAACGAAACAGTGCATCAAAGTCATCAGAATCGGCTCAAATACAACAGAGTAATAAAGGCGAGTACTATAAATGTGCCTTAACCTCGTCTTGGGGCTCCGGACGCAAGTTCTGGAACAACATTAAAGAAATATTCGCGGTAAGGTCCCCAACCTGGTCCCCTCCCAAGTCATGTCAAATGGGTCCTTGACCTCTGACCCCACTCACATTGCTGCTGTTTTCAGTGATGTCTTCTCCAACCTTAGCCATGTTCTCCCCCCGAACCTGTGATCCACCTGCTCCTAGCAAGCCAAGCGCTTCAGCTCGAGGCCCCCCTTTTATTTTAAGCCGCATCTCTCCAGAAATCAGCAGAACCTTACCCACGGCTGCCCTTAGTCACGCCCTCCAACGCCGACTCCTTGATTTCCAATTCTTCGCCTCCCTTAAGGAAGTCCTCCTTCTCACCCACATTTTAAACCTCTCCCTTTCACTAGGTAAATTCCCTACCATTTGGAAATCCGCTTCTATCACGCCCTTATTTAAAGGTGGTGACCGCTCCTCTGCCAACAATTATCGCCCTATCTCCATACTCCCCCCCCGTCCAAGGCCTTAGAGAGGATAGTTTCGAGTCAGCTTACTGACCACCTCAATAAACATGACCTACTCTGCAAACAACAACATGGTTTCCGCAGAGGTCACAGCATGACTACTGCCTTGCTCAAGCTAACATCACACATACATACTGCTTTGGATAAAGGCCACATCACTGGTGCGATCTTCATTGACCTCACTAAGGCCTTTGATACTGTCCACCATTCTTTACTCCAAACTTCCTTGCTCAACCTGGGTCTCTCACAGGATTCCATGGGATGGTTTGCAAACTACCTTGCCAACCGGACCCTTCAAATTAAAATTGGGAATACCCTATCCTCCAAATCTCCTGTCCTCTCAGGGGTCCCACAAGGGTCCATTTTGGGTCCCCTCCTTTTCAGCCTCTTCCTAAACTCCCTCCCTGCATCCTGCTCCTCCAACCTATTACTATATGCAGATGATGCTGTCATCTTCTCCTCAAGCCCAGACCCCTCTCAACTCCACCACTCCCTCCAGTCCTCCTTCAACACTGTTGAAAGCTGGTTCGCCTCAAAACGCCTTATTATTAACTATAAAAAAAACAAAGGTTTGCTCTTCGCTTATCCGCAGAACACCAGGAAAGGGTTTTTTCCTCAAATACTATCAGCATCCCAGACCCCACTGGAATTTGTTTACTCCTTTAAGTACCTGGGCATCACTTTGGATTCTGCCCTTCAAACAACATGAAGTCTTGCTATATTATGACAATTGCAGTTTGTCCCAGCCTTAGAACTGCTCCGGAGGTGAAAGAGTTAACTTCCATGCCATGCATGGAACTTGGAGCGCGAGCTCAGTTAGAAAAGCTCTGTCTGGATTATTTCAAACTGAAACTGTCAGATTCTTTACTCTGCCTCACTGAACAGTTGCTCCGGAGATTCCTCCTACTGCTCGGTTCATTTCTCGGTTTAAAAGTGTTTTTCTCGGTTAAATTCAACCGCGATTATAATTATTTTAACCGCAAACCGATCGGTTCAAGCTCTGTCTGTGGTATTGTAAGTAATAGACAGGTTTATTTCTGTGTGGAACTTGTAAATGTTTATCGGTTCGGTTTGAACCGATCAGGTTGTTTTAAAACTTTTTTCTAAATTCATTTAAAGCTATTTAGAGTGCGGTTCCCGGTTCTTATCGGTTCTAAAAAAAACGGATTTCATTACGGTTTTTCCATGACCCTGATACGGTTGGAACCGATAAGGGTGTCTTTGCCTGGCATTCGTCGGAAAAGGGCAAGTTTTTGGTTAGTTGGCATTATGTCTGAGAAACCCAAAAGAAAAACCGGCCCACTGCTTTCAACACTGTAGTGTCTGTGGGAAGCCTTTGCCAAGGCTGACCCACACACCACATGTGTTTATTGTCTGGGGTTTGACCACCTCAGTGCAGACTGCCAGATTTGCAGGGAATTTCTGCAGCTACCTAGATAAGAGGTTGGTAGGCTCCAAGGAGCGAGAAACCAAAGTCCGCTGACCGGATGGCCACCCGGTTCGGTGCCAACCGACCGGAGGGAGTGCCCTCTGACCAGGGCGAGATCTGGCAAACGAAAAGCTGACTCAGAGGAGCCAGTTCCAGCAAAGAGAACTAGAAAATCAGCAGGTGTGGAGTCAAAAATTCCTTCTCCAACTGCTGCAGAGATAGCCAAAGCGATCCAAATTGTCCAGTCGCTTTCCCCGGTTCCGTCCGAACCGCCACTATCTGGCAAAAGGTCGGTTCGGCCGGTTCCACCGGTTCAAGAATATGATATAGAGGAGTTTTATGAACCAGAGGAGGGGGAGGATGATTATGAACAGTGTGAATGTGATTTTGAAAGTCTGGATGTGCCCATTGAACCGGACATCTCCCCAGACAGACCTTTAGGAGAGTCTCCCCCTAGGCTTTCTGAGTCCCCTTCTCATTTTCTGTTTTATAAAAAAGTTGCTGAAACCCTCCAGCTCCCTTTGGAGGGAGCTGTGGATGAGCAAGAGAAGCCTGACTTTGTGGAGATGATGGATATCCCAGAGTCCAGGAGATTGTCTATTCCTTTACATAAATCCTTTAGGAAACAAACAATAACAATTTTAAAAGCTCCTAATTCTGTGCCTCGTGGATAAAAAGATGGACAGGAGGTACACCTTGTCAGGTCCTGATACAGAATTTCTTTCACAGCAATGCAGCTATGTTGGGGTAGTTCAGGCTGCAGCCTGTGATAAGGCTAATATTCCTCTGGCTTCACATCCTCCTGACAAGGACTCCAGGAAGATTGATGCCATGGCTAAAAAACAATACATGGCAGTGTCCTTGGGACTCAGACAGGCAAATTATATGGCTTATGTTGCGAGATACCAGAAATCTAGATGGAATACTGTCATGGTTTTAGCCAAACAGGCCCCTGGCCAGCTTGCCAAGGAGCTGGAACAGGTGGCTGCTGATGGTATTGAGGCATCCAAGGTGCAGTTCCATGCTACAGTGGATTCTAATGATGTATCCTCTAGAGTCATGGCTACATCTGTGGCTTTTCGTAGATTGGCTTGGCTCAGGTGTACTAGTCTGTCACAGGATACCCAGGCTAAGGCCATGGATTTTCCTGTGGTGGGAAATTCTCTGTTTGGGGAGCAGACAGAGAATTATATGAAGAAAAGGGATGAATATAGAACCACTTATAGGAGTGCACAAGCCAAGGAACGGCAAGCCACTCCTCAGAGGCAGCCCCAAGGGGTAGAGGCAGGCCTTTTCACAGGCCTTTACCAAACCAGGCCTCCTCTTTAGCTTACGTTCAGAGAGGGTTCTTCAGAGGAGAGGCAGGCGGAGTGCAGGCAGGCCTGCTCCCACCCCTCAACCTAAAGCCCCTGCCAAACTGGCACCCTGATGGGATGCCCAGGGCCAATTCTCCATTACCTGTAAGGGGCAGGCTGGCTAACTTCGTCCAGGACTGGGAGTCTTTAACATCAGACAAGTGGGTCCTGGAAGTAGTAAGCCAGGGTCTGGTTCTCAGCTTCAAAAAATTTCCAAAGATGAGAATCAGATCTTTTCTACCTGCAAATCCTCTAGAGACTCTTGCTTTGGAAACAGAAGTCTCAACCCTCCTGGCTCTCAGAGCTGTAGAAAGGGTTTCTCCCCTACACCAGGGCAAGGGTCTGTACTCCAGGTACTTCCTTACCCCAAAAAAGACAGGAGAATGGTGGCCCATCCTGGACCTAAGATATCTGAACAAGCACCTTTTAAAACCAAAATTCAAAATGGTGACTCTGGGAATGATTTTACCCTCCCTAAGGCCAGGGGACTGGCTAGCTTCCCTGGACCTCAAGGATGCCTACTTCCATGTTCTTATCAGAGCTCCCACTGAAAGTACCTCAGATTCGAGCGCCCTCAGGCCATTATCAGTTCAGAGCAATGCCCTTCGGTCTTACCTCTGCCCCAAGGGTATTCACAAAATGCCTGGCGGTAGCAGTTGCTCATTTAAAGGCAAAAGATTGCCATCTTTCTCTACCTAGACGACTGGCTCATTGTGGGTCAGTCTCCAGACCAGGTCAAATCACACCTGCAGGTTACCCAGCAGCTGCTTACCCTCTCTAGGCTTTCTTCTCAATCTTCCAAAGTCAATTCTAGAACCAGTCCAGGTACTCACCTTCATAGGCGCAGAACTGGACACAAAGCAGGCCAGAGCCTTCCTTCCTTCCCCTAGAAAGGGTAAGGACCCTGGTGGCCCTGGCCTCCTTCTTCACCCTGCAGGTCTCTCGACCAGCAAGGCATTTTCTACAGCTCCTAGGACACATGGCTGCTTCCACAGCTGTAGTGCAAGGAGCAAGATTTCAGATGAGGGACATTCAGTTCCATGTGAGAGCCTTTTGGTCTCAAAGAAGAGATCCCCTATCCAAGTTGATCCCAGTAACTCGAACCCTGATCCAGACCCTTCAGTGGTGGCAGGATCTGAGACAAGGGGTTCCTTTCATCCCTCTGTCTCACTCCTTGACCCTTACTACAGATGCATCCCTTTTGGGATGGGGAGCTCACATGGGCAACCTCTCCACCCAGGGATTGTGGTCCCCTCAGGAATCTCTGCTCCACATCAATCTGTTGGAACTCAGAGCTGTTTTTCTAGCACTTCAGGTTTTTTCTGCATCTGTTCAGAACAAAGTGGTACAGGTCAGAACAGACAACACCACTACAATGTGGTACATCAACAAACAAGGGGACACTCGGTCTTCGGCCTTGTGCACCGAGGCAATGAAGTTGTGGTCTCTGGCTTATTCCCTGAACACCTCCCTCATAGCAGTTCACCTCCCAGGCAAGGACAATGTCCTGGCAGATGCTCTCAGCAGGATTTCCCAGGGCCATCACGAATGGTCACTGGATCCCCGAGTACTGGGGATAGTTTTTGCCAGGTGGGGCACCCCTCAGATAGATCTTTTTGCAGCCCCAGACAATCATCAACTTCCACTTTTTTGTTGCAGGCCCCCAGTGTTGGGCTCAGTCCCCCTGGATGCCTTCCTCCTCGATTGGGAAGGGAAGTTTCTCTATGCCCCCCCCCTTCCCTCTCCTGTTCAAGGTGCTTGTCAAAATCAGATCTCAACCCTGCAAGATGATTCTGATTGCTCCAGATTGGGCCAGACAGCCCTGGTACCCACTCCTTCTGTCCTTAGCAGTCCATCTTCCCCTGTGTCTCCCCAGGAACCACAATTTGTTAACCTGTGCCCAGGGGAGAGTTTGGTATCTGAATCTCAGATCCCTCAACCTCAAAGCCTGGCTCTTGAGGAGTTAGAGTTTGCTGACCTACACCTTTCTCAAGGTGTTCTAGAAATTTTGAAAGCTTCTAGGAAGCCTTCCACTAGGGCTACTTATAACTCTAAATGGAAAAGGTTTTCCATATGGTGCTCTGGGAAGCATATTTCCCCAGAATCTGCTGATTTGCCCACTGTCTTGGACTATATGGTCCATCTTAATTCTTTGGGACTGAGACCAGCTACCCTGAAAGTGCATTTGGCAGCTGTCTCTGCTTTTATTTCAGCAGGGAAGCCCTCTTCTCTTTCTGCTCACCCTGTATTTTCCAAGTTTTTCAGGGGATTGCTTCATACCAATCCACCATTCAGGGACCCTGCCCCTGCCTGGGATCTTAATGTTTGCATTGCTCAGCTGATGTAACCCCCCTTTGAACCTCTGTCTTCGGCAGAGCTTAAGTACTTGACTTGGAAAACTGTGTTTCTAGTAGCAATAATTTCTGCCAGGCGCATAAGTGAGTTACAAGCTTTGTCAGTGGAGACTGACTTTATTTCCTTTCACAGGGATAAGGTAGTCCTCAGGACTAACAGGAAGTTTTTGCCTAAGGTGGTTTCAGATTTACACCTTAATCAATCTATTTCTCTTCCAGTGTTCTTCACTGACCATTCCTCCTCTGGTGAGAGGAGGCTGCACAGCTTAGATGTTAAGAGGACCCTAAGTTACTACATAGAGCATACCAAGGGTCACAGGTTTGACTCCCTCCAACTCTTTCTCACTTATGGTGAGGTTGGGAAAGGGAAACCTGCCACTAAGAGATCCATTGCCAGGTGGATTGTCTCTTGTATCCAATTTTGCTATCAAAAACTGGGTAAGGTTCCCCCTTCAGGCCTGAGGGCTCACTCTACCAGAGGTACAGCTGCATCCCTAGCTGCGGCCAGGGACATCCCTATCTTGGAGATATGTCAAGCAGCTACTTGGAAAACAGTACATACTTTCACTAAGCATTACTCCTTGGACATGCATGCCAGGAGGGATGCTCGATTTGGCACAGCTGTGCTTCAGAGCCTATTTCCTAAGTAGGTTCTGTCCCTCCTCCATGGAGGTACTGCTGTGTAGTCTGCAATTGTCATAATATAGCAAGACTTCATGTTGTTTGAAGAAAAAATTACTCACCTTAGTAATGTTGTTTCTTCTAATGGAGTCTTGCTATATTATGACCTCCCCCCCAGCCTGCCCCTCTCAGAACTTCTACTTTAGGGATGGGGTGGGCAGTCCAGTGTTGGCACTTATTGATGCCCATCTTGTGTTTTCCACCCCTTCTTTTTGGGGTGTTTGGGTGTTGTTTTATTTTATCTTATCTTATTTTCTGGTCCCCTGACTTGAGTCTTGGTGTTGGGACCAGGAAAATGTGTTAATATTTAAGTAGCCAGTTGGCTAGTGTAGGTTACAGCTTCCACACAGAACCTTAGTGAGTTTTGCTCGTAAAGATCTGACAGTTTCAGTTTGAAATAATCCAGACAGAGCTTTTCTAACCAGCTCACGCTCCAAGTTCCATGCATGGCATGGAAGTTAACTCTTTCACCTCCGGAGCAGTTCTAAGGCTGGGACAAACTGCAATTGTCATAATATAGCAAGACTCCATTAGAAGAAACAACATTACTAAGGTGAGTAATTTTTTCTTACCTACCATGAGCATATACACCAATTATCCAAGGCCCTAAACATTAGGCTCGGGCTCTTGCACCACTATAAACATTGCCTTACCTCTGATGCCCTTAAGCTTGCAATTTCCTCCTCAGTTCTCTCCCTTCTAGACTATGGCCTTCTTACTTTTGGAGGTGCAAGCCCCTCAGCCCTTGATAGTCTTAGACTTGTGCTAAACAAGGCCTGTCGTCTTTTATTAGGGTGTGACAGACTTACCATTACCTGTGTGCTTTATAAGGGCACCAATTGGCTTAACCTTGAAAACAGAATCAAATTCCACACATGTCTCTCAGCAAAAAAAATCACTCTTGGCCTCGCCCCTGCGTCACTCACTTCCTTAATCACCTTGGACTCTAAAGTTAAGCACACTCGTAGCTCAGATACCCATCGTCTCTCCATCCCTTCCTGTCGCACAACTCAATTCCAAAGATCCTTTTGCTACAGAGCACCCTTGTGGATGAATAACCTACCCTCCTCCCTACGTTTTGATCAAAGAATTGGTCGCTTCAAAATGCACCTTAGGGCCCATCTTCGGTCCTCAAGTGACTTCGACTGTTCGTGAACTGGTGCCCTGTCCCTCTAAGACTGACAATGGCCTCTGGCTTGCCTCTTCTTTCAGCTCTTACCTCCACCAGCTCAGGGATGTTAATTTCCAGCCTCTTTATAATATCTCAAACTGTACTAGTTCCTAAATGTTAGCCTAACTTCCTGTTGTAACATATCTTCACTCTGTAATAATCAATCACTGTATTTATATCTGTACTTATTTGTATTTGTGCATCTGATCTTTTATATGTGACGTGGAACCTTTGTAAAGGAGTCTTTGACTCAAAGGTATTTCTGATTCTTCTGAAATAAAAAATAAAAATAAAAAAAAATCAGAGAAGAGGTCCAGGCAGAGCAGCCTGTGGCTGGCCGTAAAATTTCGGCAGCTACCACTAGCAGTCAATGGGTGCAGCAGCCCCTGGTCAGGAAGGCTTCAGCAGACCAATGTCTGCACAGGAAAAAACACAGGGTCCAATCAGGGCGCACTGCAGTGAGCGTCGGCCAATGGCAGCAGCCCACAGCAGCCCCGGTGAGTCCAAGGGTCTTACCTGGCTTTCGATGATCTCAGGGTGGTCAAGAGGTGTGCAGTTAGTCGGCTGGTGCTAATACTTGACACAGGTCAGAGCTTTCCAGACCCTATCCCTATCCCCCACAGCAGAATAATTCTTGCCTTCTACCAAGTAACCTGAGACTCCATTTGGAGCTTGTTAAAAGGGAGAGTGGGGATGTCACTGCCCAGTGCCCTGCCACCCTTTTAAAATTCACCACTGAAAGAGATGGGGAACAAGGATATTTAAATCCCAAAATAGCAATATTACAGGTATGTTAAGTGGATAAGCACCTAAAATACAGTCCTCATACCGGATCCGGAAAAATTTAGTCTTAGCAACCTCTGGACTCCAGGCTGTGTCCTGAGGGTGGACCATAAATCAGACACCAAGATGAATGCTCAGTCTTTTAACCTGGATCCAGAACTCACACTACAGTATGACAGCATATATTGTACATGCAATGGTAGGAAATAAGAAAATGGAGATAAAGCTATATTCCTCCTCAAGTACCATTAATAATTACATACACTGCCCCTTCCCCCTGGCAGCAAGTCCACATAGCAGAATGCAGGAGTCCTTCACGAACTGAAACTGTTGTTGGTAGGTAATAGACTAAAGAATATTGTGCTCACAGGTGGAGTTCTTCAACCTGCCTGTTTGGAAGTGGATGGTGTCTCATCCCGTAAATGCGTGGACTTACGAGCGGCAGTAGCTTCCCAGCTCCGAGTGGTCATGGGGGAAGTGCTACCCTGGTGGCCTCTGGATCTCTGTTGGCTACATTGCAGGTTTTGCAAGTCCTTTTCATTCTGCATTTCTCTCTGGCCCAGCATCCTGCCACTCAGTCCCAGTTGCTATAAAGTCGGGGCAGCATCAGTCAGGCTTCTGAAGAATTTGGTTCCTCCATCCAGGTAGATCTTGATCTGCGCCAGAGCAGATAGGTACACTTTAATGTTCTTGGCTCTCAATTCCTTAATCACCCTCAGGATTTCTTGTCATTCCATTATTAAAGGTGTGAAGTCATGTTCCAAATAAATACATGTGTGTACAAATTGTAGCTCTTTTTTATTCCAGGCTGCCTGCAGCACCTTCATTTTCATTGAGTAGTCTATGAATCTGGCTACTGTAGAGCGTGGACGAGCCTTGGGGCGAGGACTTTGGCACCAATGTGCGGTGCACCCTTTCAGTTTGAAGACTAGGTTAGAGTCCCAGCCTAACAGCTTATTCAAGATTGATGAGACAAGGGCTTCCATGTCACCTTTTTCAGTGCCCTCCGGAACCCCGTGCAGTCTAATATTGTTGCTTCAGGAGTGCTGCTCCAGGTCATCCAGGTTGGCCATTATTTCCCTTTCATGATGATAGAGGTGGAGCAGGGCCACACTGTGGTGGTCTTCCTGTTCGCTAAAGTCTGTGAGGCCTTGCTCCAAATCGGTAGTGTGCCTCCCGAGTTCTCTCATCTCTAGGTGAGTCTCTGCTAGATCAGTTTGCATAGACCTCAGGGTTTAGCCGATCTTTTGCAGTTCCGATATTAATTTACCTGATGTGATCATGCAGCTTGCTTCCTCCTCTTCTAAGTCACTTAGGTAATCCGGTGTCTCAGGCTCCAATGGTGGTGGGCCTGCTGTTCTCTCTTTCTGATTTCTGATGGATCACTTCAGTTGGCGACTGTCTGCCCCAGATTCCTTCAGTCTCTGCTTGGCTGCCATCCTGATTTAGTGATTCCTGTCAGCAGAGACCCTTAACTCCATTTTGTAGCAAATGATTATTTAAGATTTATTGGTGGCAAGGAGCAGAGTAAAATGAACTAATTGCCCATTCCGAGATAACGTCACCGGAAGTCCGTGGCATTTTTTTATTCATAGTTTTTTCCATGCCTCCTGTGCCCCAGCTTGGTGGAGTTACCTGCCTTTTACTAGATGTCATAGACCTGCAGGTAGAGGGGGAAGGGGTTCATTAATTTACTTTCCCCCTGTTCTTTTCTGTGCTCTGTCCCTGTAGAGATGCTGGCACTGGAGGCGTAGTCCCCTATGTGGCGTGTCGTGCACACTACTTAATAAAGATGCAGTGCATCCCTCCCCCCTGTGGCCTGCATGTTCTGCCTCCCGTATGTCTGCAGGTGGCAATAATGCAGCGTGATGCTCATCCTCCTCCCCAGGAAGAGGAGAGCATCCCTGGTGGTGCTCGATCCTTATCCCCAGGCTGGTCCATAGTGACCCAGTCTCATTGCCAAACCTGGGTCACTAGTGTCACAAGCAGTAGCCCGACCACTGCACTGACAGGCCTGCCCTATTAGTACACATTTTTAATGCTCAGACAATCGGTTAGTAAAAATGCGTTACAACCAGGTGGGTATGATCAGTCCCTGTCAATCAAATTCAGGCTGTGAGCATTGTGAATACTATGTTATACAGCTGCCACAGTAATTAAAAATGACACTGGTAATTATAATAATAAATAAAAAAAAAAGACATAGATTGGTGTATTTAAACCAGAATTTCCAACACACACCTGCTATGGGATGGTTTTATAAACCCCTCAGGCTTTGCTCTTACGGTGTAGCATCCTGCACCTCAGGTGTGTGTAAAATTCTGCTTACACATAGTCACCCATGTAAAGTCTATGTGTCTTTAAATTTCAATAAAAATTATGAGACAAAACTCCAGGAAAAGGGAAGAGATCAGTCTAGCAGCTCCATGGAAACATATATTATCCTTTCCAGAAAAGGTGGGCTTTAATTTTCCTGATGCTAATGCCTTACCTGGTTGCATGGCTCCTTTATTTTACAAACGTTATACTTTGTTCCCTTTAATGACAATTCTATGAATCCAGCTTACGTTGTCATGCAGTGAGTGAGCGTGTGTGTGCGTTGCATGTTTCTTAGAAAAATAAATTACATGTCAAACTGTCAGCAGTTAGAGAACCACGTTGAATTCCACTTTGTGTAATAACTGTATGTGTTCTGAAGATTTCTTTCCCCAAAGGCAAGTGTGAGGCAAAACTATTTCAGTAATGTTACTGATTCAAGCATCGGATTTATTTATTTGTGGTAAATCCTCCTGGGCGAGCCCTTGCCCAGTGCATTACAAATAAGTTACAGAACTGAGTAGGCACAGCATTACATGAGCCCCCCTATAGCAAGGCATCAGTGGTAATATATGCAACTTAATCCATCACAGTGATTTGCATATATTATCCACATTACCTTGAAATAGGGTTGTATGTGTAATTTTGGGTTCCTTTAAAACTTGACTTTACAGCCAGTATGCTTTTTGTATAACCCTTGCCTCAGTGTTTTTAGATTTAGATTCCTTTAGCTGGCCCAGTGGCATGGAAGGCTGAGGAGCTGGGCACATCACCTCCTGCTGTGCCAGCAACCTATGTTCAAGAACGGACACGGGTCACTTGAGGGCTGGTCGGGCAGGGGAGGATTGAATGTCCCAAGGAAGCTCTTCTCTATCATGGAGGCAGGTACGTGGTTCCTGCTAGGGGCTGCCACCTAGAGGTTCTAGGTGACAGCACACCAGGATGTCAGGGAAGGTGTCCCACCCACTTAAAGCCAGGAGGGGCGTCTCTTCAGAGGCTGTGCTCGTACAACACATCACTGCATGCGCCACGAGCCCAGGAAGAAACCCAGAGCAGAACCCCAGACCATGGCAGGATGGCAGACTGGTCCTCCTGTAGGCCCCACACTGGTGACTCACCTCTCCCAATGTCCTCTGGCAGAGGATGGATGGCGGCCAACAGCAGTGAGTCTCTGAGAAGCCAGGTGGTGGGGCTGGGTGACTGAACCAGGCTGGAGCCAACTGGCAGTACAGCAGGTGTTATCTCAAACCCCTTGCCCTGTCCTACTATAACTAATTCTCTACTCCTTAGATCTTTGTAATCATTTCCGAAAAGCTCCTACTTGCAATACTCTGCCCTATCTCCCAAACTGTGTGAATATGTTTCTCCCCTAAGGATCTGTCTACCATATGTTATTTTGTAATTTTCCCAGCTAACTATACCTGATAGTTCCTTGCAAGTATGTGGTTGTTTTCAGTGAACCTCTCGCCAAACTTTGCGTCATGATAATTCCTTGCAGATATGTGATCTATGTCCTGCACCTGCCAACAAATTGCCTAATTGCATGTTGTGTCATGAATCACACTGTTTTGTTTCTTGCTGTCATGACCTTGCTTGTATTTTTACTGTAAAACCTTGTTTTGTTTCTGTGTTTTATGTAATTCCACTCTGTAACCTCCCAGGTTGTGCCTGAAAATAGTAATTTCTATGGCTAGTGCACCTACCCGGTAAACAAAAATGAAATAAAATAAAAATACTAATTGCAAAGATTCTTTTCACTTACCTGCCAGTAGAGTGCAGTATGGAGTCAGAAAGTGCCCAATCTTCATCAAGTATTCTGTCATTACACTGCTGCTTGCTAGTTTAGATTTTATGTTATTGTAGTTTGTTTTTCCTCTGAAATTTAATATTACAGACCAAAACCATTTGAAGCCCAGAAATGCCTTGTTACACTGCTTGTCTGATTCTTTGTACAGACAGTATCTTTCAGGCCCAAGCTTCTTGGAATATACATAGTTATGCTGATTTGTCTGAAGTGTACAGAACTTGTTTATTAGAAATTATCATCACATCTGCCTACATCAATTCACTGCTGTTTTTTCATTCTTACCTGATTTTGACTTTCTTTGTCTTGAGCACATGGTATTTGTAACACGATACCCGTCAACCTGCTATGTGTATAATTTTGTTATAAATATATGTTTTAAAATTTCTGATTATAAGACATAACAAGGTCAGCAGGCTATCTAGAAGACAGAAGTTTTAAAGAGGCCTGACCTTTTGACCCCAAAACAGTTGCTACAGTAGCTAAAGAGCTAGTTTCCTTCTCTGGGTTGACACATAGTTGCAAGCCTTTCTGTGACTATAAAGTCTTCCTTCGAAAGCCAGGTTATAACAGTTGTAAACTATCCCTTTACTTTGAAACACAGGGACAAAGTATGCATTTTATGACCTCTGAGGAAAAGGCAATTTTTAAGTGATTTCTGTTAGCTTTCACACCTAGGTGAACATAGTTCCTCATTAAGCTTCTGAAGACATCAGAGGGATAATTCTGTTTGTCATAAGGCCTCACTAATTAAGAAGAAGATATATATGTTTTTATTAGAATGTTTGAGCACTGGGCTGAGACACGTGAGTGATAAATTAATTCAAGTTCTCAGGTTTGAGTGACCTCACAGCCAGCATCTGTGAGCTGTATCATCAGGGAAGAGGAGTTTTGTGGTACATATTACCAGCCAGCTAGGAGAAAAGCATTGCATTTGGTTTTTGGCTTTTGGCATTTTGCCTCTGGTTTGAGGTGGTACTCCCGACAAACTCTCACAGCACTTTAGGTGAATTCAACCACCTATTTATTACTTGAAACCTAGGGTAGTAGAAATTCAGTAAAAAGGCTTTGTTTTTGTATAATTAATTATCCATTTAATTTAAAAGACTGTAAACCCGGCCTGGTGTTGCTGAAGGCTGAGGCATGGAACGCCTTACCTTGCGGCATGTTGGTGACCCGGGTTCGGGAACGAGCCTGGGCCATTGGAGGTCTGGGGGGGGGGACAGAGCTGGATGGAGATGCCAACAGGCAAGCTCTCCGCTCCGGGGAGGTGCAGGGGGCTTCCTCTGGCTGATGGCTGCCATCTGGTGGAGGCTGGGGGCAGCACGGGCCAGGAGGAGCCAGGCACTAGGCCTGGAGTGGGAGGAAAGGGGCTGTTACCGGGGCCATAGGACTAATGCGTGCCTCCACACACATGCGTACCCACTCCTGGGACCCCTGGGGTAAGAACGGAGAAAAAAAGCCGGCGGCAGGATGACGACTGACTCCCCGCAGGCTCCACTCCCGGGCCAGGCATAAGGTAAGCCCTGGTAATTCCAGGTGATGGGGCTGGAGGGGTCGGTCAGATGGGGGCTGTCGGGGGGGGGGGCAACAAAAAATGTTAAATGATAAAAAAAAAAAGACAATAAACCCAATTTTATATGTTCTGCATTTTGTATTTGATCTATTTTTAATTTTAGTAAACATTATTTTTCTTGAATTTCTACCTGTGCCTTTTTTTCATTTTTCTTTTGCATGTGAATGCTGGAACAGTATTTGATAATTCTGACAACTGTTAAGGGCTTAAAAGTGTGTTACTGTCTTGCTAAGTTAAAAAATTACCAGGTCTCAAATTGAGTCAAAAGGGTAGAACTGTGAACCAGGCTGGGTGTCCACTGGGTGAATTATTGCACTGCATTTCCCCGAAAAGGGTGCGATATCTGATCCTGTTAACTGGGCGTGCTAGCAAAAAAGGGTTCATATTTTACCTCAGGACTCGAGACTAGTAGGTGTTTTGGACCCAAAACAGACAGGAAGGCTACCCTGTTTGTCTCCTGTTCACATATTGCAGTTCGAGGTTTGGCACTGTGGGAGCAGAGGGCCTGACCTGCAGAGTGTGTTTGCGACATTCAATGCCAGTGTCCCGAAATCTAGTTCACTGAAAAAAAAAGGAAACCCAGGGGCTCTGTCCGCAGTTGCTGTTCAGTTACGCAGCTCTTCAACAGTGCACCCTGGTATGCAGTGGAGTCACAGGCTTTTCCCTACGTTATCATGTAAGTCATTGTGACTATGTGGAAGGGGCAGGGGCAGCATGGAGGGTAGGGTCCGTGACGTGCTCAGTTGCTGGCCGGCCCCCATATACCAAGTCACACACCACAGTGCCCCAAGGACATGTACAGTTGTTGCAAGCAGTTTTGCATAGTGGCGCTGGGGTTTCACAGTGTCCTGCATAGCCTTTGGTGGACAGAGATTGGCGAGGGATACAGGGATAGGGAGGGGAGGCCACTGGACTCCAATAATTATTATAAGCTGAGGATTATTGGGGAAGGGCACTGAACCGCCAAGGATGGCTGCAGCAACCAAAAGACAGTTGAACCTGATCTTGCCCAGAAGCCAGCCTCAGTTCGTTTATGCTGATTAGCACATATTGTCCATAATGCATTGCATCAGAAGGATATGTGTTCTGCTGTTCTTATTGAAAGCCTGGCTTTACTGTTGCATTGCTGTTTGTATAATGCAGTCTCACCCTGTGCTTTTGCATTGATCTTTTTTCCTGTTAAACTAACTACCTTCCAGCGCTGTCAGAAAGAAAGATTTTTATCATTAGAATTTAATTAAACAATGCTTGTGCTCATACTGGGAAATATGACTCTATCAAGATGGAGTATTTAATTATTTTTTGTACTTGATGACATTTTTTACCCTTTCTAAACAACTTGACAATAATATATGGTGCTACTCTGCCTTGTCAGTGCTGAATTAGAACCCTGTTTTTTTCTTCATATTAAGGAAATGGTGAATACCGTTACAATTACAAGGATTCCCAGGCAGATGGGTATCTTTGATCCAGCTATAAGCAGGATTTGTGCAGTGCTTGGAATGTTTTAGGCTGCAGGCAGAATTAGAATGTACTGGAGTCTGCCCGGTGGCGTAGAGGGTTGAGGCATGGGCGCCTTACCTGGACCCCGGCCGGCGACCCAGATTTGGGAACAGACTCGGGACGCCGGGGACTGGCTGGGGCGGGAGAGGATTGAGAGTCAGTTTGGACTGCTCTCCTCTCTCGGGAGTGGGCTAGGAAAGACATCAGTCGGCAGTGGCCTCTGGTGGAGACCAGGAGTACTGCTGGCAGGCGTGGGGCAGCTGCTGAAAAAAGCAGCGCTTCACATCACGCCCGAATGATGGCTGCCTAGCTCTCGAGCCCGTCAATGCCCCTAAAGCCTTCCGCTTCAGCAGCACCCTCCTGGGCAAGAAGCTGCACTGGTCTGCAGGCCCCTGGCTGGTGCCTTCCCTCTTGGTGAGGGACCCGCCTGGCAAAGGGTTACACCAGGTTACCCGGGGGGATCGGCTGCCATATGAGAGCGGAGGACTTGGGGGACAGGATGGGTCTGAGGCAGCACTGGCTCGCTTGATGGAGAGGCTGGCATGGCTGCTAAGTCAGGGGTAGAAAAAAGATAACACAAAAAAAAAAGAATGTATTGGAATGGTGGATGGATCTGTTAGTCCATAGCACAGCAAGGGTGTTTATATATAAACAATGTATGGATCTCCGTGTGCTACGAGATTGGTTTACACCCCCCTGGTGTGTGATGTTTCATAAACTACGAGGGTAAACCTGGAACAGTTTGTAAATGTATGACACATCAAGGGCTGTAAAAGAACAACAACAACAACAGAAAGGTCGACAACACTGGTGGCTCGTTACTTTATTTGTTATAATTACTGGTTTGATAAAATGGTTGTTTTGGTAAACATGGGAGAGTGGCTGAGCTCCATAATACATGTTTATGGAGTTTGACAGCAACTGGTTTTAGGTTGATAAGGTGTCAACCTTAACCAGTAATTATATATAATACTGCTTATGTTTTTTATTAGAAGGAGTGGCGTGAATAGAAAGCGTGTACCCTGCTGTGGCAGCATTTACTTTGAGGCCAGCTTTCTATCATTTTGGCCATGGTAACCCCAACAAGCCCTCAAAATTCACCATTTTGATGTTGCTAAACTTGTAATTCACAGTTGTAGTGTCAAAACCATGAATTATGACATTCCCCTGGGAATTTTTGCATCACGTCGGTTTCTGGTTTGTTTACAGCGGGTGGCATATCAAAGCCTAGGTAGGCTGACTTCTTATAACTGCTCCTTCTTCCTTCCTTAACTGTCCTTTGCTGCATTTGCAGCTGCAGATGATGACTTTCTGAGATCCTTGCTTTATGTGAAAAATAAAAATATAATTGCAAGGCCATAATTCCACTGACAGGTTCAGGTGCCATTTAATAACTCTTCGACCATCAGGTTTGTGGTTGGTGATGTCAGTAGAACCCCTACTGGCGTTGTAAGGCTTTACACTTGACAGTCAAGCTCCATGTATTTGATATATTTTAAATGTCTGTGTTACTGCAGTATGTTACATTTCATTGGTTCGGAGTTTGAGGTGAAATGAGCAGCACTGTGCACAAATGTTCCGCTTCTTGTTGTCAGCGATATTCTGAGGAGTGAAGGGAAGGAAAACTGCCTGAAAGCTGAGTGCCTTTCAGCAGTGGTGTTAAGCAGCTGGTTTTTGATGGAGACACATTATGAGCGCTACACAGCTTGCTGCTAAATGAAAAGAGCATTTCGAGCCCCCAGCTGGAGAGCACTTTCTCTCCTTTCTCAGCAGGAGAAATCTTTACACAGTGTCAAATGCCAAACACATGTCACCATGCAAGGATTTTATGTAGCAGGAGCATATCAAAGGCTATTAAGAGTGCTCTGATGCCTTCTTGCTCTGCTGAGCTAGTTAATATTTGGCTGTATCACCTCAGGTAGCTTTGTGGGTTTTGCCCTTTCATGGTCCCTTTGGTTTCCGATTCTTCTGTGCTCTTGTATCAGTTAAGGTGAGGGCTGATGACTGTTTGTGGGTGGTGTGGAAAAAATCCTTTGCAACTGGGCTTTAGTAGTCAGTGGGAACTTGATCCCAAGTATAAAACATACGAAGGTGCCAGCGGAACAGACCTACTGGTCTATCAAAGTCTGCTCGATTGTGCAGCCAGCTCCCTAGCAGGCAGCTGCCCTTCCCCTATCCCACTTGACCTCCCATTGTTGTCCCCCTTATCAACCCTTACCCATCCCTGTACCCTGCCCCACACGTTCTTAAAGCCAGCCACATTTTTGCTTGCTATCACCCCTTCTGGTAGTGTGTTCCACTTCGCAACTACTCTCTCTGTGTGAAGTAATGCCTCCTCATCTCCCTTCTGAATCTCCCTCTCTCTATTCTTAGCCCATGCCCCCTAGTTCCCCTCCTGCTTCTTAGTTTCAACAACCCCTCCGCCCCCCCCCCCGGTGATACCCTTCAGGTATTAGAAGGTCACGAACATGTCCCCCCTTGCCCACCTCTCCTCCAGTGCGTACATATTCAGTTCCTTTAGTCTCATCTCGTAATCCATTCCCTCCATCCCCTGAATCATCCTCGTCGCCCTCCTCTGCACTCCCTCCAACAGCTTGACATCCCGCTTCAAGTACGGCCTCCAGAACTGCACACAGTACTCCAAGTGCGGCCTGACTAGCGCCCTGTAGAGGGGCAGGATCACCTCCCTGCGCTTGGACGTGAATCCCCGTGCTATGCAGCCTAGCATCTTGTTTGCTTTCACCGCTGTTTTCCTGCACTGGGCAGTATTGTTCATGCTTACTGTTATCAAAACCCCCAGGTCCTTTTCCTCCTCAGTGATCCCCAGCCTGATCCCCCCCCTAGCCAGTATGCTCTCCTTGGGTTCCTAGCCCCAAAATGCAACAATCTGCATTTCTTTGTGTTGAACCCCAGCTGTCACTTCCCAGACCATTCCTCCAGTTTGGTCAAGTCCGTCTGTAGTTGTATCCATCACTCTTCTTTGCCTACTGCTGCACCCATTTTGGTGTCATCGGCGAACAGGCTTATCCTGCTCCCCACCCCATGCGCAATGTCCGAGATGAATAGCCCGAACAGGCGCTGGACCCAGCACTGAGCCCTGCGGCACCCTGCTCGTCACGGGTCTAGGCTCCGAGACTCCCCCCCACCACTCTCTGTAGTCTACCCCGTAGCCAGTTTGTGATCCAACATGCCATTTTTATCCCCACCCCCGCCCTGGCCAACTTCACCCCTAGTCACCCATATGGCACTGAATCAAAGGCCTTGCTGAAATCCAAGTACAGCACATCCACAGCATGGCCCCCGTCCAGCTCCCTTGTCACCCAGTCATGGTACTGTATAAGATTGGTTTGGCAGGATCTCCCTAAGATGAACTCGTGCTGCCTCCCATCCCGCAGGTTATTGCCCAGCAGAAATGCCGCCAACCTTTTTTTAGTGTCATCTCCATGAGCTTTCCCACTATGGACGTCAGACTGACTGGCCTGTAGTTCCCTGGCTCATCCCTTAATAATAATAATAAATCTTTATTTGATATAGCACCTTTCAAAGTTGCCATAGCGCTTTACAAAAATGACTAAAAAACAATAGCATAAAATGACAATCTAAAAGATGATCTGTAATATCTGTTGCTAAAAATACTTAATTAACAAATGCTTGGCCCCGTAAATACGTTTTCAGTGCTTGTTTAAAGCCCCCCAGGGTCGTGCACTCCCACAGCTGACGGGGTAGAGAATTCCAAAAGGCTGGAGCCACGTACATAAATGCACAGGCCCCTGAAGATTTTAACGACACCCTTGAAATCTTTAGCAACCCCTCGTCAGCTGAGCGGAGCGATCGCTCGGGGCAGTAGGGGATCAGAAGCTCTTTCAGGTAGTCAGGGTCAAGTCCGTGTAGGGCTTTATATGTAGTAATCCGACTTTAAAAGTGATCCACCACTGAATTGGCAGCCAGTGCAGCTGGCGCAGCACCAGCGTGATGTGACATGACCGGAAAGTCCCTGTCAGCAACCGGACTACAGCATTCTGCACTAGCTGGAGGCGTCAGATATCAACCCTGGTAGTCCTAAGTAAAGGGAGTTGCAGTAATCAAGGCGTGCGGTCACAAAGGCGTGGATCAGTGTGGGAAGGTCACCGGATGGAACAAGGTGCTTGATCCTAGCGATGTTCCTCAGATGGTAAAAGGATGCTGACTTAACAACTGCCGACACCTGAGACTGCAGAGTCAGCCCATCGTCAAGCATCACCCCTAGGTCCCACGCCTGTTCAGAGGCAAGGAGCTGGGAGCCCCCCAGAAAAAGCCCTGTGGGCTGACCAGCCCCCAACCCCCTATCCAGTGACCAGGATCCACAACCATCTCCTCAGTCTTTCCTGAGTTCAACTTTAGCCAGCTGGAATTCATCCAGTCCTGGATTTCTGTGAGGCAGTTATTAAACACTGAGAGTGCACTATCCTGGTCAGGTGTGAAAGAATGGTAGAGCTGGGTATCATCAGTATAGCAGTGAAACCTCACCCCATACCATCTTACAACGTCTCCGAGGGGCAGCATATACACCTCGAACAACATGTGGGACAGCACTGAGCCCTGAGGGACCCCACATGACAGAGAGAGAGGGTTGAAGGAGTTCTGCCAGTGAGGAAAGATTTAAACCACCTGAAGACTGTACTAGTCAGGCCACAGATGCACCTCAGGTGCTCAAGCAGCACCCCATGGTCCACAGTTTCAAGTGATGAGGAGAGATCAAGGAGTACCAGAATGGAACAGCTTTTCCAATCTCTCGCCATCAGGAGATCTTTGAGCACCTGAACCAGAGCAGTCTCAGTACTGTGCCTCTTTCGAAGACCAGATTGGAGAGGTTTGTAGATGTTATGGATGGTCAGGTGGTTCCCCAGTTGTACAGCCACTACTTTCCCAGTAACCTTCCCCACAAAGCGGAGGTTCAAGATTGGTCTGTAGTTAGCAAGAGAGTCTGGGTCCAGTGAAGCTTTCTTAAGGAGGGGTGTCACCACCGCCTCCTTCAAGGAGCTAGGAAACTCACCCCAGTCAAGGGAGCACCAGACTATCTATACCAGGATCGGGCCAGTGGTGTCACAACAACCCATAATCAGGGAAGTTGGGCCCAGATCCAAACTACAGCACATAGGGTGCATACCCTGGACAATCCACATAACGTCCACGAACTCCGTCTGGTCAAAGGTACCCCAGGAAAAGTGAAGGACGGAGACCAAGCACCGATCAACGGCATCCCCCGTAGAGCGTGAAGTTCGCATCTCCGCTCTGATGTCGGCCACCTTATCTGAAAAGAACTGAGTGAGCTCATCACACTACAACTACGAAAAGGCTCTTTGAGACTGTAGGCAGGCTGGGTTGCACAGCCTGTCCACTGTTCGAAAGAGCTGAGCCGGTCGGTTCTGAGTGGTAGGAATCTCCCTGGACAGGAACTCTGCCCTTGGACCGCTTTTATGTAACGGAACCACATGGGCCATCCTCCAGTCCTGAGGCACCTCCCCCATTTCAAGGGAGGTACTGAACAGGTCCGCCAGTGGTTCCGCTAGAATCTCTGTCATCTCCTGCAGCACCCTAGGGTGGATACCATCTGGCCCCGGTGCTTTATTCACCTTCAGTGCCCTCAACCCTTCCAAAACTCTGCCACCCTCAATCCTGCCGTCCGTTACCTCACCCCCCATCCCCCCTCCCTCCCAACCATGGTGGTAATGGACCCCCCAATCCTTGTGAACACTGAGCAGAAGTACTCATTTAGTGCTTCCACTTGTTCCTTCCCCTTTTCCACCCACTCATCCCCCCTTTTTATCCTCACTATACTGTCCCTGCACTTCGTTTTCTCCCTGACCTATCTAAAAAAATCTTTCTCCTCCCTTTTATTCCCTGCGCTAATCTGAGTTCCCTTGTGGCTTTCGCACCCCTTACCCTCTTGGTCACCTCTTTAGACCATTTGGTATACACATCTGTCCTCCTCCCTCCCTATCCTTCTGAACTTCAGGTACGCTGCTCTTTTTGCCCTCACCCCCTCTATCACCTCCCTGTTCAGCCAGCATGATCTCTTTACCCTACGCTTCTTACTCCTTAGCCTGGTGCACGTTTCTGTCACCTCTCTGATTCCTTGCTTTATTATGTCCCATTTCTGCATTGTCCCCATCCCCTGCTTGAGTCCCTCAAGTCTCCCCTTCAGCAAATCCGTCATTCTCCCAAAGTCTGCATTCCTGAAATCCACCAACTTTGTTGCTGATCCCTCCGGCTCCCTGCTCATTGTAATGTTAAACCACACCATTTAATGATCGCTGTCAGCTAATGGGTCCTCCACCCTTATGTCCCTCACTGTTAGATAGTACCAGGTCTAGCATGTTTCCTAGTCTGGTGGGTTCAGCAACCAGCTATGTCAGGAACCCCCCCCGGAATATGTCCAGGAGGACCCTCTCCCTAGCGCTGGAAGTGACCGGCATGGTCCAGTCCACCCCCGGCAGGTTGAAATTGCCCACTACGACCACCTTCCCCCTCATACATACCCCACTGATTTGTTCCACCAGTTCTCTGTCACTTTCCACTGTCTGGGATGGTGACTTATTCAACACCCCAGACCACAACTTCCTTCCTCTGGAGTCCAGGAAATGTAACCACATTGCCTGCGTTCCCTTCTCTTCCCTTCGTCCCTTGTACATTTGATCCCCTCCCTCACATAGACAGCCACACATGAATCAGAAACTGCCATCAAGGTTTTGCAAGATATTTCGGTACTACAATCATTTATTAAATGACATTCAAGAAAGTGAGCAATTTGAGAAACCTAATTAATTAGTCAAAACACATCACTGACTGTGCATTAATTCCCTAAGAAACCCACAGTTCTTAACTAACCTAAACTTATCTACCTAGCAAAAGCCTAACTTCATGAGAAAAGAACATTTTCTGATTAAAATAAAACTTTTTGCCATTTTATAAGTGCAGTAACACATTCCGGAGCATGGGTCTCCTGAGAATTAATGCACTTCCTGGGTGCCAAAGCATGAGGGTTACAAAGTTCCTCAAATCCTTCACACGTTAAGCTATTGGCTGGATGGTCAATGTGTAAGTATTTTTTTTTTTTTAAATTTTCTATTTATGCTTCCCCTACCCACAGCACTCCACTCCCTTCAGGAGACACCTATGGCCTTCTAGTCCCCGTCCTTTTTCCTGGAGTCCGGAATGGTCCATCCCCCATGTAGCTGTGGCTCGCCCCCCAGGCAGGTACGAGGTGGGGGCCCTTACACCCCAAAGCCTTCTGGTTTTGTCAGGATGCCATCGCCAGGACAGGTAGGGGCATTGGGGATCGGGGCCTGGTGCTCTGTCTACCAGGGAGTGCTGCGAGTGATTTTCCGGTGTTCTGGGCGTGATTTGTGCCCTGACATCAAGGCGCTGAGCACCGACGTCCATCATGCCACCCCCTTGCAAGTGGCTTGGGCTTGCTGTACCTCGGGTCTCCACCTGGGGTCAGACAATCACCGAACCCTGGTTCCCCCCTCCCCCTGGAGAAGACAAGCTGCCCCTGGGATGCTCAAGCCTCCTCCCCCTGGCTGGCCCTCCAGCTCCCGGGCTCGTTCCTGAACCCGGGTCGCTGGCGTTGCAAGCAGAAATTCAACCACTGCACCAACGGACTGGCCTAATGTGTGAGTATTTTGATACCAGCTGTCAGGGCCCCTTGCACTAGTCACTAGGTGGTGCTTGCATGGTAAGCCACTGTTCAGCCTCTCCCTGGAGCTGGAGCACATTGCCTCTGCAGTACACTGACTACTCCACCAGCATAGGCTGGAAATATAAAACCCAGGTCTGCCATAGTGATACCATCTCAGACATGGCAGGTCTGAGTGTTGCTGCTGCAGTACCAGGCCAGGCTGAATCATCTCAGACATGGCAGGTCCGAGTACTGCTGCG
This sequence comes from Neoceratodus forsteri, assembly GCA_016271365.2. Lineage (NCBI taxonomy): Eukaryota > Metazoa > Chordata > Ceratodontiformes > Ceratodontidae > Neoceratodus > Neoceratodus forsteri. The sequence continues at coordinate 173,531,394 of JADMNL010000030.1, forward strand.
GTACCAGGCCGGACTGAACCATCTCAGACATAACAGGTCCGAGTGTTACTGCTGCGGTACCAGGCCAGGCTAAACCATCTCAGACATGGCAGGTCCGAGTGTTGCTGCTGCAATACCAGGCCAGGCTCAACCATCTCAGACATGGCAGGTCTGAGTGCTGCTGCAGTACCAGGCCAGGCTGAACCATCTCGGACATGGCAGGTCCGAGTACTGCTGCGGTACCAGGCCAGGCTGAACCATCTCAGACATGGCAGGTCCTAGTGTTGCTGCTGCAGTACCAGGCCAGGCTGAACCATCTCAGACATGGCAGGTCTGAGTGTTGCTGCTGCAGTACCAGGCCAGGCTGAACCATCTCAGACATGGCAAGTCCGAGTACTGCTGCGGTACCAGGCCAGGCTGAACCATCTCAGACGTGGCAGGTCTGAGTGCTGCTGCAGTACCAGGCCAGGCTGAACCATCTCAGACGTGGCAGGTCTGAGTGCTGCTGCAGTACCAGGCCAGGCTGAACCATCTCAGACATGGAAGGTCTGAGTGTTGTTGCTGCAGTACCAGTCCAGGCTGAACCATCTCAGACATGGCAGGTCTGAGTGTTGCTGCTGCAGTACTAGGCCAGGCTGAACCATCTCAGACATGGCAGGTTCGAGTACTGCCGCAGTACTAAGGATCTAAAGTTCGAGCAGACTCGATAGACCGTAAGGCCTAATCTGCTGGCAGATAGTATGTTAGTATGTTAGTACCAGGCCAGGCTGATGCATCTCAGACATGGCAGGTCCAAGTACTGCTGCAGTACCTGGCTAGGCTGAACCATCTCAGACATGGAAGGTCTGAGTGTTTTTGCTGCAGCACCCAGCCACGCTGAAGCGTCTTAGACTTGGCAGGTCCGAGTGGTGCTGTGGTACCAGGCCAGGCTGAGCCATCTTAGACATGGCAGGCCCGTGTGTTGCTGCTGCAACACCAGGGCAGACTGAACCATCTCAGAAGTGGCAGCTCGGTGTGTTTCTGCTGTGGTACCCGGCCAAGCCGAACCATCTCAGAGATGGCAGGTCTGTGTGTTAGCTACGGCACCACCTGGCGACACTGAACCATCTCACGCATGGCAGCTCTGAGTTCTGGAGGTCCGTATGATGTAATTAGAACCCCTCGATGAAAATACAACCTTGTTGAAAATGGTTGCCCATGCATTATTCTGTACATTATCCAGTTTTGTTCTTGAGGCCCCTATGATGTCATAACAACCTGTCGCTGGAAACCCAACCTTGTTATGCATGATTGCCCATGCATTATTCTGTACATTACTTGAGCCTCGCTCTCAAGGTCCCTATGATGTCAGTATAACCTGTCAATAGAAACGCAGCCTTGTTGTGCATGGGTGCCCATGCATTATTCTCTGTCTTGCATATTCATTCGTGTACCTCACTGGTTACTACAGGTGGTGGCATCCAGCTTTAACCAGTAGTCATCGGTTTATGAATTCTGCTGCTGTTTAATGACTCTTTTTATTGCCCTTGGAGAATACCTGAGCACAATAGCCAGGGAATGAACCTTGTAAAATGAAAATACTTTCTGGAAGTGTTTGTCCTCCAAGCTAAGAAAAGATTGATATTTGTTTTACTGCCACTCAGACTGCTCCTGGGAGCTGCTCAAAATGCTGGCAGTTTGTGCGATGTCAAGGAAAGGTTAATTATTTTGAAAATAAAGGTCCTGTTGATGCTGTGACTAAAGGGGTTGCAGGGTTGTGTGTTATGTACTGCTGTTCAGTTTCTGTTGCTACCTTAACATCGGTGGGGAAATAGTGGCGTTGCTGGAGGCTTTTGTAAAAATGTTATTTTTGTTGCAGCTCAAATTTATTCAGACAGCTGTGATGCCTCCAGGAAAATGTTGGGTATTGTAATGTATATAGGTACATTGCAGCTTCTATTACCTCAATTTTCACTCCAGTGTTTCCGCTCCTTCTTTACTGCGGTTGATATTTGCATATAAACTAAGTTGCTGTTACTTTTGCAGTGCAGTTCTTAGGACAGGCCCAGTCTTTGTTGTACTTCTGTACCTGTGGTTCAACATCCAGGATAAAGCAAGGCAAATCACTTCTTTATAGCACCTGTCTGCCGAGGCTGAAAGGGTTTCATAAACAGTATAAAGCAAAATAAAATATATTGATCCAAAGAAAGATTTTTAAAAATGTCAGAATCTCAAAAGCCATTATATATTGTATGATTCTTACAGTGCCCACAGCTCAGCTGGTAGTACGTTGCCACACCAGGTGTTGGCTGATTTTGGGACTGCTGGTACCCACTGTTGAGCAGTGGATGTTGTTGTAGCTGTACCTCAGATAGGCAGTCAGCTGTATTCCCATTACTTGTTCCCAAACTGACCCTGCACTACCAGTATCTAGCTCACTATTTTGTAAAGCACTTTTAGATAGAGCATGTAGGAAAGACACAACATTCCAGAGGGCACAGCTAGCAGCCAACCTGACTAAACTTGTTCTAGTAACATTTGGAGCCGATTTGCAGAACTACCTTTACATTTTACCTGAACTTCAGACTTCTGGACTTTCTGAGCTCAACACGAGGGGTGAGCCCACTCTCCTTCTACCACATCTCCTACAAACCCTGGTACAACTGGACTCCACTCCACTGATCCAGAAAGTTTATTGGATCACACCAAGATAAGATCCGATTTTGAATACTTCATCACACTGTTGATTGTTGTGGACTCCCGGGTGGAGAAAGAGTTACTACTACTGGCAACAAAAAACAAGGGCAAGTTATACTTTACTGAGGATGCCCCTCTGTTTCTCTTTCCTGATCTCACCTTGCCAGGGAGACTGTGGGCAAACCTCCGAGAGCTAAGTGTTAACCATTCCTTTTAACTACTAGTGAAAATGTGCAGGTAAAGCATGCCAGTTAGGTGATCAACAAAAGGAAGGGATACTGGTTGCTAAAATCAAGTGTGAATTTGGGCAAGAGTACAGTAGCAGTCAGACTTGGACTCTTTGGCTGTGGTTCAGACTTTTTTTTTAACTTTATGTTTATTGCATTTCTTTCAAAAAGCAATTACACAGAGTACATTCGTCATAACAGGGGAAAATACACAAATACGTCCAATGTAAATAAAGGATGGAAAACCTATACAGAATTCCGTTAGGTGGTAGGGGGGAAACTAAATGGGTAAAAACAAATATATGGATAGAAAACTAAATAGCTACAGCTGTCTATGGCTTTTGGGGATCAAATCCAAATAAAGTAATTCTTATAATTATTAAAAACTCAGCAACCAGTGTTGATTGTGATCCCAAGTCCAAAATAGGTATTCCTTACATAGGAAGTGCTGTGAAAAGCAAACGGCACTTCCCAAAATTAATTAAACAGCGTATGAGAACCAGAAAGCTAGAAAGAAAATATGTTGGGTAGCTCTCCTACTTTGTTAGCTTCTTACTATATCGAAACAATGAGACTCATAAAAGTCGATTAAACAATACTGTTGCTTAGAGGAATAATTCCTCAGTCATTCTTAAACTGAATGTCTCATATTAAAAGAAAAAGACAAACTAGGAGAGCTGTACTTAAGTAAAAAAGTAGCCAAGAGAGTCCAGGTAGAGATCAGGTCTCCTCGTCTGATTCTATAGCCTGCAGTCCCTCTGAGGCCTGGAACTCCCAAGCGCTAGCTTCCACCTTCTTCCCGGCTTCTACCGGATTGGTGAATTGGAAGGGGTGCCCTCCATAGTGGATGAGGAGCCGGGACGGCATCAGAAGGGAGTGATTAACCCCCAGACCTCTGAGCCACGCCCGGACTGTGTTGAATTTCTTCCTTCTGGTGTGGGTGGCAAAGGACAAGTCAGGGAACAAATGGATCGTCACTCTGTCATATGTCAGCCCACCCGCAGATATAGCAGCTTGAAGAATAGTATCCCTGGTTGTGGAGTTTGCCATAATTAGGAGAATCACGCTTGGTGCATCACCTCGGGGACCAGCCAATCGAGGGGTAATCCTGAACGCCTTCCACATCTGATCAGCCAATAAGTCTCCCAGCAGGTTTAACACTTCAGGAAGCCAGGACCTCAAAAAAATTAAGGGATCAGCTCCTTCGCTCCCTTTAGGGAGCTCAATAACTCGCACCTGTAAGGCCCAATTCGAGTTTTCTAAGGACTCTAGTCTGTATCGAAGTTGTGCATTCTCCTGCATGAGTTTGGTAGTGGTCGCCATAGCTTGTGTAGATGTTTTTTATGCTGTTGTCGCCATGTGTGAAACAGTTTCTGTCTTGGCATCCTGCTCTACAAAACATTGGAGCATTGATTCCATTTTTAAGTCGATTGCCTGTATAGCCGACTGTAACACTCTTCAGGTGGGCTCCACTCCAATGCTACTCGAGGTACCTGCGGCCTGGTCTATCGTCGTGACTGAACTTTTGGCTCCGCTCCCAACAGCTTTCTGGTTGCGACCCATAGTTATATCTGGTGTCTATCGACTCCAGACAGTGTTGGCTGTTCGATTCTTTTGATTCTGACCCAATTTTCCCACTGATAAACTATTTTTCTATTGCTTTTAAATGCGGGATATGCGGACCTACTTCGAATTACGTCTTGCCAGATAGCTGTTCAACAGCGCCCCCCTGGTTCAGACTTTTAATGTTTTGACTCTGGTTTCTAACTGATTTCCTTGCTTTTAGGAAGACTTCAGGACATTAATAGTTTAGAAAGACATACTCAGTCAAAAAGTTCAAATTGTTCAATATGCAACTCCCTTGTGGCTTACATTACACACAGCCACCTTTGCTGCTGCTGCATTGTCTTTTAGCTGAGGCTGGCACCATATGATAACCCTGTCCTGGTGTCAGCAGGAGCTTGTCATAGTCAACGGAGACCCTCTGTGGCTAGGGGCAATGTGTTGAGCTTACTAAAGGGTTCTCGCTACATAAATCACTTCATCAGTACACATTTCCCTGACTGTGGTGCAAGTTCAACTCCAACATCTGTTCTGACAATAATGACCACACTACAAAGGTGGTTTAATCAGTAGTCACTCTTTACTGACATGTATTCAGTTACATTCCTGGGAACCCGGTCCCCAGATGCTCCCTTGGTTAGCACTGTAAGATAGGTTTGATCCTGACCACGGACATGGGTCAGGAACTGCGGTTTCTTTGAATAGGTTGTACCCTCTGTACACATCAGGAGCTACAAAACCCGTCTTATAAAATGGGGTTTGAAAAAGTGACCAGATTGAACAGTGTCACTGGTTAAAACACAGGACGTGACCATTGACTAATAACCTAGGAACTGCACAGTTCATAACTACTTTGCCCAAATCTACCTAGGAACAGCCTTTTTACAAAAAAAAAAAAAAAAAAAGACAAGAAATCACTACACTACATGCTGGCAACAAAATTTGGCTTTAAACTACAAACAACACACTTTGCAGCCTCATTTCGTGGCACCACTCACATTACCATGCTCAGTGCCATGAACTACAGCAGATTCCACTCTCAACCCGACTTGTAAAAAAATTACAAAACTGACGTTTCTGTACAGAGATCGCACTTAAAACAGGACACTCCTTTACAACATAATACAGAAACCCCACGTTGCATCAGGAGTGTCCAAATACCTGAAAATACTCACATATCCAGCAGCATCCACAGTATATGAATGGACAGTACAGGAGCAGCCAGGGACATCCAAACTGCACAAAACAGTTCACTTCCTGTACAATGTAAGACAGGAATAACTGCCAGCAGCCTATTCCCTGTATGTCTGGACACTACCCCACCAGTGTATGTATGGACACTATGCACTGTACTAATTGTATGTCATAGTCATTTCTGCACATTATAACAAGCCATGGCAGATAAAGTAAATGGAACTACTTTAAATGGCAGATTTATTTTCATTAAATTACACACATGGAAAGCATAAAAACCTGTCTTCTGTCTATTTATTCAACAGTAACCCTTTCAATTTTTATAAGTGCAATAAGCCAGCTGGCCCGGTGGTGCTGAGGGTTGAGGTGCGGGAGACGACACCACACCTCACGCTATGCCGGTGACCTGGGTTTAAGAACGTTCCCAGGCCATTGGGGGTTGGCCAGGGATGGAGAAGATTAAGCCTCTGATGGACTGGTCTCCTCTCCCTGGGGTGGGTACGGGGCTTACACAGCTCTGCAGCGGCCTCTGATGGAAGTTGGGGGCATCACAGGTGCAGTGTGTCTAGGGGGAAGTACAGCGGACGTCTGCATCATTCTACATCCGTACTTCTGGGGGGAAAAAGCTTGGAGGAAAAATGACGATCGGTCATGGTGGCTTGATGGCCATGCCTCTCTTCACCAAGGGGATCTGTCTGGAATCGCACTCCGGTATTGAATCCGAGCCTGGCAGGGGAAGTGGGGTTCTGTGCGCGCTATCCGGAAGCGAGTGAGCCGGTAGGTTGAATGGAGAGAGAGAGGACGGTGGCTGGATGACAGGCAGACCAAGCTGCAGGGATAAATAAATTCAATATTAAAAGAAAAGTGCAATAAGCCACCACATGGTGTGTGGTTCCTGGTAAATAATGCATGCCCTGGGTACATTGGAGGACACTCAGCCTGCATCCTTATGCATTATTTTACCAGGAACTGCACAGTCTGTAGTGGCTTACTTATTCACGCCCCTCCCAATATGTAGTTTATGGTATTTTTCCATTTTCACCCCTGAACGCCCCCTACCTCAGACGTGTCATGATGGAAACATGTGCATGCCATGTCTGAGTACCACCTGCACGTGTCGCCCCCGCCACCCACGCTGACCACGGGCCTCCACATGGTGGTAGCAGGACTATGGTGGGGGGGGCGGCGACCACCCCCTGGAGAGGAGAGCTGCCTTACAGCTGCTCAGTCCTGCTCTGATCCTCTCCCCTGTGCTGGCTCCCTGACGATCTGAGTCCATTCCTGAACCCTGGTCACCGGCGTGGCACAAGGTAAGGCGTCCAGCACCTCAGCCCTCAGCGCCACCGGGCCGGCTTACTTATTTGCCTTTTTGTTTTATGGGTATGTTTTTCCACTTCTCTGTGGACCCGACAGGGGCTACGACCCCTCCCTTGGAGGGAGAGCAGTCGGGCCATCATGGGTCCAGCTGGGTCCCAGTTTTTCTCCATTTTTTTTTTCCTGCACCCTATGCTTGTGCAATTGGCGGGGAGGCTGTCTCCACCTCCTCGGAGGCAGCCAATCACCCTGGATGTGGGTCAACCCCTTGCGTGGTTGTGCGTCTGTGCCGACACCCAACTACTGCTGGGTGTCAGTCAACAGCACACAGCACTATTCCTCCCTCCCTCGAGGAAGGAGAGGAGTCCTCTAGATGCTCAATCCTTCCTCCCCCGGCTGACCCTTAAGCGACCCGAGTCTGTTCCTGAACCCGGGTCGTTGGCATGGCGTGAGGTGTGCCATCCATCGGCTCAACCCTCAGCACCACCGGGCTGGTCTTATTCGCCTTTTTGACACCAATGGGTGAGATCATGCCTGGGTTCAGAACCTGTTTTTGACACTGGTGGATGAGGTCATGCTTGGGTTCAGAGCATACTGGTGGATGAGGTCATGCCTCAGTTCAGAGCCTGTTTTTTGACACTGGTGAATGAGGTCATGCCTGGGTTCAGAGCCTGTTTTTGACACTGGTGGATGAGGTCATCATGCCTGAGTTCAGAGCTTGTTTTTGACACCTTTGGGTGAGGTCATGCCTGCGTTCAGAGCCTGTTTTTGACACTGGTGAGTGAGGTCATGCCTGGGTTCACAGCCTGTTTTTGACACTGGTGGGTGAGGTCATGCCTGGGTTCAGAGCCTGTTTTTGACACCGGTGGGTGAGGTCATGCCTGGGTTCAGAGCCTGTTTTTGACACCAGTGGGCTAGGTCATACCTGGGTTCAGAACCTGTTTTTGACACAGGTGGGTGAGGTCATGCCTGGGTTCAGAGCCTGTTTTTGACACCGGTGGGTGAGGTCATATTTGGGTTCAGAGCTTGTTTTTGACACCGGTGGGTGAGGTCATGTCCGAGTTTAGAGCCTTTTTTTTGACACCAGTGGGTGAGGTCATATCTGGGTTCAGAGTCTATTTTTGACACCGGGGGTTGAGGTCATGCCTGGGTTCAGTCGGTTTTTGACACTGGTGGGTGATGTCATGCCTGGGTTCAAAGCCTGTTTTTGACACCGGTGGTCGAGGTCATGCCTGGGTTCAGAGCCTGTTTTTTTTTTTGTTTGTTTTTTTTGGTGTATATTTTCTTCCCCCATTGGCACTGGTTGGCATGTCATCCCAACCGACCCCGAACCCAATATCAAGCCGATTCCTCGATTCCCCCGTGGATTACCGCTGTGGCGGAGTGGCAAGGAGCTACCCACAGCTCAACTCGCCAAGTTGGATCCAGATGAGGCGGCACCATTCAGGTCAGGCCATGGAGGTTGGAGGATCATGCTGCCCAACTTGTGCCAGTTTTTCCTCCAGTTTTATGCCCCTTGCGGAGTGCAGGCATGCAATAACGTCTGGGCACAACGTGCTAATGTCTGACGCATTCCACCTCCTTGCTGGCACCGCTCTAGCAGTGCCCCTGGTTGTGACCAGGGGCTGCTACAGAGTGGTGGCTCCCTGGATCCCTCCCCGGGATAGGAGAGCAGTTCTCCGATGCTCGATCCTATCCCTCCCCTGCCAGCCCCTGGCAGCCTGGGCTCACGTCTGAACCTGGGTCGCCAGCATGGTGCGAGGTGTGGCGTCCAGCACCTCAGCACCACTGGGCCAGCTCAGAGTCTGTTTTTGACGCTGGTGGGTGAGGTCATGCCTGGGTTCAGAGCCTGCTCTACTCTGCACTGCTTTACCAGTTTCTCCCACTAAATGACATGCTTTGGGTTTCGCATATTTTGCACTCACAGTGACACCGTAGTGCCTGGTCAGCTGAGAGTGCAGAAGGTATCACTACTGTTGGGACTTGACTCTCAGACTTTGTTCAATGTCTGGATAGGGATTGTGGAGAAAATTGCTGACATGGAATGTATCACCTATCAAGTACAAAATAGATTGGAGAAATATGTTGAGAGGTGGGGCAGATGGAAATTATTTATTGATACAATCAATTACTGAATATTTGCTGAGATTTTATAGTGATAGGACTGAACTTAGACCAGCATACACCATTCGGATGTAAGGCACTTTCAGTATGTTATATAAAGTTCTTTTCCGGAACTGCGTCTCCCCTCTGCCTTGGACTGCCGGAGACCCTTAACACCACGTGGTAGACTACAAACTTCAGCCATTTAGTCTCAAATATGTTTGTTGTTTTAGTTTTAGCATATCTTTTTATAGAAAACATTACAGGATTTCAGTAGGTGATAGCATACTTACAATGGAAATTTTAACCAAAGTTTATTTTAATGTATTCTGTTTTTCTATTCACTGCATGTTTTGGTGTTGTTGTTGTACTATTGTTATTATCCTGGAGTAAAGTAAGTATTAAAAAAAACTTTATTTGCTGATGCCATACAGGGGGTACCCTGGTCCTGAGGGCCATAGCTCTAATCAGGCCAGTGTCCCTTATTGAAGCCCTGACACTACCCCTACACTGGACACCTCACATCAGCTTGGCTTCACTCACCGGATGGTGTTCTGGGTACAGCGCAGCAGCACCTACTCCATCCTGCCCTCTGGTAGCAGTTAGCAATGGCGCCAGCCCCTCTGCCAGTGGCAGTGCCTCCAGTACTCATGTTGGCTTGGGATCTCCTGTACTCAGTGTAGGCATATCTCCTACCTTAGTCTTTAGCTTAGTCTCTCTCATCAGGTCTCCCTCCATCAGCAGATCAGTTGGCAGCAGCTCTCTGGCAAAGGACTGCAAACGTCCCCCAAAAAGTGAACAACCCATCTTTGGTGGGGCTCTCCCTATGTTGCATGGCTGCCAAGGACTCCCCTTGAAGGGAAGCCTGTGGAGGGGTTGTGGGATAACAGATGGACCAGACACAGAGCTTCAGGTTCTACACACAGTCTCTGTGTGATGCTCATTTAAAACACAGGGGATGACCTTAAGCAATGGCATATCTGTTCTTCAGTACATCAGTTTGCAGCAACAGACTATGCACACGTCCGTCCTCTGCAAGTAGTCAGCACCTACTAACCCACTGATCTACTGGTGTATCTCTTTAGTGAAAATGATTTTATTCCCTGTGTTGGTCTTGTGTGTTTGGGTGACAGGGAGCTCAAAAAAAGAAAAACCCAAAAACAAGCTAAAGACAAAGAACCTCAGTGCAGAAGCACTGAAGCAAGGGTTACCCCAAAGGGCATTGGCAATAAAGCCAAATTTCAAAGGAACACAGCATCACACATATCCCCATAATGCAAAGCATCATGGTATGTATATGCAAATCACCATGAAATTTTAGGCTAGTTCAACTTAAAGCAGGAATACATGGTGCCAAAGGGCCTCTCAAACAATCTGTAATTTACATGCATTTTATATAACACAATGAGGTTTTCTGATATCTCTACCCTGGTAACTTAATTTTTATAATATAGTCCCCAAGTAACTTTTTACCTTTATCAAAAACACCTAGTGTCGTGGTATTTTCAATATTTACAGGTTTCATACACATAAGGCATATACATCAAGGTATTTTATGACATAATGCTATTGCATACTAAATCCAACAACAAGGAACACAGCCTGTTGTTTTACATCAGCTGGGAGATTATCACAATCTCCACCTGTATGAGGACCTGAGAGGGAAAAGGAAAATGAAAGTAGACACTATAGCATAGTCAAGAAAGGGGGGAGGGTGCCCATAGGTGGCCAACCTTATGGACTAGAAATGGTAAAGGATAGATTAGGCTAAGAAATAGAAGAACTGTTGCAACAGATTTAAGAAAAGGTCGGTCCTCAAGAGTGGCAGGCTCTCCCTGTCACATATCCCTCACTTTAAGAAGTGTCGTTGAGGCACAGGTTAGGAAGCATAGGAAAACCAGGAGCAGCTGTAAAATTTGAACAAGTGATTTATTAACAGTAAAATAAAAACAAAATGTTCAGTATAACTATTTACAAAGGCAAGTGTAAACAGAGAAAGTCCATCTGGGTTTCTTCTCAATTTCCAACCTCAGTCTCTCTCAGTCTCTGTGTCTCTCTTGCAAAACACTGCAGCTCCTTTTTATAAGTCTGTGCAGAGCTCGTTAAGACAATAGCTTGTTTCTCACACAGTGTTCTTGTAAGTTTCCAGTGTTTTTGTCAGTTTTAAGCACATGCAACAAAACAAACATTGTGACCCAGAACTGACCTCTTGCTTACAGCTTCTCAGAGAGTTTGCAAACAGGTTAACCCCTTGAGTTCAAAACAGCTTTTTGCAATCATTTCAACACTAGAACTATATACATTTCGTTTTTTTTGTCAATTATTTTTATTCTCCAAGTGGCAGGTCGACTTCATTGTCCGATGAGCCTACCAAGCTTGGGGTCTTCTAGCACCATGTGCTCCCCAGCAGATCCCCAGAGTCGGTCCGAGGGCATCATCCTTGCCGGCCTCCACTGTTTCCTCCATTTTCAACCGTGAACTACCCCGGAGACCCCCAGTAGCAGTGGCGCATGCGCATGGAGGCACACATGCGCACCACAGCTCCGGACCGGGTCCCTTCAACCCTCCCCATCAACCTATGTCTAAGCTCTCTCATTGCACCATCCCTCCGGCCTCCACCAGAGGGCGGACAAGCTCCGAGAGAGCTGGATACCTCCTCCCAAGGCAGAGTGCTGCCTGCCAGCAGCTTCTCACATCCTCTCCCCCCCCCCCGCCAGCCTCCGACAACCCTGGCTCATTCCCGAACCTGGGTCGCCGGCATGGCGCAAGGTGTGGCATCCAGCACCTCAGTGCTCAGTGCCACCGGGCCGGCTACTATATACATTTCAACAGTAAAACTATATACATTTCTAAACAAAGGGATCCCAGTATCAGTTACATTTCCACATAATGGTTCACATATATTTTTATACCAGCAGATATGCAAGGGGGGAGAAAAGACAGAGCAGAAGAGAAGGTAGAGAAATAGCGAGAGGCAGAGAATTGCAAGACCATCAGGCTGATCAAGTTCTAGGTCTCATGAGAAAATTTGGTTGCACAACCAGACAGAGAAGAGACAGAAAAGGAGAGAATAGAACAGATCCTTGCATTTAAACTCTTTCTCCAGAACAACTGAGACAGGGCCTTTTCAACCCTGTTACATACCCCCTCTTTAAGAGGGAACCTGTTTTACAAAAAAAAAAAAGTTTCCAAAACTTTCTTTAAATTCTTCTTTTAACATAATATAACCTTTACAGTTCTATACATATGCAGTGTCTTTTTTTTCCATAACAACAGTACAGTACATAGTGAAGTTTAAACTTACACATTTGTGTTTTCAGCCTTCAGAATTATCAATTCCAGATCCATATCTGATTTGTACTCACAATACCCAAGCTGAGAATCGGATGGTGGATGTTCTTCTGGAGTGTCAGAAACAGCAGGGCATGGAGACAAGGTCCTTGTGACTGGACCCCACTGCAGTTTATAGCAAACGGATTTAGTGTGAGACAAGCTGGGGTTTGCTTCCAGTTTCAGCACACAGCACAGGGGATTGGAAATAGTGATTCCCCACAAGCACTACGCACATTCATATGTAAAAGGAAAGTACTATACCAGGCAGACTGCTCCTCAGTCCCGATCGCAGTTACTGCAAGATACCCGGGAGCACACACACAGCAGCTTCAGTTCCTGACAGACTGAGCGCGATTCAGCAATTTCTCCAGTCTTCTACAGCATGAGCCTGGTTTCTACTCTTCAGATATCCTTCTTTCTTCTCACAAGTCAGAATCAGTCTGAACTGGTGCTTTCAACGGCTGCAGGCCAAACCACAAGGCCTCACACGCGCCTCCTGCGCGAAACTATACACCGCAGAAGCACAGAGCTCCTTCTCTCTTCACAGTCACAACTGATCTGAGCTTTCCAGTCACAGAGCAGGGCATTTCCTTTAGCTCCACATCATTCTGTTGGTTGGTTCGGCTGTCACTCACAATAAGACTTCCTCTGTTGGTGGAAAAAAGGCGCCAAGGTCAAAACTACATTTCCCAGAGTCACTGCCCATACAATCCCCTTGTGGCTGGCTTAAAATTAAGAGTCCAAGTTCTGATTCGTCCACAGGCTCCATTTTAGGGCTCCCTTAACCCAACTGGCCCAGCACAGCAATTTAGGTCCAAAATGGAGGGGAACACACACGGAGTCCCAGCTGCAATAAAAACAGGTTAAACAAACTACAATTTTGCTAATGCTTTAAATGATTACAGGCAAACAGTTACAGCTTTCAGATGAGCTCCCGTTTGCACTTCCAGTGACCACAAAATGGAGCGATTACTCCGCAGCTCGGGCGGGATTCGAGCATTAAATACACAGTCCCACTATACAAATTAATTAAGTCTGCAAGCAGACAGCTTTTAAAGAGACAGTATGTGGAGGCTCAAATAGCACTCACTTGGAACCACATTTAACCAGCTCATACGCTGAACACCTCCCAGACTTGGAGCATTCAGGCAAGCTCCTGGAAGACCTTTGGGAACCCCCATTTGCAGGGGGGTTACACCCTTTCTGACCTGGAAAAACTTGGCGTCCACGTTAAGTAAGTACCCCCATAAGTTTCAATACAACCATATACATTTACATCAGTATCACATAAGGCTTATACATGTAATCATCAGTCAACATATCACCTTACCAGAAACACATTTCTGAAACTTTTCAGTACATCACTTTTTTCACAGTATTATACACACATTGTACCATAACTCAGGTTATTACCTCCTGTGCATGAAACCTGAAGAGAGGGGGCCCTTCCCTGTCAGCTACCTTATGGCTAGATTGGGCAGGGGCACCATACCTAGAGGGCAACACAAGTAACTTGGAGTTAGCACTGATGTTCAGTTTGGGCAATGAGCTCGGGGACACATACACTCCTTTATGGACAACACTGAGAGGGAAGTCCACAGGCCTCCCAGGGGAATCATAACTGAGGTGCACCACAGGCTTTACAGCTCGACCAGTCTTTCTAGGGGAAACTGTTACAGTCTCTACACCCTGAGCCTCATTTTCAGCATTGTCCTCACTTGTCAGGGGAGTCTCCATTGGGGTAAAGAGGCTAGAACATGGGGCACTTTCAGCTCCAGGAGTTACAGTCTCTGAGTCCACAACACTTGGCTCACATGGAGAGCTTTTGGACATTGCCAGTGGACCGTCAGGGCACTCAAAATACTCTTCTTGTTCTGGTATATCACCAGTCTGTAGCAGTTCATTATTTTCCTCCTCTGAAAGCTCAAACAGTTCAACCATACACAATGATTCCATGTCATCTGACTTGATGCTTTGCACTTCACTTTCTGGAAGCATTGGATCCAGGGAGAAAGCTGGGGGCTTAGACAGTCCAGAAGGCCCAGCTTCATCTCCAGGATTGACTAGGGGATTGCCCCGAAACAATTGACTCAGTTTGTAAGAGGGGGTAGTACCCAAAGTTGCACTCACTTTCCTCTGACATGGATTGACGGTCATTTTCAACTGGGACTTGTTGTGGGGAACACTTTAACTCAGCATCTGTAGGTGCAGACTTTCTTTGCTTTTGCTTAGCAGCAGCTCAGGCCACTGGTCCAGAGGGAGCACTTTCTGGGGGCTCAGACTCAATCAAGATTAGTCCAGTGGGCAGTAAATGATTTCTGTGCATTGTTTTAACATCTTTTGAATTATTCTCAGGCCTTACTTTGTACACAGGCAGATCATCTAGTTTGCCCACTACAATGCGAGGGAGATGGTGCCATATGTCAGCAATCTTATGTTTGCCATGCAGTCCCAGATTTCTTAGCAATACCCGATCCCGCTCCTGGAGTTCCTGTGCTTTCACCTTTTTATCATACCTTTCTTTGTTGGCCAGATTTCTTTTGACAGCCATGGTTTGAGCCAGTTGGTACGTATGATTTAGCTGGGCCTTTAACTTTTGCACATACTGTAAATAGTTGTCAGCTCGAACCCCATCAGGAGAAACTCCAAAACATACATCTGCCGGCAGTTGAGTTTCTCTTCCAAACATCAGGCGGTAGGGGGAGAACCACCCCTTACCACCCCCAATGAGACCCACAGCCTGAACATTTCAACCATACTTTGCTAGATATGCTAGGCACCCTCCACCCAAAGGCCAAGCCTAGATGGAGCCAACAAATTAGCACCTTGGTACATGCCTACAACAGCAACAAAAGTGATGCCACTGGGTTTTGGACTTTCGCACTCCCCACAGAGAAAGCATCTGTTTGATCAGATGACTCTCAAAGTCTCTCCCTTGATCAGAATGGATTCTTTGTGGAGCCCCATAGTGAACAAAAAAGTTTTCTACAAGTACTTTTACCACAGTGGATGCCTTCTGGTCCTTGGTGGGGAAAGCTTGGGCATATCTCGTAAAATGGTCAGTGACCACCAACACATTACTAATGTTTCTTTGATCTGACTCCAAACTTAGAAAATCAATACAGACCAGCTCCATGGGTGCACTGGTGGTGATGTTAACAAGGGGGGCAGCCCTCTGGGGCAAAGCTTTCCTCTGTAAGCAGAGACTACAAGTTCAGATGTGTTGCTCAACATCAGCCCCCATCTTAGACCAATAGAATCTGGATCTCACCAGGTCAAGTGTTCTGTCTATACCAAGGTGCCCCATGTGGTTGTGTAAGGACCTCAGTACTGAGTCTCGAAAGGCAGTGGGCAGCACTAGTTGTTGTTTGTCTATTTGTCCCCTTCTGTCTACTGTTTCTCTGTATAACAGTCTATTGATCAGTTTCAACTTAGGACCTTCCTTGTATAACAGTGCAGTTCTCAAATCAGTGGAGCGTAATTTGGACACATCTTTCCCCGCATAGAGGGCTTCTAAAGCTGATTTGATCATGGGATCTCGGGATTGAGCCCGCTGAATACTGTCATTGTCCAGCTGAGGCAGTGCACCAATGTCTATTGCAGAAAAGTGGCAATAAGCAGTAGGTATGCAATTCTCAGAGGGTCCCAAACAATCCACCATACAATCCACTGCATCCATGGACATTTGTTCCTCCCTGTCAAACTTCTGGCAGAGTGCTCGAATATCAGGTTCTGACAGTCTGATCCAGTCATTCCGAGGAACAGGCCTCCGGGAGAGAGCATCAGCATCTGTGTGGTTCAGGCCTGTTCTGTATTCAACAGCATAGTCGTATGTAGATAATGCAGAAAGCGACCTATGGCCAGTGGCATCCAACTTAGCTGAAGTCTGCACATAGGTCAAAGGATTATTGTCAGTTTTTACCAGTATCTTAGCCCCATACAGGTACTCGTGGAACTGGTCAACAATAGCCCACTTCAAAGCTAGGAACTCTTAGCTTATGTAAAGGATAGTTCTTTTCGGATGGGGTCAGGCTTCTACTGGCAAAGGCCACTGGTCTCAGGCCATTCTCGTGCTCTTGGTACAATACAGCCCCCAAGCCTTGCAGGCTAGCATCAGTGTGCAAGACATAGGGCTTCGCTGGATCTGCATTGGCAAGGACAGGAGCTTGGGTAAGTTGGTATATAATCTCATGAAAAGCAGCTTCACACTCAGGTGTCCATCTGGCTCCAAATACTTCATTGGGATGGAAATACACTCTCTCAGACTCAAAAGAAACCGACCTCTTGTATTTTTTGTGGGTAGGAGGGTAACCTGACCACTCTTGAATAGTCCTTGATGAAACGGCGATAGTAGCCACAGAATCCCAGGAATCTTTGCAGTTCTTTTAGATTGTGGGGCTGTGGTCAAGGCCTCAACTTTACTTGGGTCGGTCTCTATTCCTTCGGTGGAGACTATGTGTCCCACATACTTTACAGATGTTTGGAAGAATTGACATTTATCGATGGACAGTTTTAGGCCAAAGTCTTCCAGTCAGTCCAACACCTTGAACAGTCTGCTCTCATGTTCCTCCAGTGAGCTGCCAAACACAATAACATCATCCAGGTACACCAGGCACTCTAATAAGTTCATGTCCCCCACTGCACGCTCCATCAGTTGTTGAAAAGTGACTGGGGCACCTGAAATCCCTTGAGGCATCCTCATGAATTCATAGAAGCCAAGCGGACAGATAAAGGCTGTCTTCTCACGGTCTTCCAGGGCCATCGGGGTCTGGTAGTACCCACTGCGAAGATCCAGCATGGAGAACCACTTGCTACCATTCAAGCAGTCTAAAGCATCCTGGATGCGGGGCATTGTATACTGATCAGGGATAGTCTGCCGGTTCAAGGTGTGATAATCCACGCACATCCTTACTGTCCCATTCTTTTTTCTCACTACCACAATAGGTGAAGCATATGGGCTTCTGGATTCTTGTATTACACCAGCAGCAAGCATCTCTTGCAGATGCCATCTCACATCATCTATGTCAGCAGGTGCCAGGCGTCGAGACCTCTCACGAAATGGCCTTTCATCATTGCAGCCAGATGTGGTGCTCAGCTCCTTGCACACATCCTATGTCCCATTCTTTGAAAGAAAACACCTGGTCTCTCTGGGCAAGCTTTCTACTGATTCTCATCTTCCATTCGGCTAGCAACGAGGAGTCAGCAAAATCAAACAAGTTGGACGTCACTCTGTCATTCTCCCCCAAACACTTGTTACTAGGCAACACTGCAGTATCCGCACAATGCACATTAGCCAGGGTACAACCTGTATTTACTCGAATCTCTCTGACACATTATGAACTTGGACCATTACCCATCTGGCATAAGCATGGGCTCTGGCAGGCAAAATTCAAGCCTGACCAGCAGTCCCTCTGGCAATTTCTCCATACCTGGAGCATCCAGTATGAGAAGTTTTATTCTTGACATCCTTTCTGATATGGACCTCTCCCTATAAAGTACACTGGGCATTTGGCGCCAGGATCAGAGACTCAGGATCCTTTTCCAGACAATTCCAACCAGTTCGTCTGGTTCCACTTTGTTAGCATCTCTCTGGGCATCATAGGCCTTCTTGATCAATGCCGGAATTCTTAAAGCTCTACCAGTCTGTGACCCCTGTTTCTCATAACACAACTGCGCCAACCGTCCAAACATATGCGCATTCGTCCCAATTAGTAGCGGAACCCCATCGTACAGTCCAGTAGGGGAACACACTAAGGCCTGGGTCTCTACTTGCTCTGCCACTCCAGCCACGGAGGTGGGGAAAGACAGCCAAATTCAGATACACCCGGAGTAGGGGTAGGCCTTCTCACTTAACCCCCATACATGTAGTCCTTCCAATGGTTGTAAGGGTACATCTGACCAATGCTTCTGATACCAATCCTGGAACATAATTGTCACTTGGGAGCCACTGTCTAACACAGCTCTTGTAGACACTCCATTCACCTTTACAGTGGTCTCCATGGAGGGACCCACTATTCTGGACCAGTCTGGAGAGGCGGTAGTGGGGGCCTGGGCAACTGACCTTGCCACAAAGGGATGCGAGTTAGCATTTTGGGACCCTCACTGGGATCATTTCGTGCACCTCTTAACCACTGATTTGTTCTCCGAAGCTCTCCCTGTAGCCTGTATACAACTTTATGTCTTTTGGGGACCGGCATTCTCTCTTCATGTGCCCATCCTTCCCACAGTTATAGCAAAACATACTTTCTGGAGTTTGAGCTGGACGAGGCATCAGACTGGGAGCCAGGTCGGGGGTACTACTGACTGGACACCTTGGTGCCATCTCTGTCTGCGATGTGATAAGCATTTGGAGGCATCTCGTCAATTTCCCAACTTCCATGTTCAAGACATCACGTTTTGAGCTGTTGTCAGCAGGAGATGCCTGGGTGGGTACCCCAACCCCCATAGCAGATGCAGTCGGATGTAGGTCGGGGCCTGTACTTGCAGGTGCGGCCTTCATTAAGAGACTGTTTTTGAATTCCCTGATCTCTCTCAGCAGTTCACCCCATGGTGGCACACCCTCATTGGTCCCCACTTCACAAGGACCTTCCGATGCTGTGTTCACTTGGGCTGCACTCACCCCAGAATTAGAACCCCCCTCCTCATCTTCAACCT
Organism: Neoceratodus forsteri; assembly: GCA_016271365.2. Taxonomy (NCBI): domain Eukaryota; kingdom Metazoa; phylum Chordata; order Ceratodontiformes; family Ceratodontidae; genus Neoceratodus; species Neoceratodus forsteri. The sequence continues at coordinate 173,550,437 of JADMNL010000030.1, forward strand.
CCCGAAGTTCTTTTATTAAGTCACAATAGTCCGGTGGATTACCCCTTCTGTCTGGGAGCCTTAATTGAAGGAGCTGCAGTTTAGAATGCTTTGCATGCTGTAATAGGTGCTCCAACCTTACGCAGTTTAAGTCGCTGACGGCTACCCCACCTTTTCGGTAAGCCTTCTGCAGAGCTCTTTCCAGACGAGTAACATACGCAGAAAAACTTTCCCCTTGCCACTGTTTTGTACCTTGAAATTTCCACATCAAGCTCTCCCCTGACTCAATGCTCCCAAAATTGCCTTCAAGCACAGATAGGTACTTCTGGGCAGATGCATCAGGATTTGTGGATCTCAAAAATTTAGTGACCTCTAGGGCAAGACCCCTCAGACTTTCTGTGATTCTTTTTCGTGTCTCAGCCTCCACACACTGCCATTCAGGTATCAGGGAGGTAACACAATCTGTCCAGGTATCCCAATCATCCTCCCCCTGGGGGGTGGGGATGGTGCCAGAGAAGATCCTAAACCTTCGGTAAGAGACATGACTAATGGCAGGTGCAGAAATAGGAGCCTGCATTGGTTCAGCCACCATAACGGTTACTGGAGCGGGAGAGGGTGTTGGGAGAACACCCCCAGGTGGCAGAATAGTTTCTCAAGTTCTCCACAGTTGTCCTTCCTCCAGCAACAATTTGTAAATTTCTCCTCAAAAGTTTCAGATGGGGGGGGGGCTCATTCCTCCCCGGGTCTCTACTGTCCTTAATTATCACTCTTCAGGCAGTGAGGGCTCCCTCTGGGGTAACAGTCCGTGGCACTTTGGAGCTATCTGTGGGGTCCTTATACTCTACTAGGGCCATGAAAGTGTGTGTGAGCAGATCAGCATGTCAACCCACCACCACAGGGTTTTGTAAACCTTCCACCTTGGAAAGTACTCCCTGTACAGTGTCCGTATTGATACCCAGGGGGATGTCCAGGATAAGCATAGCATTTTGGGGGTCGATCTCCCCACTACGCCACTCCACCAACCAGTGCACAGCCACTTCTGTCGGGGTACCCATTTGTTTTTCTTCAACAGTGGTTCATAAATGTGGCCACTAGAGGACACAAAATCCCAGCAGTGAGCCTCCAAGATGTAACCCCCAGGTGGCACTATCCCAAGAGCTACTATCCCTGCTTGCTTGACTACTGACAGGTTGAGGTGCCTAGGTTCTATGACGGGTGCCTCCACCCAGAGGTCAGGGTTTGTAATGGTTGGTCTAGTTTGGTCACAGCCCTCTGGGACACTGAGACCCCCTTCTAATCCCTCTAATGGCCCACACGATGCACAGGTGTTACAGTACCAATACCCCACATGTACACACTGTTCATTCATAAGGTACCACTTACCCTCGAGACTGATTTGCAGGTTCATCTCTGAGGACCCCCTGAAAAATAAGGTTAAGCAGCATACACAAACCAATACAGTGCTTGGCATGAAGGTACTGACACTTCAGACAGTTTAAAGTTTAACAACAACAACAAATCTGATTTATTTAGGGAACAGTAACACAGGAGGGGGAAAGGTGGCATTAAATCACAGTACTGTGCACACATACAGGGTCTGAAAAGTCACACTCTGGGTGCCCAGGTTGGGGGGGCTAGCCAGGTCCGTTGCCCGGGGTTAGCTGGCAGGTGCAGATGGATAGAGGCCCTTGAAAGAAAATATATCATAACACCCAGTTGTAATCCGAACCTGATAGGCTCAGTCTATGAAACAAAGAAACAACAAGAATTAGATGACACACTTTGATTGAAAACAGGCTGCAGGGGAATACCTAATTTGTACTCACAATACCCAAGTTGAGAACCGGATGGTAGATGTTCTTCTGGATTGTCAGAAACAGCAAGGCATGGAGACAAGGTCCTTGTGACTGGACCCCACTGCAGTTTATAGCAAAGCAGTTTTAGTTCGAGACAAGCTGGGTTTTGCTTCCAGCTTCCATTTTACAGCAGCACAGCACAGCACAGAAGTTGGAAAAAGCAATTCCCCAAGCACTCTGCATGTTCATATGTAAAAGGAAAGTACTATACCAGGTAGGCTGCTTCTCAATCCTGATCACAGTTACTGCAAGATACCCGGGAGCACACACAGCAGCTTCAGTTCCTGACAGACCGAGCGTGATTCAGCAATTTCTCCAGTCTTATACAGCATGAGCCTAGTTTCTACTCTTCAGATCTCCTTCTTTCTCCTCACGAGTCGGAATCAGTCCAAACTGGCGCTTACAACGGCTGCAGGCCAAGCCACAAGGCCTCAGACGTGCTTGCCGTGCGAAACTATATACCACAGAAGCACAGAGCTCCTTCTCTCTTCACAGTCACAACTGATCTGAGCTTTCCAGTCACACAGCAGGGCGTTTCCTTTAGCTCCACATCATTCTGTTGGTTGGTTCGGCTGTCATTCACAATAAGACTCCCTCTGTTGGTGGAAAAAAGGCACCAAGGTCAAAACTACATTTCCCAGAGTCACTGCCCATACCATCCCCTTGTGGCTGGCTCAAAATTAAGAGTCCAAGTTCTGATTCGTCCACAGGCTCCATTTTAGGGCTCCCTTAACCCAGTTTGGCCAGCACAGCAGTTTAGGTCCAAAATGGAGGGGTAACACACACAGAGTCCCAGCTGCAATAAAAGCAGGTTAGACAAACTACAATTTTGCTAATGCTTTAAATGATTACAGGCAAACAGTTAAGCTTTCAGATGGGCTCCCTTTGCACTTCCAGCGACCGCAAAATGGAGTGATTACTCCACAGCACGGGCGGGATTCGAGCATGAAATACACAGTCCCCCCATACAGATTCATTAAGTCTGCAAGCAGACAGCTCTTAAAGAGACAGTACGTGGAGGCTCAAATAGCACTCACTTGGAACCACATTTAAACAGCTCAGGCCCCGAACACCTCCCAGACTTGGAGCATTCAGGCAAGCTCCTGGAAGACTTTTGGGAACCCCCATTTGCAGGGGGGTTACACTTGCATTTAAACTCTTTTTCCAGAACAACTGGGACAGGGCTGTATTCAACCCTGTCACAAGAGGGAAGCAGTTATTTCAGACTGCTTACCACATTCCTGTCCCAGGGAGGGATGGAGCTTCCACCCATCCATCTTCAGAAACTCTGTCTCAGGGTACCTGTTAACGATAAACATTCCATCATAAACACATCATCATTCTTTACTCTGAGGCGTTAACACATTTCTCAACAGAGACTAATGGTACCTTCCTTGCACTATCTCCTTTTAGGGAAAATCCATCATATTTCATTGACATCAGTTCCTGCACCATATCTAGACATGTAATCAGTATTTACATGTTTTGTCCCTGCTCTGTGGGACACAGTAAATTGATAGGGCTGCAGAGCTAAGTACCACTGCATTATACAGGGATTTTTTTCTCTCATTTGGTGCAACAAACAAAGGGGGTTATGGTCATTTACAACCTTAAATTTAGCCCCCCACAAGTAATATTTCAGAGACTCAATTGCCCACTTCAGAGCTAAGCATTCTTTCTCTGTGGTAGCATATCTTCTCTCCCTCTCACGTAGCTTCCTGCTGATATACATGATTGGATGTTCTTCTCCATCTATTTCCTGAGATAAGACTGCCCTAATACCATTCTGTGATGCATTGGTTTGAATCTTAGACACTTGGTTGAAGTCAGGGTTTTTCAATGCAGGAGCTGTACATAGAATGGCCTTGATATTCCTAAAAGCCTCATCACAAATAGGGGTACACTGAACCTTATTCAGATTCCTCTTTTTTAGTGAGATCAGTCAAAAGACTGGCAATGGCTGAGAAATTAGGAATAAATCTCCAGTAATACCCTGCCAGGCCTAGGAAAGATCTCTCACGCTTATATGTAGTAGATATTGGGCTGTTTGCTACTGCTGTAGCCTTCTGTACCTCGGGCTTTACTTGTCTATTGCCTAAATGAACCCTAGGTATCTTGTCTCGATCTTTGCTAGGGCCGCTTAGCAGGGTTAATGGTCACTCCTGACTCTTTTATTGCTTGCAATGCCTGGGACAAATGTCTAACATGGGATTCCCAGTCAGGGCTGAATATGACCACATTGTCCAAATAAGCTGCACAGTACTCTGTGTGTGGTCTTAGTATGTGGTCCATAAAATGCTGAAAAGTGACTGGGGCCCCATGTAGTCCGAATGGCATTGTGACAAACTGGTATAAACCGACTGGGGTGCTAAATGCGATTTTATCTTGTGAATCAGATGACAAGGGGATTTACCAATATCCTTTAGTAAGGTCAAGGGTGGAGATGTACTGTGCATTGCCTAGCCTGTCAGTGATATCATCTATTCGGGGCATTGGATAACCATCAAATAAGGACATGTTAAGCTTTAAAAAATCTAGGCATAAAAATATCCTACCCACTTTCTTGTCCAGTACAACACAGGTGAAGACCATGCACTCTTGCAATCTGTAACGCTCATTGGTGTGCGACTTCCGTGGCAGTTATGGTGTGCACAGTTCCTTTGGCCCTTCCGGGATGTTGGTGAATATGGGCTCAAATTCTTGTAATACCCCCTGCAAATCTTTCTGTTGCTGAGGTTCTAATTCAGGGTTTATTTGGATCTCCCCCAACTGTCCTGACTGCTCTAGCCTTTATAGACAACCTCCAGCTCTGACTCCCTAACTTCAGGATGGATATGAAGGGAGGGGTTAGGCTCACGCCATTTCCTAAGGAGGTTCACTTGGTAAATTTTCTGGGTGGGGGGGGGGTCTCTTTCCTGGCATGCTAAGCTCATAATTCACTGCTCCTCTTTGCCTCAAAATGGTGAAGGGGCCCTGCCATTTCATGAGTAGTTTGTTTTCTGTGGAGGGAAGAAGTAACAACACTTTGTCCCCTGACTGAAATGTCTTCAAACCCTGGTCATATCTTTCTTTCTGCAAGTCTTGCTTCTGTTTAAAACTCTGGTGTGCCAAGTTGATATACCTCACCAGGCGTTTGCGTAACTGAGTCATGTACTGTACAACATTAAGATGTCCCACCTCCTTCCCTTCTTCTTTAACCACATCCAGTGGCCCACTTGGGTTCCTCTCATATAGTAATGAGAAAGGAGAGAAACTAGTGGATGCTTGAGGGATGTCTCTGTAAGCGAAGAGTAAATAGGGGAGATACCTATTCCAATCTCTGCCCTCTTCTTTTACATACTTCCTCAGCATTCTCTTTAATGTCTGATTAAACCTTTCTACGAGGCTGTCAGTCTGCAGGTGGTATGAAGAAGTACGCACTGCTACCACGCCCAACAGATGGTACAATTCTTTTAGCTGATGTGCATTAAAATTACTCCCCTGATCAGTAAGTATTTCCTGGGGGATTCTCATGTGACTAAATACCTTTGCTAGCTCCTCTGCTATCCTTGGGACGGTGACAGTTCTCATGGGAATAGCTTCTGGGTAGTGGGTAGCGTAATGACATATGACCAGTACAAATCTGTTACTCTTGGAGCTCTTTTCCAGGGGACCCACTACATCCATGGCTATCCTGTCAAAGGGGTTAGTCACAATGGGGATGGGTTGTAGTGGTACTCTATCCCTTTCTCCTGCCGGTGCTACCTTCTGACACTCAGCACATGCTTTACAATACTCAGCTATGTTCTCGTGGATAGAGGACCAATAAAACCTGGGTAATATCCTATTCAGGGTACTATCTCTGCCTGCATGGCCTGCTAAAGCGATGTCATGTACCAGATACATGATTTGGGAGCAGAATTTTTCTGGAACCATTAGTTGGTCTTCTACCTCTCCAGTTCTAGGGTTAGCACATTCTCTGTACAGTATTCCCTGTTTTACAACAAACTGAGGGCACCTTTTTCCACTCCTTTCTCCACTTGTGGAAAAAGGGGTTAAGTGAAGGGTCTGCTTTTTGCTCATGCTGCCTATCACATTTAAAAGTGTGTCCCAAGTCTGGCTGTACACCAGCATGAGTATCAATCCAGTCCTTCTTTAGCTTCCTCTTCTCCACCTTAGTTTTATGGTCCTTGCCAGGATCCTCAAAAACATCATTATCAAATGGGAACACAGATGGTAAATGTCCCTGCTTCACTTGAGCTCTGGTGGTTACAGCATCTACAGCAGAGTCTTGGGTTGCATGACAATGTATAAATGAAGCAAAGTCTGGGTGGTCATGCCCAATAACAACTGGCACGGGTAGGCGAGGTACCAACCCCACTTCAACCTCATGTGTCTTTTCTTTTTTTTTTCTGTATCTTCTGTTTTTATTCACCTAACCCGGAACTCTCTCGGGCTTCTCCTACATGCCTACCACCGCTCTACCACCCACCTGGTCTCCCGTCTCTTCAGAGATAGCTGGCTGGCCTCCTCCACCATCCTCCTGCCGACAGACTCCCTAGCTTTGAGCCCTCTGGGGTAGGGCTGCCTCCACTCTGGCGCTCTATCTATAATCGAGTGTGCAGGCCAAGGTGGTGGTGGTGGGGGGGTGGAGACAGGGCCCGGTGTTGGGCGTGTGGCGATGTGGCTTGGAGCAGAGCCGTCACCTATCCGGGATAGGGTGTATTTCAAGCTGTGTGTGGTTTTCCCCCTAGGAGCGCAGGTGTGCAATGATGCCAGCACGGCTGTTGCCATAGGCATCTGCCGAGCTCCTCTCCTAGTTGCTCTGCATGCTAGTTGAGCCTCTGGTCTCCACCGGGGGTCACTACTGCACCGGAGAGACCCTGGATCCCTCCCCAGCAAGAGCAGAGCAGTCCATCGGATGCTCAATCCTTTCCCTCCCCAGCATACCCCTGGCACATGAGCTCATTCCCAAACTCGAGTCGCTGGCTTGGCATGAGGTGTGGCATTCAGCGCCTCAATCCTCAGTGCCACCAGGCCGGCCCATGTGTCTTTTCTTGAACAGTCATTTCTTTGTATGGTGGCTGTAGGGTAGAAATGGGTATCACCGTGCACAGAGATGACTGCTGTATCCGGCCCTTTATTATTCCCAGTCACCAGATCTGCTTGCACAAGAGTCTGGCGCCTCTCTGAATCAATAAGTCCCATCATCTGCTGTGATCCAATCTGGACAGTGGCCATTAAGTGACCCCAATTCGCTAAGGCTATGTGAGCTGTCTCTTTCTTTGTATTAGGACAGTTTCTTACATTATGTCCCTTCTTTTTACACCCATGTCATACAATCTCTGCTACTGGAATTCTCCCCACTCCCTCTGCTCTCCAGTCTTGTTTCACTGGGGCAGGATTTGACAGTTTAAAAGTAAAATGATTCCTTACTGGATTGCTGGTGGTTGCAGCTGCTGATGTCCCTTGGAACCCTCTGGGTCTGGAGGATTGGGCTGCCAGGAAGTCTTCCACCAACGTGATGGTTTTATCAGCGGAATCAGGCTTATGCTCCTGAACTCAAAGTTGTACATCCTGGGGTAAACCTTTAATAAACTATTCAATAATTACTGTCTCCAGAAGTTGGTCCTTGCTCTTGTCATCTGGCTGCAACCATTTGTAGCAGAGCTCCTTGAGACAGGCATTAGTCTCTCGGGGTGTATCCAGTGACTGCATTTTAAGAAACCTAAACCTCTGACGATAGCGTTCAGTGTTTATGTCATAGCGTCTGAGGATCTCCTGCTTCACAAGGTCATAGTACTCTGCCTCTTGGGAGTTCATGTGGCTATAAACCAACTGGACACTGCCTGTCAGGTGCGGTGCCAGTCGAACAACCCACTGTTCCCTTGGCCATGTGCATGTTTGAGTGATCCTCTCAAATGTTGTGAGGTACGCTTCAATGTCATCATTGTCTGATAGTCTGGACAGTTTATTGTTTTTTGGGATACTGGTTCTTTCAGTTTGTCTTGCATCAATGACATGCAAGACTCTCATGGTATCCACCCATTTGGCATCTTGCATTCTCCATTCAACGTCTCAATCTCTTTCCATCTGCACCTGTTTTATGCAGAGCAATTTCAACAACTCCCCTACATCTTCAGGTGGAGCATCTTCAAGAGGAGGCAGTTCCCTCGATTCTTCTTCGTCTTCTCGCATCATCTTCAGGCTTGGTCTTCCTCCAAGCTCCCAGATCAAGTTCAGGCAGAAGCTTCTCTCCAAGTCTGTCGGCCATGGTTCTGGTCAGAACTCCATGGACTTTCTTCTCCAGGTTCTCCTCTGGCAACTCCTGGTGCATCAGTCCACCTGGGATATCTGGGCAATATCTGCTGTAAAACATCCCCCTAGCCCAGTCCAGATGTTTCCAGCAAGCTATCCCACTTCTGACAAGAAGTCTGTGGAGGGGTTATGGGATAACAGATGGACCAGACACAGAACATCAGGTTTAACACACGATCTCTGTGTGATGCTTATTTCAAGTATAGGGGATAACATTAAACAGTAGCATATCCCTTCTTCAGTACATCAGTTTGCAGCAACAGACTATGATGTCCTTCCTCTGTACTTTGTCAGCATCTACTGATCAATCTCTTTAGTGAAAATTATTTTATTTCATATGTTGGTCTTGTGCATTTGGGTGTTGGGGAGCTCAAAAAAACAAAACAAGCTAAAGACAAAGAACCAAAGCAGAGCCTGTATTCTCCCTCTTTATACAATGTATGTTAGACCCCACGTGGATTATGCTGCTTCCTTTTGGGCTCCTTATTTAATCAAGGATATTAAGCTAGTGGAATCAGTACAAAAATATTTCATATAAAAACTTTTATGATTTGTAACTCACAGGACTGTCTTGTAAACAGGACTAGTTTTGTTCAAATGACTTGCTTCCAGTATAAAAATAAAGTTTTTACATTTTACATACAAAACTGAGAACAGCTTTTAAACCACTCTCCTACCCCGAAAGGCTGAATGCACAAAATCTATACAACCTTGAGACTCGTAGAATCGGAGGGGACATACTTATGTTGTTCCACATACTAAGAGACCCAAACCTCCAAAGGGATTGTAACATAGAATGGTTAGATAAACCCGATGACCTTAGATGTCATAGTAAACAGCTGAAGGTACCTAAAATAAGAACTAATAAAAGAGATAATTTCTTCACAATTAGGGTTACAATATGTGGAATGCATTACCACCGTATCTAGTAAATATAAATTCATTTGGGCAATTAAAAAGAGCCCTGGATAATTATCTGACAATGGGAAATAATATACACCCCGCAGGTGCAGGGAAGGTGGTCTTGATGGGCTTTAGCCTTCTTCCGTCTTGGCCAACCTTACGGACTAGAAGTTGCAAAGGATAGATTAGGCTAAGAAATAGAAGAACTGTTGCAACAGATTTAAAAAAAGGTCAGTCCTCAAGAGTGGCAGGATCTCCCTGTCACAAAGTCCCTCAGGGTTTCCACACCCTCACAGTGTCTCCCTTACACCCTGTGGTCCCAGAGTCCTAGAATCTCCACTATGGTCATGGGCCTGTCCCCTGGAGGCAACTAGGCCACTGCGCATTGAGATGAGTCGGTCTCAACAGCTGGATTCATTGATAGCTGTGCTGCCACCCCAGGCGGTCTAGGAAGCAACCAGAGGTTAGGCACCTTGCAGGCCCAGCTGGCACCCTTCTCACACACTAGCATTCTAGACTCCCCCTACTGGACTCTCTAGTCAAAAGCACTACAAAGCGGTATACTCCAGGCCTGGCATTGTAGTCACCATCCCGCTGCCCTCTACTGGTAGACAGGGGTTGTTACAGATATTTGGTATAACTGGTTGTTGGATGCCTTCTAATTTGCATAACCTAAAAAAGGGCTGACTTCCACACTCTTCGTCTTGAGGCGATGGAGAGGGCTGTACTTGACATGTGCGGCTGCAACAGTCAGGCATAATTGGTAGAACAGCATAACTATGAGAGACAGCTGGCTTTTTCATTCATAAGGTTGCCGGTTATGTGGGTAAAATTTCATTAATGCGTCGGGTTGTACTGATTTTTTTAAATGATTATATGTTGCTCAGTTATAAATTTTAAACACATACATTTTTCTGAAAGGTATGTATCATTTTTATTTTGGTTCAGCAAGATCAGTATTTTAAAAATCATCATTTGGGTGGTATTATTGTCAAAGGCTGTATTACTGAACACCATATTCTCTTACTCTTGTAATTTGTCAACATAATAAACAAAAGTTTAAGAAACACACCAAATTCTCTTCTGTTACCTTCTGCACGTTCCGATTTTGCCTGTAAATGATGCACATTAGTTTCCAGCCTTGGCAAGTATTTATACCTTTGTGAATTCAGCAATCAGTTTGAGAACAAAATATAGATATTCTTTTTACTGCACCGTGAATACTGATTTAATTCTATATCTGTTCCTGTGTAAACACAAGAAGAAGAGAATACACTTTAATCAAAAACAAATATTGAATTGCAGTTTGGAGAATGAAAAGTATATTATGGGCGGAATATTCAGACTGCGCCAGGCAATGGCGCAAGTGGGGGTGCAGCGCAATTGAGATGCGCCAGGGCCTGGACAGGACAGGGTGATATTCAAAGGAGATGTACCATGGTGCATCACTGTTGAATATGGCATAGAATACGCATGGCGCAAGTACAATGCGCCGGCGCATTCCCAGACAGGGAGGACCGGGAATGCTCCAGCGTAAATATATGAATTTAAGCTGAAACATCACCCCACGATATTCAAGTGGGCATGCAAGTGGGGCTATATATACATGGGGCCATTTGCATGTCGTATATTCATTGCATGCATTGCGCTTGGGGCGGCCAGCGAAATACGTGGCGCTCCTGCGTGGCTGTGTGTTGGGTCCCTGGTGGGCTAGTGTGCCTCCTCCCCCGTATGCCCAATCATGGGCATGTGTTTTAAAACAACCCCCCTGGTAGTGTAGCGGACCCTCCCTCCCCTCTTGTATGTCCGAATGTAGGCATTGCAATACAAAACCCTCCCTGTTGGTCCAGCGGTCCCCCTACCCACCTGTATGCATGATTGCGGGCTCCCGTAGTAGAATACGATACCCGGTGGTTCAGCGGTCCCCTCCTCTCCTCCCACTCACAGAGGACCCTGGCCAACCAGCTCCTGCCCCTGTCATTGGCGGGCGGCGGTACACTGCCCGCATACTGCCCAGCCGCCCGCCGAATGACAGCATACAGTATGAGCTGTACGCCTATTGGTCCACAGTGTAGACCAATGGGCTTACAGACCATACTGTACTACACAAGCACAAATATGCAGATGAATGCAGCCATTCATATTTGTGCCACGTAAGTACAATGATATGTAAACCCATTGGTCCACAGTGGACAACTAGACATACAGCTCATACTGTACGCTATCATTCGGTGGGCGGCTGGGCGGTATGCGGTTGGGGTACAGCCACCCGCCGATGACGGGGGGGAGCTGGATGGCCGGGTTCCTCTGTGGGTGGGAAGGGAGGGGAGACCGCTGAACCACCGGGTATCGTATTCTACTACGGGAGCCCACGATCTGGCATACAGGTGGGTGGGGGGACCGCTGGACCACCAGGGAAGGTTTTGTATTGCAACACCCGTGTTTGGGCATACAGGAGGGGAGAGGTGGTCCGGTAGACTACCAGGGGTTGTTTTAAAACACATGCCTGCGATCTGGCATACGGGGAGGGGTCCACTAGACTACCAGGGGGTTCATTTGTAACACGCTACCATGATTGGGCATACAGAAGGGAGGGGTACACTAGACCATCAGGAAGGGTTCGGGTGCTTGTGAACGGTATACCTGCTGGGCGTGTGGCCACCTACGGCTAGCGGCTGTTGAGTTGCGCCTTGCAATATAGCCTCCCACCTGTGGGTGGCCAGCATTTACTCCAGGGTTTTCCTTGCTCAACTTTGTGCCCAGATATGCGGCACATCTGGGGATTATGCCAGCAGATGCACCGCATATCCCGAATTGAATATCAGGTTGCGCCGCATGTGCATGGGCACGCCCCCTTCAGATGCACCACATACATCAGAAATGCGCTCCGGCGCATTGGAACTTGTGCCGCGCAAGTACCCTTATTTGAATATCGCCATTACGACAGATAGGATTGCGCCAGGCACATCTCTGTTGTGCCAGGCGCAACACCTTTGAATATCCGGCCCCCATGTTTAAAAATGGTATATAGGATGGGTGCAGTGGAGACCACAAGAGAAAGACGATCACCAGGGGTATGACTCCTGTCTACTCAAGCCCCAGTAGCCCTTCAGAAGCACCTTGGGACTGCAAGTAGAATGACAACATCCAGGGTCCGGTTTGGTGTCAGGTGGGCAGGTGACATGGCAGAAGAAGCAGGCCCCAGAAGGGATACATAGAAAATGGTTAAAAAAAAGTTGAAGCTCTATAATTATTATTATAAAATGGGTTGTGAGAGTAAAGCAACCTGATTGGCTACAAAGATTCCAAGAGGTTATGGTAAAGGCAAGGAAAGGTTCATCTCTTGTAAAATAAGCATAAAAATAGAAAAGAAATGATGAAAAGGATCCCATTTCAGTCACAGCAGTAGGTTTAATGTGAGTTAACCTCTTAGGGCATAAGGCACTCTGCTTCACCCCTTACCCCATTGCACATTTATCGAGTGATAAAGGGGAGGCAGTGTTGTGTAGTGGTTAAAGTACAGGCTTGGGAATCAGAAGGCCCTGGTTCAAATCCCACCAGAGCAACTTGTAGTGTGACCTTGAGCAAGTCACTTAACCTCCCGGTGCTTCACCCCACCGAGCAGAAAAAAATGAGTGAAAATGCAAGACCCCACTGAAAATGAGATACTGCACTTCAGCTGGACTGTACTGGGTAAAAAAAAACTGTAAAAAGAAAACTGATGATAAACGTATCCCCTGGTTGTGGCTTAATGCTTATGAAGCTGCTGGTAGGATCTGGTTGTGGGGTTCACATTTCAGACAAAATTATGGGGTTCACATTTCAGGGGAAATTGTGGGGTTCATCTTTTGGACAGATTGTGGGGTTCACATTTTGGGGCAGATTGTTGGGTTTACAATTTGGGGCAGATTGTGGGTTTCACGTTTTGGGGCAGATTGTGGGGTTCAAGTTTTTGGAGCAGATTGTGGGGTTCATGTTTTGGGACAGATTGTGGGGTTCACGTTTTGTGGCAGATTGCCGGGTTCAGGTTTTGGGACAGATTGTAGGGTTCATCTTTCGGGGAGATTGTGGGGTTCATGTTCTGGGGCAGATTGTGGGGTTCACATTTCGAGATAGATTATGGGGTTCTCATTTCAGGGCAACCACACTGCTGTTAAATCTGTAACCACAAAAAGCTAGACGTTAAGTTTACAGTTTACAAAGAGCCTTACCCGCTAACAGTTCTCAAAACTATGGAAAATAGGAGATATTCCTAGCAGGCAGACAGGCACAGGGTATTTCCCGAGGAATGAAATGCAGTTTTTGTCCCGCACAGCTGGAGAGTCCAGAGAAACCTGGCTTGTTTACTAAGAAAGGAATATATGTTACAAAAAGATTCTCTAAAAATTGTTATCGGTATTGACAGCTTCCTAAAAATGAGCCATTGTGAAATTGCTTATGATAATTGGCCGTGTACTTTGAATTCACAGATCTGATTCCCTGACTGGAGTTGAACTGAGTCGAAATGTTTACCAGAGTAAAATTTACCATTCAGTGAAGCCGAAATGTTTCTGTCTGCTTGTATATGCATGAAGGCTTGATCAGAAACAAGCCCCCCCCCAGTGCATGCCTAGATAAACATACTTAAGCAGGGTTTTCTTGATAAGTCTCTTAATAGCTTTCAAAATAATTCACTTTCTTTTTATACAACTTTTTATCCTCTTGCTTATCCTCTTAGGCTTTGGGGTGGGGGGCTTTGACCCTAGCAACCTCCTAGCCTGGTTGGTTGCCTCCTAACCCTACAGTGCAGCACCTGAGAGTGCTGTCATGATAACGTGGTTTTCTTGCACTTTGACCCTCTCACTAGCCTGTCGCAGTGTGCAGAGCCAATGGTCGTCTCACACCTACACAGTATAACCCCAGCGGAGGAACATCCCCCTTGGTCCAACTTCTCGGGTCACTGTGGTGGCAGAATGCACTGCCTGACTTCCCCTGCTAGGACACTCTGCCCTGGGTAGTGCTCCTTCCAGCCTGGCTGCCGTATTCCCACCTTCCTGAGACCAATTCCGAACCTGACTTCCCGGCATAGTAGCGCTTCAGGCCATTTGGAAACCTTAACGTAATTCACTTTTTTATCACATTGTTTGTCTCTCATTACTGGTGTGGCCCACCTCTACTCAGACCCCCAGCCCCATTGTCACCTCCAGGGGGTCCACAGTGCAGTTTCAGCAGCTGTGATGGGCTCCGGCAGGGGGTTGGGCAGGTGCCCCCATTTGGTCCAGATAATATGTAGGAGGTGGAGAAGCCAGCCAGCTCAGCAGGGTCCAGAGGGCCCAGAGTTGTACTGCATGTTTCCCGAGGCCTCCCTCCTTAGTTTCTTAGCAGGACACTGATATGTAAGGGTGTCATTGAGTGTGCACATATGAAGCATCTTCATGCTCCGATGCACCCGACATCCTCCCTCCTGCTTACCACTCCAGCTGCACTGACATGAGTGGTCACCCAGGTGTCAGTATTGCAGTGGTGCTGGCATCCCTTCCTCCACGGAGGATACACTGGCCTGTGGGACACTCGATCCCCTTCCCCTTTGCTGGCCTGGACATCCTGAGTTTATTCCTGAATGGAGGTCATCACTTCCTTGCCACTGCACCACTGGGCCTCATCAGCAGTGGCCTGGCTCAGTCACGTACCGCCACCCTGTGAAGCTTGAGAGATAGAATGCAGAGCTATGAACGTGGAGACACATGTTTGAATCCCACCACTGCTGTGTGTTCACTGTGAGACATTGAGCAAGTCAGTCACCACTTTGTGCTTAACTCCTCTTTCTTAAAGTCCCTCAGTATCACTTAACCAGATGTCCCAAGGCCACACATGTGCAGTCAAGTCTGCCAGAGTCAGCTAGTTGTACTGATAGCTCTGTGGGTATGGGTAGAGCACTAGGTGGTATTCTTGGGAGCCTGGGGTTTGATTCCCAGTGGAGTCACATGCATTTGTCTCATCCAATTTGTTTTTCTAGTGTTGATCAGTGGCCAGTACTAGCTTATGAATCATTTCCGTCAAAAGTGTAACTCTGTAACTGATGGTGTGCACATAGTATATTTGAAATACAATTTAAAAGTAAGAAACAAATATCCCACTAATGGCACTTGTTTCTCACTTCTGAGTTGTGTTTTAAATAGATTCACATGCCATTCCTTGTAAATAAGTGTCATTGTAATTTGTGTTGCTCCATGGTGTGCTTTGAAAAAAAGATGAGTGTCTTCGGTATCCCCAGGTTTCCAGTTGTCCTGTTAGTACAGCTGGTAGTGCAGCAGAATGGTATTTCAAGCAAGCCTGGGTTCAAATCCAAACTTAGGGCACTTACTTGTGTAATCCCCGTACAAATGGGGATTCCCGAAAAGTCTTCCTCGAGCTTGCCTAAATGCTCACTGCCAGGCTGGTATCCTGTGTTTTAGCAATTTAAATGTGATTGCCAGAGAGTGTCTGTATAGCCTCTGTGTACTGTCTCTTTAAGAGCTGCCTGGATTGCAGTCATAAGTAATCTGAGGGGGAGCTGTGTTGGAAGTTGCAACTATTTGCTGAAAATCATTTAGAGTGATAATGATAATGTAGTTTGTCTACCCTGCCTTCTTTGCAGCAAGGACTGTTTTGTTTATCTCCACTATCTTGGTCCTGGACTGCGAATTGGACCAATCAGTACTGGTGGGATCTAAAATGGAGCCAGACTACAGGAGCTGTCTGGAGTCAAAATCTGTAGGAATTGTAGTTTGGGGCTTTTGACGCCCTTTTGCACCTGAAGGGGAGACTTTGTTGTGACTGACAGGAGGATCACCAACCCAACCTTTTGGATCTTGGGGAATTTCCCAGGCTGCTGCAGCTAGTTTCAGTTTTGAGCTGAGAAGTGAAGAAGTAACAGCTCAGGTGATTTTGAGCAGTAGTTCTGTGTAGTTTTGCATGGGAGAACTGTGAAAGGGCTGAGTTTTGGCCTTCCTGTCTGCCTGCTGTCCATGAGAGGGAAAACAGAGTTTATTCGGACTGAATCCAAGTTGTGAGGACTATTTAAGCCACTGGACTGTGACCAGGCTTTAACCTGAAGAAGACTGAAGATTTGCTGAATGCGATCAGCCTGTCAGGATTTCCAGCTGCTTTTGAATCCCCGGTTTGTGCAGAGACTTTGCGATCGTGACCAGAAAGCAGTTTGCCTGATACAGTAGAATTTCCTTACATGTAAATGTGCTGTGTATTGAAAGTGGGTCATGATTTGGTTCCCCACTGTGTGAACTGTGTTCTGCTTGCCTGGTACAGTAGAATTTCCTTACATGTAAATGTGCTGTGTATTGAAAGTGGGTCGTGATTTGGTTCCCCACTGTGTGAACTGTGTACTGCTTGCTGGAAGCTTTATCCAGCCTAATCGGACTGAATCCGCGTTCATCTCCATTCGGCCTGGGCCATGCCGTGCTGGCCCTGCCAGACTACACCACTGCACAGAGAAAGCCACCGATGAGAGACCTGCCTGGGGATCGGCCCCCCCTGCTCCATGCTTGACCAGGAACGACGCCCCGGCGAACCGTGTGGACCCTGCTTCTCCTGGCACTCCAGATTAACCACCTGCTGTCTTGATTTTTGTCCAGCCTGTGTCCAGTCTTGGGTATTGTGAGTAATCATCAGGGTAGCTCCCTGCAACAACAGCCTAATCTAAAAGTGTGTCGTCTGATTGTCCTGTTTTCTTTTCACGAACTGAGCCCTCTGGCTCCGGATTACAAATAGCATGTGTTGTGCATGTTGTTTTCTTCCATCACTGGGTCCCAACCAGCTGCAACGTTCCTGGCTAGCCCACCATTCTCTATCTGGGTACCCAGAGTGTGTGACTGTTTTTGGACACTGAAGTGCATGCATAACTGTTTGATTGATAGAGCCTTTAAGCAAATTAACCTGATTACGCCCCTCCCTTGTTCAAGCCCCTTAAATAAATCAGATCTGACTCTTTTTTGCATTCACCCTGACTGTGGTTCCAGTTTGTGCAAGAGTACTGTCCTGCTGTTATTTGCTGTGTATAACCTTGTTTTACAGGGGGCCCCAGGTCCGGGCCAGAGGAAAGCCCTGGTGGTAAGTGCAAACAGTGTGGGTACTTGTGTGGTGTATCGGGGCATTGTGAAAGTGATTATTGTGTATTGTTCTGGCCACTAGTAAGGAAAGAGGGGGGTTACAGTGTCCCGGAGGGCTGTGCCCAGGTTAACTTGACCACTACCAACCCTGACCTCCGGTTGGAGGCACCCATTTCAGAACTCAGGCCCCTTAACCTGCTACTAGCCAAGCAGGCAGGGGTAGTAGCCCTTGGGATAGTGCCACCTAGGAGTTACACTTGCTTCTGGTTTCTAAACTGTCTGTAAATGACACTGAGCAGTTCCAGGAGGTGAATGGGGTGTTGGGGGGTGTGGCAGCTGGAGTATAAGGGTGCTAGTTGCACATACGAGCAGACTTGATAGACCATGAGGCCTATTTCTGCAGGCAAGTTTCGTACTGTATGTTTGTATGATTACTACTAACAAAACTACAGCCACAAATAAACAACCTTGTCTGCTTGACTGCCTCTACATAACTGGGCATTCTGTATTTTTTTTTGAACTGGCTATCAGTATTTCAGACAGTTTAGCTTTTTTCTTTAATTGGCTATTCCAGCATCAGAAAGTTTTTAGAGTGGACAGCGGACACTTCATTGCACACACTTAGCAAAAGAAGAGCTGCAGTGAATAAACTATTAGGGAGTTGTTTCGATCCGAAGAATTTTAAGTGCCATGTTTTTCTCTTATGTGCAGTCTAGTCGGCAGCGTCATAAGTCTGCAAATAAGCAGATGCATGCTGTCACTTGAGACGCTGCTCCTGAAAATGTGATTAAAGACCAGCATGTACAGATCAGCGCAACCCAACCACACACAGGCTTGTTTTACCCTTAACAGGAAAAGTAATGACGTCACATTCCAACCAGGGAAGAATCCGCTGCCATCTGGATCTAACTTAATAAGTGTTTATGATATTGTAGTACTGTTCTCATTAAAAATAGAACACATACTTCTCTGGAAAACCGTACACAAAAAATTGAAATCACTCAACCAGATCTGAGCAGTTGCCTTTATGTTATTTTTTTTTTACGATAGACATTTATACCAGAACAGACTGATCTAGCTAGTTCAGCTTGTGCTGTTATCTCTGTGTAAGTGCATTAATAAGTGTAAGATTAATACCAGTATAGGATAGTTAGGGACACTCCCCCTGCTTCCTCACAGTCTGCTGCATGGTGATTTTTATTCAGAAAAAAGGGCATTAAAATCCTACTCTGGCGTGTAGTAAAGTGTTAAAATGCTGTAGTGAGTCGAAGAGGATATGGGGGAAATTGTAGGAATAGAAAATGTACTCCCAAAGACCCTTCTTTTGGGAGCCTTTCCCGATGGATTATTTAAACGGCAGAAATCTCTGATTCAAAAGGATGCTACGTATTCGCCTTCTAACGTCAGACCCTTGTAACTGTTTCCATTCCCCTTGACCACTCCTCTGCTCTCCCTCGCCACTACCTCACCTACTTGTCCCCTAGCACTCTCCTTGCACTTATAACTCTGTTAGTGCTATACAAACCCTCCCTATGCAAAGCTGCTCTATTTCTCTCTTCTGCTCTTGGCTGTACCTGCTTCTTCTTTGCTCACTGCTAATTGCTCCATACAACTTCGGTCATTCCCTCTTACCATCACTTGGGGACATAGGAAGTGATTACTTATCTGCATGCTGTTCCATTTGTACTTGAAATTTGTTGAAACGTAAATGTGTGCATTCTGTTCTGTTTTATATTGTATTCTACCTATTTTGACTTTTTTTTCTTCTTTTTGCTCCTCCCTCGCTCCCTGGCCGGCCACTCCTTCGGGCCACCTAGGACCCCCGCCGCCAACCACCACCCCACATGACAGCCCCCCTGGATAACCCGATGTTTCCCTTCATTGGACTGGTCTCCCCCCGTCCAGGGGGAAAGGCACCAGTGCAGCCAGTCAACACTACTTACTTGGCCCGGGTGCTGTTGGTGTGGTCCGGGCCATCCGGGGCTTCATGGAGGCGGGGGACCGGCAACCATCATCCGGTTGGCCAGGGAGCCATTTTTTCCTGATTTTCCTTGGGACATCCAGTACGTCAAAGCGAGAGCCGACGTCCATCGTGCTCACCACGCAGCGGCACCCGACGCACTGCCATGCCTCCAGCCTCCACCAGGGGTCGGCAAACACTGGGCTGCACCCCCCGGAGATGGCTAGCTGTCGCTGGACATTCGAGCCATCTCCCCTGAGTTAGTTTCGCCAACACCCGGTCCGCTCCTGAACTCGGGTCGTTGGCGTCGCAACCGGGAATCCAACCACTGCTATTTTGACTTGTATTATTTCTTGGGCTGTTCGACTAATTTAAGAGTGTACTGCTTGTCCTGTATTATATTGTATTTTGACTGTCTCACTTTTACCCTCCCGCGTCATGCCTGAAAATAGGCATTTCTATGTCTAGTGCATCTACCTGGTTATCAGAAATAAATAAATAAATTCTTCTTTAAGGATATCTCTTCCATTAGGCCACACCTTTGGGACTATACCCTACCTTCTTCATCATCATCCGCCTCGGTAGCAGTGACACCAGCCCTCCAGACCATCGGCCAGACAACAAGGTTGTGGTTTGGCCCAGGCACTTCCCTTCTTCTTTCTTTTTTCCTTGGTTTTTCTTTCTGGGGACCCCTTCCTCCCTCTGGTTAGGTCTCTCCTCTTCCTCTTGAAGCTGTTGCCTAGATGGCTTTGGCCTCTGTTATCTATATTACAGAAAAAATAAATAAACCCACTACCTATCCTACCCACCCCATCCACTCTTCTTTTTCTCCTTGGTAGTCAGTTGTATTCTTTTTATATCTGTAACCCCTAGATGGCGCTATCCCAGGGGCTACTACCCCTGCCTGATTTGCCACTAACAGGTTGAGGGGCCTGGATCCAATGGCGGATGCCTCCACCCAGAGGTCAGGGTTTGCAATAGTTAAACTAACTTGGTCACAGCCCTCTGGGACACTGCAACCCCCCTTTCTTCCCACTAGTGGCCCACACAATATATCAGAATTACCTTCACAGTATACACTTACCCCAGGTCTGGTTCCGGCACTGGGACCTCCTGTGAAATGAGATACAGTGCAATCACATACAGTACTTTAACATAGACAAATACCTCAGGCAGTATAACTTTGCTGAAACAAGCAGCTCTGATTTATTTAGGGGATATAACAAGGACAGGGGAAATCAGGTTAATTAGCTTATCACTCTAATAATCTACCTATGGCTCTGTGCACAGGCCTATCCCTATCAGTTACTGTCCCTGAGTACCCAAGCCCTAGTGGCTAGTCCAAACCGTGGCAGCTGGTAGGGCCCTTTCACACAGAGAAAAGGAGAATTAAACAGTCAGCAGTACAGTAATTCCATTTGGATTTAATGTGGCAATTCAACAGGAGCGACCCTGAATTAGTACTCACGACCTCCAAATAAGATAGGGTCCTTCAATGTCAGCAGGGCTCACTTGAGGTACACAAACCTCTTCACATCCATATAAAGAAAGCACTATACCAGGCAGGCTGCATCTGTATCCCATCGCAATTACTGCACAATACCCGGAGAACACACAGCAGATTCAGTTCCTGACAGACCGAATGCAATTTTCAGCAATTCCTCCAGTCTTCTACAGGGTGAGCCTGGTTTCTACTCTTCAGAGATCCTTTGATTCTTTTCACAGGGTCTGATTCAGTCCTAACAAGCTGTTACACAAGCTGCAGACCGGAACTCTGGGCCTTACACACGTTTTTTGACTAAACTGCACACTGAAAAGCACAGGGCTCCTTCCTTCTTCACTGCCAAGCTCAACTGAAACTCCAACCCGACAAACCGGGCACTTCCTTTGAGTTCCTCCCAGTTCTTGACTGGATTGGCTGTCACTCACAATAGACTGCTGCTGTTGGTCCAAAAGGCACTGAAGTCTAAACTACATCTCCCAGAGTCACTGCCCATACAATCCTCTTGTGGCTGGCTCAGATTATGAGTCCAAGTTCTGATTCGTCCAGGCACCATTTTAGAGCTAGCTTACCCCACACTGATTGGTCCAGTTCAGCAGTTCAAAACTAGAATGGGGAACTAGCAGACACAGTTCTGACTGCAAAGAAAGCAGGTTAGACAAACTGTAATTTCATTATTACTGTAAATGATTTCTGGCAAACAGTTACATCTTTCAGATAGGTTCCTTTGCACTCCTAGTGACTGCAAAATGGAGTGAATTGGCACGCTCGAGTGGTACTCAATCAAAGAAACACACAGTCCCCCATACAAACTAATTATGTCTGCAAGCAGACAGCTCTTAAAGAGACAGTACCAGAGGCTCTAAAAACACTCACTGATAAATGGCTTAAATGCCAAACACCATTCAGGCTTGGAGCATTCAAGCAAGCTCCTGGAAGTATTTTGGGAACCCCCATTTGCAGGGGGGTTACACCCTTCCTGGCCTGGGAAAGCTTGACGTCGCAGCAGCAAGTACCCCATAGTTTCAACTGCAACCATATACATTTGCATTAGGCTCGCATACGTAATCATCAGTCAATATATCATTTTACCAAGAACACATTTCTGAAACATTGCAGTACGTCACTTTTACACAGTATTACATACACATTGTACCCATAACTCAAGTTATTATCTTGTACATGAAACCTGAAGAGAGGGGCCCTTCCCTATCAGTTACCTTGGGGCTGGATGGGCAAGGGCACCATACTAGAGGGCAACACAAGTAACTTGGAGTTAGCACTGACGCTCAGTTTGGGCAATGAGCTCGGGACACATACACTCTTTATGGACAACATTGAGAGGCAAATCCACAGGCCTCCCAAGGGAATCATAACTGAGGTGCACCACAGGCTTTACAGCTCGACCAGTCTTTCTAGGGGAACTGTTACAGTCTCTGCACTCTGAGCCTCATTTTCAGCATTGTCCTCACTTGTCAGGGAGTCTCCATGGGGTAGAGAGGCTAGAACTTGGGGCACTTTCAGCTCCAGGAGTTACAGTTTCTGAGTCCACAACATTTGGCTGCATGGAGAGCTTTGGACACTGGCAGTGGACTGTCAGGGCACTCAAAATACTCTTCTTGTTCGGTGTATCACCAGTCTGACCCAATCCATCATTTTCCCCTGAAAGCTCAAACAGTTCAACCATGCACAATGATTCCATTTCATCTGATCTGATGCTTTGCACTTCACTTTCTGGGAGCATTGGCTCCAGGGACGAAGCTGGGGGCTTGGACAGTCCAGAAGGCCCAGCTTCATCTCCAGTATTGACTAGGGATTGCCCAAAACAATTGACTCAGTTCGTAAGAAGGATAGTATTCAAAGTCACTCTCACTTTCTTCTGATATGGACTGACAGTCATGCTCAACTGGGACTGTGCAGGAACACTTAACTCTGCTTCTGTAGGTGCAGACTTCCTTGGTCTTTTCTTAGCAGCAGCTCTAGTCACTGGTCCAGAGGGGGCATCTTCTGGGGGCTCAGACTCAATCAGGATTTGTCCAATGGGCAGTAAATGATTTCTATGCATTGTTTTTACATCTTTTGAATTATTCTCAGGCCTTACTTTGTACACTGGCAGATCATCTAGTTTGCCCACTACAATGTGAGGGAGATGGTGCCATCTGTCAGCAATCTTGTGCTTGCCATGCAGTCCCAGATTTCTTAGCAATACCCGATCTCCTCCTGGAGTTCCTAGCTTTCACCTTTATCATACCTTTCTTTGTTGGCCAGATTTCTTTTGGCAGCCATGGTTTGAGCCAGTTGGTAATGCATGAGTTAGCTGGGCCTTTAACTTTTGCACATACTGTAAATAGTTGTCAGCTTGAACCCCATCAGGAGAGACCCAAAAACACACATCTACTGGTAGTCGAGCTTTCTTCCAAACATCAGGCGGTAGAGGAGAATCCAGTGGCATCACTTTGGTGCAGTTATAAGCATGTACCAGGGTGCTAATTTGTTGGCTCCATCTAGGCTTGTCCTTTGGGTGCAGGGTGCCTAGCATATCTACAAAGTGCGGTTGAAACGTCAGGCTGTGGGTCTCCTGGGGTGGTAAGGAGTGGTTCTGGACTTTCGCACTCCCACAGAGAAAGCATCTCTTTGATAAGACGACTCTCAAAGTCTCCCTTGATCAGAATGGATTCTTTGTGGAGCCCATAGTGAACAAAAAGTTTTCTACAAGTACTTTGGCTACAGTGGATGCTTTCTGGTCTTTGGTGGGGAAAGCTTGGGCATATCTCGTGAAATGGTCAGTGACCACCAGCACATTACTGATATTTCTTTGATCTGACTCCAAACTTAGAAAATCAATACAGACCAGCTCCATGGGTGCACTGGTGGTTATGTTAACAAGGGGGCAGCCCTCTGGGAAAAGCTTTCTCTGTAAGCAGCGACTACAAGTTCGAATGTGTTGCTCCACATCAGCCCCATCTTAGGCCAATAGAATCTGGATCTCACCAAGTCAAGTGTTCTGTCTATACCAAGGTGCCCATGTGGTTGTGCAAGGACCTCAGTACTGAGTCTCGAAGGCAGTGGGCAGCACTAGTTGTTGTTTGTCTACTTGTCCCCTCTGTCTACTGTTTCTCTGTATAACAGTTTATTGATCAGTTTCAACTTAGGACCTTCTTTGTATAACAGTGCAGTTCTCAAATCAGTGGAGCGTAATTTGGACACATCTTTTCCTGCATAGAGGGCTTCTAAAGCTGCTTTGATCATGGATCGCGGATTGAGCCCAGATCACTGTCATTGTCCAGCTGAGGCAGTGCACCAATGTCTATTGCAGAAAAGTGGCAATAAGCAGCAGGTATGCAATTCTCAGAGGCCCCAAGCAATCAACCATGCAGTCCACTCGTCCGTGGACATTTGTTCCTCCCTGTCAAACTCCGCAGAGTGCCCGAATGTCAGGTTCTGCCAATCGGACCCAATCATTCTGGGAACAGGCCTCGGGAGAGAGCATCAGCATCTATGTGGTTCAGACCTGCTCGGTATTCGAGCATAGTCATATGTAGATAATGCAGAAAGCCACCTATGGCCAGTGGCATCCAACTTAGCTGAGGTCTGCACATAGGTCAAAGGATTATTGTCAGTTTTACTAGTATTTTAGCCCCATACAAGTACTCATGGAATTGGTCAACAATAGCCCACTTCAAAGCTAGGAACTCTAACTTATGTACAGGATAGTTCTTTCGGATGGGGTCAGGCTTCTACTGGCAAAGGCCACTGGTCTCAGGCCATTCTCGTGCTCTTGGTACAACACAGCCCCAACCCTTGCAAGCTCAGCATGCAGTGTGCAGGACGAAGGTTTTCTTGATCGCATAGGCCAGCACTGGAGCATGGGTAGTTGATATATGATCTCATGAAAAGCAGTCTCAATAATCAGGAGTCCAGCGGGCCCCAAATACTTCACTCGGATGAAAATACACTCTTTCAGTCTTGAGGGACGCTGACTTTTGGTATTTTTTTGTGGGTTGGGGGATACCCTTGAGTAAGGTTAAGTAAAGGGCGGATCACTCTTGAATAGTCCTTGATGAAGCTGCCGATAATAACCACAGAATCCCAGGAATCTTTGCAGTTCTTTAGATTTTTGGGCTGTGGCCAGGTGGTCAAGGTCTCAACTTTACTTGGGTCGGTCTCTATTCCCTGTGGATACTATGTGTCCCACATACTTTACTGATGTTTGAAAGAATTGACACTTATCAATGGACAGTTTAAGGCCAAAGTCCTCCAGTCGGTCCAATACCTTAAATAATCTGCTCTCATGTTCCTCCAGTGAGCTGCCAAATACAATAACATCATCTAGGTATACCAGGCACTCTAGTAAGTTCATGTCCCCACTGCACGCTCCATCAATCGTTGAAAAGTGGCTGGGGCACCTGAAATCCTTGAGGCATCCTCATGAATTCATAGAAGCCAAGCGGACAGATAAAGGCCGTCTTCTCACGGTCCTCTGGGGCCATCGGGATCTGGTAGTACCCACCATGGAGATCCAGCACAGAGAACCACTTGCTCTCGCTTAGGCAGTCCAAAGCATCCTGAATGCGGGCATTGTGTACTGATCAGGGATAGTCCGGTTTAAGGTGCGATAATCCACACATCCTTACTGTTCCATTCTTTTTTCCTCACTACCACAATGGGGAAGCATAAGGGCTTCTGGATTCTTGTATTACACCAGCAGCTAACATCTCTTGCAGATGCCGTCTCACATCATCTGTGTCAGCAGGTGCCAGGCGTCGAGACCTCTCACGAAATGGTCTTTCGTCATGCAGCCGATATTGTGCTCAGCTCCTTGCACGCATCCCACATCCCATTCCTTTAAAGAAAACACCTGGTCTCTCTGGGCAAGCTTCTCACTGATCCTCACTTTCCATTCAGCTGGCAGCGGGAGTCACAAATCAAACAAGTCAGGCGTTACTCTGTCATTCTTCCTTGAACTCTTGCTGCTGGGTAGCACTGCAGTGTCTGCACAATGCACATTAGCCAGGATGCAACCTCTGTTTACTCGAATGTCTCTTTCAGACACATTATGAACTTGGACCATTACCCTTCTGGCATAAGCATTGGCTCTAGCGGGCAAAATACTAGGCTTGACCAGCAGTCCCTCTGGCAATTTTCCATCGCCTGGTGCATCCAACATTAATATTTTATTCTTAACATCCTTTCTGATACGGACCTCTCCCTGTAAGGTACACTGGGCATTTGGCGCCAGGATCAGAGACTCAGGATCCTTCTTCCATACAATTCGACCGGTTCCTCTGGTTCTGTTTTTCAGCATCTCTCTGTGCCTCATAGGCCTTCTTAATTAAGCCGAACTCTTAAAGCTCTACTAGTCTTTGACCCTGTTTTCATAACACAACTGTGCCAGCCTTCCGAACATATGAGCATTTGTTCCAATCAACAAAGGGACACCATCATACAGTCCAGTGGGGGACACACTAAGGCTAGGGTCTCTACTTGTTCGGCCACCCAGCCACGGAGGTGGGGAAAGACAGCCAAATTCGGATATACCCGAATAGGGTAGGCCTTCTCACTAACCCCCATACATGCAGTCCTTCTAATGGTTGTAAGGGTACGTCTGACAAATGCTTCTGATACCAATCCTGGAACATAATTGTCACTTGGGAGCCACTGTCTAATACAGCTCTTGTAGACACTCCATTCACCTTTACAGTGGTCTCCATGGAGGGACCCACTATTCTGGACCAGTCTGGAGAGGCGGTAGTGGGGCCTGGGCAACTGACCTTGCCACAAAGGACGTGAATTAGCATTTTGGTGCCCTCACTGGGATCATGTCGTGCACCTCTTAACCACTGATTTCTTCTCCAAGCTCTCCTTGTAGCCTATATGCAACTTTGTCAGTGTCTTTTGGGGACTGGCATTTCCTTTTCATGTGCCCATCTTTCCCACAATTATAGCAAAACATACTTTCTGGAGTTTGAGTGGCCGAGGCGCCACACTGGGAGCCAGGGCGGGTATTACTAACTGGAAACCTTGTGCCATCTCTGTCTGGCGTGATAAGCATTTGGAGACATCTCGTCAGTTTCTCCACTTCCATGGTCAAGGAATCGAGTTCGGAGCTGTTATCAGTAGGAGATACATGGTGGGTACCCACCCCATAGCAGATGCAGTCGGATATAGGTCAGGGCCCGTACTTGCAGGCGTGGCCTTCATAAAGGGACTGTTTTTGAATTCCCGGATCTCTCTCAACAGTTCGCCCCATTGTGGCATATCTTTTTCCTTGTCAGAGCACTCATTGACTGCCAACCTCTGCCCCTGAACTTCACTTGATGGGTCACCCTCAGTCACTCGGGTCGTAGCCGCAGCTATTGGTGCAGGTCCCTCCCGAGGTCGCCTTTTCTCAACTCCTCGAATTTCTCTCATTAACTCATCATAGGAGGGTGGGGATTCCAGTCGATCTGCCAGGCGTAACTGAAGCAACAGCAGTTCTGAGAAGGGGGCAGACTTAAGGATCCTGTCCAGCCTGGTTCGTCCAGTTCAATCGCTGGCAAACTACCTTTTCTGAGGCATTCTTGCAACAATTTTTTCCAGCGAGATACATACACAGACACAACCCCTTGGTACTGTTGTGCATCTCTTACTCTCCACCATAGGTCCTCATCAGAATCTGGGCTCCCATACACATTCTCCAAGGCCTCAAGATAGGCCTGTGCAGTCGCCCAGGGTTACTGGCCCGTTTAGCACGGATGGTAGCCAGGGCAGGACCTCGAGGCTCTCACTAACCCTCTTTCGCCGCGCTTCCGAGCATTGCCATTCTAGCACTTGGGGCAACATAGTCTATCCAGGTCTCCCAGTCATCCTCCCCTTAGGGGGTGGGGAGGGTGCCAGAGAAGATCCTCAACCTTTGGTAAGAGTCGTGACTAATGGCAGGTGCAGAAATAGGAGTCTGCATTGGTTCAGCCACCATTACGGGCACTGGAGCAGGAGAGGGTGTTGGGGAGGAACACCCAGGTGGCAAGAATAGTTTCTTCAAGTCCTCCACAGTTTTCCCCTCTCCCGCAACCATTCCATAATTTCTCTCAAAAGTTTCAGATAGTGGTGGGGCTGATTCCCCCGGGTCTTTACTGTCCTTAGTTATTACCTCCAAGCAGTGAGGGCTTCCTCTGGGGTAATGGTCTGTGGCACTTTGGAGCTATCTATGGGATCCTTAAACTCTACTAGGGCCAGGAGTGTGGGTGAGCAGATTAGCATGCCGACCCACCACCACAGGGTTTTGTAAACCTTCCACCTTGGAAAGTACTCCTGCACAGTGTCCGTATTGATACCCAGGGGATGTCCAGGATAAGCATAGCATTTGGGGGTCTATCCTCCCAGTACACCACTCCACCAGCTGCACAGCCACTTCTGTCGGGTACCCATTTTTTCTTAACAGTGGTTCGTAATATGGCCACTAGAGGACACACAATCCCAGCGGTGAGCCTCCAAGATGTAACCCCTAGATGGCGCTATCCCAGGGCTACTACCCTGCCTGATTTGCCACCAACAGGTTGAGGGCCTGGATCCAATGGCGGATGCCTCCACCCAGAGGTCAGGGTTTGCAATAGTTAAACTAACTTGGTCACAGCCCTCTGGGACACTGCAACCCCTTCTTCCCACTAGTGGCCACACAATATATCAGAATTACCTTCACAGTATACACTTACCCCAGGTTTGGTTCCGCACTGGGACCTCCTGTGAAATGAGATGCAGTGCAACAATCACAGTACAGTACTTTAACATAGACAAATACCTCAGGCAGTATAACTTTGCTGAAACAAGCAGCTCTGATTTATTTAGGGGGATATAACAAGGACAGGGGGAAATCAGGTTAATTAGCTTATCACTCTAATAATCTACCTATGGCTCTGTGCACAGGCCTATCCCTATCAGTTACTGTCCCTGGGTACCCAAGCCCTAGTGGCTAGTCCAAACCGTGGCAGCTGGTAGGGGCCCTTTCACACAGAGAAAAGGAGAATTAAACAGTCAGCAGTACAGTAATTCCATTTGGATTTAATGTGGCAATTCAACAGGGAGCGACCCTGAATTAGTACTCACGACCTCCAAATAAGATAGGGTCCTTCAATGTCAGCAGGGCTCACTTGAGGTACACAAACCTCTTCACACATCCATATAAAAGAAAGCACTATACCAGGCAGGCTGCATCTGTATCCCGATCGCAATTACTGCACAATACCCGGGAGAACACACAGCAGATTCAGTTCCTGACAGACCGAATGCAATTTTCAGCAATTCCTCCAGTCTTCAGGGTGAGCCTGGTTTCTACTCTTCAGAGATCCTTTGATTCTTTTCACAGGACGGATTCAGTCCCAACAAGCTGTTACACAAGCTGCAGACCGAACTCTGGGCCTATACACGTTTTTGACTAAAACTGCACACTGAAAAGCACAGGGCTCCTTCCTTCTTCACTGCCAAAGCTCAACTGAAACTCCAACCGACAAAACGGGCACTTCCTTTGAGTTCCTCCCAGTTCTTGACTGGATTGGCTGTCACTCACAATAGACTGCTGCTGTTGGTCCAAAAAGCACTGAAGTCTAAACTACATCTCCCAGAGTCACTGCCCATACAATCCTCTTGTGGCTGGCTCAGATTATGAGTCCAAGTTCTGATTCGTCCAAGGCACCATTTTAGAGCTAGCTTACCCCACACTGATTGGTCCAGTTCAGCAGTTCAAAACTAGAATGGGAACTAGCAGACACAGTTCTGACTGCAAAGAAAGCAGGTTAGACAAACTGTAATTTCATTATTACTGTAAATGATTTCTGGCAAACAGTTACATCTTTCAGATAGGTTCCTTTGCACTCCTAGTGACTGCAAAATGGAGTGAATTGGCAGCAGCTCGAGTGGTACTCAATCAAAGAAACACACAGTCCCCCATACAAACTAATTATGTCTGCAAGCAGACAGCTCTTAAAGAGACAGTACCAGAGGCTCTAAAAACACTCACTGATAAATGGCTTAAATGCCAAACACCATTCAGGCTTGGAGCATTCAAGCAAGCTCCTGGAAGTCTTTTGGGAACCCCCATTTGCAGGGGGGTTACATATCCTATATCCTTTCCTCAATTCCTTGGGCAACATTGCCCTTCTCTTTTCTTTTCTCCAACTTGTTTCTCTCCTGGCGACAGAACTGAGGTGTGCAGGGGGCCATTGTTGGTTACTGGCAAGCCCATGAGCACCACATCATATGCCTGCCTCGTGGACAGCGCCATCACCGACGTCGGCCTCCTAGCTTGAAGCTCTGAAAGCTTTGACTCCTGCAGGCTCCTAGTGTCTCTGGCACAGACCAAGAGATGGTAATAAATGGTGAAGATATTCTGGAAGATCAATAATTATGGTGCGTACATAATTGTCATTTACATACTTACTGTAACAATAGATCTTTGAGAGACTCTCTTTCATTAGCCATGCTGGCCCTCCCTCCCTCCTTCTCCTTTTCTAATCTTTAGCGGAACATGGCATCCAATTTCTGTCTTGTGAATTTCCATAGCTGTCACATCCAACACCTTCGCTCACCTACTGTGATAGGTGCTGGTATGATGTGGTTCCGCAAGAAGAGAAGTCCTTCGAGCACAATCTCCCACATATATTGAGATACTGATGCATGATGTCATCGTGGGCAGTCCCCGACTAGCAAAAGTTTCCATGTGGTTCTAGCATTGATGCATGTATAATTCCATTACAGCAAGTATGTAGCTGTTCTTTTCCTTTTCTGTTCCCTGCAGTTCAGAAATGTATCAAACTCCTCCTGAACTGTCCTGATGGCCCAGCAGCAGTAACACTTCCAGCTATAACACAAGCTACCTAAGTTCCATAGTAAGTCGAACATCTGTCAGTGGGTAGCCATGGTGGAGAAGTGCTGCAGTGATCAGGATGACCAACGTGGTGTTGCAGCATCGACAGGAGGGATGTGCAATGCCCCATGTGGTGATGCGGGGTCAGCAGGAATGATGTTCAGTGCCCCATGTGGTGATGCAGTGTTGGCAGGAATGATATGCAGTGACCCATGTGGTGATGCAGCATTGACAGGAGGGCTATGCAGTGTCTCATGCAGTGATGCAGCGTCGGCAGGAGGGATGTTCAATGTCCATGCGAAGATGCAGCATTGACAGGAAGGATGTGTACTAACCCATGTGGTGATGCAGCATCAGCAGGAGGGATGTGCAGTGTCCATTTTGGTGATGCAGCATCGACAGGAGGGATATGCAGTGTCCCATGCAGTGATGCACCATCAGTAAGAAGGATATACAGTGTCCCACGCAATAATGCAGCACTGGAAGGAGGGATGTGCAGTGACCAATGTGGTGATGCAGTGTCAGCAGGAGGGATGTGCAGTGTCCCACGCAGTGATGCAGCGTTGACAAGAAGGATGTGCAGTAACCCATGTGGTAATGCAGCGTTAGCAGGAGGGATATGCAGTGTCCCATGTGGTGATGCAGCGTCAGCATGAGGGATGTGCAGTGTCCCATGCCGTGATGCAGCATTGACAGGAGGAATGTGCAGTGTCCCATGTGATACAGCATTGGCAGGAGGTATGTGCAGTGTCCCATGCGGTGATGCAGTGTTGTCTGGAGGGATGTGCAGTAACTCATACGGTGATGCAGTGTTGGCAGGAGGGATGTACAGTAACCCAAGCGGTGATGCAGTGTTGGCAGCAGGGATGTGTAGTAACTGATACAGCGATGCAGTGTCGGCAGGAGGGATGTGCAGTAACCCATGCGGTGATGCAGCATCAGCAGGAGGTATGTGCAGTGTCCTATGCGGTGATGCATCATCAGCAGGAAGGATATGCAGTGATGCAGCATCAGCAGAAGGACTGTGCAGTGTCCCATGTGGTGATGCAGCGCTGGCGAAAGGGATGTGCAGTAGCCCATGCGGTGATGCAGCATTGGTAGGAGGTATGTGCAATGTCCCATGCGGTGATGCAGCGTTGGCAGGAGAGATGTGCAGTGACCCATGTGGAGATGCAGTGTCGGCAAGAGGGATGTGCATTGACCCATATGGTGATGCAGCGTCAGCAAGAGGGATGTGCAGTGACTCACGTGGTAGTGCAGTGGCAGCAGGATGGATGGAAGCTAAGCTGCTATGTCTGGTCTAGGATGTCACTGGTGGGCTCAGGGAGGCAATGCATGGGGTGGAGGGGACACCAGTATATAAAAATGAATTCCCTGTAACCAGAATGGAATAGTGGGGCACCGTGGACAAGACGTATTAAGTGGAGAATCGGATAAACACATTCTGAGGTGGCAGATGCCACCATTTTTCCCACTTAGGGGCTGGCAGGGGTCAAGTGAGGTGTGAAGGTGGGCACTTGGGTACTGAGAAGGGATTCCTACTCTTCCTGCTGGCAAGCCAACAAGTAGCATTGATGTTGGCTGCTTGTGTGTGCTGCACTCCCAGCAGTAGGTGCAGATGCGGTGACCCTGACTGTCTAGGTGGGGGAGGGGCAGACAAATGGTGAACAAAGCAAAAGATCTCACTTCTGTGCCTCTAACTAGCAGCAAAGATTCCTAGGGCTGTGTTCTGCTATCAGAATCAGAGTTGCTACCATGCTTTTGGTAGTGCCATTCCTAATGGCCTGTATCAATGACTAAAAGTAGTCAGTCCCATAGTGGAGCCTTCATACTATAACTTGTATTGCACACTCATGAAAATTAATGGGACGACTTTGCCATTGGGGCAATTCCGAACTAGTCAGCCAGCTGCTTAAAACCCCTAATGAAAATCTGAGGGAAATTGGGTTGCAACAGATTGAAACATTAGTACATTAGCCTTACAAAAAGGATCAGCCATCCTGTGAGCCATCAACAAATAAGTTTAGTGCTTTATCATCATTAAACACTAAAATAGAAAAAAAATTACTAAAAATTGCTGGGATGCATTACATAAGCAGACCAACACCTGAAGCTGCATACTGTGACCTCCAATCTGACTTCAAGCAGCTGCAGATCCAGCACATACAACAAAAGCTGCTTTTAAATGCTGAAAAAACTAAAGCAATGCTATTCTCGCCATATATTCAGGCTCCAAACCCAACCAACTTTTCCACTGATTACTACATTACTAGGAGAACCATTAGAATATGTAACAAACTTCAAATACCTGGGAGTCTGGATTGACAATTGACTATCCTTCGTCTACCATATCGAGGAACTGACAAAAAACTAAGATAGAGACTTGGACTATTTTTTAGGATCAAACACCTTCTCACTAAAGAAGCCAAGATGAGGTTGGTCCAGAGACTAAAGGAGCTAAAGGAGCTTAATATGTGTACCCTTGAGGAAAGGAGGGAGAGGGGGGACATGATAGAAACATTTAAGTACCTCAGTGGAATCAACAAAGTCCAAGAGGGTAGCATCTTTCAGAAAAAGAGATGAGCAAGAACAAGGGGACACAATTTAAAGATAGAGGAGGGGGCGGTTCAGGGGCAATGTGAGGAAGTATTTTTTCACAGAGAGGGTGGTGGATGCATGGAACAGCTTTCGTGAGGAGGTTGTGGGGTCTAAAACTGTGGGAGAATTCAGAATACATGGGACAGACATAAGGCAATTCTTGTAGGGGGTAAGAAGAAATAGGCTGTTGGTTAACTAGGATCTGCAGCTTATCCTGTAGGTAGGGAAATGGGCAGACTAGGTGGGCCAAGCGGTCCTTATCTGCCGTCAAAGTCTATGTTTCTATGTCCAAACTACCTTCCTTTCATTGCTAGATTACGCAGACTTCCTCTATAGCCAATGTCCTGCCGCAATGCTAACCAAGCTTGATACACTCTACCATAGAGCACTAAGGTTCATCACTGGCCTCCCCTTCTCAACACACCACTGTTCCCTATTTGCGACTGTGGGGTGGACCTTCCTACCCTATAGATGTCAAAGAAACGCTGCACTTTGAACTTATAGAGCTATTACCAAAAAACTGCCCCAGTACATTTTTGACTGCCTTCCGCTAAGTTTGGTAGGTACCTATGCACTAAGAAATACCGCCTATATCTTGCTAAAAGTACCAAAGGTAAAAATACGCTTTGGTAGGGCCGCCATAAGTTATGTGCTGCCCGTTCTGTGGAACAAATTGCAAAAAACATTGAAACTCATCATTCCTACCAACCTGTCCATCTTCAAGACTCTATATGCTTGTTCATTTAAGAAATCCTGCAAATGCTTTCCTCGACCCTAATCTTCCCATTTTGCTATAGGTAGTGAACTCCTGTATCCTATCCGGCTTCCTTGCTTTCACACCTGCCCATTTGTTCCCATCCATCTTCCCACCCTTAGCTCCTAAATACCTTATTTTTGGTCATTGTGCTGATACCTAAATACTTTTGATTCCCACAGCCATGCTCCATTGCCCTACCTACCACTAATTAGGCAGGAACAGCACTCTATGGTTGCTGAAACTTACACCCCCTGTTTCAGCACCTTGGCCACTCCCCCCTTAATGCTCCCCATCCTTACTGCCCTTATACCTTTTTTTGCCCGGAAGGATCAAAACAACAGAACTAAAGGGTAAACAGGGAGGAGAGGAGGCACTGTGGGTCACCCTGGAGACTGGAAATGGCTCCACAATCCGCACAGGGTTTGTATACAGACCCCCGTCTCAGGAGAGGAAATAGACAAGGAAATGATAGAAGGCATCCTTGGGATGGCAGAGAAAGGAGAGATATTGCTGATGGGGGACCTGAATATGCCAGATGGTAACTGGAGCACCTTTGCTGCAGCCACATCCAAGAGCAGGGCCATTCTCGATGCCCTACAGGGGGCATGCCTCAGACAGCTAGTTTTGGAACCCACTCGGGAGGGAGCAATCTTAGACCTGGTACTCTTAAATGGGGACGGAGAGAGGATCTCTGATCTTGAAGTGGGTAGCCATCTGGGAACAAGCGACCATCAAACAGTGTGGTTCACGATAAACTTAGCTGTAGAGTCAAGCCACACAAAAGTGAAGGTGCTGGACTTCGGGAGGGCTGATTTTGTCAAACTGGGAGAGTGCCTCAGAAAAGCACTAGCAAACAGGCAAGAAGGTGAGGTGGAGCAACAATGGGGAAACATCAAAACCGCCATCACAGAGGCAACAAGCCTTTGTGTGAAGCAAATAAATCAAAACAAAAGAAAAAAAAACACTATGGTTCTCAAAAGAAGTGGCGGGGAAGGTAAGGGAGAAAAAGACATCATTCAGGAAGTATAAGGAAACACAGAAGGAGCAGGACAGAGAACTGTACCAGTTAAAGCAGAAGGCAGCGGGGAAGGCAGTCAGAATAGCAATGGCCCAAACCGAGGAAAAGATACCCAACTTGGTTAAGAAGGGGGATAAAACCTTTTATAGGTACATTAGGGAGCAAAGAAAGACCAAGGCAGGGATACTGAGGCTGAATAAAGAGGAAGGTGGTTGGGCAGAGAGCGACAGTGAAAACGTAGGGATACTGAACGAATACTTCTGCTCAGTATTCACAATGGAAAAGCAGGGGGAGATACCTAATCCAGTCAGTAGAAGCACTCTGGATAGGGTTGATATTAGTCCTTTCACTGAAGAAAGGGTTCTGAAAGAACTCTTAAAACTGAAGATGGATAAAGCAATGGGGCCTGATGGGATTCACCCCAGAATTCTAAAAGAACTAAGGGAAGAACTAGTAACACCACTGACTACCATTTTTAATAAATCATGGGAGGATGGTGTGGTATCTGAGGACTGGAGGAGGGCAGATGTTATTCCCTTCACAAAAGTGGGAGCAAGACAGAAGCAGGAAACTACGGACCTGTCAGTTTGACCTCAGTGGTAGGGAAAATGATGGAATTACTTCTGAAGGAAAGAATTGTTGAGTACCTAGAGGCCAGTGGGGCACAGGACCCAAGGCAGCATGGATTCACAGCAGGAAGGTCATGTCAGACAAATCTAATTGAGTTCGTTGACTGGGTGACCAAAGTAGTAGACCAGGGAGGGGGCTGTGGACATGGCCTTCCTAGACTTCAGCAAGGCATTTGACACAGTCCCGCACAAAAGATTAATAAACAAATTAGCCAGTCTGGGAGTGGGTCCCAGGGTGGTAGCCTGGGTAAAACACTGGCTGGACAACAGGACACAGCGGGTAATAGTAAATGGAGTCCACAGTAAAGAAAGAAGGGTTACTAGCGGGGTACCGAAGGGTTCAGTACTGAGGCCAGTCCTTTTTAATGTCTTTATAAGTGACATTGCAGAGGGACTGGAAGGGAAAGTATGTCTCTTTGCAGATGACACAAAGATCTGCAACAGGGATGATACGCAAGGTAGGGCGGAAAGGATGAAAAGGGACTTGGCAAGGTTGGAGGAATGGTCAAATGTATGGCAGCTTAGATTCAGTGTAAAGAAGTGCAAAGTAATGCACCTGGGAAACAAAAACCAAGGGGAAGAGTACACAATGGGGGATGAGATATTGACAACAACAAAAATGGAAAGGGACCTGTGGGTAGTCATATCAGATGACCTAAAGGTGGGCCAGCAATGTGAGAAGGCAGTAAGGAGGGCTGGGGGGATACTGGGATACATAGGGAGAGGCATCACCAGTAGAAAAACAGGAAGTTGTTGGCCCTCTGTACAGACAGTTGGTAAGACCACATCTGGAGTACTGTGTACAGTTCTGGAGACCCCATCTCCATAAAGACATAGATAGGGTGGAGGCTGTCAGAGGAGGGCAACCAAAATGGCACAGTCTGCACCAGAAGACATATGAAGAAAGACTAAAGGAGCTTAAGATGTATAGCCTCGAGGAAAGGGGGGACATGATAGAAACTTTCCAATACCTCAAGGGAATCAACAAAGTTCAAGAGGGTAGCATCTTTTCAGAAAAAAAGATGTGCAAGAACAAGGGAGCACAATTTGAAGATAGAGGGGGGTCGGCTCAGAGGTAATGTGAGGAGGTATTTCTTCACAGAGAGGGTTGTAGATGCATCGAACAGCCTTCCTGAGGAGGTTGTAGAGTCAAAAACAGTGGGGGAATTCAAGAATGCATGGGACAGACATAAGGCAATTCTAGCAGTGGGTAGGAGGAAGTAGGCTGTTGGTTAACTCGGATATGCATCTTATCCGTTAGGTAGGGAAATGGGCAGACTAGGTGGGCCAAGCGGTCCTTATCTGCTGTCAAATTCTATGTTTCTGTGTTTCCCCCTCCCACCTTCCTTTTTGCCCTCAATGTACTTCCCCCCTCTTCACCTGCTGTGCTCCCCTAGTCCTACTAATTATTTTTTGATTGCTGGAGATATGTTGTGGACATCTGCTGTAATATGCCTGTAATTATGCTTATGTTTCTTGGGCTGCCTATCTATGCTGCAGCCAACAACACTGCGCTTGCAAGAATCCAGCTCTCTATAAAAAAGGCCTGCAGTCTAATGCTGGGAGCCCACCCATACATGCCTGCTGTACTCCACCACCAACTTGCTCGACCTTGAAGAAAGATTCCGCTTCCAAACCTGCCTCCTTGTAAAAAAGACCCTGCTAGGGCTCTCCCCCCCGGGGTCATCACCTCCCTGCAGCGTGCCTCCCCCTCAGTCTCCACCTGCAGCACTGTCAAAACCTCCCTTATTGTCCCCAGGGTAAGGACCTCTATGGCCCAGAGATCCTTTTGCTATCGGGCTCCCTCCTGGTTCAGTTCCCTCCCAGCCAACATAGCTGACTCCACTAAGCTTGGTCCTTTCAAGGTCTCCCTCAGAAGCCATCTGACAAGCACTCGCTGCTGCAACTGCACATAATCCCCCACCTGTCCCTTACCCTCACCCCTAGGCTGTGTCTGCCCTGTCTACTTTTGCTGTATATACCTGGGGTCTCAGGCAACATCTGCTGACTAATGTAATAAAATATCTCTGGTTGCTACCTGACATGGTACTCGTGTACCTATATTATGACTACTGTGATCTACCTATTACCAAGCGTGTATCACCAGTGAATGCCTGTAACACTGGTTGCTTTTTTAATTTAAGTGTTATGTACTGTACTGTTTTGTTTTCTGTGATGTATTGCCCTCTTGACGAGGTGCCTTTGTAAATGAGTCTTTGACTCGAAGGTCTGTAAATCGATGATCTAATAAATAAATAAATAAATACTGTCATCATTTACCATGTGCGTTGTACTCGCTAATACTATCGCTTTCTAGTTGACATTCTTTCTGAATACTGTAACCATTGTAAACTTGGATGACTTAGTTGTATTGTACACTGATCTCGGAAGCTGTCCAGGTCCATCTTGAAAATGGGTTTTGCTCAATGATGATCACCTGGTTAAATAAATATTTGATTGATTGATTTTGATTTTTCTTTTCTTGACACAAACTGAGATTGTATAACAAAATGTTAGGACACTGTTGCTGTTGAGATTTAACTGAAGTAGCACAAATTTGAATTTAAATAAAACTTTTTTGTGTGTGTTATTTCTTTATGCTCCCCTGAGCCCCTAGACGACCACTGCTTTGGGTGGCCTAGGCCCCGCCTCCAATCCTCTGTCACCTTCCACCTCCTTCATTATTGCTGCGGCCCGGTTGACCCAATGTAGCCCTTCGCCGGGGGGGGGGTGCACCCTCGGGGTGGGGAGCTGGGAGAAGAGAGACGTGCCTGAAGGCATCCTTCTGCAGCGGACACACAGTGAGTGTCAACACGGACACTTCCGGGCTTCGTGGTGAACGAGGATCGGCCGCTGTTGGCCGGACAGCTATTTTCCACTTTTCTCCCCCCAACCCACCCCCTTCCTACACATTGGCCTGACTGTGGCAGTGTCCGGAGGGGGGTGTTCAGTGACATGTTGAGGCTCACGCTGCCATGAACGCCAACCACAAGCCACCACCAGGAGCCACCTAACACGTGATCCAGGACCAACCCAGTCCCCCAGGAGGGAGGGAGGCATCTGGAGGACGTTCATAACTCTCTCCCTGCCGGATTCGCGCCTGACTACCAGGCTCAGGGCATGAACTCGGGTCACCAGTGTGCTGAGCGAACACTCATTGCTTGGTGCCACGGAGCTACCTAAATAAAAATGTTAAGTTGTCACCCTTTTTTCTTTTACTCTTGCTGTGCTGAAAACAATTTAATTAACTTAAGAATAACAATTTAATGGGCTGGCAGTGTACCCTAAAGGTTAGCGTAATGACCTGTGAATGAGCTTGATACCTCCAGCAGACCTAGGTTTAAGTCCCACAACCTCCACTTGCATACTGTGTGACTGTGCAAATCACTTAACCACCCCAAAGCTCCCAGGTCACCCCACAAACAGGCATTTGTGCCTAGTGGGCCTTACCTGGTTAACAAAGACTAAAAAAACTCTGAAGTAACAGCTACTTCATACAGCAATAGAAAACGGAACAAGTTAGTCAAGATTAAACTTCCATAAAGCTTGCCCATATGTTAGATATCAGAAAAACAAAGTTTGGTTAGGATTAATGATGACTGATACTGGACACATTTATTGATGCCATCATTACATAACATGGGGCTCCTATTGCGTTAAATATGTATTGCTTGGTGAACTGCGCAATTTCAAGATAAATGTTTCATAGGTTTCATAGGAAATAACCGAGTCATTCGGCAATAGCCTATTGTGACTCACCACATATCAGTGGAATTGTCTAGATTGTGTAACACCCATAAAGTTATCCAATGATCTTTTGAATACTTCCATCTTGGTGCTTAGCACCTCTGACTCGGGAAGGGCATTCTAAGTTGATACCACTCTTTGGTTTAACCATCCCCATCTTTTGTTGGTTCTGTGAGTCTCACCCTTAAACTGAAGTCTGTGCGTTCAGGTAGATCTAGCAATCATATTTCCACTAAACCCTGCACATTCCCATAATTCTTCGCTATTGAATGCTCTATATACAAGTCAGAGATCCCCTCTAAGCCATCTGCATTCTGAAGAGTAAAGGCCAGTTCCCCTAACTGCTCCTTTTATGGCAAATTCCTTAGGTTTTTAATTTTCTTAGCTGCTCTCCTCTCTACTCTCTCCATCAGCCTAGCACTTCCAGTGTTGTGTGGTGCCCTGAAGGGCATACAATACTCAAGGTGGGGCCTGACCAATGAGGAATAAAGTGGCACTATCGCCCTGGAATCCCTACTCTTAATATTTCTAAATATGCATCCCAGGATTTTGTTGCCTCATTTTACAACTTCCCTAGCATGAATGTCGAATGACAGATTATAGGTACATAGAAACATAGAAGTTGACGGCAGATAAGGACCGCAAGGCCTATCCAGTCTGCCCATTTCTTTTTCTACCTTATAAATGTGCCATCGGCCTTTACTCTGTCAATGGCCTATATATTCATACTCATCTGTATTGCGCCCTTATGCCTATTCCATGCCTGTTTGAAGCCCTGCACTGTATTCATATCCGCCACTTCCTGAGGTAGGCCGTTCCATGCATCCACCACCCTTTCTGTGAAAGGGAACTTCCTCACATTACTCCTTAATCGGCCTCCCTCTAATCTCATGCTGTGTCCTCTTGTCCTGCTATTTTTCTTATATTGAAACATGTTAGACTCTTTCACCTTGTTAATGCCCTTAAGGTGTTTGAATGTTTCGATCATATCACCTCTTTCCCACCTTTGCTCTAGGGTATACATATTGAGCTCCGTTAATTTGTCCTCATATATTTTCTGATGCAGTCCCTGCACCATTTTGGTTGCCCTTCTCTGGACTGCCTCAATTTGGTTAATGTCCTTGTGAAGGTGTGGCCTCCAGTACTGCACGCAGTACTCCAGATGGGGCCTAACCAGTGTCTTGTAAAGAGGCATTATTACCTCCCTCTTCAGACTTTGGATACCCTACTAATACATCCCAACATCCTCTAGCCTACCTACTGCTTTAGTGGTCTGCTTGGATGATTTCAGGTCATCGGTGATGATGATACCCAAGTCTCTTTCTTCCCTTGTGACTGCCAGCAAATCCCCTCCCAGCCTTTAGGTGGCTTCAGGGTTTCTCTTCCCTATGTGCATGATCTTGCACTTCTTTGCATTAAACCTCAGTTGCCACTTTTCCGACCATTTTGCTAGTTTATCCAGATCTCTTCTCATTCTGCCCACCCCATCTGGATCATCTACTCTGTTGCAGATCTTTGTGTCATCTGCAAACAGACAAACCTTACCCTCCAGTCCATCTGCAATGTCAGTGATGAAGAAATTGAAGAGTACTGGCCCCAGGACTGATCCCTGAGGTACCCTACTTGTGACTTGCAACTCTTCTGACTGTATACCGTTTACCACCACTCTCTGTTTTCTGCCCATCAACCAGGTTGCCACCCAGTTGACCAACTTGTGACCCACCCCGAGCCTACCCAGCTTAATAATTAATCTTCTATGTGGAACAGTATCGAAAGCTTTGCTGAAGTCAAGGTAGGTGACATCAACTGCTCCCCCTTGGTCCACCACTCTGGTTACCCAGTCAAAGAAATCTATGAGATTAGTTTGACAGGACCTTCCTTTTGTAAACCCATGCCGTCTTGGATCCTGTGCTCCTATGGATTCCAGGTGTTGCACTATCCTTTCCTTAAGGAGTGTCTCCATAATCTTGCCCACTACTGAGGTAAGACTGACTGGTCTGTCATTCCCATGTGGAGCAGGATCACCTGAGCCCTTCTCCAGTCTTCTGGGACCTCTCCTGTGCTCAGAGACTCACTAAACAGTTCTGATAATGGCTCTGCTAGTTCCATCCTTAGCTCCTTTAGTACCCTGGGTTGTATGCCATCAGGTCCCCTTGCCTTGTCCACCCTGAGCTTATCGAGCTCTTGAAGGACCCTTTCTTTTGTGAAGGGACTAGTGTTCACCTCCCTCCCCTGTGTCCATGGTGCTGAGCTGTGGGCCCTGCCCTACCTTCTCTTCAGTAAATACTGAGCAGAAGTATCTATTTAGGATAGATGCTTTTACATGGTCCTCCTCCTCACACGCCCTTATCTCCTTTGATCTTAGCAATACCCCCTCTGGACTTTCTCCTTTCACTAATGTATCTATAGAAAGTCTTGTCACCTTCTTTCACTGCTCATTCTAGTGTTTCCTTGGTTTGGGCCTTTGCCTGCCTTACTGCCTTCCCTGCTTCCCTTAGGGAAGTTTGGTATGCCTCCCTATCTTCATCCTGCTGCGTTCCCTTATATTTCCTGAAGGCCAGCCTTTTGGCTCTGACCTTTTCTGCTACTGTTTTTGAGAATCAAAGTGGTTTACTTCTTCTTTTGCACTTCCTTTTCTGTCTAACACAATGGGATGTTGCTTCAAGTATTACATCCTTTATGCTTGCCCACTTTGCCTGTACCCCCTCACCTGTATTTCTTTTTGCCAGGGCTAACTTAACTCTGTTGGCCATCTTATCAAAGTCAGCTCCACTGAAGTCCCATATTTTTGCCTTGGAATGGGATGATTTAGTTGGGGCCAAATTGAACCATACCATGTGATGGTCACTGGCCCCAGGTGAACTTCTATAATAACTCCAAGGCCTTTTCTCCCTTTCTGTAGTCTCCAGTACCTTCCCATTCAGTGTATACTCAGCCAGAATGTTATTTTGCCCCAAATGCATGACCTTGCATTGGTCCTTAAACCTTAATCTATGCTTTCTAGCCCATGTTTCAAAAATATACAAATCATTCTGGAACTGTGAAGCAGCTGCCTAATTGTTAACTATCGCCCCCAATTTTGTGTCATCGGTGAATTTACATATCCAAGAACTGGACGATGTCTGCATGGAAGATATGAACACATTAAATAGTGTAGGACCCAGCACTAATCCTTGTAGCAGTCCACATGTAATGTTACCCCACTCGAAATGATGCCTCCGAATACACACTCTTTGTTGCCTGCTATTAAGCCATGATTCTGCACATTTTATTATACATGGGTGGAATTCAGGTTAAATAAGTCTATCTGTTAATTCCCTGTGAGAGACAAGATCGATGGGTTTGGCATAATCGAGGTATATAACCCCACCAGAAGGCCTTTATCAAGGGTGCTACTGATGGGCTCAAAAAATTGCAGTAGATTTGTGAGACATGATCTTCCTGTTCTAAACCCATGTTGGGAAGCATCTACTCTTTTTGCTTCCTTTTACAATAATTACGTCGAAATAGCAAGATTTTTTTCTTGATACAAGTACTGTCACATGCACCAACTACTTTTTGGGGAAGAACAGGGGGTTGGTTTCAGACCGATAGGAAGAGGAATGGCAAGATGGAGTTGAGTGAGGGTGGCAGGGTCGGGGTGAGAAAAGGATGGAAAGAGACCGTGCAGGGCAGAAAAAGGCTGGAGGATTCGGGCGTACGCGAGTCCCAGTATTCAGATTTGTGTCCCTGTATTCGGGCAGTTTGGGATGTAGGTGTTCCAAGTAGGGACCCAGGGGCTCATGAACCCAGCCCCACCCCCCACCACACACACACACTTAGGGAAGACCTTTTTTTGCTATCTCTTTTTCTCTCCTTCCCTGGCCCTGGTCAGCTATTCGTCTGGCTGCCATCCCCATGTTTCACTTCTTTAGGCCCTCACTGTCTGCACCTACCACGGCTTACCCCCATGGCGGGGTTGCGGGGAGCCCCCTACTCACCCGCCAGACAGGATCCAGGTCGGGGTGTTACCTCTAAAGTTGAAGCACTGGGAGACAGCCATTAAGCCACCATGACCAGCCACCAGGGTCTTTTTCTGCCTCTCTTTTCTCCCTGCAGCCGTTCAGTTTACAAGGACGCTGGCAGCAGGCACCCATGCGCATCCATGCACGTCCCCACCAGGCATCTGCTGAGTGTCTGTACCCCTTACTTGTGGCAGTGTAGCGCTGAGCCCCCAGCCTCCGCCAGCAGTCAGACGTGCGCCAACCGCGACTTGCCCCCTTCCCCGTAGATGGAGAGCAGTCCATCGGACGCTCAATCCATCTCCTCTCTGCCAACCCCCGGTGACCCGTGCCCGTTCCCAAACATGGGTTGCCAATGTGGTGCGAGATAAGGCACAGTGCCTCAGCCCTCTGCACCACTGGGCTGGTCTCACTTGGGGGAAGACTTGATGGGTGTGCATAGTACTGTGTCCCCAAAGACATGGGCAAGGTAAGGGTACTGGGGGCTTTTTAAGGGTGGGGTGGGGTGGAGGCCATTTTGCATAACTGGGTAGGAGGGCAGTAGTGTGCTGAATACTTTTCCCAAGTAACCTCAAAATATTTGGTGTATTTGGGCACAAAATGTGGGGTCTTTGCACACCCTTAGGGAGAGATGGAGTAGGACAGAGAGAAGACTGACTTTGTTAAAAATGACTATCACGTGCACATCAAAAGATGTCCACAGTCAGCTGGGGCCAGATATTCAAAACTTAGCCCCGGGGCAAAATTAGCACTGCATGGTGTGCAAAAATAGCTAAATCAGTTGAATAGAGCGAGCAAACGGTGGTGTGAAAACAGGGCCCTGCGTGCAGTGCAGTAGCCTGGCAAAGAAGACAGCTCTGAATATAGCAACTGGGCAATGCAAACTATAACAGCAGCCCAGTGCACACAGACGTGGAGTAAGGCAAAGGTGAACTACGTGGCCAGTGTGTGTGCTAGCAAAGAAGTGGATTCACAAAAACTGAAAATAACGGTGCAGTTATAAAACAGCAGAACCATTGAGCTGGTGGCGCTAAGGGTCGAAGCACTGGATGCTACACCTTGCGCTACACTGGTGACCTGGGTTCGGGAAATGAGCCTGGGTCATTGGGAGTTGGCTGGGGGGAGGAGGAGGAGGAGGAGGATAAAGCGTCCCAATGGATGCTGCCTTCTTCCAGGGTGGGTTGGGTTACTGAGCAGCGAACACTCCCATAGCACTACTGCCAGTGGAGAAATATGCATTTTTAAAAATGGATTGCTGAAATCCTGAAAGCTGATTGGCTGAAGTAATTTGTTTTTTTTTCTGTAGAGCTGTTTCTTGCTCTGTGGTGCTGGCTGGACTCATCAGCTACTGTCTGTGTCCCCAACTGGCCACCATCTTCTCCCAGGACTCACCTGCCTAGATTCACAGCGACAACACATGCTGAGGCAGGAGAGTGGGTCTTCTTGTTTGCACAGTCCCTGATTTTCCCCTTCTCCTTTGCCTGTCCTGAGATGGGTGTGCAGTGTGAAGATGCTGCATGTATTTGTAGGCCTGCGCCTAGTTCTCTGAGATGCAGCTAA
Source organism: Neoceratodus forsteri (assembly GCA_016271365.2). Lineage (NCBI taxonomy): Eukaryota > Metazoa > Chordata > Ceratodontiformes > Ceratodontidae > Neoceratodus > Neoceratodus forsteri. The sequence goes on from JADMNL010000030.1 coordinate 173,595,165, forward strand.
ACACTGTGCAAACCAGACTCTGCTGGGTAGCAGACAAGCAGCAGCATGCGTGGTTCTCCCCCCCGAAGGAGAACCGTCTATCAACAGTCGATCCCCCTTCTCTCAGCCAGCCCTCAAGTGACCCTGGTCTGTTCCCGATCCTGGGTCACGGTGTGGTAAGAGATAAGACATCCAGTGCCTCAGCCCTCCACACCATTCGACTGGCTCACCTGAGGTAGTTTCTGACCCATGATGACAGTGTATCTCAGTAGAGCATCCCAAGTTGGAACTATTGATCAGCCATCTCTCAGCACTTACAGGCCATTGTATAGTTGCAGTAATACACTCCCAAAGTGTGGTATACCCTGGGATGGTGGCAGTGATCTGGTGGTTGAAACCACTTGGCTTCAGCTTGTGCCTCAATGCACATGAGGCATGCTGATATCCTGTAATATACCGCAGCGAATTGTGTATTTTACAGTGGAGGTGAGAGTCAAACCTTGCAGATAAATGATTGATTTGAGCCACTGAAACATTTTACATTTTTACTCTTTTTATCCCGTCACCAGAGCTGCCCCTTCTGCTGTGATTCCAAGCCCTGTCCCTTCTCTGCCACTTCCTTCCAATCCACAATGCTGCAGCACAGCCTTTGCCCTATGCTGGTTTCTTCAGGGTGGATCTTCGGTCGGCAGCCATCAAATTGGCCCTCTAGTGGGGGAAGCGGGAAGGGATTTGCACATATATGTGTGGCTGCGCACAGCCAGCCGGTGACCTCTCTTCCTGCAAGCTGTTCTGACTTTACTGCCGCCTGTGGAATGGTTAATAAGGAACTCTTAACCAATGGGAGAACAGCTAGCACAGTGCCTGCTGACATCAGAATGGCTTCTGTTGCATTCAAAACAAAAGAATGAAATCGAACAGAAACAGTTAAATAAAAACTAATTTAAAAGCTTTATGCCCCCATATTCAAAGCAGATGCGCTGCGCAAATGGCAGATGTGCTGCACACAGGAGGAAATGCGTGACAACGCGATATTAAGAAGACTGGAGTGCGCCGTGCAAACAGGGATGCACAGTCACGCACCACAAATGGATATAGCGCAGATAATGGGGGCATGTACATGAATTTACCACGCAACAACATATTGAACTGGACTGCACCAACAGTGCAACGCGCAACACAAATGCACGATCGCGCAAAGTAAGGTTTACAGAAGGCAGCCCTAAATTGGCAAGCCACCCAGTGTCAGGCGCAAGAACTGCAATGGGAGAGGGGGAGACAATGTGTGGGAGAGAGAGAGTGTGATATAGCCACAGAGTGAGGAGGAAGGGGGAGAAGGGAACACACACACAAAAACATACACCAACTGCAGGCAGCAGACGCATGGCACTTCAGGTATGTGGAATGGCTGCGGTCATGACAGACGTGAGGAGACTGGGGGAACAACAGGCAGGCAGATGCAGGGCCCATAGGCGGTATGCCTGGCTTAGACGATACCATCTCTGCATCAGATATGAACAGACACAGAGATTGTGGGGCAGTAACATCTCAGCAGGGCACCTCTGGGACAGCTCTGGGAGCTGCACCATGGCGAGCTGCAGGCACTCATACAGAGACACCATGGCGGTGATAACAAAGGTCACTGCAGCCGTGTGTCTGCTTGCCACAGGTACCTGGCAGTGACAGCAAGGTGTACCTCAACAGGATGGGCTTCCGTTCGATAAAGCACCAGGGGGTGTGCAATGCCACCGGGAGAATCACCTATGTGTATACCAGCCACCCTGAAGTGCACATGATGTCTACAGTTGGTACCAGTCCAACCTGTGCCACTGGGCCATGTCCTGGAACCTGCTCTGGGGCCAACCAGAGCAGCACGGGTACAAAGGGTGCAGCCCTGGAGGATGTACAGGGGGCACAACAAGCCAACAGGCAGCAGGGTGTGCAGACATGCAAGTGGGGGGGGTGAAACATGGACAGTGTGACAGGGGATCGAAGGCGGGGGTCACAAAGACAGTGTAGAATGGGGTGGCTGGCCAAGGGTCACCTGTGGCAGGGAACCACACAGGTATGGTGTGCAGTACAGACAAATGGGAGTTCATCCCTAGTGAGGTTAGGTCACCTCTGCCTGACAGACATAACTGGTGCTGTGAGGACACGGTAATAGGCTACTGCCCTGACAGCAGGGCTTTGTGCAGTATATGGCAGCCACAAAGCATACAGAGGGACACACAGAAACAATGGGAGAAGGATCTACCTTACAGGCAGGGGAACAGATAAGGAGAGTAAAGGAGTATTTTACTACCATTTTTGTTTGAGTTACTTCCACTTTCTGATTTTAAGAATTTGTTTCCCACCCAGTACATTTACAATATTTAATGCACATGCAAAAATTAACAGTACCGTGTGATGCAACAACAAATGCACCACCAACTAACAGAGTGAAAATAGCAGGGGTGGGGACAGAAAACGAGCATCAGTATCAGTTATGTACAGCATAGGAGACCATTTCTGGAGTTGCTCACTGGCTCGTCTGAAGGGGTGTTGTAGCATGGCAACATTTTAAAAATAAGGTCACAGCAAAACTCCACAGAAGTATCAGATAGAGACCGTCAGTGGTTGCAGGTGCCCAGTGGGACTGAAACTTGGTTTAGAGGTGGGGGATGCAAGGCAAGTTGATGCATGGTATTACTGCCATTTGGAGGAAAATACTACCAGGTGGAGGGAGCTAGCAGTAATACTTCCCAGTCCAAAACAGTACCTGGCCCCCTGCTTACAGGCTGCAGTTCCTGGTGTACACCACATTGTCACGGTGATGCATCCCTGCCCATCTGCTACTATGCATGCAAATGGGGTGAATAGCCGCAGGTAATGAGATGCAAATATCCAGGAAAGGCACAAACTGTGTAATGAGGCCATTTGCATATGTTGGCTGAATATTGCAGTGGTCTGTGCCGCGCAAACCACGGCCCATCACGTATTACATCTTGCCCTGTTGCTCTGCGCATGTTGCTTTGTGCGATCACACATCTACGCAGTATTCAGCTGGTTTTGTGTAACTGCATGTCCATATGCCCTTGCTGAATATGGCATTGTTTTTCAGCCGCGCATGTACTTGCGTCATGCATCTCTTTGTGCGGTGCATGTGTCTGGCTTTGAATATGTCCCCTTTACAGTTTAAAATGTGTTGCATAAATTGGGCACACAATGACCTGACTTACATATGGCATTTTATCATCACCTGTGAGGCAGCAGGATTTTCATAACTCACTCGTGAGCCATAGTCCTGCCTCCTCACTCATGAAGATAAATGGCATATTCAGAGTCGGGTTATTGCAGATCCTGGATACAAGTTCATTTTTTACTGATGTGGTATGTATGTATATAAACACAAACACATTCACTCACGCTTGCCTAGAGGTTACATTTAAATGGTACAAAAGGTAGAGCATGTCTACTCTGTTGTCCTTTTTAATACGGACACAAAGGCCCAAATTTTCAAAGGAGATGCGCGGCACATCTCAGAAAATGTGCCGAAGTGCAATATTCGAATGGGGGAGATGCGTCGCGCATCTCTGAATGCGCCATCACACAGAATTAATGTATGCGGTGCAAAGAAAGGGGGCGGTTCCATGAATATGCTGTGCACCACAATAGTCAGCCAAACTGTGTAGTACATCTGCTACTGCAACCCAGAAATGAGCCGCCCAAAGTTAGGCATGGAAAAGGCATGCCTAAATCGGCCGGCCACCCACAGGCAGGCTGTGGTAGCGCAACCGGATGCACTGCAGCCTGCCAGCCTCCATACTCTAGTGCAACCCCTCACCCCAATCCCCAACCAAAATGAAATACAGCCCTGAACCCTGTGCCATAGTGCAGTGAACCCCCCCCATGCCCGATCGTTTGAGAATCCCACCGCATACCGTTTTCCATAGTGTAGGGTCCCCCAGATGCCCGATCCCCGATCGAATGTACATGATCCCCTGATCCCATTCTCATAGTGCAGGGCTCCCTCCATCCCCGATCTGCGATAGAAGCATAATCGTGCCCGAAATCTTTCCATAGTGTAGTGGTATCCCCCACCCGTCCCCAGTTGAAATAAAAATGAACACCGTAAGTTTTTCCATAATGTAGTGGGCCCCAACCCCGTGAGGATGGGACCCCCAACCCAACCGAAGCCAGCGACTGGCTCAGCCCTCCACACACCACCACCACCATGGCCAGCCGCCGACTGAACTGTCAGAACGTGTACTGTACATAGGATGCGCTCATTTGAGTCAACTTTTGTTTACAGATCGTGGCTGGGAGGGGGCTGGCCCAGCTCATTCATCCGGGTGCGGCCATGCTAATGAGCTCATAATGAGCTTGCATGGGGCCCGTTTGGGCCATGCATGCCCAATGAGCACATTAGCATATTCTGGCTGAATATCACCCTTTGGGGTGTCAGATGCACCATGCATCCCTCATTGGTGGTCTTCAGCCCTCACCCTGGATACCCTGTGCCATACTTTTATTTATTTATTTATTGAAATGTTTCACCAGGAAAGGCACACTGAGCAACAAGATGCTTGTCTCACGGTGTGACCTGGGGGAAGGGGTACAGCTGGTAGACAATCAAGCTTTACATTTTACAGGATTAAAGACAACGCGTCCGATGGCAAAAACAGTAGGTTACATTATTCTTAGAAGTAAATAGGGTTAAATAGAATAGATACACTAACTTACTACTCAACTGGCAACAGACATTTGGCAACGAGAACTTTAAGCATATACATTGACAATGACAATTAAGTGCAGTAGGGTAGGCAAGTGCAGCTGTTGTAGAATATACGCCAGACACTAGGCCGCTGGTCAGGCACTAGCAGTGGGGGGGACGCCAAATAATCCAGGGGGGATGCTAAATAACCCGACATACTGGCAGATGTCTGCTTTTCGCCACCCATCTCCAGGTTCCAATATTCATATAGGATGTGCGATCTGTTGCGATTGTGCATCCTATTTGAATATCCCGTCAGAGTGCACGGGCACATTTTTTTGAGTGGCACATCCCACCAGCTCTGAAAATGGGGGCCAAATTCATCAGTTTTATTATAGCTTTTAATTGTTTTGCAAGATTTTTTTTTTAATTCAGGCTTACTGAACAAAATGGACACTTTACAACCTTGTACATATATCCAACATTACAACGGGCATAGAATAGTACAATATACCTACAAATGAATGGTTGCAAGAAGGTACAATACACAGAGTACATGTCATTACATGGCAAGACATTAGTGAACATTCCATGTTTCCAAGGGAAAATATTAATTAGTATAAAAGTGTCTTACATATATTTAATTATGTGTTGCTCTCTTTTATATCCATGTCAAAGTCTACGGGAAGAAACTTGGGTCCCTGTCTCCTGTAAATAGGATCCACATTAACCACTAAAATGTAAAGAAGTTGTTTTGTTGATTGACCTGAAAAGTCAGCTGCTGCATTTTGTATATTTCCAGCACTATACCCAGTTATGCAGGATTGAAGGCTCTAGGTCCATCCAATGGCAGGTTATTGTCTTCCGCACCAGTAGCACATGGCACAAATAGAAGGTATCTTTTCCATGCAGCCCATCTGAGAGAGTCCCAAATATGGCATGTGACACGGTCAGTGGGGCATCCTGGGCAAATATGTTTATCACTTCCACCTCTGCCCAGAACTCTCGCACCTTAGGACAGTCCCAAAAAATATGGGAATGATGTGCCCTAGCTTCCGCACAGAGACGCCAGCATACCGATGTGATACTTGCATCCCATTTTCCCTGATTTATTTTTTATTTATTTATTTGGTTCTAGGATTACAAATACCTTTGAGCCAAGGCACTTTTAGAGAGGTTCCACGTCAAAAGAGGCACAATACAGAGGATACCACAGAAATAACAACATTGCAGGGTATAGCAGAACATTTAAACAGATAATTAATTAAGTAACGTAATTAGAAAGTTCAGTCCACAGTATGACCATGAAAGCATAAATAGGAGAGGGGTAAAGAACAGGGGACAGAAGAGGAAGGCATGTAGCAGCTGGAGGCATCGTCAGACATAACAGGAGGCGTGCTGGAGGGGTGGAGGAAGGGGCAGGAAGGGCAGTTGGAAGGGGGAAGGTAGGGGGAGGGATAGAGTGCTATGAGGGGGTGCGAGTGCAGACTGTTAGAGGTGGCAGGAATCTGTGATTTAGGTGAGGCAGTTACAGGAACTGGAGGCAGTTAGATAAAGTCGGAGCCTGGTTTTGAACATACCAAGTGTGGGAGCTGAGGAGATGGTGGTGCTGAGACCATTCAGTCACGAGGAAGCCCTATGGGCGAAGGATCATTGACCCTGGGTAGTGAGGTAGCGAGGAACCTGCAAGAGCTGCGATTTGGATCTCCTGGAGCTTCGCGGATTTGTACTAATGTGTAGTAGAGCTTGGACTCCAGGAGGGGCAAGACCCAGGATAGTTTTTTTCGCCATGATGCAGGTTAGTTACTTAATACGGTTAGAGAGTTGGAGCCAACTGGATTGAGCATATAGATCATAGGTATGAGTGAGACGGTGGGCACCAGTGATTAGCTGACAGGCCTTGTTAAGGACTGTTGATATGCGTCTGAGGGAAGTAGCTGTGGCAGAGCCATAAATGATTAGACCGTAATCAATAATGGAGACCACAGAACTCTGGACAGCGATCTTCAAGGCTTCCGGGGTGAGGTGTTGCCTGTGCTTGAACAGTAATCCTAGCCGTGTATTAGTAGCTTTTGCTATGCTGTCAGTGTGGGCCCCGTTGGATAGATTGGGGTCAAGTAGGATCCCTAGGTAATTGAAGGATTGGACCTGTTCAAGGGTATTCCCCAGGCTGGTGGAAATTGTCAGGGGGTGTAGCTTGTGTTGGTTGCGGGAGCTGCTAAAGAGCATAGACTTTGTTTTTTTTTTGTGATTAAGGACACGCTTACGATTAGAGAACCAGTCCTCAGCAGAGGTGAAACCATGCTGTAGATTTAGTTGAAGTAGCATAGAGTCTTTGTGTGAAGAGCAAACAACTGCATTGTCAGCATACAGGATAATTTGTTCCAAACAGGATTGAGGAAGAGAATTTAGAAAAAGGCTAAAAAGAAGTGGACCCAGTATGGATCCACGTGGGACACCTGAGCGAATTGGTAATGTATCGGAGAGAGCGCTGTCAATTTTTACTCTTTGCGAGCGGTTTTCAAGGTAGCTCTTAAACTACATTGTAGAGTCGTGTGAGAGTCCAGTGTTCAGTAGCTGGTCGATTAGCAGCTGATGGACAGTATCAAATGCCTTGGACCGGTCAATAAAGACTGCCCCAGTTAGGTGGCCATTGTTCAGTGTGCTGTGCAGTACTCCAGTGAACTCCAGAAGGGCAGAGGTGGTGCTATGACCTTTTCAGAAACCGTGTTGTTGTGCGCACAGAATATTATCTTTGTCCAGGTAGTCAGTGAGCTGGTCTGCAACGATATGCTCAAGAGCCTTGGAGAGTGGGGGCAATATTGAGATCGGCTGATAGTTTGTATGATTGGTCTTATCACCACTTTTGTGTACCGGGGTTACAGTGGCAGATTTCCATCTGTCTGGGAACTGACTGCGGCTAAGGGAGAGGTTAAGTATTTTGGTTAACGGACGCAGTACCTCTTAAAGGGTGAGAGATAGCAGCTTAAGGTCCAGGTAGTCACAACTAGTTCTGGACTTGGAGATTGCTTTGGTACTGTAGAGGCGGGCTTCATTCAACTTGATCTCGTTGAAGTAGACAGGAGGGTGGTTAGACATGGTGGATGGGTTTATGAGTGGGGGAGAGTCATTTACTGCAAAAAAGTCAGGAGGAAGAACGGAACTAAGGTTGGTGAAAGCAGCATTAAAGGTATTTGTAGTGACTGTAGGGTCAGCAGTAGGGGTCCCATCAACATTTAGCATAGACGGGGTGGTTTTCGGTTGCTTTCCTGTAACTTCTTTGATATTGTCCCAGAAAGCTCTCCTGCTACCCCAGGTATTGGTGAGGGCGTCCCTGTAATAAGAACTTTTCGTTAGACGGATGGATTTTCTACAGGTGTTTCGCACATGCTTGTATTTTTGAATGCCAGATGGCCTGCATTAGCTTTTGCCAGTGCCCAGAGATGGTCCCTTGATTTGAGCTGAGCAAGGAGTTCCGCCGTGAGCCATGGGTTAGAGAGAGCTTTTGCTTTGCGTTTTTTGATAGGGGCAAAGTAGTCACAGGCCCTATTGAAGGTGGTGACGAAGCAGTCAAGAGCCATGTTAACATCCGTCGCCTTGTAAATGGGTAGCCAGTCTTGCAAACTCAGGTGGTGCTTAAGATAAGTAAGTTGCTCGTGGGGGAGGACTCGGCTGGTGATAATTTTGGGGGGGGGGGCTTAAGAAATTTATTAGACCATTCACAATAACAGAAGAGTAGTCACTGAATGTGTCCGGGAGGACCGTGGTGTGGGAGATCCGGGTAGGGTGACTGATAAGGACCCAGTCCAGGAGAGTACTGGTGCCAATTTTGTAGTTTGTCCTTGTGGGAAGGGCAACCATCTGCGTAAGATTGGCAGCTGAAATGGCATCCTTGGAATCACCTGCATCTGAAGCAAGCCAATTTATGTTAAAATTGCCTAGCAGGATATGTTCAGAGCCAGGAGGTTGGGTACTAATAAAGTTGAGAACATCATTGAGGCCTTGCCCTTGGTCCTTTGGTAGGATATAAACAGAGACAATTGTGAGGGCTTTATAATTGGCCCCTAAGAGAATTTTGATAGGTAGAATCTGTGCTGAAGAGACGGGGGGGATTGCAATGAGGTGTCCCATGAGAGTGTCTTTAATATAGATGGCACAGCCCCCTCCTCTTTTTGAGATACGATCCATCCTGAAGACATTGTAACCCTGAAGGGTAATAGCCAGATCTGGGACTTTGGGCGTAAGCCAGGTTTTGACAACAGCTAGGATGTCAGGGTTATATTGGCTTGTGAAGGTTTGAAGAGCATCAAGCTTAGGTAGTAGACTTCCGGTGACGTCAGCGATCTAATGGCAGCATAGAGTAGCGGCTCCGTTCCCTCCTCGAACGAAATCAAAATACATCACTTGTGGAAAGCATGTCTTCGCCGGCAAAATCAAAACAAAGCGGCAATCCCCTCGACCACAGCAGAAATTAAGGGTGATGATACAGGAGGAAATTAGATGTGGTACTCAGAAGGAGGAGGTACAGGAGGGCCTACAACAACCGGAGACCACTTCGAATGAATTTCCTGCGACCCTGAAAGAAATAATAATTCAAACGGCGCACACAGTAGCTAAGATAGATCAGACTCTAAACGATCTCAAATCGGATCTAAACAAAACTGACCATAAAACTGAACAACTTGAGCTGTGTACGGCCCGTAATATGGAGCAAACAGACCATCACGACAGACTCCTATTGTACCTCATGGCCAGGGACCGCGAGCTCACTTATAAGCTGGATGACCTAGAGACTAGAAGCCGGAGACATAACATAAGAATATATGGCATTCCGGAGGGGTCGGAGGATAGGTACCAGAATATTACGGCTTTTCTTCAAGCAACCCTCAAACAGATACTCCCATTGCCACAGGATTTGGACCTAGCTATGGACCGGGCACATAGAGCGTTGGTCCAGCGGCCTAGTAATCCAGAAGCGAGACCGCGTTCCATTGTGTCTAAGCTGACTAGCTATCAGGCAAAGAGGAGATCATCAGGCTAGCCTGGAAGCAAGGAGCACGCTTTAAAGGCCACCGAATAAACATCGACAATGACCACACGACACGAGTCCAGGAGGCTAGAAAAATCCTGTGGCCGATAGTGAAGCAATTGAGGGCCCGGAATATTAAGTCTCAGATTTTATACCCAGCTCGTCTTAAAATCTCTACAGATAATGGTTCAAAGATCTTTCAGGATTTATTGGCTGCCTCAGCCTTCCTGGAGCCATTGGGGATCACTCTACCACCCCTGCAAAAGGGGAAGCTGGAAAGGGATTTACTCACGTCGGCTTGGAGTATTGCTCAGAAGGGGGCTCCTCGAAGTGGCTCGACCAGAGGAAACCAGCAGACAACTCTCCGGGCAGACATTGCATCGTTGGTGAAACAATTCGGAGATCCTTCTAAAGTGGATAAGAAGGCCCCACAGCTACACGAGGCAGGCGAGGGATCATCCCAAAATAGCGATTTGGACCAGGGCGCAGAGACCTGAATGTGTTTCATCAGACTGAGCGACACGGAGCTTCCGGTATTCCTAACTGATCCCACTGGGACTTTGGACCATCTCTGGTGACTGCATGAGCGGAGTCCCCCCACGTAATCGTGGATCTCCTTCTACCCCCACCTTTCCTATGGTTTTCTTTTCTGGTTACTCGTCGAGGTACTTTTTATAGTTTTAGTAATTTAGGGACGCTCCCTGCTGGTTCTGACCTCGGAGTTTTACATTGCATGCCTGCTCGAGGTGAGACGGTCCGTCCTGGTAACTGAAATTGGCGATTTCCTGTTGGGAGGGCTCAAGAATCCTGCTCGGATCTCATCATGAGCTCACCTGGGCAGGGAAAGCAACGGAGATGACCGCACTCCACTGACGAGGTGAGGAAGGGAGGAGACTGTACAGATATTCAAGATCAAGTAAACTAATGTGCAGGGCTTGACCCCGACACGTACTGTGGGACTGCCTCTTGCTGTCTCTCTAGATGGGCTCTGCACTAATTGTCTTGGTTTGGTCATGGCTGAAGTGAGAAATGCCATCTTTCAGGACATACTGATGGGGTGACTTGGAGTGGAGCTGGTAGTTGTCATGAGCTCCCTGAGACTATGGATGACTAACCTTCAGTCTCCTCACGGAGCATCACGGACTGGGGGGAGATCTCGCGGACCATCATGAACTGGGGAGGGTATGTGGAGGGGGTGCGTGTTCCCCTCTTTTTTTTTTTTCCTTTCTCCCTCTGTTCCCTTCCCAGCTGCTCAACACTACAGATGTATAGTGTGCATCATTCTGGGCCGGTCATTTTGGTGATACATAGAGTGATGGCAAATGTTATAGTGTGGATCTCTTAGGATCCCGGACGGAGGAGGGATTTTACGGAGCCTACAGATCGCTGACTGTAGGGTGTCCCATATAGGGGTTTCCCCCCCGGGAAGGAAGGGTGAGATTCTCCTGGATAGGAGTCCCCTTCAGAATATTGGCTGCACAATTGCCCTACGGCTGGAAACATTCTGCCAGCCTTCCCTAGGAAGTACATCGATTATTCCATTCAGCAGGTGCAGGAGAGGGTTCAAAACCTCACCCGCCTTGCTATTATTTTTGCGCAGGCCCTCAGCTGAGGAATGTCCTGTGCAGGTTTTTTGTTCCCACGGTTGGGGATTACTGATTTTACTGTTTTCTGGTTGTAATGTTCACCGGTTAGGAAAGTTAAATGGGTACAGATGCAGTTGGGATAAGATTTACTTAACAGACATGTTGGGATCAGTTCGCAGTTGCCTAAGAATGTTAGTAATGCTGACTATAAATGAATAGTGGAAATGTGAAAGTGCTCTCCTACAACATCAGCGCTGCTCCAGCCCGTTAAAAGAAACAAATTCAGAAATTTGTGGCCAGACAAAACTGTGAGGTGGTATTCTTACAGGAAACCCACCTGTCCTCATCTGAAACACTGAAACTGAAGTCAAGGGCATATCCACATGTTCTCCTCATCCTGGAAGCGGGCCGCAAGAGGGGGGTAGCCATTATGCTTGCGTCATGCTCCCATTCGAGCACGAGGAGATCGTGGTAGATCCTGGGGCTAGGTATGTCATGGTGGTGGGCAAAGTACAGGATGCCCCTGTAACTTTAGTTAATGTTTACGCCCACTGGCTCCCCGCATCATTCTATGCCTCAATTGTCCGACTGTTACGGAGAAGTCCAGGGGCACGCTGATTATGGGGGGAGATTGGAACTTGATATGGGACAGGAAACTAGACACCACTTCCACGGCTAAGGCCAATGATCGGCAGAAGGTCAAGAAGATTAAACAAGCCCTGCAACAGGTGGGACTAGTAGATACCTGGCGAGAGAAATATCCAAGACGGCGGGATTACACTTGTTACTCCTTCCGGTATAAAGTTTACTCTCGAATTGATACATTTTTTACCTTCCGAGACGGAGTGGGGGGTTTCCCCTCAATGTGGATAGGCACAGCCACTCTGTCAGATCATAATCCCATCTTTCTGGAGGTGGCTCTTTCCCTACCTAGGAAAATAACTCACTGGAGACTTAACACTTCTCTGCTTGGGGATAAAGAAACTCTGGATAAAATTAAACAGGTGTTTGCGGATACACTCCGGGAAAACACTACTCCTGGGGTGTCTCCACAGATCATCTGGGACACACTGAAAGCTGTAGGTAGGGGCAATTTATCAGCGCCATGCCGAGAAAAAGAGGCGCCTTCTCAGACAGCAAAAGCTGCTGACAGATATAAGGGAGCTAGAGGCCAGACAAAAAGCGGGCTGGGACAGGCAGAGAGACCTGGAACTTAAAGCGCTGAGGGCAGAACATCAGAAGTTGCAGAGGGAGGAGATAGAGAGAAGCCTCTTCTTTCTCAAACAAAAGTACTATGAGGGAGGCCCCAGAGGGACTAGATTACTAGCGGCTCGCTTGAGACAGTATAAAGACAGGGCCACAATAACTAAAGTTGTTTCTCCAACCACAGGTCAGGTGACCAATAAGACGAAGGAGATCACGGAGGCCTTTGTCACCTACTTTGCCAAACTATATACCCCACAGACACAGCCATCAGCCCAGGCAATCATGGATTATCTGGAGACAATTCCCCTCCCTAAACTCACAAAGGAAGAAGGCCAGGTGTTAACTAGGCCAATTACGCAGGCGGAGATCCTAAATACCATTAAGGGCCTGAAGAGTGGGAAGTGTCCAGGGCCTGATGGCTTTGGGGCTGAATTCTATAAGACTTTTGTTGCAGAAACGGCCCCATACTGACAGGTGTCTTCTCAGAGATATGGCGAGAGGCACGACCAATTCTCCATCATGGCAGTACGCACAATCTCACTCATACCAAAAGAAAATAAAGACCCTCTGCTGTGAATCTTACCGCCAATCTCTTTTGAACTCAGACTATAAAATCTTTACCTCAATTATCGCCTCGAGATTGAACCCATTCTCCAAACACTTATTAACCTGGACCAGACGGGGTTTGTCCAGGGCCGTCAGGCCCCAGACGGGGTCAGGTCAGCGATCAATATAATCGACACCATCCACCGCATGCGCCTTCCCGCATGTCTTATGAGTTTAGACGCGGAGAAGGCCTTCGATAAGGTCTCCTGGTCATTTCTATTCGCGCTTTTAGAACAGATGGGATTCCCGCAACCCTTTATTAATAGTTTAAAGTCTTTATACTCTGGTCCACAAGCGTGTGTCAGGGTTAACGGGGGGTCTCTCAGATAGATTTTTACTTAACAGAGGCACCCGACAGGGCTGCCCATTGTCCCCATTGTTGTTTGCCCTCTATATAGAGCCACTAGCTGAGGCCATTCGTACCTCCCCTGGAATACAGGGAATTGAGGTGGGGGGGCAACAGTGGAGGATATTGCTATACGCAGACGATGTTTTGCTCTGTGTGTCCCAACCAGAGATGGTTATTCCTCAGGTGTGGTCAGTATTGTCAGAATTTGGCGAATACTCGGGGTATGCCTTCAATAAGTCCAAAACGGAGTTGCTTTGTTTTTACTACTCCCCCTCTTATAGACTGAAGGAATTCCTACCGCTTAATTGGCAGGCGGATAAAATGAAATATCTGGGGCTACCTGACCAAACATAACTCTCAGCTTTTTAAGGCAAACTATGCACCACCCGCCAACCAAATACAAAGAGACCTGGACAGATGGCCTTGCTGAATCTTCCCTCTACTGAGAATCCACTCCATTTCCATGAATATTCTGCCCAAATTTCTATACTTGTTTCAATGCCTTCCGACCTTTATACCTAAAATTCATTTTTTGGACTGGCACAGAATGATCGTAAAGTTTATTTGGAATAATAAAAAATCTAGAATAAATGTCCAGATCCTCCAACTGGCTAAGATAAAAGGGGGCAGATCTTTACCAGACCTTGAAGATTATTACCTCGCCACGCAGGTAAAGAGGGCACTACAATGGTCTGTTCCTTCATACACAGCTAATTGGAAGGAGATGGAGACACTGGAGGAGGAGGAATGGGGCCCAATGTTAGGACCTCGGTCCTTACAGCTTGGTACGGACAGAGCTTATCCCCCTCCTTCACTAATGACGGTTAGGGACACCCTGAGGCCACCCATAGGGCTTGGCAGAAGTATAAAGTAGGGCCTCCTTATGGCCGCTGCATAGGCTATCATGGACGTTGACTTTGCACCATCCCTTCTTGACCACACCTTTAGGACCTGGGAGAAGGGGGCTTAATCTTTATTCGCCAGTTTATGTCGGAAGGAGAAGTAGTGGATTTTGGAACCCTAAGCAGAGAATATGGATCATGCACACGGATCATTTAGATATTTACAGGCTTAGGATTATATCCTCATGCCTAAAAAGGATCTCCTTAGTATGTGGCTCCCTCTAGAGAGTCTCCACATAATATTAACATCGAGAAAACATCAGGTCTCATTTCCATGCTCTATAAAGCCCTGATGGGATTAAGAGATCCCTGATTAAAGTCAAAGGGAGGTGGCTGGAGGAGGGGCAGGTGGGTCCACAGGAAATTAACTGGGAGTCGGTATTCAGGCTGGCCTCCTGAACTACTTGTTCTCCTTTTGGCAGGAATTCAGTTGGAAGGTGAGGATACGTTTTCGCCTTTGTCACTGAACAAAGATCCTGACCGGGACCCGGCTTGCTGGAGGCGGGTGGGAGACCCAGGTGAACTATCTACATGTCTGGTGGTCCTGCCTCGGATTGAGCCTTTTGGGGAGTGGTGACTCAAGCACTGGCAGAGCTGTTCGACCTGGACCTCCCCCTGGACTGGATAAATCTCATACTAGGGAGTCCCCCTCAGAACCTGGCTGGAGCAGACGCGTTATATCTTTGGTCCCTCCTCTTGGCGGCAGCCCATAAGTCAATCACTAGGTTGTGGTTGAAAAAAGATCCCCCTAATCTGGTTGATTGGATTGGAGTAGTTCAGGAGGTGGCAGATATGGAGGAAATAACCTATAAGCTGAATCGTAGGTTAGCGGTTTATGTCATAGATGGCGGAAATGGGAATATGGCGGGATTACAAGGTGGAGCTCCCAGGTGGGTCCTCCGATGGCTCTTGTTGACCTCTGCCGGTCTAAGGTGAAGCTAAATGGATATACCCTCTAAAACAACCTCAGACAGGGGAAGCCGCTGGGGGGATGGCCCAATTAGTTGTGGAGAGAGCCTGACGGGGCTTGTCCCCCTTAAGACCCCGGAGATGTCCTTGTGACATCTGAAATATATAGCTGTGGGTCACTTTCTCTCTACTAAATTCACCACTGGTTGTTTCTATAAATGGTTTGTGTCTTTGTGATTGGAACTGACTCTGTCTGGCTGATCCATTTTAAATGTACCCAATGAATACCAATAAACTTAAATTTTAAAAAAAGCTTAGGTAGTAGACTGCAAATGTTGAGGGTTGCGAGGATGAGAGCCCAAGTAGTTTTCGCAAAACTGGAGCAGATAGGACCAGGGTTTGGGTGGATGTTACCCGAAATCAGCAGAAGAAGGAGCAGGAGTTTCATGGAGCATAAGCGTAGTTCCTTGAGTGAGAGCTTGCGTTGCTTTTTTTTGAAAGAGCAGATAGCAGGTTCGTGGCAGAGGTCCCAGTGCGATGCTTTGTGGGAGAGCAAAGATAAGCTGGCCCATAGTCCAATCTTAATGAGATTTAGCAGCATCCAGGTAGTAGCAAAAGGCGGTCCAATGGGAGGGCAGGGCGAATAGTGGAACGTTCCCCCGGAGGTGGTAAGTAGTGACTAAGTGGTAGGTAGGTGGGTGGGGAGATATGGCATGGGCCAGGGAGGTAGGAGAGGGGAGGCAGAGAGGAGAAGGAGAGAAGTGGGAACTGGAAAAAGAGTGTGCACATGGCTAAGGGTAGATTGGGTGGGCGCTAAGGAGAAAGGTGTGGACAGTGGCTGAAGGTGACAGTACTGCCAGAAAAGAAGAAAGGAACAAAGGGATGGTGAGGCAAAGAAGAGTGGGAGGAGAAACTACGTTTGGCAGGAGCAGACGGCGGTATTAGAGGGGGGAGTAGAGCGGGCGCAGGAGGGAGGAGAGTAGGGGTAGAGAATGTCTGGGGAGCCTATGGGGATCAGGTAGGGAGGAGCGTATGGGAGGGGTGGAGCAAGGCGTGTTAATTAAGGTAGGAGGAGAGGGGTGGGGATGCGAAATTTCAGCAAAACGCAATTAAATTCAATGGGCGCAGTGCCTGTCGAGCACAGCAAGGCAGAGAGATAGGGGCAGCCAATCAGAAGCAGCACAAGAAGCAGGAGTCCAATCAGGGTGTGAAGCCGTGAGCGTTAGACCAATGGCAGCTGCTCACGGCTTCCCCGGCCCCAGGCTGAAGTCTTACCTGGTGGTGCTGGATCTCAGAGGTGGGCAGAAGAGGTAGCCGAGTGGCAAGCTTGGGGTGACGTGGCCACGCCTGGCAGGGACCCGGCGGCCTGGTCAAGGACTGGATCTAAGGGGGAAGATGAGAGGAGAGAAAGTTATTATTAGTGGGAAAGGAACAAAGGCAGAATGATGCAGGAGCTAAATCGGGGGCCGGGAAGCCAGAAATGGCAGAGAAGCAAGAAATTAACTACGGGGGTTGGGGGAGGCAACAAAGGACAAAAACAGATTAGTTTACCTGTCCCTGGCACCATGGAAAAGGAGATGTAAGACAGAAGGGACTGGAAGGTGTAGAGAAAAATTACAGGTTAGAAAACAGAGGGGCAGGAGAAGGGTGAACAAGGAGGAGAAAGCAGAAAGCAGGCCAAAAGTTGCAGTCTAGAAACAATGCTTAAAAACACATTAGGCACACAGTAAAATCCTAAGCAGTAGCTCTAATAAAATTTACGGCAAAATGCAATTAAATTCAATGGGCGCAGTGCCCAGCGAGCACAGGAAGGCAGAGAGATGGGGACAGCCAATCAGAAGCAGCACAAGAAGCAGGAGTCCAATCAGGGCGCGAAGCCGTGAGCGTTAGACCAATGGCAGCTGCTCACAGCTTCCCCGGGGGAGGGGGTAAAACAAGCAAGTTTGATTTTCCAGCTGTGTTCCTGCTGTAACAGTGAACTTACTGTCTTAAATGAGGACTGGAAAACCGTGGCCTGCTTTTGGTCGGTTAAAGCTATACAATTTTCTCGCTCCCACACCAATTTCACTTTCCTGGCTTGATCTGCATTTTGCCCACCAAATGCATTTTTTCAATATTAATGTAACAGTTCACTCATCACTATAGTACAGAATGATGTACACTAGGTATGATTTTGAAGAGGGGGAAAACTAGAGTTTCAGTGTCATCTGATATAGGAAATTATGACTCAGGGACTTGCAAAACCCACTTCCTAACAGCCTGGTTACAGTGAACTTCTTCATTAAACTTTAATAAAGGAAGATTTAGTGCTGTCTTAAATCACTTTTTCCTTTGGAGTTTGAAATCTATTTAATAAAAGCTTCTCTAGGGCAGTAATGTCAGACAGACTGAATAGATCCAGTATGACTTTTGCTTTGCAGCTCTTTTATTTCAGTCATAAATGAATTTTGTGTAAAGAATGGAAGATGAAAACACACAGTAAAATCTCATATCCACTCTTACTGTGTCTCCAGACAGATGTAAATTTTAAAGTCTTATTCAAAGTCCTCTAGTCACTGCATGTCACAGTGTGTCTCAACAAGGTGATTCACCGCCTAATCCGAGGGGGGTTGGGTGCTGTGGGACTGTAGTAGTCAAGTTTATTTTTGTGATGTCACAGTGTGTCACAGCATGGTGAGTCACCAGCTGACGGGAGGGGTGCTCTGGGACTGTGGCAGTTTTCAGGGCGGGGTGCTGGGGACTGTAGCAGTCAAGTTTCTTTTGTGATATCACAGTGTGTCACAGACCGTGAGTCACCAGCTGATGGGGGGCAGGGGTTACTGTGGCACTGTAGCAGTCGTGCTTCTTTTTGTGATGTCACATAAGAAAAGCGTCGTCAGATGGGGACCGTGTGATCCATCTAGTCTGCCCTAGAAACTAGCCCCCTACCTATGCAGCCTTCGTCCTAACTTGTCCTTTATGTCTGTCCCATGCAAGTTTGAACTCCCTGATTGTCTTTGATGCTACCACCTCCTGGGGCAGGCTGTTCCATGGGTCTATCACGCTTTCTGTGAAAAAGTACTTCCTGAGGTTGGTTTTGAACCTTCCTCCTACCAGTCTCATATCATGCCCTCTCGTCCGTGCTGCCGTGTTCCGTTGAAATAGATTGCCTGTCTGAGCTGCGTTAAATCTCCTCACATACTTAAATGTTTCGATCATGTCCCGGCTGGCTGTTCTCTGCTCAAGGGAGTATAGGTTCAGCTCCCCGAGTCTTGCTTCATATGACCTGTGATGCAGTCCGTGCACCATTTTAGTAGCCCTTCTCTGCACCATTTCCAAACGGTCAGTGTCCTTCTTGAGGTGAGGTCTCCAGAGCTGAATGCAGTACTCCAAGTGTGGCCTCACCAAGGAACTGTAGAGGGGCATGATAACCTCCCTCTTTGGAGTGTGTCACAGCATGCTGAGTCACCAGCTCACTGGGGGGGAGGGGGCAGGGAGTGCTGTGGGACTGCAGCAGTTTTACGGGGTGGGGCACTGTGGGACTGTAGCAGTCAAGTTTCTTTTATGATGTCACTGTGTGTCACAGCATGGTGAGTCACCAGCTGACTGGGGGAGGGAGCAGGGAGTGCTGTGGGACTGCAGCAGTTTTACGGGGTGGGGGCACTGTGGGACTGTAGCAGTCAAGTTTCTTTTATGATGTCACTGTGTGTCACAGCATGGTGAGTCACCAGCTGACGGGGGCAGGGAGTGCTGTGGGACTGCAGCAGTTTTACGGGTTGGGGGCACTGTGGGACTGTAGCAGTCAAGTTTCTTTTTATGATGTCACTGTGTGTCACAGCAGGGTGAGTCACCAGCTGACTCGGAGGGGGTTGGTGGTGCTGTGGGATGGTATACCATTAGGACAGCAACTGAATTTTGGTGCTGCAATTACAGCACTGCAAGAAGGGCGACAGTGAAACGGGAGATCTTGATTTTAGATTGCCCCTCACTCTGCACAGTTTCTACCCCCTCCGACTGTTCCCTGGGAGGGTGCTTTGCTGCTGTAACACCCAGGAAACAATACCTGGTGCTGTAATGCCGGGCGTCATGTTATTGACACTGTAATCGGTGTTGGCAACATGTTTTTTGCTACAACATGGGTGAACCCTGTGGGATTGTAGCAGTTTTTCAGGGGCGTGGGATGCTGGGGGACTGCAGCAGTCAATTCCTTGTGGGGGGCTGTGTGGGATGGTAGCAGTCAGTTTCTTGATGGGAGGGTGCTGTGGGATGGTAGCAGTCAGATCTTACTTTGAGTGGGAGTTCTTGCAGCGGGCTGTTACAATTAGGACTATGCCACAGGCACTAGGACCCATCAGAAACCTTTAGCTAGCAGTCTCCAGTGAGGACCGCCCCCGACGCCGGCTCCGCCCCGACGTCGGCCAATGGTATATCAGGGGCAGTCCCCAGGACCACCTTGGTTCTTTTCCCACTGCAGACCCGCTTCCATCGGCTCTTCGGTTGCCTGTAGAAGACGTTTAGTAGTTTCTAGCGAAGTTTTTAATGTCTTTTTTTTGTCGAAAAGTTCGCTTTTCGCTTCTTTCTTCTACACTGCATGTCGACCTCACCGTCTTCAGTCTCCTCCACCGAAAAGAAGAGGATGAAGTGTGCCTGTGGCCGCCAGATACCAGCAAAGGACAAACACGAGGTCTGTGTCTTTTGTCTAGGGCCAGACCATGACACCAAGGGCTGCTTGATCTGCAGCGGCTTTACAGGCAGGACCAGAATTCGCTGCCTTAAGGCTCTTAAGCTCATCCTTTAGAACAACAGGTGTCCGTGATGCAACGCTCACCAGCAGAAAAATCTTCTTCCTCCTCCCGGTCCACAAAGCACAAAGAAAAGAAACACTACTCGAACCAACGTAAGTCCTGTGAAAAGGACCAGGGCCTGTCTAAGGGATGTTTGCACTCCCGGTCACCGCATAAGTAGAAGTCCTCTTCTGGGTCCAATTCGGGAGATTTGGGCCATTCTTCCCACCACTCGCAACACTCCACAGGGCGGCAAGACTCTACCCCTCCCGCCAAACCACTAACGTTGGGCAGTGGTAGTTGGGGCCCGGTCTCTATACCAGCCTCTTCTACCCCAAAGGTGAAGGCAGCACCCTTGCGGCCACCACCCACCTTGGGAGTTGGGACCTCTGCTTCTTTTTCCACGGGGACTTTGGTCCCACCATGTAAGGTCCCGACCTTGGTCATTCCCGAGGCTCCGGGCAAGACCTCTGAGCACAGAGAGCGGGAGTCAGGTTCCAAGTGGCTTTGGCTCACCTCCCCTCGATGACTTAGCCTACAAAATCTAAGCCAAGGACGGTTTCCAAGCTGGACGGCCCCAAACCGTCGACGGCGCAAGAGAAAGGACGAACGTCAGCCAAGGTGTCGCTGGTCACCGAACATTCGCCAGTCCGTAGTTCCTCTCCCAGGGACCTACCTGACCTCCCATCCTTGACTATAGCTCCTCCAACACTGGACAAACCTTGCCACTCAGCAGGGCCTGTGGCTTCCCAGTTCTGGTGGGGTCAGGTCAAAAAAGACGTACTTCTGCAGCCAGATCCAACTCTGACCCCAGAGGAAGTAAAGGATAAAGGCCGGGTTGAAAAGCCTTCCTCTCCCGTGCCTAAAGGGTCCTCACCTAAACCCAAGCCTAACTCACAGTCACGTACTCCAGTAGATACCCATGGCCAGACTCTGCACAAGGAACGTCGCCACCGACAATGCTCCAGGTCTCCTAGCACCACTCACAATCGCTCTCCTTGTAGGAGGAGGTCATATAGCCGACGCTGGTCTGAAAGTCATCCTCGGCACTCGACCAGCCATCGCCGGTCCCATAGCCATCATCGGTCCCATAGCTGATGCCGGTCTACAGTAGGCAGCATTCTTATGAAAGGAGCAGATCCCTAACTCATTCTAGATCAGCCTCTTCCTCCTCTGAAGGCCACAGTTCACATCCCAGTTCTTCTGGGTCCGACCGCTCTCTCTCACGGGAAAGGCCATTGTCCCTGGATAAGAAGGACACCCCCAGATCTCCTCCTGATGATCGGACTTTTATGGACGTCATGAGGCACATCCCGGCCTCCAACGGCTGGGAGATGAAGGACCTGGATCCGGAGCACCAGAGACTGGCAAAGTACCTGAGGCAGAAGGAGCCCAAGCCTTTGGTCATTCTTCTTCTTGTGGATACTTTCCAGGATCTAACTCAGATCACCTGGAAGCATCCCTCCACCACTCCGGTGGTTCCCAAGAAACTGGATAGACTGTACTAAGCCCCGAGGGAGGAATCTTTCCTGATGGAACACCCTCAGGTGGACTCCATGGTGATTACGGCTGCCCATGATAAATCTAAAAGGCCTAAACACCTCAGTTCCCTGCCTCCCAATGTTGAGTCCAGATTCTTGGATCAGGTGGGCAAGAAGGTCTATTCTGCTTCCACCTGCTCTATCTGATCCTTGAACTTCCTCACGCATATGGTCCAGTACCAGAATGCCATGTGGGAGAAGGGCTTAGAAGAGGCTCAGGCCTTACCAGACTCTGCACAAAAGACCAAACTTCTAGGGATTCTGAAGTCGGGTTTGGACGTAGGCACTCATGTTTTAAGAGCCTCGTACGACACTACAGACATGGCCTTGAGGGCAGTGGCTTCCAGCGTTTGCCTTAGACGCCTCAGCACGCCTGGCTTAGAGTCTCAGGATTCTGCCAGGATATGCAGTCCGGAATCCTGCAGAGAAGTGGCTTTAAGAGAAAGGCTACAACTCAAGCCTCTGGGAACTCTACCTCTAGAGGCCCTAAGTCCTCCCAACCCTCTCTTCCGGTTCCCGGATCTACCCAGTGACTCACCACCGGCTCCCCCTCCTCCAGCAGAGGTGATGGGGAGGTAGTAGGGGGTCACTTCTCCTTCTACCTAGAGGGATGGAGCAGCTTCACGACAGACCTCTGGGATCTAGACCTGATAAGGAGAGGACATACTCTCAAGTTCATCCAGATCCCTCCAGGAAAAACCACCAGGGTCCTCCCATTATCCTCCTTCGCACATTCCTCTAATAGAAGGAGAGATCCATGCCCTTTTACTGAAACAGGCGATAGAGGTGGTCCCCCAGGGACAACAGGGACAGTGCTACTATTCTCATTTTTTTCCTGGTTCCAAAAAAGATCAGGAAACTTCAGCCCATCCTGGACCTCAGTTCCCTAAATCTCTTCATAGAGTATAAACGGTTCAGGATGGTCACTCTGCCAGGCCTCATTTCGATCTTGCACCAAGGGGACTGGCTTTGCTCCCTGGATATGCAGGATGCCTATATGTACATAAGGGTCTTCCTTCCCCATCGGAAGTTCCTGAGGTTCCGCTTCCAGGGGAGACATTATCAGTTCCGAACCTTACCATTTGGCCGCTACTCCGCTCCTCGAGTCTTCACCAAATGCCTAGCAGTGGTGGCTGCGGCTCTCAGGCACCAGGGCCATTACATCTTCCCTTACCTAGACGACTGGCTCCTGGCAGCACCTTCCAGGGCTCAGCTACTTTGCACTCTTGGAGATACCTTTACGTTCTTCCGAGAGCTGGGAAGCACCCTGAGCCTTCCAAAGTCTCCCCCAGAGCCCAATCAGTGACTCCTTTTTATTGGAGTGGTCCTTGACATGGTTCAAAGCATGGCCTTTCTCCCACAGGACGGGGGGGGTCATCTAAGGGGCGTAGCCCAGATGGTATCCATGGCTCCACAGGTCTCAGCCAGGACCTTCGTCAGACTTCTGGGGCACATGGCAGCAGCCATCCCCACAGTTCCTTTGGCTCACCTCCACATGAGAGTCCCACAATGGATGCTCAGGGTGCAGTGGGACCAGAGGTCAGACGACCTAGACCAGTCAGTCAGGGTCTCCGATCCAGTAAGAAGGTCTCTTTCTTGGTGGTTGGACCCCTCCAACCTGGAATGAGGGGTCCCTTTTCAGCAGGAGCCCCCAAGATGGATCCTAATGACAGATGCCTCCTGTCTCAGGTGGGGCGCTCATCTGGGAGACAGACAAACCCAGGGAACATGTCTCCAGATGAGCAACAGCTCCACATCAACATTCTTGAGATGTGAGTGGTTCTGAATGCCTTGCGGGGGTTTCAGATGGACCTTTTCGCCAGGCCCTCTTTTTATCCAGATGGATAACATGTCGGTAGTGTTTTACGTCAACAAGTAAGGGGTCACACGTTCCTACTCCCTGTTCCGGGAGGTGATGAGGGTCAGTATTGGGCACTGGAACACCATCTAAACCTCACTGCTGTTCATGTTCCAGGCATCCAAAACATCTTGGCTGACAGCCTAAGCCAGTCTCGATCCAAGGCTCATGCATGGGAGCATCTCCAGTCGGTAGAAGATCAGCAGTTCCACAGGTGGGGCCACCCAGAGTTGGACCTCTTTGCATCTCCATTCAATGCCAAACTGCCCAGTTTCTGCTTGTGAGAGCCCGCGCCTTGTGTTTTCTGGCCAGATGCGTTGTCCCTCTGTTGGACAGGGAGGTTTCTGTATGCCTTCCCTCCCTTCTCCATTCTTCTGAGGGTTCATCTGAAGCTACAGGTCGAAGGAGCAGAGATGATCCTCATCGCTCCATTCTGGCCTTGGCAGATTTGGTTCCCACTACGTCAGCAGCTGGCAGTGGAACCTCAAATTCAGCTGCCGCTGAGCTCGCACTTACTGTCCCAGGATCAGGGAACATTGGTCCACCCCGGACCTCAGATCCCTGCATCTTCATGCCTGCCTCCTGCAAACTTGGTCAAATCCAGGTTTGGGGTCTCCTAGGAGGTGTCGGACGTTCTCGTGGCAGCAAGAAAGCCCTCAGCTAGATCCACTTATGCCATGAAGTGGAAAAGGTTCTGTCTATGGACTTCACCTTATCACTTGGACCCTCTCACCTGTCCAGTGAACTCAGTCTTAGAGTATCTTCTCTCCTTGTTAAATCAAGGCTCAGCTACTCCTCCATTAAGGTACATTTGTCAGCAATATCTGCTTACCACGTACCAATGGCAGGGAAAACACTCGCCCAACTGGATGTGTCCCATACTTTTTTGAGAGGTATTTTGCATATTAAGCCTCCCATCAGGGATCCAGTACCCCCTTGGGATCTCTTATTTATGCTGGAGAAGCTTACCCTTACCCCTTTCAAGTCTGCCGCAGATTGCGAGCTTCGCTTTCTTTTATGGAAAGCGTTATCTTTGGTTGCAGTTACTTCTGCTTGGAGAGTTTCCGAGCTTAGTTGTCTCGTTTTCTGTTACAAGTATCACAAACCCCTACCGGGCTCGGTTAGGGGTCATTCTACCAGGGGAGTGGCTACTTCCTTCACATCCTTGTGAAATGTCTTCATTGGAGACATCTGTGCAGTGGCTACCTGGAGCTCAGTGCATACTTTCATTAAGCACTACAGCCTGGACATTGCTTCTAGGCGAAGGGCAGGCTTTGGCCTATCAGTCCTTCGGGGCCTTCTATCTTAAAGGTGCCCTTTTTTTAGCACCTCCCAGTTACCTGTTCCTTTTTTGTGGGACTGCTTGGGATTTCAGTCCTAATTGTAATAGCCTGCTGCAAGAGCTCCCACTCGAAGTAAGATAGTACAGTTATGTAAGAACTTACCGTAACAGTAGACCTTTGAGAGCTCTTGCAGCAGGCGCTGCTTTCTCTCCCTCCTTCCGCCTGGTGAGCTGTTTTGCATCTTAATTTATGGCAAGCTTCCACCCAGTCTGCCTGCTGGCCTTACCAATGGATCTCCGGTGGGTGAACTGAGGTGGAACTGGGGACTGCCCCCTGATATACCATTGGCCGATGTCAGGGTGGAGCTGGCGTCAGGGGCGGTCCCCACTGGAAATTGCTAGCTAAAGGTTTCCACTGAGTCCTAGTGCCTGCAGCATAGTCCTAATTGTAATAGCCTACTGCAAGAGCTCCTCTCGAAGATCTGCTGTTACGGTAAGTTCTTATGTTACTGTACTTTTCCTCAGAGCCGTAGGAAGGCATTTTGGTGCCCTGGGCAAGAGACTAATTTTGCACCCCCCCAGAAAAGAGCCGGGGGTCTTGGGGCTGCAAGGCCCCCAGAAACTCTGAGAGGTTTACATGCTCTAAGGTGAGTTTTGGGGCTTTTCTTGAAGAAAAAACATACTTTTGTTACATGTTCCCTACCCCTGTTTTTGGGGAATATTTTGCTCCTCTGAAATATGAGATGTGGAAGACTCTGGCTGGAAAAGTAAAATAAAGCTCTCTCTTTTGCTAATCAAGTTCCAACAAATAACATTTACTACTAGTCTACATTTCTGTATCTTTCCTGATGCCACACTGCCAGCTAAGATGGCAGAGGGCTTCTGCCATCTTAGCTGGCAAGGTGGCAAGAGGGAAGTGTAGACAGAGGGAGGATAATTGAGTGAGGGAAAAACAAAAATCTTGATTAAAGAACAGGTGTTCACTGTAAAGTTCCCAGCCCCTTACAAACATATACAGTAGCTGACCTGCTCCAGGGTTGAGGGGTATTAAAAATACCATGAGCTTCAGTCCAGTAAAAAAATTACAGGACCCCTAATGTGTATCCCAGAAAAAACAGAGCTACTTCCTGAACCTGCGAACATGCCCCAAGGCAGTCACTGGTTTCCTTCTGTGTACTTTGAAACAATTCATGTAGATTTAAAGGGAAGTTGTCAGCTTCCCCGTGGGGCCAGTTTTGGCCCTTTAAACTAAAATAGGCAGTTAAACACATAATTAAACTGCCGAGATTGTGGAGGGGCAGTCCACAACAGCAGGAAGCCCTCTGGTGGGAATGGATACAAAAAGGCTGGGAAATGGCCCCTCTTACTTGTATAATTAAAGATAAATAGACACAAGATCTGGAATATAATCCACTATGTTAAAAATCTTCTTTTATACTGGGGCCCCAGGGAAAGTGATTACTGAGATTACAGTAATTGATCAAAGTGTAATTAAAGAGCAATACAAATATAACGTTATTTTTATTTTCACTGCTGAGATAGAATTGTAACAACATATTCTTTATTTTAAAAAAAATGATGTTGAAGTGTGACACTAAAAGTGTTTTTGCCCCAAGACCACCCGATGGCCCAGAGGGTAGTGTGATGGGCCCCCATGCTGGCAACCTGAGTTCGGGAGTGGGCACAAGAGCTGGCTGGGTGGCGGGGGGGTTCTGGGGAGACACTGCTGCATGGCAGCACTCTCAGTGGGGGTGGGACAGGTGCCGTGTTCCACTGACATAGCGAGTTGCATATGTGAACTTCATAGGACACAGTCGGCTTCAGGGTTGGGGACAGGGAGAGAACATCACAAAAACCTTTGTGCACCAGTCCCCATTAATGATGGTGCTGGTACCTTCGGGTCACACCCCATGTGGATCCCCACTGACAGTGGGGGGGGGGGGAGTGGAGGATGGGACTGAGAGAACTGGACTAATGCCCGAAGCAGACGGAAGGTGGCAGTAGGGGGCAAAGAGCTTTACAGCAACAACAAAAAAATGCTTTTTTCCTTGCTGTCTCTACCCTGGGCTGTCAGAGTCCCACCATTCTGTAGGAAATGGCATGATGTCACTGAGATTTCCAACTGTCTATGGACAGTCGTATTCCATCCAGTTGCTCGCCTGCAGAAACAGGTATACAGAACACCTTGGTACAGGAACACAAATCCTGTCACCCTTATAAATGTCTTACTGTTTCTTTAAAAAAATAAACTTCTTATAACTGTCTGGGGTAGAAAACGTTAGAGCCAAGGGACTAAAATTACATCATCTAAGAATTGTGGCCTGAGAAATCATGAACTGAGCAGCAGCGAGAAAATCATATTGTTATAATCCCCCATGGTACATCTGAGATTTTTTTTATTTACTTAACCACGATTTATATTGCTATTACATGCTCCCAGTACAAATAAAATAACCTATAGTTAAAATTTCTAGTGATCATTATTCACTCTAAAAAGGTCAGCAAGAAAACTAAAAATCACATATATCAAACATTTCTTTCTCACAACCTGAGGTGCAGGACAAGGACACAGAATACCATTGTAGCCGTACAATGAGTGTAGTACCACATGGCAACAGAAAATGTTAAATGACCGGTTTAATGTGAACACAGAAATTTATTTCTAGACTAGGTCAAGAGACTCCATGTTAAAAGGTGTGAGCTATCAGTGTGTCTGGGTTTAGATGCTGTTCATTCCAGAGTCTGAGCGCTGATGAGGTAAACGTGGGCTACTGCAACCATTCCAGAGGTGCATCTGTCCCTGGGCCCCTATGGACAAGCTGATGATGCCTGAGAGGGGTGTAACCAAGGAGGTAGCAGAAAAAGAAATAAAAAAAAAAAACTGTTTGGATTCCACTTCCACTCACAACAAAAGCACTACAGACAAGCAAAGTAACAGCGAGCAAAGTACACAGCCCCTAAGCCAGGGTCACCTGTCTTGTCCTCACAGCAAGCTCCATCAATGTATTTGGGTGATGGGAGACACTGGGGGACCTGGCTGGAGACCTCTGTAAGTGCTCGGCCATGGAGGGACTTTGGGAAGACTCAGACTAAGCCTTCGACCAGCCCATCTTAAATGGCAAGCCAGTGGGAGAACCTAAGCAGGCTGCAGCCGCAGGTCCAAGGGTTGCAGGCCAGGAATACATATCTTAGTTTTATCAGTGGGGCAAAAGTAGAGCTAGGCAGGAACGTCAGATTATTTTTGTTGAGATGTAGGAATTCCAGTTTCTTCAGGCCAACAAAAGCATAATCCATTATTGAGGCGATGAAGTTGTTATTTAAGTGCAGTTTTCTTAAATTCAGAAGGTCAGCAAAGCAACGTGTAATCATGGTGATTTGGTTAGCTTCCAGGTGCAAGTCCTTGAGCCTGCTAAGACCTTGGAAAATCTGATTAGGCAAATAAGCAATGCGATTGTGCCCTAAATTTAGCACACTTAATTTGTCTGGATAATTAAAAGCGTCATCATGAATTACCCAGATCTGGTTCTTCCTGAGATTGAGATGTTGCAGGGTTGCGAGGCTCCTTAGTGACACCTTTCCAGTGGCTTCAATTTTGTTTCTCTCCAGAGACAGTGCAGCTATCATGGGCAGGCTCCTCGGAGCTTCTGGGATGTAATGCAAGTTACTGGCACTTAGAGCCAGAGTCTGTAGAGACAGAAGGTGCGAGAACACAAGGGTGTGTGTAACCCCCAGGTGGCGCTATTCCAAGGGCTCTACCCCTGCGTGCTTGACTACTGACAGGTTGAGGGGCCTAGGTTCTACGGCGGGTGCCTCCACCCAGAGGTCAGGGATTGTAGTGGTTATACTAGTTTGGTCACAGCCCTCTGGGACACTGAGACCCCCTTTTATCCCTTCTAGTGGCGCACACAATGCACGGAAGTTACAGTCGCAGTACCCCACATGTACACAGTGTTCAACCATAGAATACCACTTACCCTCAAGACTGATTCTGAGGTTCATCTCTGAGGACCCCCTCCAAAGTAAGGTTAATCAGCATACACCAACCACTACAATGCTGGATGAGTATGTACGGACACATCAAACAGTTTAAAGTTTAACAACATCAAATCTGGTTTATTTAGGGGGCAATAACACAGGAGGGGGAAATCAGGTTAATTAGCAGCATAAGATCACAGTACTGTGCACATTACAGGGTCTAGAAAGTCACACTCTGGGTACCCAGGTTGGGGGGGCTAGCCAGGTCCATTGCCCGGGGTTGGCTGGCAGGTGTAGATGGAAAAGGGCCCTGTGGAAGAAAATATGCACAATACCCAGTTGTAATCCGGAGCCGGATGGCTCAGTCCATGAAGAAATGGAACCACAACAATTAGATGACACACTTGCACTTTGATAAACCGATGGCAGGGAGCTACCCTGAGTTGTACTCACAGACTTAATGCTGAAAACTGGCACAGATGGGGGTTTTGGATTGCCAGACTCCCACACACAGCAGGGAGATGAAATTCTACAAGCCAGGCACACAGTTTTGATTGGCAGATGGATTCAGGCCGCATACATTCACTTGGCTTTCAGTCTACACACACGGAGACAAGAGAACGCGTTTAGCTGTCCCTCGCAAGCATTCCACACATTTATATGTAAAGGAAAGTACTATACCAGGCAGCTGCTTTCAGGTCCCGATCGCACTTACTGCTAAACCCAAGAGTTCACACTGCAGCGTCACTTCCTGACAGACCGAGCGCGATTAAGCAGTTTCTCCAGTCTTCTACAGGGTAAGCCTGGTTCCCACTCTTTCAGCCTCTCTTCCTCTCTGTAGGCACTGATTTAGTTCAACTCACAGTGGCAACACACCGCTTGAGTTTAGGCCTCCCACGCGCTTCCTGCGTGAAAACTAGGCAGCGCAGAAGCTCTGAACTCCTTCTCTCGTAATGGTCACAACGGATCTGATCTGTCCAGACACAAGGCAGGGCATTCACTTTGGGCGCCACCCAGTCCAATTGGTGGACTCAGTTGTCAATCACTTAAAACTCTCCCCGTTGGTGCAAATAGGCACCAACGTCCAGAACTCCACTTCCCAGAATTACTAGCTATATCTCCTCATGGTAAGCCAGCTCCCAAGAGAGTCCTGATTCTGGTTGGCTCGAACAAACTCCATTTTAAAGGCCACCCTGTACTGATTGGATCTATTCAACAGTTCAGATCCAAAATGGAGGGGCAAAACACACAGAGTCCCAACTGCAAGAAAGGCAGGTTGGACAAACTACATCCTACTTCAACACTCTTACTGGTTTCAGGCAAACAGTTACATCTTTTGAAAGGGCTCCCTCTGTGCATATAGCGACTGCAGAAACGGAGCAGTTTGCTCAGTGGCCCAGGCGGGACTCGAGCATTAAATACTCAGTACCTCCCATACAAACTAACGAAGTCTGCAAGCAGACAGCTCTTAAAGAGACAGTACCAGAGGCTCTAAAAGCACTCACAGATAAATGGCTTAAACACTGAACACCATTCAGGCTGGGAGCACTTAGCCGGCTCCGGGAAGACCTTTGGGAACCCCCATTTACGGGGGGGTTACATGTGGATTTTGAAGAGGTTGCAGTGAGCTAGGTCCAAGACGTGCAGCTGTTTTAGTCCTCGGAAAGAGTTGGGGTGCAGGTAAGTCAGCAAATAATTGCTGCCCAGTCGCAGTTCTCTTAACTGGATGAGGGTAATGAAAGCCCCTGGGTGGATGAAAGTCAGTTTGTTGTGATCTATGCAAAGTGATGTGATAGCCGAAAGATTGCTGAAGGAGTTGAACATCAGAGTTCTCAGACAATTGTCTGACAGGTTTAAGAAACTGACCGATACTGGAATTTCTTTGGGCAGACCGAACAG
The DNA here is from genome assembly GCA_016271365.2 of Neoceratodus forsteri. Lineage (NCBI taxonomy): Eukaryota > Metazoa > Chordata > Ceratodontiformes > Ceratodontidae > Neoceratodus > Neoceratodus forsteri. Next base: position 173,625,742 of record JADMNL010000030.1, read on the forward strand.
TCCAGTACTGCTGCAGTGGATAGCTTTTCCTCTTGGGGAGCATTTACAGAACTCTGGGTACATGGTTTCAGACCCTGTTGTTGTCAGCAGGAGAAATATTTCAACTGAAAAAAAAAAGGTAGTCATTCATATGTAAGCAGTATTTACCGGAGACTCACAGGAAATAAACAGGTCCACCTTACCATAGAGCAGCACCGTGGTAAGCAGCTGCAGAGCACTTGGGTTTGGACTGAACTAAGATGGACTCAACTAAGCAGCTTAAGTCGAGAAGGGCAACTTCCCTCTACTAATGCCTTGGATGGAATTTCAGAATACTAGGCAGAATCATGTACAGAGGCTATAGTGAGACGGGTTTACCTGCTGGGACTCCAAAATGAGAATTGTTTTTTAATTAACTCTTATTCACTCCTGTATGCCTTCCATCTCCCTCCTTACTTAGTCACGTGCAACAGTTGCTATCAGGGTAATGCTTTGCACCTCATTTGGTTGGCATTCCTGACCTCCGCAACACCACATACCCTGTACGACCACCCCCCCCCCCCGGCATTAACTCTTTGTATGGATGTGATGGGGAGCTGGGGAGGATCTCAGCCCAGTAATGTATGTGGAGGACTAGCCATCATGCGCAATATCCAGGGCATTTCTTGCCCTTTTTAATGCCAGCCACCACCCTGCATAGGTTTTTCTGCTGATGCCTGTTCTGTTTAGTGGAGAGTCAGTCGCATGTGGATACCAACAGCACCAAGGCCTGTCTGCCTTCCCACTGATGGGGGCACTTTGGCAGCGGGATAAGCACCACCGATCTCCCCCTCTCCCCCCCCCAGGACAAAGCATGATGCTTCCATAACTCCCTGGATAAATGCCAGTCTGGGACAGGGGCTCAGGCTCAGGAAACTGACGCAAGTCTCCCACATGGAAGCACAACATCGTGTCACATACGAACATAAAAAATTGCCAGCAGATACAGACCATTCGGTCTATCTAGTCTGCTTGAGTGTGCAGCACTTCAGTCCATTAGACTGCAGCTGCCCCCCCCCAATATGCCCTTCCCCACATGGCAACCCTTTCTGTTGCCCAGCTGCTTTCCCAGTCTCATCCTCCACTAACCTGCTGCTGTGAGTTCCTGCACAGCTAGAACCCCTTGGGGGGGTGCTCTAGGGAAGGACTATCTTCCAGTAGCACACTGCTGTGAGTTCCCACACAACTAGAACCCCGTGTTGGGGGAGAAGCTGGGGAAGGACCATCCTCCACTAACCTACTGCTGTGAGTTCCTGCACAACAAGAACTCCCAAGGGGGGGGGGAGTGTGCTCTGGGGAAGGACCATCCTCCACTAACCTACTGCTGTGAGTTCCTGCACAACTAGAACCCTCTGTGGGGGGAGGGGCCGGGGAAGGACCATCCTCCACTAACCTACTGCTGTGAGTTCCTGCACAACTAGAACCCTCTGTGGGGGGAGGGGCCGGGGAAGGACCATCCTCCACTAACCTCCTGCTGTGTGTTTCTGCACAACTAGAACTCCCGGGGGGAGGTGGGGGGCTCCGGGGAAGGGCCATCCTCCACTAACCTACTGTTGCGAGTTCCACACATAGAGCCACCTTTGGGGAGTCTCCAGTGAAAGGCTATCTTTCACTAACCTGCTGTTGCTATGAGTTCCCCACAGGCAGAAACCCCTGTGATGGGCTACCCCCCGATAATTAGGATCCAGTTCCACATCAGACTACATGGCATGAGGCCTCAGTGTACCCTGCGCCATCAGACTCCAGTGCATAATTTTGTCACTTCTGTCTCAATTCCGACAATGTGCTCCTGCTGATGGACCTGTCACAGTGAAACTGAGTCACCTTCTGCAGCCTCTGTAGCCCAGTTGTCTACCTGTGCAGGTCTTGCTGAACATATACTGAACAGAGAAGTGATGGCTGGCATCGGCAGGTACCCTCTAGCTCTGTGTCTGAAAAGTGGAGCACGCTTATTTTTCTTCAAGGTCTCCATTATGGGACAGGTACTGCTCTGCCTCTGGCTGAAATTCAGGCCAAGGAGAACCATCAGGGCTTGCCTCATGAAGGGGGGGGGTCCTTCAACCACAGATTGATGTTTCTCGCTCGACTCTTCTCTTCAACTAACTCCCAACTGCCAGGTAAGTATGGCTTGTGCTACTGCGGTAAGCCCTGCCCCCTGGCAATGGTACCATCTCCAGATGCCGGAGTTAAATGTAGTTGTCAGCTGGCAGCCCACATGCATGACAATGCAGGCAGAGAATGTGGTACCACATCCTTTGTAACGCTCACACCAAAGGTGGGGGGGGGGTTGTTAGAAACAACACTGTGGCACGAGAATATAGCACCGGGATAAACTAGTGTGGCATTTTATTTAAATACTACTGATCCTAAATCTTTTTTTTTCCCCAAGCTGCCTTAAGCTCAGACCCTTGCCAGCCCTCAGTCGCCTCATCACACCCTGGGGACTTACCTTCCGGTTCTCCCGATACCCCTGGATTGCCCCCAGGGTGGGGCCACTGCACCAGCAAGACTCCCATGACAACGGGGATGGGTGCCAGCAGGAGAGCCCACCGACATTGCCTCCTTGGCTTGCCCCCCCAAGGCAGGGCGCATAGCCCTACTGGGCATAGCAGGCGACGGGATAGATCGGGGTCCCAGAGTGCTGTGGCATGCAGGTGGGGCCGGGGTGAGTGGGCGTCATAGGTAGCAGCTGCTATTTTTATTGGTTTTGCCCGGGGTAGGGACATGCAATGAGCGTCCTCGTCCACCCTGCCCCCCACAAGTTACAGCGCGACGCGGGGTACCCCCAGCCTCCGCCCAGGGGTCCGTGATCATACCGACACTCTACCCCCCAGAGAAGCAGAGCAGTCCCAAAGGCACTCAATCCTTCTCCTCCTGGCTGGCCCTCCGACGTTCCCAGGTCCGTTCCCGAACCCTGGCCGTCGGCATCGTAGTCGCGTGCCCTGCGCCGGCGGGCCGGCCATGATTCTAAATCTTTTAAGGGAGGTATAATCTAAGACCTTGATGCCTTTTTTTGAGGGGGGGTTGCATCCTGACAGCATCTTAAAAGGTCAGGCCCAATATACAAAGCATAAATATTTTTGTGTCGTTTTCATTAAGAAGTATTTCTAAACCTTAACATGTCTATGTGTGTGTTATGAATGTGCTGCATTGCTGTACTGGTTTATACTGACCTTGAAATGAAAGTTAACCCCCCCCCAAAAAAAAAGTCATCTTAAAATAAAAGTCAGTCATACCCTAAATATTAATAATTCTAATGCAGTATATACCATGCGAGGAACAGTTTTAATGGGAATGTAGCTTTCTACGCTGAGCATGCATTTCCACTTGCTTCCTTCCCAAAAGAAACGAGTATTCTGAGTCGTTACACTGTCTCTGAAAGCCATACCTACCTTCGCACTGCATAGCCTGGTGGCGCCCAGTGCTGCTTATCATTCTAGGCAGATCTCTGCCAACAGGAGCAGGCAGTTTTATCTCAATAGCACCGTGTTTACATATTGCAGTCGGCTGTACAGAATCTCTGGTAGGGGTTTGCCATTAGCTGTATGCATAACTGCCAGCCATGTCACTGAGAACACTGAAGGCCTTGTAATTTGGATACGTGGGCACCAAAGTACTTAATAAACCAAGTAAGAAGCTTGTATTTAACCACAAGGGGAACTGGAATACATTTCAAGTGGTGATAAATGGCAGACACACTGATTAAAAATGACAGCGGCTGTACATTGATCAGTTTCAGCATTTGACACAAGTTGAATGCTCCTGTGTTTTGAATTATGGGCCTGCACTAGGAACCTCCAACTCTGTCGGATATAGTCTGCGTCTCCATACACGCAGCGCTGTCACCATCATTTAAAAAGGCATTTATTTGTCTGCTGCAGTGTAACAGTAGGATGACACATGGATTGTTTAAAACAACAAAGAAATCAGACGACCATTCAAAGAGAGAGAAAAAAGCAGCGATGGCATGAATTGCTGTTGCTGTTCTTCAGTGTTGTCTTTTGTCCCTGGGTTACATTGCAGCAGATGTCTGAAAAGCAAATATTTTTCAAACGTTTATTAAAAGCTTCTGTTTCTTTTTCACTTCATTAACTTTTTAATACAAATCGGTTGTCATTTAGTAAATATTGAAGTGCAGTATTTATGTGAGCAATTCTGGTTTGAATTGCTTGAATTTGAATTGCCTATAAGTATAACTAAAACATATTTTTTTAATATTCTGTTTTTTAAGACTGCTTAGCAAGGCTAAAAGCAGACTTTTTGTTAAGAGTGATAGGTCAGGTGTGGCCAAAACAGGAAAAGGTGAGTTACCCTCCAAGGGATCATAGCTCACTAGGTGGTGACCTGTGTGCAGCTGTAGTGCAAAGCTATAGCAGGAAACTTGGGAGCTAGCTGTAGATAAAATGCCACTCAGTTCCCTGGATATTTCAAGAATCTATCTTCTCCATGGAGCCCCACTCTTTGGGTCTCGGCCCGGAGGAACTCTGGACCCCAGCAGGAGTTAAGATTTTTGGGGCTGGCATGTACCATGCGCACGGAACTGAAAATTACACCTTGTGCAACAACAGCATAAATAGTGGTGCTGGCCCCAACCACCTCACTTCCTTTTTCCACTGCCATCAAGAGCCTTCTCATGGGGGGGAATGAACAAAACTTGGTTTCGCTCATGTAGGCCTCCTGTTTTCTACTTTGTGTTTATTTTTACAGTTTGCTGGGTTTTCTTGGCACTTAGTACGTGATTTATTTAGCTGTTCTCAGCACGGTCACAGTTTTCGTAGCAGATCTACAAGTTTCTCTCAGACCTACCTTGTTTGCTGACCGGTTATTGGCAAATGTTACAAGCAGGTAGGGTGCGTGTTTAGGCCAGTTACTCCGGCAAGGTGTTTATTGTGGACCACCACTCCTCTCTAACCTAGTGTTTTGGTACCAGACAGTCTCACACCTGGAGGATAGGCTGTCCACCCATAGCTGTAAAAAATAACTATCCTGGTGCCAGTTTTGCTCAGCGTTGGAATCCCTTGGCCACTCAACCTTGTCCTCGCACAAGAAGTGCTGTGAGTACACAGGTCCCGGACTGGTTCTTGCCACTCTACCTTGAGGTTATAGGCTCTGATTTGTATGGGACTGGCACTGGTGTCCTCTCCTCTATCCTCCTCAAAGGAGGAGACCAATATCAGTCTTCTTCACCATGATGTGCCCCCGCCCCCCGGGCTAGGCACCTCATTTCCACAATGTGCCCTCCCTCCTCCCCCCATGAGGCCACTTACCTTTATAGTCAACCTTGCTCTGTCCACCTCCTCTATGCCCCTATCGTGGAAAACAGCCAAAGTGGTTCCTATCTTCAAAGCTGGAGACCCTCACTCTCCTGACAACTATCGCCTATATCAATCCTCCCCCACCTTAGTAAACTCCTTGAAAAGGTAGTCCACCAGCAGCTATCCAATTATCTCAACAATTATAACCTTCTATGCACTCAACAACACGGCTTCTGCAAGCATCATAGCACTGCCACTGCTCTGACCCTGTTCACAAATCACATACTAACGTGGATCGTGGCTGTGCAACTAGTGCTGTCTTTGTGGACCTATCTAAAGCTTATGATATGTTCAGCCATGCTCTACTCCTCTCCAAACTGCAATCGACTGGCTGCTCATCGGAGACCACCAAATGGTTTCAATGTTATCTCTCTAACTACTCCCAATCCATTTGCATCAGCTCTGCCTCTTCCCCAGCCTTGTCCGAGACCACAGGAGTACCTCAAGGGTCCATCCTTGGTCCCCTGCTATTCTTTATCTTTGTCAACACCCTCCTCCCAGAGTGCCTTAAATGCAATACCCTCCTATACGCGAATGACCTTGTACTATTTCATAGTGACAAATCCCTTCCCTGCATATCGTCTGTCCTCACCCAGAACTTTATACCTGCCCATAGCTGGTTCAATTCTAACCTGCTGCTGGTTAACACTAAGAAAATAAAGGCCATGTTATTCGCTTCTAAACGCTTCCAATCCAAAGCTACTGCTGATAACTCCTCACTCCTTATTCTCCCGCCTGAGGGCCCTCCCTCCCACCTGGAAAATGTCTCCTCCTTTAAATACCTGGGGATTACGCTCAACTCCGCCCTCTCCTTTGTAAACCATGTCAATATTGTCATCAGCAGAATTAACCAGAAACTTGGGGCTGCTTGCCGCATTAAACCATACCTGTCCAATGAGGCTGGTAGCCTCCTTCCCTTACTGGACTATTGTTACCCCATCTACTCTCGTGTCTCTGCCACCTTACGGAATAGGTTCTCTTCTGCCTACAACAGCATTTGTTGCTTTGCACTATCAGCTCCCTACTCCATGCATCACTGCGACCTCTACTGCTCTCTTGGCTGGCTCTCTCTACAAGGCCGCCTCGAACTCACCCTTGGGTGTTTTGTAGACACTATCTTAAGAAACCATGCTCTCTCACCTCTGCAAATTCCATACCATGCCCAGGCGCCTTCGTTCCTCTGTTGTCCCCCCTCTTGAGGTTCTAAAAACCATGACAAATATGGGTGGAAACACCCTATCTGTGGCAACTCCCTCTTTCTGGAATGGGCTGCCTCCACCCCTCAGATCCTCCAACGCCCACACTTCCTTTAAAGTTAACCTCAGATCCTGGCTACAAACCAAGCACAGCTGCAACTGTCTGCCTAGACAGCCTCCCTAGCCATCTCGCTAATCCTATCCTTACATTGGCCAACTCCTCTGCTGTTCCCTTCTATTACTATTTGGCTATTGTTGTACTGTTCCTGTGCTAATTTATTATGGTATCTACTGGTGTACTTATTGTTCCTGCTGTATTTACACCATTATCAAAGCCAACTGTCGTATCCCTTTACCTACCTAACCCTGTATTTGAATGTATCCACTGTGTTTTATTATGTATCCATTGTATTGTACTTTTAATCTTGTACTTCGTGCCTACTTGGCCCGGGTCATGCCTGAAAACGGTCCTTTGGATCAGTGCACCTACAAGTCATAAATAAATAAATAACGTGCCTTCCATCTCTGGGGGCCCAAGTACCTCATCTCCACCATGTGCCCTCCCTCTCTGGGGCTGAGTGCTTCATCTCTACCGTGTGCCCTCCTTCCTTGGGGACAGACTGCCTCATCTTCCAGATGCACTTGTGATGCTTGGCCAGCTGGTTATGATTGTTCTATGATATTTGTAATATAAAAATGTAGTGTGTGATTGTCTCCATAAGGCAGCTGTGCCATGAATCTCCCCCCAGGTTTCAGAGAAGCTGCAGGATATATTAACCTGAGGCCAGGAGGTAATTAAAGGACTAGAGAGACTTAATTAGAGCTGACCCAGCTACCAGGATGTAGGGCTCATAAACTTTTATGACGTTTTAGAGGAAAAACATTTTTTATATCATGGTGTGAAAAGTCATAAAAATCCTTTGAGGTGCCTCGGGAAGAGGAACTGCTCGAGATCAAAGAGGGGATGTTAATTAAGGAGTCATATTGGGAAATTCGTTTTTGCTGAAGTCACAGTATTTAAAATATCTCCTGAGAGGAAGATCATTGTTTGTATAATTTTTATATTCTAAAAGGAGGAGCTAGATGACATCATAGAAGGGGTGGAAACACAAAGTTTTAAACTGTATTCTGTGTTTCAACTAAGTGACATTTCTTTTGGGGCTCTTAAGAAACAAGATCTAACTTAAGCACTGTAAAGAGGTAATAGATTAGATAGGAAAAGTCTAACCGTATGTTGGTAGGAGTTTGTCTGTAGTTTCTTTGCTTTTCTTTTAAGTGATTGTTTGCTTTTTGATATAGTGTTATGTGTTTACATTTTACATATTTTTATCCATTTTTAAGTAAACCTTTCATTTGAAAGATACTGCCTGGGTCTTCCAAGTTCTTTCTTTTGTATGTGACTTATGGAGGATTAAGACAGACAAAACTGTTCATGAGCTTGATGGTGTTACCAAACTGTGAAAAGGTAAGAATATACCTAAGGTCTTTTATAGAGTTTTAAGGGTTCATTTTTGGCTACCTGGTTAGGTGCCCTTAGGTGAAAGATATCTGGCATCCCCCCCAAAGAGCAGATTATCTCAGCCTGTACATTTGGACATTTGGGTACGCTATCATAAGGTTCACAGTTTGAATCCCCCCAGAACTTGAGACTAAAGGTGATTCGGATCCACAAGCAGAAAGGAGGGTTACCCTGTCTGTTACCTGTTCACAATACTGCGCTCGGAGGTTGGCACTGTGGGAGCAGAGGGCCTGACCTGCTGAGTGCGTTTGTGACAGTACTCTCCCCCATGATGTGCCTTCATCCTTGGGGGGCCCAAGTGCCTCATCTTCACCATGTGCCCTCCTTCCTTGGGGACAGAGCACCTCGTCTTCATGATGTGCCTTCCATCCCTGGGGGCCCAAGTACCTCATCTCCACCATGTGCCCTCCCTCTGTCCCTAGGGCAGAGTACTTCATCTTCATGATGCACCATCCCTTCCTGGGGCCGAGTGTTTCATCTCCACCATGTACCCTCCTTCCCCTCTCCCCAGGGCCAAGTGCTTCATCTCCATGATGTGCCTGTCCCTGCCAGCTCCAACACAGGATTGCAGGAATTGCATGTGAACCCTGATCTGTCAGGAGGCTGCACAGTATGCTGCCACCATACCTCTGTCCACCCACTGTAGTTATTTTACAAGGAGCTAGTTTTGATGCTAGTAACAACCTTGCGGAGGTTTGTCATTTAGCGCACCGTGTTTGCTTGGGAGTAAATAAATATCAATTGCTTATAGATGTGCACACAGAAGGCAGGTCAGAGATAAAGAGGAGTGTGCCAGTATTGATTCCTGGACACTCACTCCTAGATGGAGGGGACAGACACCCTTTACTCCTCCTGCTTGTGATTTACTGGTAAGAGAATTCCTAAAGCAGACAAATAATGCTGGTAATAGGGCCAGAAGTGGTCTGAGTCAGCACAGGCTGGTGTCTGTGAAGTTGTTATTTGCAGAAGCTTACTGGGACAGCTGGGTCCTAAAGCTTGCTACATTTAAACTAGAAAATATAGTGTGGTCCCCCTTGATAAAGTGCTGTTACCTGTACTGATTTCCAGTTAAGTGAGCAGTATTACATAAAGGGTTGTCTCCCTCCATAGGGCAGTTTGACATCTGCTTTTTCTTTACATTTTAAAGTGTAAAGATCTTCGGAAGTGTGCCCTAGTCCTCTGGGGCCAGCTGGGGGAGGAGGTTCCAGCATCCCATAGGACACTCTCCTCCACCGTAGAGGGAGGTTTTTAAGCTGCACTGCTGCCACCTGGTTGACCTTAGGTGGCGGTGCAGGCTCAAGCCACAGTGTGTGTGCGAGCGCCTGCTGACAATGACATGCGCGCCCTTGCATGAACGCATCACTAGCCACCCATTCCCATGAGACCCCCAGGAATTTGGGGAAAACAGTGGGAAAAACACAGCCCAGATGAGCAGGATGACGTGGCACCCCTCCACAGGCCCAACACCACCCACTGGGCACCCTGCCTCCACTGAGCTAAACATCCTGAATGCCTTGGGAAATCCCAATATCCGCCACATGGAGTAAGCTGTGGGGGGGGGGGGACGGAAGTAAGAGGTTATGAGGACATTGCCTGAGGTAGGAGGGCAGTCATGCTCAGTGCAATACTGCCACCTGAGTGACCACAGGTGAGAGTGCGCATGGAGACTTACTGGGTGGGGGGCTAGGTGGTGATGTGTTCCACACTTGCGTGCGAGTTTGCGAAAACCAGGAGGGAAAATTCCAGATAGAGCAACGATGAGTGGTCTGGCCCCTCACAGGCCCTGCACTGGCGACAGGGCCCTTCCTCCACAAACTAGATCTGTTCTCCAGCAGGTAAGAGGGGGCATGCCAACTCTTTTGGAGTGGGGCACGGGGGCTTCACTTTCACAATACAGTTTATTTATGTACGGTAAGATTCACAGTGGCAGTAAACCCCTAAAACAGGCAAGTACCGTATATAATTAAAGAGCCGACGGTACTGAGAGGGGTCATGCTGTCTCAAGCAGGAGCAGGACCCCCAGAAAATGAGTCATGTCATCTCAGAGGGTCTGTCCTGTGTAAACAAATGACTTTTAAATCACTTTGGGATGCAGTATATAAAAAGCACTTTATTAATATAAAAAAGTTAACCTCCAAGGGTTAGGAACAGGATGAGTCTTAACTTCTAGTATGTTCTGTGACATGTGAGAGTTCCTGATGTCACAGAACCATGAGGTTCTAAGGTCTGCCTGTTCTGAACACCCGGAGTTTGTTCTTTTGCTGAGCTAACTAACTTAGTAAGTGAGGTTTCAAATGTACTTAACAGCTGTACAAGCTTGCCCTCTGATTAGTGAGTAAGCGATAGACAAGTAAAGGGTTAAATGTTGTACTTCCCAGTTTTAGTAAAGTGATTGACAGATTTGGTTAAAAAAATCTTGTACTTCATGGTTTACTGAGGCGTACAAATTTTTAAAACCACCGATTAAATGTGTTAGCTATGTATTATATAGTATATTGTATATTCTACAGTTCACACCCTACAAGCTTTGCATTAAAGTCCCCATGCTACTGAGAGGTGGTAAACTATCCTCACTTTGCCTTAATTTCTTCAGTCTCGACTCTTGATTTTTCAGACTTTACCCCCATTATATCTTCTAAATTGTGAACCATACTTGCTGTCAGTTTAACAGTGGTCAGCAGGGAACAGTCAGCTTATTTATTTATTGAATTTTGTTGACCCAGTAGGCCCACTGAGACTAGAAGTCCCTTTTTCAGGGGCGACCAGGGTGTGGGGATACAGAGGATAACCAACTGAAATTGAACCAGATTAAGCTGTTGGTGGTATTTCTAGTGGAAGGGGGAAATTTGGCCAGGACACCGGGGAAATTCCCCTACCCGTTGGTAGGGGGAGCCCTTGTCGGTCTGCTGTCTGAGATGGCTGACATCCAAGATGGTGGTGCAGAAGGGAGCACTGCACCTCATGAGGTTGTTTCTCCTATGATTGTTTTGGATTCAGACTTGGTTACAGTTTCTCCTATGGGACCAACAGTATTTGACAACAACACCGAAGAAGCTAAAAGGCTGCAGTTTGCAGAAAAAGAGGCTACCACTTTAAACAGCTTGCCTGATGACCAGCAAAAGGACTTACATCAGATACCTCCCAGTATTGGATACCCAGTACACTACTACTGGTACTGAAACTTATTTGCGTCAGGTATATTCTACACACAAGGACGTCCTAATCAGCCTGATGCAGGCAGACTCACAGTTTTCTTCACTGCCTTTTGAGCCTACTCACCCTGCAGCAGCCGCTTCAACTCCAACAACTGGCATCGAAATAGCTCCAGACCCTGAAACGGAGGCTCCCTCCTCTTTACATCTCCGGAAAAGCCACTGCACCACTGTGGACACAGAACACATTTGGTCGCCTGCAGCAGTGCTCCAAGCTGCTGGATGGCGATGGACTTCCCCGAGGCCTGTTTCAGCTCAAGAGATCACCACAGAGATGCAAAATGGATCTAAGTCACTGAAACACACATCTTCAGCCACCCCAATAGTCTTGGAGCTGGCTTTTCTCCCTGACAACACTGCCAGCATACTGGACGTCTCCCGGGCAACACCTGACATCACTGACATCTCTATGGGCCCCAACACTGCTCGACGTGACTCCACGTCACACCTCTTCTTTTTCTGCATTGGAGCATATTCCAGCTACTGTACCAGACCCACTTGGCTCTTAGCCTGCAGGTGAGACCACAAACTCATCCTTCTGTAAACATAGTGATTTATTCACTAACCTGGGAGAGCCTGCAAAGTGGAGGAATGCTGTGCACCAGAAGTTCATAGGGGACTATGCCACAGCCCCTTACAGACGAACTGTATTTCATAGTATGTTGCGGGACTCTCTGGGGATAGGAACAACTGAATTATTTGCTTTTATTCATGTGCATGGGGAATCTGTGTATGATTTAAACTTCAAAAATGTGTACACTCTAGAAAAATTTTGGGAAAAGTATGAGCATGTGAAACATCTGCTACTCTGGACGCCCTTTATGGTCATCCCTCTCATGAAACCGACTGTAAAAATTATTACTCTGCTGTTTCCTAGCGAGGGGATGAGCATGGCGGACGTCCGGTACTGGCTACGGCATTACTGCGATATACTAGAGGCCCCTTGACCTGTACTGGAGGAGGACCTAGTATGGACTGGGGGATGAAAGGTCAAAGTGCAACTTAGAAACACAGATAAAGGAATTTCTCATTTGCCTGGTAGCTTTTATATAGGCAGGGACCAAGGTTTATGTTTTTACCCAGGACAGCCCCAGACCTGCCACAAGTGCGGGGCCCAAACTCATCTTAGTCGCACTTGCGACAAGCCCAGATGGACTTTGTGTTTATCTTATGGACATGTTAGTTTGGGATGCCCAAACCCCCTGTATTGTAACCTGTGCGATGAGGCTGGGCACTCATACCACCAGTGCCCTTTGGCAGATCATAATAGATTAGATCGCCCTCCCCAAGATCGGATAGCACTCATAACTGACTCACAGAGTCAGGCCTTATGCCGTAGAGATACCCCCATCCCAACTGCTCCTACCCTGATACCAGACCCACCTCTCCCACAAGGGCCTGAACCCATTTCTAGACAGGGCCACTTCCCAGTCTTCTGGCACACCAATAGAAGTAATACCCGCTTCTGAAACTGCCCTTCCGGTACTCAGGCTGCCATGCCCCCCAGGACTTGGACCAATTTGTGGTAGTTCCCCCCTCCAAATGGGATAAGGGCAAAAGAAAAGTTGAGACATTCACCTCCAAGAGAACAATCATGACAAGAAACAAATTTCAAGCCTTAGCCAGAAGAACGCTATGGAGGGACACGGAAGGTGAAGACGAAGATTCGGATTCCTCTCTAGCTTCTTCCTCCTGTATGGATTTTTCCTTTGACTCCCAACTTGACCCTTCCCCTTCAGCAGATGGTGGCAGGGCCCAATCTAAAGTTACTTGGCATTAGCTCCTCTAGGCTTGTACTGTTCTTTATGGGATGCATCACCATCTAGGACTCCGCTGCTTTACCCTTAATGTATATAGCATTAAATCCTATAAAAAGCAAATTTCTATGTTACAGTATCTCACTGACCTATGCCATGACATCTGTTTTCTTCAGGACACCTGGCTGAAATCTCCTCATGAGATTTCCCAAATTAAGGCCTGTTGGCATCATGGCTCTTCCTTTTGGTCCTGTAGCGAGGATAGGTGTGATGGTTTAGGCATTTTATTTACAAATTTTCAGTTCCACATTTCCTGGTTAGTGGATATAATACCGGGTCGTGCCATACTAGTAGATTGTACATACCAGCAATACAAACTCCGTCTCATTAACATATACGCCCCCCAAAGTATTGCCTCTAGGACAGACTTATTTATTAAAATACACCCATACTTATATTCTAGCAGACAAATCTACCTGGGAGGGGATTTCAGTTGTGGCCTTACCCTTTCAGACTGGGGCGGCTCCACCCAAAAACGTTTTGTTGATTTTATTGCCTTGAATAAAATTATTAAGACTGCGGCCCTCATAGATGGATACTATACAGTACACGGTCTAGGAGCAAAAACCTACCATTGAGGCCTATTTGCTACATGAATTGATTTTCTCTTTGTCTCACAGAACGTCTTGGTCACACAGGCAAACACCATACCTTGTGAGACCTCAGACCATTTAGGGATCTCCTAGTTTTGCTCCCCGTCAGGGAAATCCTTCCCTGGTAAGCCTTATTCTAGGTGGAAATTAAATAGTTCCTTATTGACTGACCCTGCCATCTCGATGTACTGAACAGACTTTCTAAAGGCCAGGCTGTCGGCATTGGAAGCATATTATTCCCCTTTACTGTGGTGGGAAGACACAAAGAGGGACATCAATAATTTTTTCTTACATACAGGGAGGAAGAGAACCCTGAACTCCCATCTTAGATATCTCACTCTTAGACAAGACTGCAACATATAATTTCCCTTTCCCTCAAAACCATGATGGACTGTTCCCAAATGATAAAGACTATAAAGATAAAGAAAGAAATGGAACAGTTTCAATATAACAGGGCCCACTCCTTAAAAATGGAGGCCCAACATGGGACACAAAGTTCTAGACCCTCCTTAGATGTGTATAAAAGTTGCACAGACAGAGTAACCGCAACCCATTAAGAGTTGTTATTAGATCCTGTTTCCGCTGTCCCCCACGACTCACTGCTGGACATAAAACGGATTGCTAGGTCTTATCTGGAAAAAATGTTTGGTACCACAACTCCTACAGACAGTGTCACTGACTTCCTCTCAGGTACCTCTATTCCGTCTCCCTCTCAAGATGTATTGCATTGTTTGCTTAAACCTATAACTTTAGAGGAAACCCAGCAGGCCATTAAAAGTTAAAAAAAAAATGCACTTCCCCTGGGTCAGATGGTCTTACTGTTGAATTGTACATACAGTTTATAAAATTTTGTGCCCCTTTCCTGATGCTAGTATATAACGCTATTTTAAACACCAATTCAACTCCCAAAGGTTTTTCAGATGCAATTATGAATTTATTATTCAAAAAAGGGCATAGAGCCAACATTCGAAATTGGAGACCACTTAGCTTACTTAATGTAGACTATAAAATATTTGCTTCAGTTTTACTCAGCAGGCTGCTCCCAGTTGCTGCCCAGGTAATTTCAGAAGTACAAACTTGTGCTCTTCCCGATAGATCTATCTTGTCTAACCTTACCCTTATTCGAGACATTGTCCCATGTAGTACCCCCTCTACACCCACCCTGTTAATCTCACTGGATCAGGAAAAGGCCTTTGACTGGGTCAACTATGCTTATTTGTTTCAGGTTCTTGCACATTATCATGTCCCATGGAAATTCATCTCTTGGAGGGTGCTACTGAGCAGCAAGATGGCGGCGGCAATTTAGAGCAGCTCCAACATAACATTTCATAAAACTATCAAAGCTGTGTGAGCCCTCTTCAGATGGAGTTAAAAACATCATTAAATGAACAGTTGCAATACCTGTACAAAGGATGGGACTGAAGACAGATTTGAAGCGAACGGTAAATAGCCTGGAACAGTTCCTTTCACCATTAAGTACTAGCGGAGGGCCTGGGCCATCAGCAGTAGGAAGTACAGTGGCACCAGCTCTCCCAACTACGCAGATCCTGGCAATGCTAAGATCCAGGAGACCAGAGAGGACACTAATAAAAGATTAGCGGCTGTTGAAGCAAAGATCACGGATACAGAACGGTGTATCCAAGACAATGGTGACTCTATTAAGGATCTACAGAGCTCACAGGACCGTCAAGGTGAATGTAACGCGGCCTATGTTTGGGATCTGGCCTACCTAAAATCTAAGGTGGAGACTCTGGAGAACTCAAATCGCCACGCAAATGTTAGAATAGTGGGATTCCCACCCAGATTCGCAGGAGCTACAGAACTGTTA
Source organism: Neoceratodus forsteri (assembly GCA_016271365.2). NCBI lineage: Eukaryota > Metazoa > Chordata > Ceratodontiformes > Ceratodontidae > Neoceratodus > Neoceratodus forsteri. The sequence continues at coordinate 173,641,240 of JADMNL010000030.1, forward strand.
TCAGTGGTCAGTCGATTAATCTTTCATGATTTACAGCTCATTCCTCTTGACTCTGACGTGTGGGTTCTTAAGGCTTTCATCATTCCACAGCGATCCAGGCCCCGAGGTGCGGCGCATTAGCGACTGCTCACAGCAGTCATCACATTATCTCCACCTGACGCCTGGATCACCCTTTTGCAACCCACCAGATCGAAGGGTGAGATTGTTTGAGAGGGTAACCACCTGGGATTTTTCCCAGATCTCTCTGCACAAACACAGACAAGGAAAAAGGAATTACAAGTTGTAAAAAAAGATCTTTTAAGGAATGGAATCAAAGCTCATCTGAACTATCCTGCGCGACTGCAAATCAAGTACGAATCAAAACTCCACATCTTTCAGGATCTGGAGGCTGCAGCTCAATTCGCAGAAAAATTATTGCAGAAACTGCATCCATCAGCCTCCTCCTCATCCGATGAAGAAGGGTGCTGTACTGTCCCTAGTTTTCTGACATTAATTGGGCGCTGGTCAAGGGAATGGATCACTTTTTCTCACAATAAAGTTGGTCCTCGGTGACCCCTTCAATAATAAATCTTGAGCTGCTCTTATATTGAGAGGTGACTGGCCCTACAGTTTATCATTTAACCTTTCATTCATTTTTTTTTTAAAGTATGCTCTGGTAGTTTAAGCTGGGATTTGTTTATAATGCCACATTTGCTGCTCTATTTACGTGATCTTATCATAATAATCTTTATGACCAATCATTGTAGAAGATGATTTAAGGATAACTAAGTTCACCCCTCAATTTGTGAACATTAACAATTCCCTTAGATTAAGCCTGTTCACATAGTGGAGATGTTTGCTGCTGGGGTCTATGGGATTATTAAACATCTTAACTGAGCCCAGACTATCTTAAATTATTTCTGTCTGCAATGGTTGCAGTCACTCAGCCACCACACTATATTATTTCTGCAAGTGGACCTATATCCTAGCTTCACTGACTGATTGGGGCTTGTTCTGTGGTGAGAGTAACCTAGATCTGCAGGGTAATTAGCCTGGCATTTCCCCCTGTGCTCATACCTGGCGATTCCTACAGATGTATGGATTTATGGTTCTTAATATTAACTGATCTATTACAATTGTATCTGTACATTCATGTTGTAGGTCTGCGTACCTTAAGCCTTCTGTTGCAGTTATGGCTGTGAGATCATAAAATCTGAAAAATAAAGTTTAAAAAAAGAAATTTATCTCTTGGCTCAGGTTATTATACAACACTGCCTGAATACAGCCTCACATAAATGCCGCCCCCCCCCCGGTCTTAGAGGAGAGCGGCAGGGCTGCCCATTAAGTCCCCTTTTATACACCTTTTAGCTGGACCCTTTACTACGACAATTATTGACACATCCATCCCTACCTAGAATTCCTTCCCCTGCCGGGGGGCCTCTTCCGCCAGTATGTGCTTAGCCGATGATTTGTGTATTTGTACTACCACCTCTCTTCAAGGGGAAGTACCCCCAACCCCCATCTTTAATGCTTTTGAGGCAACCTCAGGTTCCAAAATAAACATAGCAAAAAGTACATCACTCGTGGTGCCCCGTTTGGCTTGTGTTGGCTTACAGTCGCGCATAGCAGATATTCCCTTGGCAACTGCCCCTATGAAAATCCTAGGACTGCACTATGGTACCTCTGATGATGCCAGCTATAACTGGAATGTTATATTAAATTGAGCAGCATATTCAATTTCCTTCTGGAAAGGCCATAGTATTGCAAAACATAAAAGAGTGTTTCTATTAAAGACATTGATACTTCCCATTTTCTTACACTTGGCATCTGTGTTCCCAGTTCCCTTCTCTTTAGAAACACGAGTTAATAACAGTTTTTTCCAAGGCTTCTGGGGCAGTCGTTTGAACTCCATAAAAAGATCATACACATACCAGGACTATTGTCATGGAGGAGTAAGGATGTTAAACCCAATAGTTTTTTTCATAGTTTATTCCTAAAAGTCACAGTACCCCACTTATTCCAAAACCCACCCCCTTTCTGACATTCTATCATACATTCCCTTACCACTCAGATATGTCGCATCTGGCAGCAGTACCTACATGAAATTCCTAGGAATTTCAAAAAGCTAGGTATCCCAAGTTTTCTCTTCCCCTTTTTTAGGATCCAGCAATGGAAGCTCTCTCCTAATACCATACTGACCCAAACCAAGAGACAGATTTACACTCAGTTCCATCTTAGACACTTACTTCTCTGATCTGCCACAGATTCTGTCAACGCAAGGCTCCTCTCTGGAATTAGATAAACTCTTTTCTCAATTAACAGACCCTAGGATCCCTAAACAATTTTGGGATATCTCCTGGCTGGCCTGCCATGGAAGGTTAGGAGTTAGCGACAATTTGAAACAAAAATCAGTAGAGAAGCGAATATGTCCCTGGGACTCCTGCACGGCGGTGTTAGAGACTGTGCACCACTTTTTCATAGAATGTCCATATAGCCAAGTTGTTTGGACTCTCCTTCTTCATAAGTGAAAGGAGAAGGCACTTCAAGAAATATATGACATTTTGGTTTACAGGATATACCCCCCAGGTCTGAAGAAATATCATTCTGGTACCTTACGTTTAATTTTTGCATCTTGCTGCTATTATTTATGGCAGGCCAGATGTGCTTTCCTCCTACAACAAAAAATGTTTTCAGCATCACAAATAGTAGCACAGATTGTGTCTAGCCTTCTGTCTGTTTGCAGCGATGAGAAAAAGTAATTGACTGCTTCTGTATTTCATAAATATTGGAATAATTGTTCATGAATTGTAACTGCATTACCTTGATGACATTTTCTCAATTTGTTGTTGTTTTTGACAGTATTATATTGCTCTATTTGATGGGAGACAGATCTTTTTCTTTTCCTTTTGCTCTTTTGTTGTTTTTTTTCCTTTTGTAAAACATACTTAGTGTACTCTAAAGTTGATGATGTAATCTTGTCTATAGAATGTAATGTACAGTATTTCTCTTTTAATAAAACATTCCCTTACTCTTTTCGAGAAGTGCCATGGGATCTTTAACGTCCACCTGAACAGCCACCAGAACAGGCAGACGGGACCTCGGTTTAACGTCTCATCCAAAGGACGGCACCTCAGGAGTGCAGCACCCCCCTCATGCTGCACTACAGTGTCAGTATTGGGATATTAACCCAAGTGCGTGGTGTGGGGATAGAACCCACAGCCTACTGATCTCCCAGCCTCAGAGTGTGCAGCCTACTGAGCCACTGACACTGACAGCTTGTGTAATCACTGCCAGACACAGAGGATCACGACTGTATTTTATATGCACATAACTGCAATAAAACTCCACACCAGTGTATGCGACACCCATTACAGTGAGCATGAGATGCAGCCGAACAGAAGGGCAGTACGGTGAATGTAGAACCAGTATAGAAAGACAGATAAATTCCAATTTAGGTTTTGTTTTGTGAATCTCTCCAAGACATGTGCATGTAGTTCAAAGTCCAGTGCAAAGCACCACAGGTACACAAATCTTTTGGTGTGTGCTGTATAGGAAATCACATTTATAGAAGACAGCCCGCTGTGATGTCCCATTTTGTTTTCAGTGGGGTCTGCATTCCCAGTTTTACTGCTGAAGCATGGGGAAGTCAGGTGACAATGCGTACATAGCAGAGGTGGGATTTGAACCTGGGTCTTCTGATTCCAAATCGTATGCTTTCTGAATCCACTAGGTCACACTACTGTGACCTTTTGCTTAGGTTTTGATTTTTAAGTTCACTGTTGACTAAATTTTTATAGAAACCCCAGCAGATAAAACAGAATAAAACTGACATTTTTTTTTTGTATTTGTATTTTACCGGTTTTCCCCCTTTTCTGCCTGCTGTCCCGGGACCCCAGCACACGGCACTGCACATGTGTGGAGGCGCAATGCGCTCAGTGGTGCCGCTTATGGCCCCTTCCGCCCCTCCCCTGGCAATCACCAGGCTCCCCGTAGCCTGGCACTACCATCCTTCCTCCACCAGGTGGCAGCCAAGGGCTGAGGAAACCCCTCAACCCTCCCTGGGAGAGGGAAGGAGAGGAGAGCTGCCTCACGGTAGCTCAATCCTGCTCCTCCCCTCCACCACCGACCCCTGACAACCCAGTCTTGTTCCTAAACTCGGGTCACTGGCGTGGCATGAGATGTGGCGTCCAGCGCCTCAGCCCTGAGCACCGCCGGGCAGGCTATTAAACTGAAATTTGTTGGGGAGAGTGTGAGCCAGTTTTTTGAAGACTATAATAAGTAAGTGATTACACATGACTGACAGGTGTGTGATTTTGATATAATAACCACACACCCTGGATGGGTTGTGAGGCAGGAGGCAAAGCAGAGTACCTTCAACCAGCATTTACTCAGGAAGTACGATTATTATAGTGATAGTGATGGTGGACTTGTGTGATAATAACCATGCCTGGAAGTTTTTAAACACAGAGGCAGATACAGAACAAAATGAGAAGTTCCTGTAGTATTACTGTACAGGTTTGGTATGTAATGGTAACAGTGAAGAGCCGCGCTTGTTTGTTTAACCCGTCAGAATGCAGGGATTAGCATATTGTCCCATAATGAGCATCCACTGTACAGCTACAGCAGAATAAATCACCAAACTGCAGTGTTGCACAAGGGACTCTGTCAGTATACTGCAGCCTCATGGCTCACGACTTTGAAATCGGCTACCATCGGAAATTCAGACATGTGACAGTTTTTTGTTATTTTTTAAAGTAAACCAAAACCTAACGCTCTTGTTTAGCTTTTAACACTCTTTGACTGTTTGTATCTCTTCGAGTTTCAAGTGTTTGTATAGCGCCTTGGAACTTTTTGAAATTTCTTTCAAAATTGCACTTATTAACTGTAGATCCTGGAGTGTGTTACCCCACTTATAAAATGGTTGAGAAGCTCCAAAAGAAAGACAGTTGAACTGCATTGATATGTACAATACTTTCACATTCATGTAGTCCACCAATCAAAGTACAGGATTTCTGTTACCTGTTTTATAAGCCAGGGCTAAACACTAAAGGAATCCCTTCTATTGGTGCTGAACCAGTTGAACAGTGGTGTCACACTCCTACTGAAAGCCCCAAACGTGGAATAAATGGTGCAGTAGCACATTAATATTTAGACCATTGTAGTGATCACTCTGTATGTCTTTAGTGAAAAATAAGCAGCAGGCCGCAGCGTATGAGGCAAAGTCTGGCTCCAGACTCTTTGATCTGGGCTAGCTGCAGAAGAGCACAGTGGACATGGCTAGAGTAAACAACGCTGTAGTGGAGTCTGCTGAATATTCAGACCTGTCTGAAGAACAAATCAGAATCAACATTCCAGTGCACAAGGATCTCATTGCAGTGACTGAATGAATTTACAATGCATTCCTTGGGGAAATTATCTGATGGAAGATGAACAAGATTTGTAAGGTCAGTGTGAAGACTCGGGGGTTTATGCAACACCTTTGAAGGCATTCCTTTTTGTGTCCAATGAATTCTGGTTCTTCTTGTAGGTCATTTCTTTTCTTTTTTTTCTTTTACTTTTGTGTATTGAATTGCTATGCTAAAAATTGCATAAACTATGCACTGGAACATGCAGACTTCATTTCCTATGGAGGTACAGGTAATACAGTAGATGTCAATTCTCAGCCTTACAGTGCATCATACTTAGGGGAATACCACTATATAGTGTATGGTGACAGCTTGTTTTATCTCTCCTTCCATCTCAGCTAAAATACTGCTGTACCACATGTAAGTCTGAAACGCAAATGGGCTTGTGGCCCCCTGGTTCCTATCTTTTCCTTAGTATGAACCTAGTAGCTCAAAGGTTATGGATTGTGATTGTACCCTTCTGTGGCACAAAAGCATTTTAGCTGATTTGGAAATGTCATGATTCACACACTTTTTTTTGTACTCTTTATTTATAAGTTTTATGAAAAATACAGTACAGACTATATTATTACAAAACACTTAGGTAAACAGCAGTTTAGTACAGACATGTACAGAATACATCTCATAGCATAAATGCAGAATATTGTCCAATAATCTTAACCAAACAGCCTAAAGTAATAAAGGATCTAATATTCAGCTAGATAATATTGTAGAAGAGTAGACTCTCACCTTTCAGTACCCCAAAGGAGCTTCACCAATATTTCTGCCCCCTGTAGGATACTAGTTAAATGGAGGACTGAAAAAACCCTAAAGAGAGGCCTATGAGATTATTTTGTAGATGGCTTGTACTCAGTTAAGTTGCGTGACACCCCTACCTCCAAAGTCACACCACATGACTGATAGGGAGACAGGCTCTTAAACAGTATTCGTCTGCTAAAGTTCACAAACTGAGTGGGGTACGAATTTATCCCCTTATGAAGTAAGGCTCTCTATAGGCAGAAAAGTATTTGCATGAAACATGCCAGACCTTAAAAGAAGCAACCATTAACAACATGGCATAAGGCACAAATAGTAAGTAAGGAAAATAAATTCCAGCAATCATAAGAGGATTTCTAATAGGACCTCTCCAGGTTGGGGGTCCAATTTACATCAAATGTTCAATATGATGAAATACAGAAGATAGACCAAACAGTCCTTCCCTTTCAGAAAGCATTAAACCTGCTTTATGGGTTAAAGGAATAGTTCAGCACCTCCCCCAAACAGTGTCAATCATTTGGATCAGAGTCCTGATCTTCCCCATCTTCATCCCCTTCCCCCCGATAGCTGGCCGAGCAGAGAGACGCTTTGAGGCAAATGCTGTTGCAGTGTCTGGATCAGACAATATGTGGGTTTTATTAGCATGGTTAATCTGCAGTCTTGCGGGGAACAGGAACTTAGCAGTAATACCGTTCTCCAATAAGGATCTTTTTGTGACTTGTAGTGCCTTCTTCTGGGTCTGTGTCTGAGATGAAATGTCCAGAAAAAAAGCAAGTTTATTTCCCTTCCACAACAGATCTCTTCGTTTTCCGGCTGCTTGTAGCAAGGGAATGCCGGCTTCCTGACTTGAAAGGGTTGCAATGGCCGTTAATGGGCATGAGCCAACCACGCCGCGTGGCCTAGCTCGCATCAGAATGGCAAAAACTTTAGTGATCGTTATGCCGGAATCCTCTGGCAGCAGTTTGAGGTCCACAAATATTAACCGAGTCACTGCAGCTTGAATTTCGGTAGCCCTGGCAAATCTTGACGGAAAGTCCACAATTCGGACATTCGCCTGTCTTTATGAGTTCTCTAGCGCTTCAACTTTGGCTTTTAAGAAATTGAAATCGTTTGGACCCTGGTATCAAGCTCCGTAAAACGTGCCTCCACTGCAGCCAGCCTACAGTTCGTTTCTTCCCCCGTTGCTTCGATTTTGTGCAACATAGCCATAATTTGGGGATTCAGACTATCAGGAGATCTTGTGTCTGCAGAAGAAAATGTCCCTGACCCATCTCCTCTTCCGCCAGGCGCAGGAGTAAGGTAGGCTTCTAAGTTCTGTGCCGTCCGTTTTTGGTCTTTTTCCGGACCCATACTGTGTTCCTCAGTTATTCCGACACCAGAAAGAACGCTTAGTTCTAGCCTCCGATTTCAGGAAATATAGGTTTTTAACTTTGAACCTGTGCCTTATCTGCCGCTAATCAGAGAGCATCTGCCATGTTGGAAGCTCCACAGCGCCCCCGTGATTCACACACTTTTGAAGGCAGCTGAGAAACTGCCACGCCACATCAAAGGCTATCAGTAAATCACTCTGAGGTGGCCGCGGTAGTTTTCTTGAAGCTCAGGATGAAACTGTGTTATCTACATTATTTTGGGGTACATACACTGTAAGACTATTAGATGTGAATCTCAGTGCACAACCCCTCAGAAATTAATCTGTCTCTGATTCCCAGGACTCTTGAGCTTCGCTCTCTAGGTCAGTTGGAATCAGAACCCCTCTGTGGCAGAACACACTGGTTGTGCATAGTTGCCCATCCAGTATTCTCTGTTATGTTACTCTAATCCACAGTTTTACAAGAAAAGAGTGATTGCAGCTGATGTCTGAAAGTTGGTAACCTCGTTATATCGTACAGCTGTCGCACCTGCGCTGCCCTGTGTATATATAATATTTTTCTTTTTTTTACGCCTTCTAGCCGTTGGAAGCCCACGACATCAGCCCACTCACGCTTCCACCCCCCCCACATTGGCCTCGGGCCCCCTCCTGATACCCCGTGGCTTACCCCCCACGGTGGGGCTGCGGCACTGGGCCCACATGCCGCAGACATGGGACTAGGTCAGGGGGCTGGCCTGGGGGCTGGTGAAACACTTGATGGGCTTCATTAATGGCTCTCGGCGGCTTTCCCCATTTCCTTTTCTGGGGAGGCGGGGGCGTGCAATGGCCTTGGCGTCCTGCCCGCCTCCAGTACGAACTATTGATGTCAGCAACCGACGACTCCCGGCCTCCGCCAGGGGTCATGCAGGCTCCGATCGCCTCCCATCCCTCCCCCCGGAGAAGGAGAGCAGTCCATAGGACGCTCTATCCTTCTCCCCCCGGTTGGCCCTCCAGCGATCCGGTCCGTTCCTGAACCCGTGGTCGCCGCGTCGCAGCGAAATCCTACCACGCGCCGACGGGCCATATAATATTTTTCTTAATCTGATTCCCAATCTCCTTTATTATATGCAGTATCCAAAAATAGAAAAACATCCAACATATCAAAATAGGGAGGCAGTATAGCGCAGTGGTTTAAGGCTCTGAGCTGCAAATCTGGTGACATCCAGCAGACCAGACCTGGGTTTGAATCCCACAGCTTCCACTTGCATACTGTGTGACCCTGAGCAAGTCACTTAACTTCCCTGTGCTCCCAGGTCGCTCCTGTAAAAAAGCTTTCAGCTTAGTGTGCTAATCCTGGTTAAACAACTAAATAAAAAAAAAATAATAATTTAGAATTTATTGCTTGTATATACTGTAAATGTTAGGGTTGTGTGCGAGGTTCCGACAGTTGCAGACTCAACAGCCGGACATAAAGGGCAGTTTTCCATCCTCCATTTGGCCCCGCAGCTATCCATCAGTCAAACCTCCAGTTTCACAAACAGATAATGGCTCCACCCATGAGGCACCGGCTTATTATTTGCCAACAGGGGTTATCACATAATAACGGCAAGTATATTACGACGACTACGTTTGGGCAACTCAGTATGCATGACGGCTATAACAGTGACCCATTCTAAATGGCGATCGAGCAATATGGGCTACTTGGGTTATGGTAGACACCCCCACTATCAATGAGTGATGTGGTGTAAGAATAATAGAAATGGGAGGGGGGACTTCCACTGGAGCTATGAGAGAGTGAACCACGCGCTAGACAAACTCCCCGACTGCACTACCCAAAACCAAGCGCAAAACTTCTACAAAACTCAATTTTAAATACAAAACCTATAAGAACAAAGTTTGGAGCCTTACAAAACTTCTTACCTCTCGGGAGATGGCCCGACAAAACTAAAATTGCTACCAACTGCTGATCAACCCAGATGAGGAGGAACGTGGCCCCCGCAGACAATGATCCACTGCATAAGCAATCCTCAAAGCCCGACAACAGAAAATCTAAAAGGGGCAAGAAACTCAATGAAGGTACACAGACCAATGCTATTTTAAAGGCCATTATTGATTTTCGCTCGGAGATGAGGGACTCGATTAAAGACCTCCATACAAATCTGGGTGCTCTGCAAGGTAGGATGGACGTAGCAGATACCCAGATAACTGAAAATACACACTGCCTTGATAGTTTGGAAAGTGTCCTGAGATCCTTGGCCACAGAGCAGCCCCATATTTCCCTCAGACAGGAGGATGCAGAGAATAGGGGAAGGAGAAAAAACATAAGGCTATACAGCCTTCCAGAAAATGAAGAGAGCAGTGACCCGATTGCCTTTTCTGATGACCTGCTATGATTACTTCTCGACCTAGGACCCAACTTCCAAATTGATATAGAGCAGGCCCATTGCGCCCTAGGCCCAAAACCCACAAGATCTGATGCCCACCCCAGGTCCTTCATGACGTGCTTTCTCAACTACAGTTGAAAAGAACAGCTTCTACTCAAAGCATGGCGAAAACAAAAAATCATGCTTGGGAATCACAGATTAATATTTGACGACGACTACACCCTGGCAACTCAGCGATTGCGCAGGGAATACTTGCCAATATTTCCACAACTTGGGGCCCAGAAACTCAAATTTCTCACCCCCTACCCAGCCAAACTGGCGGTGATGTTCCTAGATGGCCCCGCAACCTACTCCACGGCAGCTGAAACAAAGGCAGATCTATAAGCTCGAGGGGTTTACCAGGAAAAAAGTAATAAACTGTCTCAAAAAAACCCAGTTGAATCAGTGTACTTTTAATTCAACCTCGTTCAAACAAACAACAGACTCTGATCTCTCCTTGGTGGACATTTTACAAAGAGTGAGACAATACCAAAATCCAGCCTTACAGACCTGAGAGGGGGACATCGTCTTTGCTATACCATATTGTCTGAGAAGGTGAGTGGAGCAGGGGTATGGGGGGGGGGTGATGGTGAAGGGCCCACTGGGACACCCAGGTTGAGAGTGGCCCTCAGTACTTTAGCGCTCCTCAAATCTTTAAACTCAAAAATGTACAACTAAGTTTATACTGCAAGCGCTGCCCCCCCACCCCACAATCTGGTGGGTTTCCTGGCCAGTGGGCACTAGATGCTCATTTGACGATGCCTGCTCTCCCCTGCACCCGGGTGGGCTCCACCACCGCATCCCCACCCTGGACCCTACTCAGTTGGCTCAACAGTGCCCCTTCCCCTGAACAAACCATATCTATAATAGAAGGAAGGAAGGGACATGATCCAAAGTCCCCAACAGATAACTGACTTGAAGTTTTTGGAAATGTTTTGCCTATCTTTCCTTTCTTCCTACCTCCTCTTTCCCCCCACCAGATCCAAGGTGGTATGGGATGTGCAAGTAGATGGCAATGGAGGGTGAGGATGGGAGACGAGTGGTTTAGGGGCAGAAAGAGGGAACAAATTCACCATGCGAATGTCAATGATTGCTATTCTTAGTGCCCCCATCCAGGGCCCCGCTATCGCAACTCTGATCTCCCATTCCCATTTAAATGTGGTGGCTCTCCCCACAAACCTATTCCTTTCTAGGGTCATACAGAGAAAGTATACCTTTACCTGTAAAGGGGAGGGCTATCTTAATTCTAAGCCCTTTAAGGATCCTGCTAGAGGGTATGCAAGAGAGTAGCTCCCTCTCCTGACTGAGCTCAAGCATAGCACCACCATACATGGAACAGCTACCTTTTTTTTTGCTGTTCCTTCAAGGGGTCCTTAGCCCCTTTAAGTGGGCCAACACCAGCCATCAATAGGTTACACCCCACTTATCCGAGAGAGGACCCATGAAAAGGGCTCTCACTCAGGATACCCAGCGGAAGACTCTCCGGTCTTCCCCACCTGTGGAAGCACTCCTGTACATAGTTCACTCCCTCGGGAGCATAGATGGTTTTATACTAGGGAATACAGAGCCACAGTTGTTAGCCCATATCCCTAGTCAGAATTCTGGCACTGTTATGTTTGTTTCTTTTGCCTATTTGTTAACTTTATACTATTTGATATTACATGGAACTGAGTTGGTCTACGTTCTGGCCAGAACTTGTTCTTTTCTTTTTTGTAATGTTTATAAAATGATGAAAATTAATGAAGACACATTTGTTCTACAAAGATCTCAAAAGATCCTATGTCAAAGGGTAGGGTGGGGTTTGCTCGGCTGGGGGGGGGATGAAGTCCCGCATACACGCTTCCCCCACTGGCCGGTTGTGTCTAGTCCCTCGGGACGGCCAAAGCTGGTAAAGCCCTACTTTAGTGCACCTGCGGTTCTCTGGATGCCCCTTCACCAGCCTGGTGGACTCTCTCTGCTCCTCTATCTACTTTTTTTTATATTTAGGAATGGCTACCAATCCAATTAAAATATACTCGCAGAATATGAATGGTCTGCATAGCCCCATCAAGCGAGCACGAATTACGCAACATCTAGGTAAACAAAAATCCGACCTGTGCTTTCTACAGGAGACACACCTATCCGATGGGGAACATCAATAATTGCAGTGGGGAAACCGATACCAAGTTGTTGCATCCTCTCACCCCAGTGGGCGTAGAAGAGGAATAGCCATCCTTGTACCCTTTCCCACGCCCCTAGAAATCCAAGAAACCTATAAAGACACCCAGGGCCTGTTTGCTATAATTAAAGGGATCCTTTATCCACGAACAGTGACATTAGTCAACGCTTATACACCACCACAATCCAAATCACCCATAATATGCCTTTTTTCTTACAGAAAGTTATGGAGATGCTGCAAGGCATATTTAATAATGGCGGGTGATTCTAATATTGCCCTTGCCCCACACCTTGACTCCTCTAGCCCCCACAACCACAGATCTCCCATTGCAGTAAAGTTCCTGAAAAGTAACCTGGCTCATTTAGGTATTGAAGATGTGTGGAAGAAACTGTTCCATCCTCACCTGGCTACACTTTTAACTCCGGCAGACATCGATCATACTCCAGATTAAACTATTTTTTTTTTTTTTTTTTTTAACTTTATGTTTATTGATTTCTCATAAACACATAGTATCATATTACAGAAGTCAGACATCGACTTATTAGTACAAAGAAATTTAGTTTAAGACAGTATAACTTGGTCTAGACACCTAGATGTCGGATTTGGGGATATACCAAAATTATTTTAAATTCCTTTCAAAGAGAGTCCCAAAAGCTACACTTCCACATGAGAGGGGATCAGTCCAGATATGATATGCTGAGGAAAAAGGAAGAAATTCAACATCCAGTGTTGATTAGAGCCCCATACCAAACATGGGAAGGCTAAAATCTTAGTGTGCCCCCACATACTCTAGCAACCTCAATTATAAACTGTTTAAACTGCAACATGCTACAAAAAGTTAAACATACTGAATAAACTGGATTGACTTTCCATGTAAACAAACATCTATACAGGTTTACAGATACAACATTCCCTGTAAAAGAAAGACAACACACATTGACTGTAACCTAATATACTATAATTAGAACCTGTTAAGAGTCCCTCAGGATAGTCCATGTAATATTATTTAATAGTTAGAAAGTAATTTTTCAGGGTAGCTGGTATCACACTGATTCCTGTCTGGAGAGATTAACATTGTTATATAAGTTCTTTACTGTATCCCTTTCATGTGTCGTCCTCCACCGACTCCTGGTCCGAGTCAGCTCGAGCATCAGCTCTAGAGGCCTCAAACTCTCTTTGGATTTGCTGCACGTGTTTGCCTGCTTCTTCTGGGTCCGAAAACTGGAACGTGTGACCCCCGTAATAAATTCTCAGGAGCGCCGGCATCATCAAGGTGTGACCCACCCCTAAACTTCTAAGAGCGGCACGAACCCCATCAAATTTCTTTCTTCGGGCCCTCGTAGCATAAGAAAGATCCAGGAAACAGTGCAAAGTATGCCCCTCGTAATTGAGGCAATCCGTATTATGGGCCGCCTGAAGAATCTGCTCCTTCACAGTCGCACTCACCGTCACCAACAGAACCGTACAGGGTAAATCCTTCTGTGCCTCAGCAGAGCGAGGTGATATTCGGTAAACTTTAATAAAGTGTTCCCCCAATTTCTGGTCCATCTGTAGAGCCATGGGCAGCCAGGATTTGAGGAATGAGAGAAGATCAGGGTTCTCGGAGCCCTCCAGCATCCCAGTGAGTTGAATGTTTGGCACCCTGTTTGCATTTTCTAGCACCTCTAAACAATATCAGAGCTGCCCATTTTCCTGTGTTAGTTTGGCTGCAGTCGACAAGGCTTTTACTGCCTGATTTTCTGCAGAAGATGCTGCTTTTGTGGCAGCCTTTATTTTCCTGCTCCCCCAGTCGTTGGAAGGACCGACTCCACTTTTCCATCAATGGCCTGCATAGCCGCTTGCAAAGCCTTCCAGGGTGGTTCACCAGAGCTGCTAGTGGGAGTAGTAAGCATGGCCTGTTACTCTGTAGGGAGTTGTTTTTTTGCACTGCCCGGGTCACTTTTATGCGTACAACCCATTGTCGAGTTTGTTATCAGAAGCTGCAGCAAAATGTCAGGAATCCAACTATAACAGCTATTTAACTCAGACTTTCCCAGTGATAGAAAAATATATGAATTAGTTGATGTCAGTTGCAGAGCTATTAGAAGCCACGTCTGCTCAGTGGAAGTGCTCAACAGCACCCCTTGGACTATTTTTTCATCACTTGTGAACATCTCACCCTGGTTCAGGACCTAACTGTAGAACCCCGCCTGTTATCAGATCATAACCCTTTAACACTCAAAATGGACCTAGGAAAGCACAAAATACTAAAACTTTGGCGCCTCAACACATCCCTTCTGCAGGACCCTGAATATCGAGAACTGATCCAGAAACGAATCCCACAGGCTATCCAAGACAATCTCTCCTCAGAAGTATCAGACCCCATACAAAGGGATACATTAAAGACAATATTAAGAGGAGAACCTGTTGCCTACGCCAATAGTTCTCAGACTTTGTCACAGTGAGCCTCCCCAAATCCGTGGAAAAGATTTTGAGCCTCCCCAAAAAACTGAAATAATCTTGGGCCTCCCCAAGGAAAAATAACATACTGTACTTCGCGCAGTACACCATGAATAAATTGAAACCCCTTTGAGTACTTGGCTCACATTTAGTTCTTTGTCTTATACTGACTAGAACTTTTGAAAAAGAGCTCCTGTGCTCAAAGGTGTTATCTGAATAACAAATAAATAAAATAAAAAAATATTATTATTCAGCTTATTGTAACCCCCCCATAGGCCAACGTACTTGCTCTGCTATTTTCATTCTTGAACCATTGTTACCCCTTGTTGCAGTACCTTCACGTGTCAGACTACTCCCTCTGTTTCCTCTCTATATGAAATAACCTTCCGACATACTTTGCCTGTCCCCCTCCTTCCCTGCTCCTAAGCAACATCTCGGGGATTACTTTTCTCCTTTCTGCTATTGCTCTTAGCACTTCTATGTTCAACCCTTGTGTTTGGGCTGTTCTGCCATCAGTTTACAAATTGATCAATTACCACCACTCATTATTAATTTATTGTTCATATTTGTTGCACTATTACTCATTGTATATTTCTTTATTGATTTGCAGTTAACTTTTGAAATGTATTCACTCCCTACCCTTCCCCGGGTACACCTGAAATGAGCATTGGCTCATTCACCTTCCCTTGTCACCTATTAGCAAGTACATACATAACATTCACCTGCTACTATCCTCTTTCAGTTTGCTTCATCTCTTCACACAAAATATGTAAAACCCAAAATTTAAATACAGTGCCTTTTCAGACTTACTTGAGCCTCTCCTGGAACAGGTTAGGGCCTCCCCAGGGAGGCTGGCCTCACCATTTGAGAACCCCTGGCCTACACCTCCCGCAAAAAGAGAAAGATGGAAGCCTCATATAATTTCGTGGTGGATCAGCTCCACTCTTACCAACTTCTATATAAAGAAGGAGATAAGGCATTACAGAAGAAAATTAGGGAAACAAAACAAGAGATCCAGAAAATACTGGACTATAAAACTCTTCAAAATTTAACTTACTGAAAACAATCCAACCACGAGGGGGAAGCTAGAGGCTCTAGGTTGCTAGCACGTAGACTTAGAGCATGTAAACAAGCATCAATAATACTTAAAATAAAACTGCCTGACTCCAACCAACCTACATACAAAGAGGAACAAATTAGGGCAGCCTTTTCCTTATATTACCAATCCTTATATACTCAATCTCCCCCCCCGACTTGACCAGACCCATAGAAGAGTTGAATTTTTATCCCATCTTTCTCTTCCCAAACTCTTGGAAAACCAAAGGAGGGCATTGGAAGCACCCATCAGTGCAATGGAAATTTTAAACCAGATCAAGTCACTTAAACCCTTAAAATGCCCAGGCCCAGATGGTTTTGGGTTGGAGTCATACAAGAAATGTATACCCCAACTCCTCCCAAGCCTCCTCCCTACCCTTAGAGCAATCGCAGGCGGCGAACTTCCTCTGCCATCCTGGGACTATGCCATCATCTCTGTGCTTCCTAAACCTGATAAAGATACTACCCTCACCTCCTCGTATCACCCTGTCTCCATATTAAACATGGACTACAAAATTTATATGGCCATTTGAGCAAAAAGAATGGAACCCCTCCTCCCTACCCTCGTTCACCCTGACCAGTCAGGCTTCATTAGACAAAGAAATACCTCAGATAACATATGTCGCCTTATGCTTCTACTAGAACATATCCATACTAGACAGATCCCCACTACCCTGTTAAGCCTCGATGCTGAGAAGGCTTTCGACAGGGTTTCATGGGATTTCCTATAGTGTTCCGTCAGAGTATTCATTCCCTGAATCTTTCATAAAATTGATCAGGAACATCTACTCTTAACCCAAAGTCTATATGTAAATTAATGGAGCTCTCTCTTCTCCTATACAACTACAACAACGTGCAAGACAAGGATGCCCCCTCTCCCCCTTGTTGGTTGCCCTATGTATAGAGCCATTGACTATAGCCCTGAGATCTAATAATCAAATAGAAAGAATCCCCATGAGCCAAAAGATTTATAAAGTGTTCTTGTTTGCTGACGACATTCTCTTGACCGTTCTCTCCCCAAACCAGTCCATTCCAGCTATATGGGAGACCCTCAAGGAGTTCGAGGTAATAACAAACTTTAAACTCAACATATCCAAAATGGAAGTTCTTCCTCTGTATTTTTCCCCACCCCAAACCCTAAAAAAAAATTCCCCTTAAAATGGCACTGTACTAAATTTAAATACTTGGGAGTCCAAATCCCACTAAACATGGACCATTTAGAACTACTCAGTTATGAACCATTATCCATCCAGATCCAATCAGATTTATCCAAATGGGGCAAACTAAATCTTACCTTCTTCCAGAAGGTTGAAGCTATTCGAATGAACGTCCTTCTTTGCCTCCTTTATTTATTTCAAAACATCCCAGTCTTTCCCGCACTCTTTTACTTTTCATCTTGGGACAAATCGATCTCTAACTTTATATGGAGAGGAAAAAGACCCAGGGTTAGATATTCCCTACTTCAACTATCTACGGCTCAGGGAGGTGTAAACCTACCTAACCTCAAACTTTACACAATGGCATCCTTTCTCAAAGCACTATTTTTATGGTTGTTCCCAGCCTTCTTGTCCCCTTGGAAAGAAATAGAATTTTCCATAAATGACTTACACGACATAACCAAAATAACTCTAGCTTCTAAAGGACGCAGACCCCCACTCTGAAGCTTTTCCCCATATACTGCCCACATTTTAAAACTCTGGGACAAAATAAAACAAGAGCATTCAAAGAGATAACATTTTACTTTGCACTAATCTCAAAGGATGAAAACTTCCTCCCAATAACAGTCGACTCAGCCTTTGCCTTATGGAGAAGAGGTGGCTTAAACTTTTTCCACCAATTCTTTACTAGCTCGGGGATAACACCTTTTGAGATTCTCTGAGGGAAATATGACCTACCAGAATGAGACGCTTACAGGTACCTCCAGGTCAAGAATTATATTCTACGACAGCGAAAATAATCGCCGCCCTGCCAAATCCCCTACCCACATAATGGATCTTGCTTAGAGACACTTTATTGGGCACTCCCTGGGGACACCTGATAGGCCACATCTATAAACTTCTCGGAGAGAATCTAGGGGACACTTCCAGATCACTACTTGATAGTTGAAATAAAGACCTGGAACTTGGAATTCCCTTCTCATCCTGGCGGCTCTCCTCCCCTACAGCTATCAAAATAACTCAATAAAATGTGTGGATGGAGTTTGCCTGAAAATGCCGTTCTAGGTTCTTTAGATCGCCTGCAGTTCTAGCCAAATACCTCCCACCATCGTATGGTAGATGTTGGCACAACTGTAATTGCAACCTAGCAGACCTAGGACACATATTTTGGTTCTGCCCAAAATTAACACTCTTTTGGTGCAGTTTTCAACAAGAGGTATCCAACTGCCTTGGGGAGCACCTAGACATTACAGCAGAGATGATACTACTATCCATATATCCCCCTCACAGGCCATCCTGGCACCGCACCTTGTACCCTATATATATATATATATATATATATATATATATTAGCAGCAAAAAAAGCCACAACTAGGCAGTGGATAACCACCAAAATTCCCTCAATCTCCAAATGGAGAAAAGTGGTACTTGACATATATAATCTGGAGAGCCTAACGGCTACTATACATGACAAACACACCTCCTTCAGAGAAAAATGGCAACCGTGGATACTATACCTTACACAACATGACCCCAATTTTGTACCATAGCGACCATTGCTAAAAAAAAAAAAAAAAAGGCAAAGGAGACTTTACAAACAAAATATTGGCTGTGCAGGCCACGACCATCTGCGAAACCTGATCTGTGCTCTATCTTCATTTGCCCTCCTTTGAATATTATACAGTATTAACGTTTTACTCTTACCTGTTGTAGAAGGATCAATCAGTTTCTACCAGTACAGGATTTTAAGAATTATAAACAGATGTATATCTAAAATGTATGTAAAATTACTCTCCTGTGTGTTTATATAATGCTACAGATGTTGTGTAATTTTTTAATAAATAGAAAATTTTAAAAAAAGGGGAGCAAGGGGAGGAGCCCCCCCATATGACACAGACAGGAAAGGGCACACCTGAGCAATTGACTACACTGTGCTAGTGCATTGCCGAAGTTCGCTATTGTGTGCATCGCTGTAGATGGGTATCGCTGTTATTGCAGTCACTCAAATGTAGTCACCCATATAACATTGGCTGTTATTGCCTCGCTGTATTGACATGGAACCCCAACAGGGAGAGCATGTGATAGATACCAATGGTGTGGAAAGCACAGTACCAAAGAGACACATCAAGCCATATCAAAGGTTGTGTAGGCGATTCTGTCGCGGATGTAAGCCATGGGATATATGGGGAAGGGTTTGGGATCTTCATGGAGGGTGGGAGGGAGAGGTTCAGGATTCCCAGATTACAATTGGCAGCCAGTAAAAAGTGACTAATACTTAAACTGCTAAAACATGGCTGATTTGTGGTGAGCAACCAACCCCACATAGGGGGTAGGTGATATACAGCATTTCTTTCCACTTTCATTTTTTAGTGAATGCCGTGCAAGGTGAGCAGCAGGCGGGGAGGGTTGCTTTCTTGGTGGGTGATGACTTATTGGCGGCTACACAGAACACTACTTTTCTTCCATCCATCAGCCTAATTTAGTCTGCGTTTGTACACAGCAGTGAACTCTCAGAGGACTCTTACAATTAAACTAACAGCCTGTATTTATTATTGCACAGTGACTGGTGAATCGAACTGATATTAAACAAGCGATGATTTATAGGGTGCCAGACACAGGTACCATAGACAAATGCAAGAGGAGGAAAGCCAGAGTTTGATTACATTTCTAGTTTTTTTTTTTTTTCTTTGTTTGTTTTATATAAACATACGAACATATGAAGAAGCCAGCAGAAGAAGGCCATTTGGTCTATCTAGTGTGCTCGTATTGCAGGGTACACAACTGAGCTACTGTCCCTGCCCTCCCTCCCCACACCTCCCATCCTCCCTACTCATGATCCTTACCTTCCCCCTATGCCTATCCCAGCCTCTCTTAAAGCTGCCAACTGTCTTCAATGGGATCACCTCTTCCGGCATCGCATTCCAAGTGTCCACCACCCTGTCTGTGAAGAAGTGCTTCCTGACCTCCCTCATAAACCTTCCACCCTCCAGCTTAAGACTGTGCCCCCTCATGTTGTGGTTGCCACTCAGCTTAAAGATATAGTCCTTATCCACCTTATTTATCCCTTTCAAGTACTTGAAGGTCCCAGTCATATCCCCTCTCTCTCTCTCTCTCCTGTCTTTCAGGGAGAGTACATGTTCAGTGCCTTCAACCTCTCCTCATATGTCTTACCCTGCTGACCTGCTATCATCTTTGTAGTCATCCTCTGGACCTTCTCCAGCAGGTTAATGTAGTTTTTGAGGTGTGGGCATCAGTACTGAACTCCATACTCTAGATGCAGCCTTACCAGTGACCTGTACAAGGGCAGTATAACCTCCTCTCTCCTACTACTGATCCCCCTAGATATGCATCCCAGCAGCTTGTTTGCCTTTGCTGACGCTTTCTTGTACTGCATGGAGTGCCTCAGATCACTAGTGATCATCACTTCCAGGTACTTCGCCTCCTCTGATGCAGATATTCAGACTCCACCCAGGTAGTACTCTGTCCTGGGATTCTTGGCTCCAGTATGGATAACTTTGCATTTCTTGGCATTGAAGCCAAGCTGCCAAGGGTAGCTCAGTCAAGCTGTAGTATCTTGTTTTCAGTGGAGTCCTGTTTCTGACTATTGTCACAGCTGGCTGGAGGGAAACAGTGAGAGGCTAAGTGACCTGCTCAGGGCCATGCAGTGAATAAGGGATGGGATTTGAACCTGGGTCTCCTGTTTTCCAAGTCTTTACTCTGACATACGTGCAAACATACATTCAAGGTTACATACTCCACAGTTTCTAAAGACAACAGACTAACCCATTGGTGCAGTGGTAGTGCTACTGCTCGCTATGCTGGTGATTTGGGTTCAGAAACAAAAGCAAGTCATCAGCGGGGCTGGCTGGGCGAGGGAGGAGGATCAAGTGTCCCAGAGGATGCTTTCCAGGGAGGGAGGGCAGCCTGTTCCGGTCCTAGACAGCCACCTGGGCAGTGCACCCTGAAGTGGCTCAGTGGGTGGGGAGATGCTGGAGCGTGACCTGCAGAACAGTTGTGTGGGTGCTTGTGTAACTCCTCAAGCTGGTGTCTCAGGTTTGGGACAGAAATGGAGGGAGAAAAGTAGCAGGTCCAGAGCAGTATGATGGACCATCCCACTGCAGACCCCGCACATGCGATGTGGCAGCTTCCCCAGAAGCCAGATCCTTGAAATGGCAGTTGGGGCCCTGCTGCACTCTACCACAAGGGGCAAGCTGTGGAGGAACACGGGGGAGGGGTAAGTCCACAAGATGTCGGTTGAGGAGCTGGGGTGGTTGGTCTGAATGGGAGGCACAGGCCTACCAGGAGGTCAAAAAGACAGCAGACTCCCTTCCATAACATGCCTGGCTCTGACTAGTCCCCAGTTTGGGTTTCTGCTTCTCACTTCCATAACTTGCTTGCCTGTGGCTGATCCCAGTTTGGAATTCTGCTTCTTACTTTCATAGTGTGCTCGGCCCCAGCTGGTTCTGGGATCCTTGAGCACCTGATCAATTTTCCCTGACTGTTGTGGTCAATGGTTTCTTAACATGTTGCTTTGCTTATGGACTGCGCTGCCATATACTTTTGGTTTATTCATTTTCTCGGCTACCCTGCATCAGTTTGTAGCACTAGAGGTATTTCTTAATCTTTCAAGAATCGTATGTTTTCTTTTCGAGAGCCCAACTCTTTGTGCTAAGGAGAGGTACTAGGATCCTGTAGGAGCTGGAATGTTTGGGGCAGGCGCACACCATGCGTACTAAACCCTCACAGTTCATTTTTCCCCAGTGTTGAAGATATGCATGTAAATAGAATACTAAATGGCAAACCATGCAATACAAGGGAGCACGTCAAGGGGACCAACAGAACTTCGGTTTTCGTGCTCATAAGCCTCTTAGTTAATAGTTGTTTTTTTTTAAACTCAACGTTATTGTGGATGATAAACAAATACAAATCATTCCTGTCGGAATGATTTGCATAGAGTCTTCACCATGCAACATTTGGTGTACAATATTTATACATTCCTGTTCCTCTATAATCATAACACCATTTCATATATTGCTTCAGTTTTCATATTAACCGTGATCCAGTAATTGGTAACCTTATGAAAACAGCTGATGTTTGAGACTTTAGCCTATTTCTGGTTGCATAATTTGGTTGCCAAAGTTAATTCCACCTTCCTGTGCACTTAACCTGAGTTGTCTGATTTCTGCTAGGTAACCTTGGATAGAACAGTCTGTCCAGAGGGCCCAGGGACTCATCATTTCAGATGAAGAATTTAACTATTACAATTAAAAATAAACATAAACTTATTTCAACTTTACATTGGTCTCTGTCCATTTTTTTTTTCCATTTCTGAGATTACCCCCACACCTGAAGTGACTTCACTCCATCCTTCTTTCCGAATGGGTCATACTTTCCCTCTACTTAAACTTAAGGTCCCCTTTCTGACTGTTTTAGAGATCTTCTCCCCCTGAGGCCCTACTTAGAATCTATTTGCCCCACCTCGTTGAGTGTTTGTCTGACTATAGCCTAAGCTTTGCAGTGAGAGCTTCCATTCTTTCCACATTCTCTACTCTTCGCACCAAGGAGTCAAAGGATGGGGGTGCTCTTTAGCCACCAATTGGTCGTGATCTCTTTAACGGCTACCAGGCTCAGAACCCTGTGCAGTTTCTGAGACTGGGGAGTCTTAATTATGCTTCCTACCTGTCCCAGGACCCAAAGGTTAAATTCCATGGGGTGTTGGACCTCCCACAGTCCAGAGAGATCTTACTTCGAGAGGGTTCCTTCAGTAGTCATAACATGTAGAACTAGTGCCATCTGGTGTCACGACCCAACGGCAAACTTTTCCCGCAATACCCAACGGGGAACCGCCCACTCGACGTCACGTGACTGACGTCAGCGTGAGACTATGTAGTGAGCGGTTGTCATGCCTACCCTCCAGTTCTTTCCTGCCCTCACCTTGTACAGCACATCTTTCAGTAGACTGATTCCAGCAATCATCGGTTATTTCTTCGGGGTTTTTTCAACGTTTTTCTCAAAAAACTTTCTTTTTTCGCTTTTCAATCGAACTTAAATCATCTCCACAAAAGAAAAAGTGCGAATCTTGTGGCACCCAAATTCCGCATAAGGACGGTCATAGTCGGTGTGTCATCTGTCTAGGCCCAGACCACCTGGTGGCCTCTTGCCCAGATTGTCTTCTGTTTAACCAGGCGACCCGGAAATGGAGGCAGCAGGCTCTGGAGGCCCATCTTTTGAAATTTTGCTTAGCCTCCCTAGGAAAGCAGATGGAAAAAATCCGTGATTCAGCGTCATCTTCATCTTCTCCATCTAAGCACAAGAAAAAGAGAAGCATCGAGAGAAGGAACATTCGTCTGAGAGCAGGCCCAAGGCTTTGAGGCCCTCTACATCCAGCAAGGCTGCCGCCCCGCCACCTGTTTCCAAGGCCCAGGCCGTGCCCGGGGGCACAAAGGACACAATGCTTCTTCCGGCAGCAGCTGCTTTGTCAGGTAAGTCGGTCTGCAGCTCCTCTGAGGACCACGCTGCGACTGCCACTAAAATGCTCCCCAGCTGCTCTGGGGACCGCACAGCGGCCAATAAGTCGGTGCCCCATTTGGCGGGGTCCCGCCTGGCTGAAGTCGCAAAGTCGGGGGGGTCCTCTCCACTTTCGTCTGGTCAGTGGTCCCCTGCCACAGTACGCTCGGACACGATTCTCCGGTCGGAGACTGATGTCCGACCACCCAATGTTAGGCAGAGCCCGGGGAAGACTGCCCCTCTTCCCCCTTCACCTCCACTGGTAACGACCATTCCACAGCCCACTACTTTGAGTGGGGAGAGCGTGAGTCCCCCTGACATTGTTCATTCGTCAGGGTTGCACCCGGCTTCCCCTTCGGGGGTCTCAGTACAGGAGACCCCTCCTTCTCCTCTAGAGTTGATGCTGGAGGTCCCTCCCGTTCCCGATCAGGGAGTCCCTTTCGGCCCATCCACGTTCCAACGATGGGCCCTACTCCCTCGTCAGATCCGGCTCCAGTTCCTCCGATGCCGGCTCCTCCTCTGACAATCTCTATGCCGGGTCCCGCTCGCCTACCGCCGTCGATCATTTCCTCCACAGGCATGGGTCCTACATCAGACACCTTGCGATGGATTCCGATGCTGGCCCCCCCTCACGGCGGACTTGTTTCTGATGCTGGGGATCCACCACCCGACTCTGCTTCGACTGCAGTCCCGTTGTCGGCACTTCCAGTGCCAGACCCATTGTCTAGTTATACAATGCCGGGTCCGACATGGATGCCCCCGTCATCGGCTCCTCTGACGTCGGGGTTTTTGAGACCCCTTCTTACCCTTCAGGGTATGGTTCAGACTGTCACCTGGCATGTCTGACGCCCTGACTAAGCGTGGTATGGAGCATTATTGCCGGGTTACGGGTCATATTTATCATGGGTATCCTTACCCTTCCTGTGCTTACCCTCCTTCTTCTTTGCCACCCCGCCCTCCACCTCCTCTCCCCACCCCGGCCCCTCAGGCAGGCGTCCAGGCTGTTATTCAGTTCTGGTGGAAGGAGGCTAGAGCTGAGCTGGTGACAGATCTGAAGAGTAGGCTCACATCCTTCTCCCTCTCCCAGATCTGAGTCCCTTGTGGACTCCAATTCCGAGCTGGTCCACATTAGAGGCACGGCTATCATGGAGATTTCTCTTCCGGATGTGCATGGAGACAATCCGGACGACGGGGTGGATTCATCGGTGGAAGATTACCTGCCAGAATCTCCAGCTCTGGGGAAGGTCTCTCCCAAATCATCGCTGGAGGACCCTTCCTTTGTGGATCTTTTGAGGGTCATCCAGAAATATTATGATTGGGAGACAGAGGAGCAAGATCCTATGTGGCAGAGACTTGCTCAGCATTTGGATCTGGAGGCCTTATCACCTATCCCAGTTCCTCCCTGGACCGGACCCCATCAAGACCTCACCACAACCATCTGGCAGCTGCCTAACTCCACCCCGGCTGTTCCCAAGAGGGCAGACCAGACATACTGAGCACCTAAAGATGCACCCGTTTTGTCAGGGCACCTGAAGGCTGACTCCCTTGTCATCTCTTCTACCCAGGACCGATCATCCACTCCTAAGCACATGAGCTCTGTTTCTCCTGACAAGGAGTCCAAGCAGTTTGACCAGTTTGGAAAGAAGGTTTATTCCTTGGCTACGTGTGCTTTGCGGTCCCTAAGTTACGTAGCCCATATGGTAGCCCACCAAAAAGCCACCTTGGCCAGGCTGGAGGACCGAATCCAGACAATGCCAGATTTGGAACTCAAAGAGGAACTCGCCTGGAATCTCCGACTCTCAAAGATTTCTTGTCAGCATGCTCTCTGGGCCACCTGCAATTTGGTCGATTTGGTGGCTCGGACCTCGACGACTGCTGTCTCTCTACGAGCATGCCTGGCTCCACATTTCGGGCCTCTCTAACGAGGTCCAGTCAGCCATTCAGGATGCCTCCTTAAGGGGTTCGGTGCTCTTTGGTGGGGACACCAAATATATTATCACAGACCTACAAGAACGTGGCCAAGCTCTTAGGTCTGTGAGGTCCATGTATCGGCGGGGCAACCAACAGGCCCAGGCCCAGCAGCCCTTTCGGAAATGGACCTGGAGGCAGCGATGAAGGCTCACCCAGTTTGGACAGGGTAAGCGCAAGGCCACGGGTACAGTATCCACTCCCTGCCTCCAAAAGTCAGCATCGCTCTGGAGGACCCCCTCCGGTACGCCCCACCACCTCTTGACTCCTTAACCCCACCACCTCTTCCTCTCCCGGAAGAGGAACCGTGGGGAGGTTTGCCTGCCACATGCAGGAGTGGCAGGGTATCACCTCTGACAAGTGGGTCCTGCAGCTAGTGTCCAGAGGGCACAGCCTAGAGTTTGTGGAGGTACCACCCGAGTCACTTCCCAGTAGGTCGTCTTACTCACCAGACCAGGAGTGTCTAGTAAGGGAGGAAATACAAGCACTCTTGCTAAAACAAGCAATAGAGCCGGTCCCTCTTCAGCAAAGAGGCCGGGGGTTTTACTCTCATTTCTTCCTGGTTCGGAAAAAGGCAGGTGACCTGAGACCCATTCTCAACCTAAGAAAGCTAAACCTGTTCATCGAGTACAAAAAATTCAGGATGTTATCACTCCAGACGCTTCTCCCTCTTCTGCAGGTGAATCATTGGTTATGCGCTCTGGACATGCAGGATGCTTATCTGCACATTCCGATCCTCCAAAGTCACCGCTGCTCCCTGCAGTTTGTATTCGGGGGGGCACTTTCTAGTCAGGGCACTCCCCTTTGGCCTGTCCTCTACACCAAGGGTTTTTACCAAGTGCCTAGCGGTGGCGGCGGCTGCCCTGAGATGACAGGGCATTGCAGTTTTTCCTTATCTGGATGATTGGCTGATTTCAGCCCCTTCCCAGGAGGGCTTTTTGGAGGCCCTCAATATTACCCATAATCTGTTTTCCAGATTGGGGATTACTGTCAGTATCCCAAAGTCTTCTCTGACTCCCTCTCAATGGCTTCAGTTCATTGAGGCCATTCTGGATACAGTTCAGGGCAGAGCCTTTCTCCTTCTGGACTGGAGGGACGCTCTGATGGAACAGGCCACCTTGGTTGCCTCTTCCAGGTACCTTCCAACCAGAGAAGTCCTTTGGCTTCTTGACTTGATGGTGGCCTCCATCTACATGGTCCCCTTGGCGAGGCTCCACATGAGAATCTCTCAGTGGTCCCTCAGGGTTCAGTGGGATCAGCTGCAGGATTAGCTAGATCATCAGGTCCTCATCTCCTCTGCCTTTCAGAAAGATCTGTCATGGTGGAAGGACCCTACGAACCTTTCCCTAGGACAACCTTTCCGGGGTCCGGCTCCAGTGGCAGTTCTGACTATGACTGCCTCCAGCTCGGGTTGGGGAGCTCACCTGGGGGACCATTGGACTCAGGGACTCCTCGCACACCAATGTCCTGGAGCTGTGAGCAGTGCTATAAGCTCTCCAGGCTTTTCAGCCTCTTCTCCCCAAGGGTCTCCTACTCGTCCAGATGGACAACACTTCTGTTGTCTGGTGTCTCAACAAGCAGGGAGGCACTAGTTTGTACCCCCTCTGCAGGGAAGTGATGAGAGTGTGGAATTGGGCAGTCCTGCACAGTCTGTCCATCACAGCTGTGCATGTTCCAGGAGTGGAAAACGTCCTTGCCGACAGTTTAAGCAGATCATTCACCCTTGCTCCTGAATGTGAACTAGATCAGGAAGTGGTGGAGTCACAATTCTAGAAATAGGGGTGACCGAAACTAGACCTATTCACCTCCCCATTCAACGCAAAGCTTCCCAGCTTCTGCTCACTTGTTCCAGAGCATGGAGCTTTTTTGGCATGATGCATTGTCTCTCTCCTGGACAGGGAGATTCTTATACGCCTTCTCTCCATTTCCCATCCTTCAGAGGGTGCTCCTCAAGTTGCAGTCAGAGCGAGCTCAAATGATTCTTATTGCTCCTCAATGACCCAGACAGATATGGTTCCCACTACCTCTTCAGTTGTCCAGGGAACCACCAATTCCTCTTACATAGACGCACAGCCTCTTAACCCAAGACAAGGGCCGGCTGGTGCATCTGGGGCTCAGGACCCTGCATCTTCATGCATGGCCCCTGCAGACATAGCATCTCTCGCTTCGGGGTTTCTTCAGGAGTTGCCCAAGTTATCGTGGAGGCCAGAAAACCATCCACGAGATCCACTTATGCCATGAAGTGGAAACGTTTTTCTATTTGGGCATCCTCCAAGGGTTGAGACCCCTTTACTTGTTCGGCCCCACGTTTAATGGAATACCTGCTTCATCTTTCAGATTCTGGGTTGTCTTATTCTTCCCTCAAGGTCCACTTGTCTGCTTTTTCAGCATACCATGAGCTGGTGGATGGCAAACCCGTGGCTCAGATGGAGATCTCCAAAACCTTTCATCTACAGCCCTACACCACCTTGGGATTTTAATTTTGTGCTAAAGAAGCTCACGCTTCCTCCTTTTGAACCAGTGATGAGCTGTGATTTGCGTTATCTTGCATGGAAGGTGCTATTTTTGTTTGCCGTTACTTCTGCTCGAAGGGTTTCCGAGCTTCAGGCTCTGATTTTCAAAGAGCCGTATCTTATTTTCACAAGGACCGGTCGGTCCTTTGCACTCATCCTAGGTTCCTACCGAAGGTGGTTTTGCAGCTCACCCTGAACCAAGCAGTTGAACTCACGGTGTACTATCTGGCCCCTACAAATCATGGTGAGGCTCTACTGCATACGCATGACGTACAGCGGATTCTCAGGTGCTATACCTGTAGAACTAAAGAGACATGCAAGGACGATCAACTCTTTGTTTCCTTTGCCCCAAAATCTTTGGAGAAAGTGGTTTCTAAGCAGTGTCTCTCTAAGTGGCTAGCCAACTGCATTCGCTTCTGTTATCAGAAGTATGACAAGCCTTTGCTGGGACCTGTCAAGGCTCACTCTACTAGGGGTGTGGCTGCTTCAGCAGCTGGTCTCCATAATGTTTCTGCAGCGGAGATTTGTGCAGCAGCTACCTGGAGTTCCGTCCATACCTTTACCAAGCACTACAGTCTGGACATTGCTTCTAGGTGAAGAGCCAGTTTTGGCCTGGCTATCTTGTAGGGCCTTTTGTCCTAGGCAAGCTCCTTTCTGGACTTTTGTTGTTCCTCCTCCCGTAGGTTTCTCTCAGTCTCTCTCTTGAGGGATTGCTTGGGACTCTGTCCTACATGTTATGACCTTCTGATGGAACCCTCTCGAAGTAAGATAGTACAGTTACGTAAGAACTTACCGTAACAGTTGATCTTCGAGAGAGGTTCCTTCAGTAGGTCATGTTTTTCCCACCCTCCTTCACCCAAATTTTTTGGTTTTCAGTCTTCAGACCTGCTTCCTCTCCTTCTGGGCTCTGGCGGGAGAACTGGATGGTGGGCGTGGGGACCGCCCACTATATAGTCTTACGCTGATGTCAGGTGGGCAGTCCCCCGTAGGGTATTGCTGGAAAAGTCTGCCATTGGGTTCTGACGCCAGATGGCGCTAGTCCTACATGTTATGACCTACTGAAGGAACCTCTTTCGAAGATCTACTGTTATGGTAAGTTCTTACGTAAGTGTGCTTTCTGATCTCACCTCTTCCCAGAATCCCTTTATCTTGAGGCAGTCCCAGAATATGTGGACATGGTCACCTAGTTGACCATAGCCCTTCCAGCACAAGGCCGAATTGGCCACTGCAAAATGTTGCATGATTGAGTGTGTGTGAAAGAACCTAGTCCAACACTTCCACCTGAACTCCCTCCAGCCAAGGGATACCATGACTCTCCAGTCCCTCTCCCATTCTTTTCTCCAGTCTTCGCCAGACAATTCCTCCCATGATGCCTCCTGCCACTTCCTCTGAAGGTTCTCTAGCATCCCATCCTCTACTCCCATCAAGGCTTTATAGGCCCCTGAGATCATGCCCTTCAGGTCCCTCAGAGTGGCTCCCCAGTAAAGGAATCCCCAGTAAAGGAAACTCTCCAGTGAGGACATATCTCTTTCTACTGTGTGTACTATCTGATTAGCTTGCATATAGTGCCTAATCTGAAGGTATCGGTGAAAGTCAGTATTAGGAAGAGCATACTTGGCCTGTAGGTCTTGAAATGTTACTGTATTCTTATTTTGGATCAAGGAGCTATATCTTGCAAGTCTGTAATGGTTCCATCTATGGTGGACTGGATCAGACATTGCTAGGAGGAACTCTGGGTCACCCACTATCGATGTGAGGGGGTCTACTGTGTTAGGCGTGCCTGTGAGGCTCCTTGCCTTCTTAATGATCTGCAGTGTATGTTTTATGTATGGGTTACCTGTCTCCCTCCAGGTCTATGCTGTGAGAATGGCATGTGGCAGTGCAAACAGGGGGATAGGGCCTGACTGAGCTGCCTCAATCTCCCTCCACCCTGAACTGTCCCCTTGCTTTATCCAGGTCACCACTGGTACTAACTGAGCTGCCAAGTAATACAGTTTTAGGTCTGACATGGCCACTCTCCAAGGAAGATACAGGATTTTGGCTGCTGTTCTATGTTTTCCCCTGTTTCATACAAATTTTAATATAACCTTGTTAGCATATAACTAAAAAGAGGCTGGGACTGATATCAGTAGGGCCTGAAACAGAAACAATAGCCGAGGAAAGATATTCATCTTGCAGGTGTCTATCCTGCCTCCCAATGTGAGGGGAAGGGTATCCCATCTATTGATATAGGCTTGTATCTGGAACCAGAGCTTGGTATAATTTAACTTAAACAGCAAGCTTGTTTGGGGGGGATATCCTAACTCCCAGGTATCTGACCACGTTATTAGGGGCCCACTTGAATAGGCAATTTTTCCCCCAAAGTTTTATCATTGCTGATTTATGTAAATTAATTTTGTATCCTGAAATCTGACCATATTCCTCTAGCTGTTCTAGGAGTATCGGTACGGACTTTTGAGGTGAGGTGAGGTAGAAGAGGGTGTCATCAGCATAAAGGGAAATCTTGTGTTCCCTGCCTCCAGCTCTTATTCTCTCTATCCCTCTATTCTCCCTGACTGCGATTGCCAGTGGTTCAATGCACATGGCGAAGAGGAGGGGGGAGAGCGGGCACCCCTGCCGAGTACCCCTCTGTAGGTGAAATCTGGGTGATGTTATACCATTTACCCTTACTGTCGCTTGTGGCGAGGCATATAGGGTTCCTATGCTGTCTCTCAATTAGGTACCCAGTCCCATCACCTCTAGTGTTTTGGCCAGAAAGCCACAGTCCACCCGGTCGAAGGCTTTTTCAGCATCCATGAATATCGCCAAAAAAGGGACCTTATTCTTTTGTTGCCATTCAGTTAGGTTTAAGAGGCGTCTGATGTTGTTGTCATGGAGCAGTCTCCCTTTAATGAACCCTGTCCGGTCCGGGTGGATCAGGGCTCCCACCACCTCCTGAAGGCTTTTTAGCCAATATAGATGTGAATATTTTCGGTATGGGCCACAGAGGGTAGAATCCTTCTCCTCCTTGTGTATTACCGAGATCTAAGTGTACTTCCAAGAGGGTGGAACTCACTCTCCTTCCTGGGCAGCCCTGCACACCTTCTCCAGTAATGGAGCTAGTTCTCCCTAAAGACCTTATAAAATTCTGCTGGGTACCCATCTGGTCCTTGCACTTTGCCTCCTTTTAGTTGTTTAATGGTTCCCTCAATCTCCTGCAGTGAGACTGGGGCCTCCACATTTCCCTCTGGGCCTCGGTCAGTTTTGGGATGTCTAGCTTAACGAAGAAAGTCTCCAGTTTCTCTGTAAAGTTATCTGTCTTCTCTCCCCTGTAAAGGTCTTTATAGAATGTCTGGAAGTGCTGCATGATCTTTTGGGTCCAAGTCCAAGGTCCCTGATCCCTTATTGGTTCTAATTTTTAGCACTACTCTCCCCACCCCCCCTTTTCGCAGCTGCCAGGCCAGCAGTCTGCCTGCCCAGTTGCCTGCCTCGTTGAACCGTTGCCTTGAGTATCTCAGGGCTCCCCTCAATTTTGTCTTCCAGCAATTTGTTTAGCTTTTCTCTCCGTCTCTTCAGGTCCCTGATAACTTCCTCATCTAGGGCTATCTTATGTTACGCCTCGAGGTCAGATATTCTGGATTCCAGGGCTGTCTGTTCCCTGAGCATTTCCCTTTTCGCGTTTGCTGCTAGAGTTGTAATATTCCATGTGAGCACCACCTTGAGTCCATTCCACCACATTGACGCTGAGTGTTCTTTTGGGTCATTTGTCTCCTTGTATTCCTCCAAGCAGTTCTTAACCTGTTTTTTTACAATTCTCCTGGTTCAGAAGGGATACATTAAGTCTCCAGGTAGAGGACTTTGGGAATGGGAGAGGGAGACTGCCATGGACACTGCTCCATGGTCCGATATGGTCCTCAGGTGTATGGCCAATAGTAAGGAGTGGGCCCATTCTGTGGACACCAGGAAATGGTCTAGTCTGGAGAACACCTGGTGTGGGTCAACCAGCAAGTGTAATTTCTAACCTTGAGGTGGAAGTGATCTCCAGGCCTCCGTCATGCCTGGTTCTTTAATCTGGCGAGCTAGACACTTTGCTGAGGGACCTTTACTGGCAGGTTTCATACCTGATTGATCTAGTAAAGGGTTCAAAATGGTATTGAAGTCCCCGCCCACAAGGTACAGATCCCGCGGGGGGGGGGCGAATCTGGTTAAGGTCTGCTTGAAAAAAAGTCACTCTTTTTTTCTCTACATTCGGTGCATAAATATTCAGCAGGGAGCAGGGTGTGGCCTGTAGGTACCTTAGGTCATGACAAATCTACCCGCTGTATCTGTAAATGATTCCTTCACCTCCAGGGGGCAGGTTTAATGGATCAGGATCACCACCACCCTTTTTTGGGGCTGTGCATGACAAGAGGAGTGAAACACCTGTCCCACCCACCCTCTTTTAAGCTTCTCGGCCTCTACGTTAGTTAAGCGGGTCTCCTGCAGAAACACCACCTCTGCTCTCTGCTTTTTCAATTCATTTAGAACCCTAGTTCTCTTTACCACATTGTTCAACCCTTGGATATTTCAGGATATTATATTTCCCCTCAACCATTGTCAATATCAGGAGCATATTTAAACTGATGTGTAAGGACTACCAGTGCATCGTAACAGAAATTAACAATAACTGTAAAAGTGAACAGTTTTAAACTAAAGAAAAGGTTCTGTGCCTGGCATCCCATACACCCGGCTCTCTTTTTTGGTGGGCCATGGAGAGCAAGGTGAGGTCCCGTGCCATGGGACCTTGCATTAATCATGCGCTTTAGAGCTACTGTCCCTCCTTTCTCCTGAACTCAGAATCTCAAATAAGTTTTGGTTCCCTTGTTTCACTACCGTGAGGTTTTCAGTTCAGAAAAGAAAAAATTCTCACTTCTCCCCATCCTTCTTTGTTTGTGTGAGGACGCAGGGCCGGAGGTCCCTTAGAGCAATGTGTCTCCCCTCCCCAAACCCGGCTATTTCTTTTCCCCTTTTTCCTTCCTCCCTCTTCTCTCCTCTTTCAAAAAAAGAAAAAAAGAAACAGTTTTTAATATTTTAATTTATGTTCTCCCACCTTGAAATAATTCCAGAATTGCTGACTATTCCTTTTTGTAGGCCGTATCCTGCTTTAAGCCATGTAGCTTACCTTTAAGCATGAAGGCACCAGGAGTACCACAAATCTCCCTCGGATCAGTGAGAGGTCCCAATCATGAGGGCTAACGTCCTACACAGCTACTTTCCTCTCCTTCCTCCAGTGATTGGCCTCCAGTTCTTTCTTGACTCCAGGTTTAATCCACTTCTTTGACTCTCTGGGATTGGATGGGACCCTTTTACAAGGCATCAAGGTTCCTTCAAAAAAGGAGGAAGAACGCATCAGTGGAGTATCGGTGAAAGAAGGGGGCGAGCAACGGCTCACTCCAAGGCCATGCATCCACTCCCCAGGATTACTTCCCCACCCACATGCAATTTCATGCACCCCAAGAACTCCACCCCCTCCCTCCAAACCAACAAGTGTCACATCCATCTATTCATGCAAAAACATACAAGTAGCCCCAGTAAACCAGGGGTCACCTGTAAGTTCTCTAAATCTTCTGCCTCTCCTGGCTTCTGCTGTGCACACCAGTTCAAAAGGAAGACCTCTGGGACCAATTCACCAGCTCTCCCATAGTGCACAAAGAACAAGAAAAAACCTGTCCCTGGAAAGTATCTCAGAGTTTGGGAGAGGAAGACCGAGAGTCTTCAATCTGGCTGGGAGCTGGGGTCATCTTGGGTCTAGCCCGCCTGCTTTGTTTGTTCGCACAGGTGGCCCTCTTCCTCGGGCTGGAGTTGGTGAAATCCATGTGGGGCGCCTCCTCTGGCCTGCCGTAGAGATCTGGTGGCACTCTGAGTTTCTGGAGCGTTGGTTTCACCTCCTTGAGGGTTGTAAAAATACTAAGCCCTCTTTCAGGAATATTTTAAGCTGTGCTGGGGCAGTAAGATGCATTTTGGTACCCTGGGATCCAAGATTTATTTTATTGCCAGGAGGGTCCCTCTCTTCTGCTACATCAGGGGAATGAAGTCCTGGTCAAAATAAAGTCTTCTGTCCCAAAATAGTACCTCTCTTTTCGCCCAGGCTTTGTGCAGGACTATTGTTTTGACCCTATAGTCCATGAATTTCATCACAGTGGACCTTGGATTTGCTTTTGGGTCCATGGGTTTTTTCACCAGCACGCTGTGCGCTCTCACAATGTTCAGTGCCATTTCAGATGGGAGATCCAGCAACTCTTTCAAAAATGATTCCAGGAAGGACTCCATGGGGCCAGTTTCGGTATCCTCCGGCAGCCCATACAGCTGAAGGTTGTCGCGGTGTGCCCATAGTTCCTGGTCGTCTATTTTCTCCATGATATCCTTTTCTCTTTTTAATAGGTGGCAGAGCACTGCCTCATGTTGTTCTACCACCCTGTTGTCTCTGACAGGCCTTGCTCAATTTCCGTTGTGCACTGGGTCACCTCCTGTATCCCCCTCGCATTGTCCAATATAGCTTTCTGCAAGCTGAACATTGTATTACTGAAATGCACTAATTCTTTGAAGAGCTTTTTGGTCCTAATGGTGGATTTTTCTCCACCCTCATCCTTGCTGTCTTCACTGTGTGAGCCCAATGCTGTTGAGGCCAAGCTGGTGTGACTTGCAGCCCTGGACCCTCCCTGCTCTGCATGGTTAACCGGCTTGAGGTACACCAAAAGTGACTAAT
Source organism: Neoceratodus forsteri (assembly GCA_016271365.2). Taxonomy (NCBI): domain Eukaryota; kingdom Metazoa; phylum Chordata; order Ceratodontiformes; family Ceratodontidae; genus Neoceratodus; species Neoceratodus forsteri. The sequence goes on from JADMNL010000030.1 coordinate 173,675,712, forward strand.
TTTTTCGCCCCTGGGAAGGCATCGTAAGTTTGCTTTTCATCTGAGTTGGTTTGGGGGTGGGGTTGAGACCAGATCCCGGGTGAAAATCAGCGATTATCTCTACTGGTGTACGGAGCTGATGTAAATCATGGCTGCATCCGAGGAAGGCAGAACTGGAACCCTTAGTTAATAGTTTGTGTTAATTTTGCAAGTCAGAAGCTGAAGAAAACATCACTGAATATTGAGAAAAATGTTCAGAAACTAGCAGAATCCTCATCACTAGTATGAGCTGTGATGGAGGAGACCTGTTCCTTTCAGTGGAAGAAAAGATTTGAGTGCATTGGGGATGGAGCTGGAGGACCACATGGTTGGGTAGTAGGAGGAGTCAAACTTCAGCGACTAAGCATGCTGTGTTGTGTCCTGGTCGTTAGTTGTTTTATTTTTTATTTATTTATTTAAGTCTAGGATTACAATTACCTTTGAGCCAAGGCTCTTTTACAAAGGTTCCACGTCAGGAGAGTACATACATGTTAAACGAGAAAACATCATTAAAAAAGAGCATATAACAACATTCATTTGTTCAGGTTGTGGACATCTTGTACCTGCACAGACTACACCTCTTAAACCACAAATGTTTCCGTGTTCCATGGTGATATTCAATGAAGGAGCAACGAAAATGGTGAAGAAGAAGTACAGCCCGTAGGCGGCAGTATGATGCAGCTCTAGCAGCGATGACCAGGTTCAGGAATGAGTCCAAGTAATCAGAGGGCCAAACGGGGAGATGCAGCCTACACCTCGGTTTGGAAGGGTTGACAGACTCCGCTCTGCTACTGCCACGCCTGGGTGATCACGGTTGGGAAGTGCAAGTGGAGCCCCAGAACTTGGGGACGGCAACGTCATGTGAAACATGCGCATCTTCTTGGTATCCTACAAGGACTGGACTAGAAAACAGGAAAACACTGCCAGGCACTGCAGAAGAATCTCTGTCCCTCACCACAGGTCCCCCACCAACAACGGGGGCACTCCTCTCCCAGGGAAGGCAGGAGAGGGGCTGGGTGAGCAGGCAGGCCAGTGGGGGCCAACTGGTGTGAGGAGGGAAAAGTACAGTAAACAAAGAAAGGTAAAGAAGCAAGTCAAAAGCTGAAGAAAACTTCAACAAATATGATGGAAATTGCTCAAAAACTAGCAGAAGCCTCCTTCACTAACAGGAGCTGTGAGGGATCCTTCCAGCAAAAAAATGATAGGAGTGCATTGAGGTGGAGCTGCAGGACCGCATGGTTGGGTGATAGGAGGAGTCAAGCTTGAAACCTGTTTGGGTGACTGAGCATGCTCAGTAGAAGACTGCCTTAAGCTTCAGGCTAAAAGTTCTTCCACTCCCCCAGCTCAGTCTTCCGGGGCATCATCTTCTTTCCAGAAGGAGGTCTGGCGACAAGTGTAAGCACAGAGTCCATCCTCAGCCTGTCAAGCTACTTGATTTGCCTTATAGACCCGGCTTCGCCTCTGGGTCTTCCTCCTGCAGGGGGTTGGCTCCTCCTTCCTCTGCAGCCCTCACTCCCTCCGGGTTGCCAGTGGTACAGCTGCCCACCCTTGTTTCCATCATGGGCGGCAGCTCCTCGGGGCAGCAGACTTCATCCCCTGCCTCCCAGCCCCTAACGCTTAGGCCCTTAGCTCCCGTGGGTCCTCAGCTATACGGCTCAACCTGGATTGGAGCCTCCGGTGGTGAGTTTTTGCCCATTGCCCCCCCCCCGATCAAGGCATTGCCTTTGTCTGTCCCGACTCTGGGGTCAGCGCTAGCCCTTTCAGGTATCACCCAGAGCAAATGCTCACCTCTTCTTCTACACAGGCAATGCCTCTGCTCCTGCTTCAGGAATTCCCCCCAGGCACCAGCCTTGTCCCTAGGGCTAACGTCGGCACTTCACCAGACTGGCCGCAGCCTTCACCTGTCAGGCCAGTGCCAGCTACGATGACACCTCCACCAACGACTCCTCAGCCGTCATCACCTCAGCCCCAGCCTGTGCCACAAACAACACCCACTGGCCCTCCCTGGGGCCCCCAGCTGGCACCTGCTGGACCTACGCCTGGGTACCTTATGCCAACTCCTCCACCGACGTACCGTACCCTCCTCCTCAATATCCTTATCCACCCTACAGTTCTTCTCCACCAGTGAATTATAATGCCTTATTTATGGCCTGGTGGACCTTTATGCAGAACAAGGATGCACCGAAGTGGCCTTCTTCTCCCCCTCCTCCCCGGGACCCCACCTCCTCGGGAACCACACTGGGCAGGACCTAGCAACCCCCGCACCACAGGGTCTTCTGGGGGTCACAAGGGAACCTCTGACCAGCATATGGATGACTGTCGCACTCAGATGCTGGTCCTGGACAGCAATCAGTCGAGGGATGATTCCTCCTCTGAGTCATCGGAGGATTTATGGGGCTCCTCTGATGGTCAGGAGCCTCCTGTGGAGACCTCCAAGTCTCCCCTGATGATCCGTCTTTTCTTGATGTGATGCGCCATACCCAATCCCTTATGGGATGGGAGACAGAGAAACTTGACCTGGAGGGCAGTCATTTGGCTATTTACCATCGGTAGAAGGAAACCCTTCCTTTGGTGATGCCTCCTTTAATTGACTCATATGATGATGATGATGTCACTAAGGTGGCATGGAACCACCCCTCATCCACCCCGGCCTTGGCCAAGAAGGCGGATCACCTTTATCATGCGCCGGTGGGCAGACCCTTCTTTGGTGAATACCCCACGGCAGACTTAGTGGTCATGAACACAGCCCGTAACCACAGTAAGAAGCCCAGATATCTTAGCACCCACCCTCCAAACAAGGAATCCTTCCAACTGGACCAGTTGGGCAAGCGGGTGTATTCCTCTGCCACACTGGCCATTCGGGCCCTTAACTACCTGGCCCATATGGTACAGTACCAGAATGCTTTCTGGGATCAGGCGACGGATCTGGTTCAAACCCTCCCTGAAGATCCCACTAAAATGCAGTTGGCCCTACTCTTAAAATCTGGATTGGATGTGGGCAACCATGTGCTGAGGGCAGCATAAGACACTGTTGATGCTTCTAAGCATGGGGCTGCAGCAGGAATCTGCATTCGCTGCCATTCCTAGCTCAGGGTGCCTGCTTTTGCACCTGATGTTAAGGCTGAAATAATGGATGTCCCTTTCTGGGGCTCTGTCTTGTTTGGGGGAGATGCCCAGGATATCATCTCCCACCTTCAGGAATTGGGCAAGGCCCTGAGGTCGGTGCATTCCATGTACTGGTCCCAACCATAGTCTTCCCAATGTCAGTCCTTTTGCCGGTCCTTTCACCAGACTTCCAAGGGCCAGCAATAGTTAAGGACCCTTCAAAGTGTAAGGGGAAACACCCCGCCAGCTGGAGCGGTTGCCCCTAAGGTCCCCAGAGTGTCCACAGCCGCTCTACCCACCCTGATTCCACTGCCTGACTCCTTGCCTGACCCCCCCAGCAGAGGCCTTGGGGGAGGCAGTCAGGGGTCAATAATCCCTATACCTAGACAGGTGGCACACAGTAACCTCAGATCAGCGGGCACTGAAGATTGTTGAACAGGGTCACTCCCTCGAGTTTCTGGAACTCCCTCCGGAAAGCCCTTTCTTGCTCTCCCATTACCCTCAGGCCCACATCTCCTCATCCGGGAAGAGAGTCAGACTGTCCTGCGCAAAAAGGTCATATAACCCATCCCCCCCCCGGCTCAAAGAGGAAAGGGGTTCTACTCCCACTTCTTCCTCATCCCCAAGAAAACAGGGGACCTGAGGCCGATCCTGGACCTCAGCTGCCTGAACCTCTACATAGAGTATAAGCGATTCATGGTGCTTACTCTTCAGGTGCTGTTGCCCCTCCTGCATCGGGGGATTGGCTCTGTTCCATGGATATGTAGGATGCCTATCTCCATATCCAGGTTTTCCCAGTCCACCGCCACTTCCTCCTCTTCTGCTTCCAGGGGGATCACTTTCAGGCCCTCCCCTTTGGCCTTTTCTTGGCAGCTCGGGTCTTTACTAAGTGCCTAGCAGTGATAGCTGCAGCTCTTCGGAGACAGGACTTTTATGCAGAGACACTGAACGAATACTTCTGCTCTGTATTCACGCAAGAGAAGGGGGACTGATACCCCAGGCGAGGGAGGGTGGTGGTGGGGGAGGGGATGACAGATGTAGGGATTACAGAGAGCAGGGTACTAGATGGGTTGAGGGCATTAAGGGTAGACAAAGCACCTGGACCTGATGGAATTCACCCTAGGGTACTAAGGGAGTTGGCAGAGGTCCTGGCGGGGCCACTGGCCATCCTGTTCAATACCTCCCTGGACACGGGATGCGTGCCACAGGACTGGAGAATGTCCCATGTGGTGCCCATCCACAAAAGTGGCCCCAAGGATGAACCAGGAAACTATAGGCCAGTGAGTCTCACATTGATCGTGGGAAAGCTCATGGAGACCATACTAGAAGAGAGAAACTAGTGAGCTTCTTAGAGGAAAACGGTCTCCAGGATGGTTAACAGCACGGGTTTATAGCGGGCAGATCCTGCCAGACAAACCTTGTAGAGTACTACGACTGGGTGATGCGGGAACTGGACAAGGGCCATGCAGTGGATGTTTTGTATTTGGACTTCAGCAAGGCCTTTGGTTCAGTGCCGCATGGGAGGTTGGGGGAAAACTGGAATATGTGGGAGCGGGACCAAAAATGGTGAAATGGATCACAAATCGGCTAAAGGGAAGGCAGCAAAGGGCGGCGGTGGTGGTGGTGGGGGACCTCTTGTCACCAAGAGCGGTGACGAGCGGGGTACCACAAGGATCAGTACTGGGACCCGTGCTGTTTGGGATTTTATTTGCAGATATCTCACATGGGATCCAGAGCAAGATCAGCCTGTTCACAGATTATACCAAGATGGGAGCTGTGGTTGATGACACGGAGGGATGGAAGGGGTTGCAGGAGGACCTGATTAAGCTGCAGAAGTGGGCGGAAACATGGCAGTTGGGGTTCAACGCCAAGAAGTGCAAGGTTTTGCACTTCAGAGCCAGGAACCAGGGGAGGGATTATTACTTGAATGGGGTACAGTTGGGGAGCTCCACAGAGGAGAAGAACCTAGGAGTGATCATTACAGGGAGCATGAACAGTTCTGCTCAGTGCAGGAGGGTGACAGCAAAAGCCAACAAAATGCTGGGGTGTATTGCAAGAGGGATCTCCTCCAGAAGGAGGGAGGTTATCCTGCCCCTGTATAGGTCATTGGTCAGGCCCCACCTGGAGTACTGTGTGCAGTACTGGTGCCCATTCCTGAAGAAGGACATCAGATTGTTGGAGGGGGTGCAACGAAGAGCTACAAAGATGATCCAGGAATTGGAGAGCAAGCCCTTCAAGGATAGGCTGGGAGAGTTGAATATGTATTCACTGGAGGAGAGGAGGAGATATGAGCGAGACCTTTAAGTATCTGAAGCAGATAAACGAGACCAACACAGAAGGGATTTTTCAGGTGAGAAGGGGAAGGGACATGAGAGGGCATGGACTGAGATTGGAGAGGAGAAGATTCAAGAGGGAGATGAGGAGACATTTTTTCATGGAAAGAATGGTGGACAAATGGAACACCTTACCAGACAAGATAGTGTCCTGTAAGACGGTGGAGAGTTTCAAGAGGGGTTGGGACAGAGTAAGGGTAAGGGATGCTGGGAAGGGGGGTGGGAGGAGCAGCTGCATGATGAAGGACTAGCTGCACACCCAAGCGACCATGAGGCCTGTTTCTACTGGCAATTTCGTATGTTCATATGTGTTGCCTTACCTAGATGATTGGCTGCTGACAGCCCCCTCCAGGGATCTCTTGCTGCAGACTATGGAAGGCAACTTTCGGTTCTTGCAGGCCCTAGGGATCACAGTCAACCTTCCAAAGTCTTGTCTCTCTTTCCGAGCCAGTGCCTCCAGTATGTAGGAGCAGTCCTGTACTCATCCCAGGGCAGATCCTTTCTGCCGGTGGACAGAGCAGAGCACTTCATAGCGCAGGCCCAGCTAGTATCCTCCAGTTGTCAGGAACCAGCCAGAGCATTTCTTCATTTGTTGGGGCACATGGCAGCAGCAATAACCATGGTTCCTCTAGCCCGCCTGCATATGAGGGTTCCCCAATGGACTCTTTGGGTCCAATGGGACCAACGCACCGATGACCTGGATCAGCCTGTGCTGGTTTCTGACCCAGTGAGGAGGACCCTGGAGTGGTGGCAGAACCACACCAATCTCATGAGAGGGATTCCCTTCCATGCAGTGTCCCCACAGCAGATCCACACAATGGATGCCTCGGGCCTGGGCTGGGGTGCTAACTTAGCCAACCGTCAGACCCAGGGGATCTGATCCGAGTAAGAGCAGCATCTCCACATCAGTGTGCTGGAGATGCGGTCAGCTGTTAATGCTCTGCAGGCCTTCCAGACCCACCTTCTTCCCGACCCACTATTGGTACAGATGGACAGCATGTCTGTAGTATACTATGCCCATCAACAAACAATGGGGCAGTGTCGTCGAGGCACAGGTCAGGAAGCATAGGAAAACCAGGAGCAGTTGTAAAATTCGCAACAAGTGAATTATTATTAACAGTAAAATTAAAAAAATTGTTCAGTATAACTATTTACAGATGCAGTATAAACAGAGAAAGTCCATCTGGGCTTCTTCTCAATTTGCAATCTCAGTCTCTGTGTTTCTTTCTTGTAAGAAATTGCAGCTCTGTTTTTATAAGTCCTTGCAACCCCTGCTCGTTAAGAAAACAGCATGCTTCTCACATAATGTTCTTACAAGTTTCACCAAGTGCAGCAAAAAGAACATTATGGCCCAGAACTGACCTCTTGCTTACAGATTCTCAGAAAGTTTGCAAACAGGTTAACCCTTTGAGTTCCAAAGAGCTTTTTGCAGTCATTTCAACAGTATATATACATTTCAACAGTAAAACTATATACATTTCTAAACAAAGGGATCCCAGTATCAGTTATATTTCCACATAATGATTCACATATATTTTTAAACCAGCAGATATGCAAGGGGGAGAAAAGACAGAACAGCAAGTGAGGATAGAGAGATAGCGAGAGGCAGAGAATTGTAAGACCGTCAATGTGATCAATTCCTAGGTCTCACAAGAAAATTTGGTTGCGCAACCAGACAGAGAAGAGACAGAAAAGGAGAGAATAGAACAGATCCTTGCATTTAAACTCTTTCTCCAGATCAACTGGTACAGGGTGCTATTCAACCCTGTTACAGGCACTCACTCCTGTCCCCTTTGTCGGAAGGGTACGAGAGTCTGGTACTGGGCCATCGAGCATGACCTAGAACTCTCAGCCGTCCATGTTCCAGGTGTCCAAAACACCCTGGCAGACAGTCTAAGCTGGTCCAGGTCGAGGATGCATGAGTGGGAACTCCTGTCCTCAGTGGTCGAAGACCTCTTCAACAGGTGGTGCTGTCCAGAGTTGGACCTTTTTGCTTCTCCACTCAACGCAAAACTGCTGCTTTTCTGCTTGCTCGATCCAGGGTCTGGAGTTTTCTGGTGCAACACGTTGTCCCATTCCTGGAAAGTGAGGTTCCTGTACACCTTCCCTCTCTTCCTACTCCTGCAGAGGGTTCTCCTCAAGCTTCAGGCAGAGGGGACAGTGATGATTCTAATAGCTCCCTACTGGCTGCATCAGATTTGGTTCCCCCTGCTACAGCAGCTAGCAACAGAACCTCCAGTTCCCTTGCCCCTGTGTACCGGCTTGCTCTCTCAGGAACAGGGCACCCTGGTCCATCCAAACCTCAAGTCTCTGCATCTCCATGCGTGGCTCCTGCAGACTACGCCATTGCCCGCTTTGGGATTCCTTCCAGGATTGCTGATGTCCTGGTGGTTGCCAGGAAACCTTCCATGAGAGCCACCTATGCCATGAAGTGGAAGCGCTTCTCCCTATGGGCCACCACCACTCACCACCTGGATCCTTTCAACTGCCCAGTGAATCTGATTCTGGAGTACTTGCTCTCCCTTTCAAACTCAGGTCTAGGGTACTCTTCCGTTAAGGTACACCTTTCCACCATCTCTGCATACCATGTACCTATTGAGGGCAAGGCTGTTGCCCAGCTGGAAATCTCCCGCACATTCTTGCAGGTATACTGCACTTGAAACCTCCCATTCGGTACTCTGTTGCACCTTGAGATCTTCTTTTCATGTTGGAAAAGCTCACTCTGCCTCACTTTGAGTCAGCCGCGAGTTGCAAGCTGCGCTTTCTATCGTGGAAAGCATTGTTTTTAGTTGCTGCTCGGAAGATTTCTGAGCTTCAGCCTCTGATGTGCAAAGAGCCTTACTTAGTTTTTCACAAAGACAGAGTGTCTTTGCACACAATTCCTAAGTTTTTGCCTAAGGTGGTGACTGAGTTTACATTAAACCAATTCAACCACTTAGCTGTTGATTCCCCTGAGTATTCTAATCAGGGGAGGCCTCAATTCATACTCTGGATGTTCATAGGGTACTCTGTTATCACACAGATCTCACTCAACCAGTTTAGAAAGACTGATCAGTTGTTTGTTTCATTTGCCCCTAAAAGAGAAGGGGCATCTGTTTTGAAACCTTGTTTGTTGAAATGGTTGGCAAATTGCATTATTGTTACCGTAAGTACAACAAGCCCTTGCCTGAGGTGGCTAAGGGTCACTCTACCAGAGGTATGGCTGCCTCTACCATCTTTTTCAGGAATGTGTCTGCTGCAGACACCTGTGCAGCTGCCACTTGGAGCTCTGTTCACACATTTATCCAACACTACAGTCTGGACATTGCTTCCAGATACAGGGCCAATTTCGGACTAGCTGTTCTTCAGGGCCTTCTGTCATGATCAATCTGCTGTTGCCCTTTTTGCCTCCTCCCGGCTGACTTTCAGTCAGTTCTGGTACTACTTGGGACTCAGTCCTATAGGCGTTGCCTGCTGCAGGAGCAGGGGTCAGCCTTAACCTTTTTTTGCACTAGCCAGCAGGGCAAGTTGATTTAAAATTGCACTAGCCCACAGATGGTTGCACTAGCCCTTAATTATAATGGTACATTTTGATCACTTATACAGGACACAATGCAGGCAAAGCAAAGAAATACTCTGTTTATTGCACTTTTATCCTGCTCCCACATTGCTTCCAGCTCCCCAGCAGAAAAAAAAAAAAGACTGCAGTGCCATCACAGACAGAGACCCCCCCTCATTGTTTTGTACCATGGCCTCCACTCTTCCTCTTTCTGCCCCCCCCCACACACACACACACCAAACAGTGAGAGGATATCACAACAGCAAATGTTCAATCAAGCAGTCCTAGCTCTGCGCACACAATAGCTGACATCATCATGCACCTCACCACACTGTCACCACCACCCACAGGGCAATGAACAGAGTCAGGCAGAGAAAGCCACTGTCAGTACCCACTCTATAGTCAAGTGGAGACCTGCACTTTTGAAAGTTTTTGTACAGTCTCAAGTGAGCCAGGAGCATATCTAAGATTTATTTGGGATGGGGGCTAGACAACCCAAGGCGGCTTGGGAAATAGAAAACTATGAAATTTGTATTTATAAAAGCATTGATTTTAATATGCTCTGTCCCAACAATAACAGATTTGTCTTTAACATTGTCCTTTCATCTGCCCAGGGGAAACAGTACACAGGCATAACACTATACTATTTCTATTTCTGTATAGAATTATCTATGCACCCCAGGAATGCCTATTTCAAGGTTTCAAATTATGTATTTTATCAAGGTTTATTTTTGTGCCATACATGATCCAAAGGTTTGTTTTTAGGCTGAAAGGACATGCTGAGTGGGATAAGTGTGGAACTGTATGGATGGTGATGGCTGGACCCCCTACACTTGCCAGTAATGGCAGCTATGGATCTATGGATGGTCACTTCAGAGTGTGTCTGCAGTGGTGTCCAGGGAAAGAACACAGTTAAGAGATTTTGAGGGGAGAGGGAAGTTATGGTGAGGCTGGGATAAAACCCATCAACTGCAGGGCCAATCATGTATACCTCTTTGCATTTTGTCACTGAAATGTTGGATACAAACACTCAAAATACAGAGAAATGAGGGGCACTGGTCTTAATAATATTGGACAAATTGTTAAACATAGACACATTCAGAAAACTGGAACCAAGTGACTTTAACAACACTCTACCCTTGATCACACCCTGGACACTAGCTGAAAGTCTTAACAGTGAAGTGATAATGACTCACATTGAGTCTTTTGTGGGATCCCTGTCTTGAACTGCCAGATAATTGTAGCTCTTAATGAGCTGTTAATCACACCTGGCCATCTGGAACATTGAGAGACATTAGCATGAGGACTAGAGAATGCTAAAGTAGAGATTTTTTTAACTTCATTAACAGCCATGAAAATCTGCACTAGTCAAGATGGGCAAGTAGAGAGTTAGCTGCACTAGCCCTGGTCAATTCGCACTAGTGTTTGGGCTAGTAAAACAATGTTAAGATTGACTCCTGTGCAGGAGCCCCCTCAAAGTAAGATAGTAGTTACGTAAGAACTTACCATAACAGTATATCTTCGAGAGGAGCTCTTGCAGCAGATGCTGCTTTCCCTCCCTCCTTCCCCGATTGCTACTTCTCCTTTGCATTTATTCTGCTGTTCCTCAGCTCTGAGGAACTACCTCGGTTCTCCATTTCTGCTTTCTGTGCTGGATTCTCCTGCGGGAGAACTGAGGTAGGTCAGTGGACATCAGTGTGCTGACATTGGCAGGGGCAGTCCCCCGTGATAGACAGCTAGCTAGAAGTTTTCCATGTGGTCCTGATGCCTGGTGGCTTCAGTCCTACCTTTGTTGCTTGCTGCAAGAGCTCCTCTCAAAGATCTGCTCTTACGGTAAGTTCTTACGTAACAGTACTTTACCAGTGTATGAGTGGGGACAACAATCAGTGCCATGCTGTACAGAAGCTATGTTTATTATGCCAGATGGGGCAACAAACATGGCCCAGTGTACACATTTTTTGACTTTACCTTGGAAGCAATCATTGGTACTTTGACACTGAGCAGTGCCACCATTGAGAGGGCAGTTGTACAAACTGAATGAATGCCACCTCTACCTAAACCAGCACAGAAGGCCCTTACTGTGAAACTGTAGTTACTTTAGTGGGATTCAGCCTGGGTCCGAGAGATCGATGGCCATTACCATTCATCAGGAGCACTGCGTTTACTACAAATATATTTAAAACAAAACACCCTCCCCGAAGCAGTCTATGTCACAGACCCACTCAGCAGGTCATCCCTTTGCTCCCAAAGTGCCAACCTCCGAGCGCAGTCTTGTGAACAGTTAATAGAACAGGGTAACCCTCCTATCTGTTTTGTGGGTTTGAATCAATCTTTGGTCTCAGTTCTGGAGGGATTCAAACTGTGAACCTCTTGCTAGCGTACCCAATGCACAGGCTCAGATAATTCTGTCTTCAGGGGGCCAGATATCTTTGCCTACGGGCACCTAATCAGGTGTACAAAATTAACCCTTAAAAACTTTAATAAGTGCCTCAGATTACTCTTACCTTTTTCCAGTTTGGTATCACCATTCAAGCTTATGCACAGTGTCTGCTTTAACCATATATACTTCACTTGTTAAAGAAAAGAAATTCAAAGACAGATCAAGTAGGCTCTAAAAATAGAGTTTTACTAAAATAGATAAAAGTATGTAAAACATAAAATACAGAACTATATATCACAAGAACCATACAATCTTTTTAAAAGAACAAGGTTTTAACAGTGCAGTTCCTACTACAGTACTTAGATTTTGTATCTCTCTCTCTCTACCTGTATACTTGCTTAAAGTGCTCAAAGATGTTTCTTTGTCAGAGTGTAGATAAAAGTGTCTCTGAAGAAAAACAGAGTACTATTTAAGAAAACTGTCTTCGCCAACCCCTTTGTGCGAGGTCACCTAGCTCCTCCTCTATTTATTAAAAATCATACACCCAGGGTGTTTTATCATTTTAGAAGGAAAGTTAATTAAGGTTACATCAGCAGAAACTCCTTTCCCCATGTGACTTCCCCAATCAAGTCTGTAAATTTCCTTTCATCTATGAGCAGTATCGCCTCTCACACAGACATCAGAGCATTTATGATTTTGCACCAGTGTGCCAAACCTGGTTTCCTCCTCGAAATGTCATAAACTGGATACTGATTTCTCTCTTAGCAGTTAAAGCTATATTTAACTTGGATAAACAGGAGATTCTTGATTAAGGCCTGCTCTAGTCTGTAATTAGCTTCTGGCCTTCCAGGTAACACCTTGTATCTAAAACCTAGGGGTGTGTGTGTGTGTGTGTGATCTCACATGCTGTCTCAGCATCTGTCAAGAGAGACAGTCCATAACACATTTTTATATTACAAAAAAATCATAGTGTACTCAGAACTGGCTGTCCACGTGTAACAATCCTCCCCACCTAGACTTAATTTTGGGGGCTCTATCCCCAGCATGGGATAAGCTTCCCAAATCAGTTCACTCCTCATACACGCGAGACAGACCATCTGAGTTCTGGTTTCTGGCTCCAGCTGTATGTATGATTGTCATATCATACCCTTGCAAAGCAAGACTCCATCTTAGCAATCTACCATTGTTTTTTCCCATCTGCGTCAGCTAAACCAGGGGGTTGTGGTCAGTCTACACCACAGAATGCTGCCCATATAAGTATGGCTCTAATTTCTTTAGGACCCACACTATGGCAAGACACTCTTTTTCCACAGTGGAGTATGCCTGCTCCCTGGGAAGTAACTTCCTACTCAGGTACACTACTGGGTGATCTGTCCCTTGACTGGATGTCTGACTCAGTACTGCCCCAATACCCACATCTGAAGCGTCAGTCTGAACTCTAAAAGGTTTGCTATAGTCAGGACTTGTCAAAACAGGAGCACTGCACAGTGCCTCTTTTAGTTTGGAAAAGGCTTCCTCACAGGCTGGGCCCCAGGTAATTTTCTTGGGCATCCTTTTTTTTGTCAGGTCAGATGGGGAGCAGCCAGGGCAGTATAATTGGGTACAAATTTCCTGTAGTACCCTGCTGTCCCTAGAAAACTCCTGACCTGCTTCTGTGTTTCTGTTCTTGGCCATGCCTGGATTACCTCTATCTTTATTTGGTTAGGACGGAGCTGTCCTTGGCCTAACACATGCCCGAGGTATGCCACTTCTCCCACGGCCACCTGGCACTTCCCGGCTTTGAAAGTGAGCCCGGCTCTCTGTATCCTGCCTGGCACTTCCCTAAAGTGGGATAGGTGTTCCTCCCAGCTGGTACTAAAGATGGCAGTGTCATCCAGGTACGCCACGGCGTACTCCTCAGCACCATTTAACACTTTGTTCACCAACATTTGGTAAGTGGCCGGGGCGTTCTTCATTCCGAAAGGCAATACTTTAAATTCAGATAAGCCTATCAGAGTGATGAAGGCCGACCTCTCCCTAGCTCTGTCCATCAACTCTACCTGCCAATACCCCTTGGTCAGGTCGATAGTCATAAGGTAGGTCACCCCTCCCGACTTGTCCGTCCGGGGCATCGGGTGAGCGTCTGACTTCGTGAATGTATTCAGTCCACGATAGTCCACACAGAAATGAGTAGAGCCATCTGGCTTGGGCACAAGGACTACAGGTGAGGCCCAGGGGCTGTGGGATCTTTGGATTACCCCTAAATCCAGCATCTCCTCCACTTCCCTCCTAATGTCCTTTTGGACAGCCTCTGACACCCGATATGCTGTCCACCGTATGGGCGTCTGTGTCCCTGTCTCCACATCATGCATCGCTAAGGGGGTTAGTCCAGGCTTGGTGCTAAACAATGGGCAAAGTCTGCTAAAACCTCCCTTACTTTCTGGATCTGGTCCGGGGCCAGCTGGGGAGACAATTTTACTGCCTCCACAGAGGACTCCCGCTTACTTTCTTCCAGCAAATCCAAAAGGGGGTCTCCTTCGTCCGTCCCCTCCCCAGGACTACACACTGCAAACACCATGTCAGTCCTATTTGCATATGGCTTCATCATGTTGACATGGTACATCGTTTCTGTCTGTCTTCGGTCAGGTAACTCCACAATATAGTTCTCATCATTTACCTTCCTAACCACCTTGTACAGTCCTGCCCACTCAGCCTGCAGCTTGTCTTTCCGGACTGGAATAAGGACCATGACTTCCTGACCCACCATGTACGAGCGAGCTCTGGCTCTGCGGTCGTACCACACTTTTTGTTTCTGTTGGGCAGCTGCCAGGTTGCTCTGGGCTGTCCCCATAAGCTCCTTCAGCCTTTCCCTAAACCTAAGGACGTAATCCACAATGTGAGTTCCCTGGGTGGTGTGCTTGCCTTCCTAGTCCTCCCGGATCAAGTCTAGGGGCCCATGTATCCGCCATCCATATAAGAGTTCGAAGGAGGAAAATCCTGTCGACTCTTATGGCACCTCCCTGTATACAAGCAACAGGTGGGGAAGGTATTCCTCCCAGTCCCTCCCATGCTGTTCAGCAAATGCCTGGAGCATTGACTTTAGGGTACCATTGAATCTTTCCACAAGCCCATTAGCTTGTGGGTGATACAGTCTCGTGCATCTCTGCACCACCCCACACTTCTCCCATAAACATTTTATCAGGTCCGACATGAAGGAACCCCCTCGATCGGTGATAACCTCCTGCGGAAGCCCAACACGGGAGAAAATCCCAAGTAAGGCATCTGCCACTTTGTCTGTCCTCGGTGAGGATAGGCGACTGCCTCTGGGTACCAGGTGGCATAATCCACCACAGTCAGGATGAATTTCTTCCCTGAGGAGCTGGGGTATTTAAAGGCCCCACAATATCCATCCCACCCTCTGGAATGGCTCCTCCATATGGGCAAGGGAATCAGGCAGTTTGGGTTTCTTGCCGCCTTCCCTATTTCTTGGCACGGTGACAAAACCTGCAATACTCCTTCACTTGCTGGGTGAAGTTAGGCCAGTAGAAATTCTGGGCCAACCGCTGCGTCATGCGCACGATTCCCAGATGACCAGACAAGGGAATATCATATGCAGTCTTGAGCAACTGCTTACGATACCCCTGGGGAACGATAAGCTGCCTGCCTAGCACCCCTCCCTCTGTCTGTACTGCCTGAGTATACCTAAGTCCATTTTCCCAATAAACCTTATGTCTGCCGTCACTTCCCTGTGCGCTGTCCGAGTCTGCCCAAGCCCTCAGCTTCTCTAAACTAGGGTCACTTCTCTGAGCAGCTGCGAACCCCTCACACATTCCCAAGGCCTGGGACAGGTCCCCTTCAGTCACTAAACTAGGGTCCTTACCACTAGCATCAGGGCACTCAGGATCACTGTCAGTCCCAACCCTCTTACAATGAGTCACTCCATCCTCCCTCTTCAGAGTAACCCTCTGTAGCTGTGTGGTTACTTGCTACTGGGGAAATTTCAACCCCCTTTTCATTAGTCTTCCCATCTGGAGACACAGGCTGGGGAACTAGCCTCTCAGTGGTTTCCACAATAGTTTCTGTGGGGTTCAGGGAACTACAGTTTTCCCTTGCCACTTGGCTACGGGTAACTGCACATACCATCCCCTGTTTGAGATTGTTGCCCAGGATCACATCCACTGGTAAGGTTTTGGCTACAGCCACCTGTTGCACAGTTCCCCCTGTTTCACCCCAGTCTAGAAGAACACTAGCCAGTGGCAATGTTTTCGCCTCACCAGTAAAGTCCTGTACGGTGACGTTTTTATTGGGTAGAAGCTGACCAGGCTGTCAGTGTGGCTCAGTTGGTAGCACATCCGCCTCTGGACCAGAAGGTCGTGGGTTCTCATCCCACACCGGGATTGGACTTGCACCTAAAAATCGCTTGCACCTAAAAATCGCTGGCATCCGAGTGCAGCATTAGAGTGTGTACTGCTAGGTGTGCAGTCACTCGGATGACGTTAAACCGAGGTCCCTTCTACCCATCCTGGTGTTGTCCTGGTGGGTGTCCAGGTGGAAGTAAAGAACCTAAGGCAATCTCTTCGCAAAGAGTAGGAACATTCCCGTGTCCTGGCCAACATTCCCTTCCATAAACTGGTTCATGCAATTATCCAGGCTGTGTGTGGGTGATGATGTGCGAATGGCCACCACCACACATTCAGTCACTTCACTACCAGTCTAGCATTGCTTGTAAAGCACTTTGATGTATGAAAAGCGCTATATAAATACTGATTCTTCTTCTTCTTCTTCTTCTACTAGATCCCCCTTTACCAAGGCCAAGGATGCCCCGGTGTCCCTTAACCCTTGCGTCTGTACACCATTCACCATGACTGGGTGCATGTGTTCCCTCATGTTCACAGGCATGCTTCCAGGGACACACAAACAACCCACTCCTTTTCTAGTACCATTCTGCGTATTATTGCTCATTCTTTTGGGACACTGTCTGGCAATATGCCCAGTTTCTTTACATAACCAACCTTCACTTCTCTTTTCAGAGAAATCTTTTTTCTGAAACCTGGGGCTAACTGGTTTCGGTGGAGGCAGTGAGGGTTTTAATTGCCCTGAAGGCGCGCTTTTCCCTTTCTGCACTGCCATGCCTGCCCCATTCGCTCTCAGAGCAGGTCTGCTCTTGGCATAATGGTCCGAGAGTTCAGCAGCCTCTTGCACTGTTTTGGGATCTCGGTCCTCCAGCCAGGTTTGTAGCTCTGCTGGGCATGCCCAATAAAACTGTTCTAACAAAATCACATTTTCAGTTTTATCAACTGAGTTTGCCTCAATTCCTTCCCACCAACGTTTTAAAAACTGATGTTGTTTCATGGCTAGCTCCTTGTAGCTCATGTCAGGGCTTCTCCTGAGCTTACGGAATTTAGCTCTGTATGATTCAGCAGTTGAGTCAAATTTTTTTAACAGTGCAGCTTTAAGTTTGCTGTAATCATCACTGTCCTCATTGTACATTTGACCCAGTGCATCCGGAGCGTTCCTGATAAGTAGCGGGGATAGCTGAAAGCTCCAGGACTCTCTAGGAATTTTAGCCTGAATACAAACTTTTTCAAAAGAATTTAAAAAGGCATCCATATCCTCCCCCTCTTTGAATTCGGCTATCAATTTGGAGTTCAATTTGTAACCCAGTCCTGCAGTCCCAATTAAACCCAAGCCACTTACCTGCTCTGGTGCCACTGGTTGGAGTCGTAGCTTCTCCAGTTCGTGTTGCCTCTGGCGCTCCTGCTCCTCACAGCCTGCATCTCGGCATTCTCGCTCTCTCTTCTCCTCTGCAGCTCGCTGGCACGCTCCTCACGGTCCGCCGTCGCTTTTCACGGTCCGCCTCTCGTTGTTCATGGTCCGCCTCTCGCTCCCTCTCTCTCTGGAACTCCAGCTCCATCCTGCACAACTCAATTTGCAGCCTAAGTACTTCTGGATCCAGGATACTGGTGACCTTCCCCTACTGCTGTGGCCCTTCGCTGACAGTGGCCCTGTTGCCCTCCTCATCAGATCTGGATATTGCACTGGCCGCTAGCTGTGCCACACTCGAGGTTTGGTCCGTTTCAGTCACAGTCTGTGACTCGGTGCTCTGGGTATCTGCTACCATCAGGGCATCCACTAGGTTCTGTTTGCTGGTTTTCGCCTTGAACAGGACTCCTCTGTCCCCGCACAACTGCTTTAAGTAGTCTACAGTGTGCCTGCCATAGTTGGAAGCCATCTTCCCTAACTACTGCTACTCTGACTTGCACTTTAGGAAAAAAATAAATAAAATGGTTAGGAACTTGACTGTAAGCCAAGTGATATAGTTCTGTCTCCTTTTTAAAAAAAAATAGATCACTGCCTTTTTCTTTCTTTGCAAGTGAGCTGACCGTCTCAAGCTGACACACTGAACAATAAAAGCTTGTAATACCAACATTTTTTGCACCGCTGCCAGCCAATCTGTCACAAACCCACTCAGCAGGTCAGCCCTCTGCTCCCAAAGTGCTAACCTCCGAGCACAGTCTTGTGAACAGTTAACAGAAACAGGGTAATCCTCCTGTCTTGTTTTGTGGGTTTGAATCAACCTTTGGTCTCAGTTCTGGAGGGATTCAAACTGTGAACCTCTTGATAGCGTACCCAATGCACAGGCTCAGATAAGTCTGTCTTCGGGGGGCCAGATATCTTTGCCTACGGGCACCTAACCAGGTGTACAAAATGAACCCTTAAAAACTCTAATAAAGACCTCAGATTACTCTTACCTTTTTCCAGTTTGGTGTCACCATTCAAGCTTATGCACAGTGTCTGTTTTAACCATATATACTTCACTTGTTAAAGAAAAGAAATTCAATGACAGACCAAGTAGCTCTAAAAATAGTTTTACTAAAATAGATAAAAGTATGTAAAACATAAAATACAGAACTATATATCACAAGAACCATAAAATATTTTTAAAAGAACAAGGTTTTAACAGTGCAGTTCCTACTACAGTACTTAGATTTTGTCTCTCTTTACCTGTATACTTGCTTAAAGTGCTCAAAGATGTTTCTTTGTCAGAGTGTAGATAAAAGTGTCTGTGAAGGAAAACAGAATACTGTTTAAAAAAACTGTCTTTGCCAACCCCTTTGTGTGAGGTCATCTAGCTCCTCCTCTGTTTATTAAAAATCACATACCCAGGGTGTTTTGTCGTTTTAGAAGGAAAGTTAATTAAGGTTACATCAGCAGAAACTCCTTTCCCCATGTGACTTCCCCAATCAAGTCTGAACATTTTCTTTCATCTATGAGCAGTATCCCCTCTCACACAGACATCAAAGCATTTATGATTTCGCACCAGTGTGCCAAACCTGGTTTCCTCCTCGAAATGTCTTAAAATGGATACTGATTTCTCTCTTAGCAGTTAAAGCTACATTTAACTTGGACAAACAGGAGATTCTTGATTAAGGCCTGTTCTAGTCTGTAATTAGCTTCTGACCTTCCAGGTAACACCTTCTATCTAAAACCTGTGTGTGTGTGATCTCACATGCTGTCTCAGCATCTCTCATGACAGACAGTCCATAACACATTTTTATATTACAAAAAAATCATGGTGTACTCAGAACTGGCTGTCCACGTGTCACAGTCTATACTAACTGATGGCCTGTGTCCAGTACCTGAGACACGTCATGCTTCTTGTCTGCTCTTCCAGGCCCCTGAGTCCATCAGTAACTGGTTTGCTGTAATGGATGCTGACATTTGAACACAGAACACAGTTTCAGTACCTGAATTGATTACTTGGTTAGAATCTTTTCTCTGGTATTGATTAAAAGACCTGCAGGTTCAGTTGCTTAGGCTTCTTTCTCTGGTATTGATTGAGAGACCAGCATGCAGCAGCTTGGTCTCTCAAGAAACATGAGTGCACTTCTATAACTAATCAGGTCTGACATATGCCTCACATGAGAAGGGGTGGGTATATTGTATCCACTATCTATGGGCCACAATTGTTTGTCCATAGCTTGTCTCGTTGCTGAGGGTTTTTGGAAATTCTTGTGTTAGAAAAGTACACAGCATGCATCATGGGAAGAAACAATTTATTTTTAATTTGTTCAGTCGGGAAGGTTGCAGCTAAGAGGTTTGTGTTCGGTCACTGGAGCCCTGGAACCATGAGGAGTTAAGTGACTTGTTCAGGGTCACACATGTCACGAATGGTTGTGGTGGGATTTGAACCTGGGATCCCCCCTTTCAATGTTCTGGGCTCTGAACTGCTGGACTGCACTCTGGGTTTAAATGGTCTGTTAAAAAATGATTTTTAACTGTCTCTGTAGCACTAAATGTTGAGGGATGTTTCTGGCACACTGCTGACCCAGGTTCATGGCCCAGGACCAGGATGTCACACTGCTGACCCAGGTTCATGGCCTAGAACCAGGACAGCACACTGCTTACTCAGGTTTATAGCCCAGGACCAGGACAGCACACTGCTGACCCAGGTTCATGGTCCGGGACCAGGATGGCACACTACCGACCCAGGTTCCTGCCCCCTAACCAGGACGGCACACTGCTGACCCAGGTTCATAGCCCAGGACAGTGCACTGCTGACCCAGGTTCATGGTCCGGGACCAGGACGGCACACTGCTGACCCAGGTTCATGGCCTGGGACCAGGACGGTACACTGCTCACCCAAGTTCATGACATGGGACCAGGACAGAACACTGCTGACCCAAGTTCATGGCCGGGGACCAGGACAGCACACTGCTGACCCAGGTCATGGCCTGGGACCAGGGTGGTACAGTGCTGAACCAGGTTCATGGCCCTGGACTAGGTCAGCACACTGCTGACCCAGGTTCATGACCCGGGACCAGGACAGCATACTGCTGACCCAGGGTCCTGCCCCCTAACCAGGGCAGTACACTGCTGACCCAGGGTCCTGCCCCCTGACGAGAATGGCACACTGCTGACCCAGGGTCTGCCCCAGGACCAGGACAGCACCTGCTGATGGAGGTTCCTGCCCCCTGACCAGGGTGGCACACTGCTGACCCAGTTTCATGGCCTGGGACCAGGACAGCACACCGCTGACCCAGGTGCATGGCCCAGAACCAGGATAGCACACTACTGACCCAGGTTCTTGTCCCCTGACCAGGACGGCACACTGCTGACCCAGGTTTATGGTCTGGGACCAAGATGGCACACTGCTGACCCAGGTTCATGGCCCGGGACCAAGACGGCACAGTGGTGACCCAGGTTCATGGCCCGGGACCAGGACGGCACACTGCTGACCCAGGTTCATGGCCTGGGACCAGGACGGCACACTGCTGACCCAGGTTCATGGCCTGGGACCAGGACGGCACGCTGCTCACCCAGGTTCATGGCCTGGGACCAGGACAGAACACTGCTGACCCAAGTTCATGGCCGGGGACCTGGACAGAACACTGCTGACCCAGGTCATGGCCCGGGACCAGGGTGGTACAGTGCTGAACCAGGTTCATGGCCCTGGTCTAGGTCAGCACAGTGCTGACCCAGGTTAATGACCCATGACCAGGACAGCACACTGCTGACCCAGGTTCATGACCCGGGACCAGGACAGCACACTGCTGGCCCAGGGTCCTGCTCCCTAACCAGGGCAGTACACTGCTGACCCAGGGTCCTGCCCCCTAACCAGGGCAGTACACTGCTGACCCAGGGTCCTGCCCCCTGACCAGAATGGCAGACTGCTGACCCAGGGTCCTGCCCCTGACCAGGATGGCACACTGCTGACCCAGGGTCTGCCCCAGGACCAGGACAACACCTGCTGATGGAGGTTCCTGCCCCCTGACCAGGGTGGCACACTACTGACCCAGTTTCATGGCCTGGGACCAGGACAGCACACCGCTGACCCAGGTGCATGGCCCAGAACCAGGATAGCACACTACTGACCCAGGTTCCTGCCCCCTGACCAGGACGGCACACTGCTGACCCAGGTATATGGTCTGGGACCAAGATGGCACACTGCTGACCAAGGTTCATGGCCCGGGACCAGGATGGCACATTACTGATCCAGGTTCCTGCCCCCTGACCAGGACAGCACACTGCTGACCCAGGTTTATGGCCGGGACCAGGACAGCACACTGCTGACCCAGGGTCCTGCCCCCTAACTAGGACAGCACACTGCTGACCCAGGTTCATGGCCCAGGACCAGGATAACACACTGCTGACCCTGGTTTATAGCCCGGGATCAGGACAGCACACTGCTGACCCAGGTTTATGGCCGGGACCAGGACAGCACACTGCTGACCCAGGGTCCTGCCCCCTAACTAGGACAGCACACTGCTGACCCAGGTTCATGGCCCAGGACCAGGATAACACACTGCTGATCCTGGTTTATAGCCCGGGACCAGGACAGCACACTGCTGACCCAGGTTTATGGCCCATGACCAGGATAGCACACTGCTGACCCAGGTGCATAGCCCAGGACCAGGACGGCACACTGCTGACCCAGGTTCCTGCCCCTGACCAGGAGAGCACAGTGCTGACCCATGTTCATGACCTGGGACCAGGATGGCACACTGCTGACCCAGGTTCCTGCCCCCGACCAGGATGGCACACTGCTGGCCCAGGTTCATGGCCCAGAACCAGGACAGCACACTGCTGACCCAGGTTCATGGCCTGGGACCAGGATGGCACACTGCTGACCCAGGTTCATGACCCAGGACCAGGACGGAACACTGTTGACCCAGGTTCATGGCCCGGGACCAGGATGGCACAGTGTTGACCCAGGGTGCTTCCCCCTGACCAGGACAGCACACTGCTGACCAAGAGGCCTGCCCCCTGACCAGAATGGCACACTGCTAACCCAGGGTCTGCTCTGGGACCAGGACAGCACCTGCTGATGGAGATTCCTACCCCTGACCAGGTTGGCATACTACTGACCCAGGTTCGAGGCCTGGGACCTCAGCGGCATACTGCTGACCCAGGCTCATGGCCCGGGACCAGGACAGCACTCTGTTGACCCAGGTTCATGGCCCTGGATCAGGATGGCACACTGCTGACCCAGGTTCATGGCCCGGGACCAGGACATCATCAGCGCGGTTGACAGGATGGAGGAAGAGGTCCTGATTCTGACAGCTACAATCAGGATGTTTGCAGAGATCTAACTGATGTATCTGAGTATAAGATCATAGAAATGCAGTGCTTGGCCCATTAGAAGACAATGGGAACAGTTTGTTTTGTGATTCTGTTGAAATTTTAGAAGGGATTTCTGACAAATGGCAAATGAGGGGGGGATGTTGGAGCAGCAGCCAGTTTCATACTGATTAATCTTACGTGGAAATGCTGAAAACTGAGAAAACTTAGGGAAGTAATGAAATCTGCATGTACAGAAGTAATTATTACTGATGTTCCTTGTTCGCCCTCTGTATTTATCCTAGGTTTAGGTCCTGTGAATATCAATCTGGAGTGAGAATCAGAAACTGTGGTTCCTTATAACAGCTTTGGTAGCCAAACGCCTACTTCTGCATGTAACAGGGTGCCCCTGTTAAGAATGTTTATTGGTTAAATGATATGTGTACTCCTTTAATAAATTCCTTTCATGCTTTCCTATTGCCTTTTCTTTCTCCTTCCTTTTCTGTTTTTTCGTGTCAGGGTGGCCAACCTGGCATCTCTCTGTTATTCTTTGCTGTCCCTTTAAATCTTATTTCCCCATTTTTGCACATATATAGTACCCCTTACATTTCTGAGGAGCCCTGTTGTTTAATAAAGTGCCTGTTATGAATAGTGCCCCTAGTCTGTTGAGATAAGCGCTAGGCACTATTATACTGGTGCCCCTTTAAGACCCACAAGAAGCGCTGTGCTGCAAGCCTGATGGCGGACTGTGTAAATAGAAGAAACCGCTTCTTGCGGTAGACAAAGGAAAGCTGTTCTGGTGAGCTTGGTTAATGAAAGCGCTGCCTTCTGCCGCAAAAGAAATAGCAGCGCTGCATTGTGCATCGGAGCAGGATCACGCTCCGATGTACACGCTGACTCGAAGCAGGATGCTTCGTTACTAAAAGTAAAAGTGACAACCCAGAACAATGAAAGTGTCAGATGCAAGCCCATATAAGGACACTAAGGGCAGGAAGGGAAGCCCTGTAGTGTCCATGTATGAAAAACTGCAGTTTTGTTGCTAAGTACAGCCCCAGAGTTCGAGTAACTGGGAGCTGTCAAAAAAATAGGCCAAACTGAAATGTCTAGCCATCGGGTTTTAAGAAAACAAAATGGCGGTAGTATGGAAAAGACTCCTAGACAGGAGTGCAGAGCTATCCTTATGGAGAAATATACATCTTATACATTATATGGCAGTGCAGAATACTTTTTTTTGTCCAAAACACATGATGAGTGTTATTTTTGAAATACATTTCTGTGTTACTTGTCAGGTCTCCTAGGCTGGCAGGGGAAGGCAGATAGAGAGTGCGCCCCTCATTTGCCATTCTCCTGTCCAGGCTGGGTATTCCTGTGTAATACTAAGGATAAATAGAATTTGTTTTTCTTTACCTGAATTCTTATCATTCTGTGGAAGCTCCTACTATAGGGCTTACACCCCCTGAAATGTCTGCTCTTGTAGGACTCAGGAGGGATGAGGTCACTGCAAGTGGAAGGAGCTAAGCTCCAAAATGAAACACCCTAATTAAGGTTTTAGATGGGTTTTAAACTGATGTTCTAGTATGTATTCTGAGAAGAAATAATACATGAATGCCTGTCTTTTCTGTTGTATAAAAAGTATCTTAGATATACTTATATCGGAACTAGAAATGGTCTGTTCATGTTAACTAGATCATCACCTGATGCTGATGTCATCTGGGGATTTCTATAAAACCTGCCACCAGGTGGCTGAGAAAGAGTGTGTGGGTCAGTATCTTCTGACCACAGAGGGAGAAGGAGCTAGTGTGAGTGCTTACACACTGTGTTGGATATTTAGGGCCAGATATTCAAAGCTTTGCCCAGGGACGAGAGTAGAACTGCCTGGCGTGCAAACATAGCCCGGAGCAAAAAACAAGCTATATTCAAAAGGAATTGCACTATGCAAAGTCAGCTGAATATAGCAAGCAAAGGAAGCTGAGCAAACAGGGCCAGGAGTGCAGTGCAAAGAATAGCCCGGGCAAAAGGCAGCACTGAATATAGCAAAGAAGACTGCACTGAATATAGCACCCAAAGGCAGGCCATGCAAACACACAATGGAACACAGTGTTTAGTAGAGACAGCCGGACCCTGGGACATGCAAGGAAACACAGATGCGAATGAGGACCCAGGAGCAGAGCACAGTGCACAACCCGAGTGAAGACACGCACGGAATGGCATGCAGCAACCTGGACCCATGTGGGGAAATAAGGAACAGCACAACCCAAGTGAAACCCGGCAAACAAGAATGACACAGGACACAGCAGTCTGTGTAAACGATGGTAATGTAATAAAACACATATGAAAGCAAAATGGCAAATGCAACACAACAGTGAGTAAACAACTGCAAACAGAAATGCAATACAACCCCAAACAACACCCGCCAAACCACACCACCCCCATGACACAACAAAATGCAAACCCACAGGTACAAGCCAACCCCAGCACACCCAAGCAACAGCAACACATTAAAGTGAACAGTAACAGGGAATAAACTAGGAACACAAGGAAATTATAAGATCGTCAACTATGTACAGTGCTAAAAGGAAAAGGGGAAGGCTGAAAGGGTGAGGGGGCACACACAGAGATACAGAAACAGGGGCCAGGGGACACAGTCAATGGCAGGTGGTGGTGGAAGGATACAGAGGATGGGTACAAGGGCTACATCAGCTGCCCGTAGGTTCTGGGAGCCAGGCTTCGAGGACAGCCACCACCTTCCACGTTTCTGCAGTTATTACGGCTTGTTGCTCAATGACAGTCCTTTGTTGACGGGCAAGGCGGCACAGCAGGTCCTCTGCCCCTTCGCTCTCCTCTGGCTGGGTTGCCCACAGTGATGACCGAAGTGGACCTACAAGAGGAAGGGGAAGACTGTGAGGATGGGACACCAGCCAGGAGCCAGACAGTGGCCACAGGTGGCCATACATACATGAACAGCATGTCCCGACGGACAATCCCGAGTGGAGGTGAGGGCCACACTGGTAGGCCCACCTGGAAGGGGCCCACACAGCAGGACTGTGCGACACAGGCAGCAACCCAAACCCTAACAGATAGGATGATGGTGAGTAGAACAGCACCAGGGCACAAGTGACACCGCCCACCCCAGCACAGCACACAGCAAGACTGAGAGCATTACACAGCATACCCCCAAAGAGCTGTGTGCAAGGGCCACTCCACAAAATGCGCAAGGGCACCCACAAGTCGGGACATGCTGCCCAATGACAGATGTCAATGTACTGTAATGCATAGCACAGCAACAACAGCAAAAGGGTGAGCCGGAGCAGCACCATATCATGATAGTGGCCTGCCAATGACCGACACAGGCCAGGAACAAACAGGCCAGCAGGGTGCATACGTCGGCAGGGATGGTCAAACGCATGTCACAAAGCAAGACCCCGACAGCATACTGCACAACTGTACCACAGTACAAGGAACAGTCCCCAGGCAGTGGTACAGAAATACCCTAAACCGCCCTGTGAGGACATGTGCCAAAGCCAAAGATATGGTGGAAAGCAACATACCACAGCAAATGATGCATACAACATATAACAGAATATGAAAGGAATGACAGACCCTTGCAACAGACCTGCTACAAAGCACCAGCACCATGATCAAACCAGGTATGGAGGCCGATATGTGTATCGCACATTGCCGACATGAATCACAGTATGACAGGCAGTGGTCCACAGTGGACGCACAGTAGGATGTGCATGGGGCGTGGTGTCCCGCAAACCTGTACAGTGGAGCCCCAGGACATCAAGGTAATGGCAGCTGTGCACATGTGGATGATCTGAGGGAGGTCCAGAGGGACAGAGCACACAGCTCCACCCAGATGGACATAGCAACCGATAGCATGTGTGTACCACCAAATACCTGCCAACAGAGACCCAACCACCAGTGGACACCCTCACAGCAATGCAAGCCAACAGTGCCCCCCAGCCCCCCCCAGGTGTAGTGGCCACACAGCCAGCACCCAGCAGTGGTGTGCAACACAAGTGTGCAGCGCAGCACAGTGCCACAACACCCCTGGCCAGCTGGCCATCACAGCCATGTCACAGGATCAGGCACAGTATGACATACAGCACTTAGTATAAAGGTGAGGTACTCATGCAACAGGCCCCTCACCTCAGGGCTGCTCTCCTGTGCCCGCTGATGCATGGACGGCACCCTTGGGCTGGCTCCCTGGTGGCACTGGTGCTCCTCCTGGCCCACATCTCTGTGCATGGGCTGCTCGATGCGCTCTACAGAAGACGGGAGACACAACTGTTAGCACAGGATACAGCATATGCAACAAGCAACATAGCAAGAGGCAAGTGCAACCCACACCACAACGCACACACAAGAGACA